>CM062814.1:464515310-465198555 GCA_031772625.1 Pinus tabuliformis
AAAGGTGAATATCAGGTCAGCTGTTATCTCGACTTATTGATTTGGGTCGGGTATAGACTCATAGGATTCACTTTCAGAGAGAGTGGGTTTGACTGATGGTTGATTTGAGTCAGTCAATTCATCAACTAGTGAAGGATTAAGGGAGAGTTTCTTGTAACCAGATGGAAGTCATTCCAGTGAAGCAAGATGATTATCCAACACTTTTTTGGCTTCATCCAGATGGGGACAAAGGTAAATGGGGTGATTCCCTTCACCCAACCCATAGGGAAACTTAAATTTACCACTAGTTGATGGTGTGTCACCAGCATGATCTCAAGAAGTTGATGAAATAGGATTATGTGAACGAGAAGATCATTCTTCTAAGATCTGAGTAATATTAGGACAATTTCGAAGAAGATGGTCTCCCACACAAAGTTTGCATGGATATCGAACTTTTTGAAGCTTGATGGATGGTTTCTCATTGGATGTTGCATTCAAAGAAATGGTTGCTTGGTTGCCCCTCTGCTAAATTTGCTTCTTCTTCTTCTTCTTCTTCCCTTTCTCCTTCTTCTTAGCCACCTGGTTACTAGTACCAATAATTTCACCAGGCGAAGAGGAAGAAGGGGAGGAAGAAACAACCGAGGAAGAAGGCAAATGGTCAACTTTAAGATCAACTGGAGGTTGATTTTGTCCAGTTGGAGGTGTACTCGATTGTGGAGAAATCATGATATTTTGAACCAAGGAGGTTGAAAACAACCATACTCGCAATTAAATGGTAAATCCCGAAAGGGAAAATGTAGCCATATAAGGAGCACCAATATTTCCAAAAGGAGGAAAAGGACTAGGATTTCCATCAAAAAGGAATTCCTTGATTGGTGGATTCCAGATTTGTCGCCATATGTTTCAACCTAAGATCAAATAAGGAGTGAGCATGGAGGATGTTATCCGTGGTCAATTAATTTTATTTTGATCAAAGTAACACAACAAAACAAAAGAGGGATAATCTAGCCAAAAGGTTTACCAAGCAACTATGAATTGCATAATACCTCCCGACGAACCGAGAAGTATGGGCAAGCAATCTCCCCTAATGTTGTGTTCGGTGTATCACAGTGTACAAAGTGGCCGAATTGGTTACCAAATTATGGATAGAAACCTAGTGTTGTCCTCCCATATATACCTGAAAGTACGTCGAGGCCCAATATGTATAAGCATTATCTAATGCAAAACTGCACAGTGAGAGCATTCACATATACTTTACGTACTGTAACACCTCCCTACATACCCGAAGGTATGTGGACGAGCTACAATCTACTCACGTATGTGGAATGAGGTATCACACTCAGGATTTATTGCAGACAAGTTAGTGATAGCTGCTTTGTTTTACAATGCCGGAACACATCTCTAGCCTAGACCTATAAATGTTTTTCGTTAGGTGACAATGCTCCATTAGGTAAATTCAGATAAACTTTTAGTTGATATTCTTTAGAATTTTCCTTTCAAGGTTCACCACGTGATGTATGTTTGCAATTCCTAAAATGCAATTAATATGATAAGCATTCTTTCCATTCAATTTAACAATGAAAATCCTTAGCTAGTAGGGATAAAGCAATCAAATTTTGACAAAGAGCTAAGAGCACATCTAATGCAATTTCCCTAGCTATTCCTTTCAAGAATTCACAAACTACAATATGAACGGTGCAAGTTTTTCTTTTTGATTCCCTTAATGTTATGATGAACAAAAAGGAAACATGCACATACAATCAATCAATCTTTCATAAGAACGAAGACTTTTACGACAGTTCTAATTCGAAGGAAGAGAAGACTTTACGACACTTTCTTTCAAATGAAGATTAATCAACTATATTCTAACTTTGACTATAGAATTATAATGACAAAGAAAACATTAAAGAAACATTAATCAATCAAATCAAAGTAGGGCTGGCAATGGAGATAAAAATTTGTTCTATGAGTCATGACATTCATTGATCAATTAACAAGCAAAAAAATAGAGAAAAATTGGAAAAAACACTTTCCAAAGGTGGGAATTTGACCTAAGGTTGATTAGCATAGGTCAAAGAGGGCCTAACTGTGCTAGAAAGCACTGTCTCTCACTCAAGGGTGCTCTGCAGAGCACTGTCCCCTGACCAAACCTGCGTTGATTTCTGAGAGGCCACTCAAGAGTCATCTAGCATCAATTTTTTACCAAAATTCAATGCAAAAGAGCTAAAATAGAGTCAATGAACATAAATAAACTCTACAAGGATGTCTTAGGAGTTGAATAAGCTACTAGGAAAGGTGATAGTTTCCCCAGTGGAGTCGCCAATTTGTTTTGGAGAATTTAGCATCTACGGATAAACACCAATTCACTAGACAAGTAGTTGTGCCTAGAACAACATTTTAAAGTGTCTTATACTTTTCCTATA
This sequence comes from Pinus tabuliformis, assembly GCA_031772625.1. NCBI lineage: Eukaryota > Viridiplantae > Streptophyta > Pinopsida > Pinales > Pinaceae > Pinus > Pinus tabuliformis. The sequence goes on from CM062814.1 coordinate 464,517,713, forward strand.
AGCAATAGATAAGAAGAGAGGATAAAAGGCCTACTTGTAGTTCCTCTTTCCTCTCGTCTCCCTTGTATCAATTTTGTCGCTCCTTCCCGTACTTAATCCACTTGAAAAGTACCCTGTCAACACAAAAAAAGATGAAAACTAATCAAAGCATACAACCCATTGAATATAAATGAAAGGAATCAAAATCAATTCATACATATAAGCATTATGAAAGAACATAACATATGGAAAATAGTTCAAACACAACATATTGCATCACATCATTTTCTCCAAAGTCAAGTCTCATAGTAGCATTATCTCCTTACAATTCAAAATAATCTAGCCAGCCCCTGATCACTTAGATGAGTGGTCAATTTATAGGAGGATGAAGGAGGTTTTGTCATTAATGGTGACAATGAATGGCCTCCCATACTTTGAATTAGTTCCATGGAGGAAGGGATGAGAGGATAGGATGCTCCTTAACTCATTCCTCATCCATTTTTGAGCTCATAGGAGTTGATAACTAAGGTAAGATTCTAGATGACTCCAAGAGATAAGAATATTCACCAAACCCTAATTGAATTTCGCTCAAATTCTCCCAGCAGAGCCTAAAGAGGGCTTAGGTGCTCTGTAGAGCACCCTGATAGTGTATCTACCTGCACTGCAGAGCACCCTAGTAGTGTATCTACCCATGTTGGTCCCTTTAGAGACCATTTCTGGATGTCTCAGGTCATGAAACTTACTTGGAAGGAGGCATTCAAAGGGATGACTTGTTTAGGGCATGTAACAACTGAATTTAGGTTTTGATGAGCCCTAAAACATTGATTTGAATGTTGGGATTTGATGTTCCCAAATGGATATATAACACCATGGTATTGGATGCTTCGGCATGTATAAATATGTATTGTAACATTGAAAGGAACATAATGAAAAATGAAGCTGGTAGTCCCAGTTTTGGGATCCATGTGAAAATATCTGTGTATATGTGTTTTATATGTTATGCTCTCGCATTGTCTATTTTATGTGTTTTAGAATTCGTATGTAGGTAATTTATGTACAATGTTAAAACCTACATTTGGTATCAGAGCTATTTTGGCTTCAAGGGGATGAATTTGTTGCTGAGGGGTTTCGCTCGGGCCTATGGTAGACCTTGTTCAGTGGGATATTTGCAAGATTGATTCTGGTGGTGAAAGAAGATGGTTAGCAATGGAAATATAGAGAAAGAGAAATTTAATGGTCAGAGTTTTGAGTTGTGGAAACTCAAGATGGAGGATCTGTTGGTGGATAAAGATGAGTGGATCATGGTAGATCCATGTACTAAACCAACATGAGATGAAGAATGGAAGAAGTTGGATCGGAAGGCAAAGAGCACAATATGATTGTGTGTCTCAGATTCAGTATTGCTGAATGTAACATGGGAAGCTACAACAAAGGCTTTGTGGGACAAGTTAGGGACTTTGTACCAATCTAAGTCTCTGGTGAATAAACTGTTCCTACGGAAAAAGTTGTATAACCTGAGGATGCAAGATGGAGACTCGGTGAAAGAGCATCTGAATGCATTTAATACTGTGGTAAGTCAATTATTATCTACTAATATTAAAATTTCAGATGAAGATAAGTGCATCAATTTGTTGTGTTCTCATCCTTGGATGCTCCATGCTATGGCTGAGATAGCATCTAGAGAGCCAAATTCTCTCTCACGTTAACATGAAGGGAGTGAGAAAATGCTTGACTGTTGTTGACCATCATCTAAAGCTTTTTGAAGTTTCTTGAATTCTGAATCAAAGTGTCTTTGACATATTCTGCCAATGTTAACTAGTTTACGAAATTGTTGAGTTAAATCTGTGATCATATATTGAAGTATTGTGCATGAAATCAGATGGTGACATGGAAGATGTCAGTACCATAGATGTACTATAGATAACATCAAGATCTTATAGCAAGAAAATCTTGAATATTTACCATAACATGAACATACACACTAAAATTTTGTTTACAGGGGACCAGGACATACATAGATATGTCACTATGTTTATGCTACAAGAGGTTGCCATGATTTGGAATTACTAGTATATATGAAAAGTGTTTTGACATGGTTCTTGATAATATGTTTGAATTGATGATTGAGATGTGCTTTGACTATACATAGCTCTATAATAGTAATTTGGACTTGACCTGATGTCTAGTGATCTGATTTGACAATTGTTGATTTGTCGTGATATCAATGATATGTGGGCATGATGACTTATGTGGGTATTCGGATTTGACCTCCTTGTTCTTAAACAAATGGTTGAAATAATGATAGTTGTGATTATGAATGACTTATGATTATCATAATAACTTGATGAAGCCTCAAACTTATATTGCATAATTGAATTCAGACTTGATATGAGCTCTACCTGTCTCTTAGTTAAAAATATTAATACTACGATAATGATGACTCTAATTCCGGTCATAATATGCCTTCTAAAATCTAATTAGATGAGTTTTCTGATACAATGATACAACATTGATTTATGTAAGGATGAGTATGATGAATTAGAAAGGAATTATGTTTAGAATCCATATATGTCTATATTTGACATTTATCTAATGAATTCAGGATGATGAGTTACAAGATATGGCTTTGATATTGATTCTAGTTTTGATTTTATATCTTGAAGATCTAGTTGTGACAAGTGATGAGCCTATGATGATAAAAATTAGAGGGCGATGGATTTTGAAGCCCAAAATGATGTATCATGGCATGATGAATTGATGTCTAGAATTTGGGAAAGAAATTCCATATTGCACAGCTATTGAAAAATGTTTTTGTAAATACTTGATACTCTGATTTGAAATTGTTAAACTCCGAATGTCATCTGATAGTTGATTGATATATTATTGATTCTGTTTTTTACCAACCATCTGTATATATATGATGTGCATAGAAAATTAATAAATTCTTGATTGAGCTACTTCACTCACATAAAGTTTCCACCGAGCATGATTTGAAATATCTGCATGAGATATTATATTTTGAGAATGAGATATTTCTCATATGGTATGTTTCTGCACAAATGTATTGCTGATATTTAAGATTATTTTTTGATAAGCACATTTGGATGTTGTTCTAGTATGAGATTTGTCATCATATCTTGGATGAGAAGTCAATAGCATGATCGAGGCTGATCATGTTGATGCTAGCATTGTTAGCTATGAGGAAGGATACAAAAGATCCTTAGAGAGTTGTTTGAGCATGATCTGGATATGACATGGTTATATTTAGGACCGAGATACTCTCACATATTGAGACAGTCCAGCTGTTCGAAACAAGCTCAAGCTTGTGGTTGGCACCTTCTTTTGAGGGAGGATGATTATGATATCCTTTGTGATTTATATGATTATATATTATCTGACATGATATTTGATTTGTTTTTGTGTATGAACATGAAACAACTGCTATTGAGACAAGTAGATTTTAGATATTATCGCAAAGGGATTACCAGAGAGAAATTTCTTGGTTTTTAGAGAGCATCCCCTTCGGATGAAGGGCAGTGATGATCGAGGACACTAAGGAAACTCTTCCTACCCTGTTTGAGCTCCCAGGTTGACAAATAGAGATGGAGGGATACTGGGGTTGAGGGACCTTCAGAAAATAGCGGGATACCCCTATCTGTTACCCATAGGGTGGGAGTAGTATCTCACCCTATCTTTGTATTTGCAGAGTATACCCCAGTTGGCATCATACCCACAAGTCCGACTTATTGGGAGTATCACTCCTCATCTAGCCAATGAGGTGAGAGTGTAATTAGGGGTGTACAACCCAAGGCGATTATGATGCAGGTGTTCTACCACATGAATGGGTCATCGATGGGAAGATCAGTAGGCAATAGGATGGGTTGATATGATCTGGTATGATTCTAGGTTGAGGGTGAAGTTCCCCGACGAAATTCCAAGGTTGAGCGTTTACTCCCATATGTGATGAGTTATCCTATTGGTCGGTATGGGTGGAAGTCATTGCTCCCCGATGTGATTCCATATTGACACATTCTCCCTGATGATATTCTCTCCGATGAAAACATTATAGGTATTAGCCCGGTGACAGAGATTCCATATAGCAGCCCGATGGATAAAGGGTGGTACCTTGAGCTCCCCTCCAGTAACAGATTCTTCTTCTTCTAGATACGAGAATGTTCAACGTACGAGAAAGAACAATCAAGAGATAAAAAGGAATAAGCAAGGGATATATCGAGATGTACAATGATGATTTTTGATGGACATGGAACGATGACTACATGACAAATATGATCTGTGATGATATATTGTTCAATGGACAAATATTGGCATGTGGAATTCTCCCTAATTAAGAGGGAGTGTTAATTTTTGGAACTACGGCAAAATTCCACCTTGTAGAGATCAAATACTAATATAATTATTTCATTATATTCCTCTTTTTGAGGGGACCAAACAAACCTAAAGATCACCCAATTTTGTTGCCTATTGTTTTCAGAGATTCCAGTAGCCAATAATCCAGAGGAAGGGAGTATAGTTTGATCCATACTTGTACCGATGTAAATGTCTTGTGTTCCAGAAAAAAATTCATCATGCGTGGCCACATGTAGAGACCTGCAGCAGCATAGAACTATGGTCCTCCTTTGAACACTCTGTCTTTATCCTCTAGGCTTGTGAATACTATTGTGAAGAAGCCCTTTAATCCCAGATGAAGGTGTATTTCCCCATTTGGCTTCCAGTGGTTCCTTATCCATACATGTAGCGCCATCTCTGTTAGCCATATCCCCATGAATTTGCATATGACCACATGTTTCGTCATATGTTACCTATGCACTTGTAGTGCTGGGTCGCTCAAGATGACCCAAGGAATGATGTTAGACTTAGGTTTGCAGACCCCAGTTGTCCTTATAGAAGTGGGTTTTTTACTGCGACCCCCTTTCTCCTTTTCCTTACTAGCTGCCTGCTGATCCCCTTACTATTCATGAGGTCTGTTTCCTCCCAATATGTTTGTGTTACTTTCCACTATTGCCTTCTCTAGAGGTTTCTTGAAATGCTGCTTTCCTGCGTCCTTGCTTCTATCCGTAACTACTTGACTATAGGAGGGAGCATCACTCCCCCCTACGCATCCCACCATGGTCCCCAACGTCAAAACCTTAACCCTAGATCAAGTTGTAGAGCCTCTCAATCGTTAAATGGCTCTTCCACGTCCATCTCTTCTTGCTACAGATTCTAGATTTTCATTTTTGCTAACATTTAACATTTATATCACATTGTGGTGGATAATTTTAATATTTTTATCTTTTGGACACATATTAAACTCGGTTTCAGCAAAAGTTTTCAAATAGGAACTACCTGAAGGATTTATATTTTTTGTGTTGGGTCTCTTTTGATACATTATATCAGTTCTAAATACAAGCATACATGGTTGGGGTTATTGTGTAGTTGTTTTTTCTATGAAAATGTGCTTGAGGACTTTGATTTATGTAAATGGCTGGTGTTTTTATAGGACCATGCCATTGCAATAACCCTGAGGAGGTACATTAGATTAGCCATGGTTGTTTTCTATGATAATCTTAGACCACCAATTCATGGCTATGATGGGAAACCTTCTATATTTCTTTCCAAATGGTATCATTCATTGCAAGAAAACTATGTTTTTATTATTTTAAGGGGTTTCCATCTACAATTAAGGAGGAGCATGCTAAACTCCTATCCACAGTCATGGTTAGTATTCTATATTTCTCGTCAATGGTATGATTCAGAGCAAGGGAACTCTATTTTTAATGGTTTTCCAGCTACAGTTAACAAGGATCATGCTAAACTCATGTACACAGTCGAAAAGGGGGGATATCTTATTCATTTATATTTTCCAATGAGAAAGGAAAAAGATATGACATGGAAGATGTAGGAACCTTACACAAAATTTACAACAAGGATGTGATGTAAAGTTTTGAGGGCATTTGTACATCATTTGGAGGGTCTTTTCACTACTTGGTAGTGTCTAGCCTACTATCAACATCTACTGGTGGAAAGTTACAACAAATAAATATTTAAAAACAAAAATTCATATGAACAACACATGTTAAACAATGTTAAACCCAAAGATTGTTTAAGCCAAAGAAATGTCACGATCATACCTATCAAACAAAGTTGTCAAAAAAAGTTGCACTACAAAGGATATAATAGTTCATTGGTCTGAAACTCTAATGTATAAATAATATACTCCTAGAACCAACTACTAAAAGGCCACATTGAAAAGAGGTGAAGATAGATATTTTGCAAAAGAAACCTGTAAGACACCACACTCAAAAGAGGTAAATACACAGCTTTTGTAAAAGAAGCTATAAGACTCCTATGAGACATGCAAAAATGTCACATACAAAAAACATCTGTAATTAAATTAAATATGACACATATAACATTGTGGGCCCACAATTTTACCACTTATATGCCTATGTGGGCTCGGGGCCTACGACTTTACTACATGTCTCTCTTGCATGCCCATTAACGTGTCTACTTCCTAGCAAGGCGGAATGTGTTGTTCACACTGTAAATAAAAAAGTTCAGACTAATAAGTTTAAACCCTAGTATGCCTACGGCTAGGGTAATTAGCCTAAATGGAAGGCAACTTGTTTGTAACTAGTTTGATCTATGTTGGGAAGCCTTTGTTAAATCCATATCTATGGTGATGTGGGCATATATAGTTATGTGCCTATTTTTCATTTCTACGCTCTTGAAGTGGAATTTTCCCAGGGCATTTCTGATTTCTTTGGCATTTAAAGGCCCCCAACAACAATTACTTAGTTTGGTTTCCTAGATTTCAGCTTCTTGTTTACAATTCACAAAAATAAGAACTGCCATAATAATTCACCAAAATGAGAATTGCCATAACAAGAGCCATAAGAAGAAGTAAACAATTTGTGTTTTTTTAAGCATAAGATTGTGGGGTTTTTTTTTGAAATTCACCTCATTCATAGAGAGATTTGATATCTAGATCCATCTTCCTTATGTTAGAGATGTGTTGTTAGGTCCTTTTGCATTACCCCTTCAAACCCTCCACCTACAGAGTCAGTAACCACTAGTAAGTAGTTGTACAACTTCAAGGCATGACTCCTCATCTTTAGCTTGATCCCACTGTGGTCAACATCGATATCAATCAACTACTCTATCTCATAGCTCTATCCTCATTTGTGCTTTTTCATTCTTTGTTACACCCCACAATAGCTAGGTTGTTCATCAACTAGATGTGGTGGATCTTCTCACCAGCAAACAATAGTATCTATTGATAAGTTCATCAGGAGGAACCCCTAATATCCAATCATGCTTTATTTGATAATTGCAATCCTTAAACCCTAAAACTTATCAGCTGCATCAAGCACTGAAAAGTGATTGTCTTAGTTGATAGTGACAACACCCATAATTTCTTCATAGACGAGATAAAATTGAAGGGGCTCTGCCATAATTTCTTCATAGGTAAGTGAGAATGGAAGGGGCTAATTGGGCAAGGACACAATGGACCTAGCAGAAGGTTAAATGGAGTAGTGGAATGGAAGAGTGTGTTATGGTGGCTCCACAGAGAGAATATTGAAAAGACTCTGCCCCTAGAGCCAAGTTGAACAAATCAAGGAATTCCACCTTCCCCATTGAACGCTAAGGTCTTTCAGTCATTCTTTCTAGATGGAAGAAAATGCATTCAAAAGAAAGAATTGGCATATGCACACTAGGCTGATCCAAAGTTCAGTCAATATAGTTAAACCCATTTTCGTACATGGAATTAGAAGCAACAACTGACCGTTTACTTTAATGTGGGGAAATGCCTGTGTGTGCCTGGTTTATGTCCAAGAATGGAGTAGGTTGCCTTGATGTTGTGAGGTTTAGGTTCAGGCGAGAGTTGGAGTTAACATAAAGGCAAGGAGTTGGCCCTCATTCAAAAATGTTGTTCTCGCTTCAGCAAGCTAGACTAACCAACCTAAAAGCTAGTGACCTACTCTAACCTTGACCCTCCTGTTCACTATGCAAACCGTTTAAATCTAAGCCCTTTCATTAATTGGGGCTTCCACTCTTCCTTTCTACAACAGTTTTTTTCATCCACTCTATCATTGGGGTTTCCATTACCCTGGAAAGTTCAACTGTTAGCCCAAACATGGATGAATGCCCATCGTGGAATAGTGACACTTGAAGCATAAAATTTGTGTTATAAAACTCTACCTGTAACTCTACATGTGCCTTCCTGCTTCCTTTCACCTTTAATATCTCTCTATCCCAACCGATGGACCCTACCCATTTCTATATTTGCACCATGTGGCTGCAAACTATTCATAAAATTAACTTTGGCTAAAATAACTTTGTCACGACATTAAATGATTTATAAAATTAAAATTTGGCTAAAAGAAGATTGTCACAATTTTTTTTTGCATCTGATAAGTTAAGCTTGCAATAAGAAGTCCATACTTTTACAATAAAAAATTTTGTCTAAATTTTCCATTGATAAATATAGCCACTATAAAAATTTGGTTAAACCATAATTAGGTAGGAAAAAAAATAGTCAATGGAAAATTTAATTGGAGGTCAACTATCTCTTGATCACTATAGTCCCATTGAAGGCAAGGACTAATAAGAGAATGGTTGGAACCCTTAATTATTGGGTGACTTAAAGAGTTTACCAATTACTTTACCTTTCTTATCTATGATTTTCATTATCTTGATTTACAAAAGAAAAAAGAAGTTATGTAATTCAGGTTTTTATTTTATTTTCATTATATTTTTCATACTTGTCAACTTTATTGTACTAAGTTGCACTATAACACTTTGTAAATAATTTTTTATTTAATATAAGTTTTTGTGTAATATTAAATTTTAGTTTAATGTTTAAAATAAGTATAAAAAAAGAAATGAGATAGTTTTGTTTGTTTTGAGAAAACGATAAATACTTAAAAATAAAGGATTGGAAAATTTTTAAGTTATTTTAAAGGGAACGAGAAATAAAATAATTCAAATTATTTAGAAGTATAAGTGAACATTTTCATAACCGTTGGGTTAAGAAATTTTTATAAAAAAGGGATATTGCAAGTTTTGACAAGGAATTAAGAGGGAATAAAGGGTATTAAGGATATATTGCACATTTTCTTTAAAAATGTATTATTTATTTCATAATTATATATGTGTGTGTGTGTGGGGGGGGGATATGATGGTTTATTTTTTGATAAGAAATTAGAGTCGGATAATGAAAATTTTATTTAATGAACACTCAATGGAGTATGTCAATATATACCTAGGTTTTTAAGGTTAAAAATGAATTATCTTAATTAATTATGGATTAATTAAATAACTTGTACCCTAAGAAAGATCACACATAATATACAAGCTTCAAACCAAATACTAAGAAATCTGAAATAGTTATAAAATTATTATGCATTCCATGAAATTAGCACATCTAGTTTAAGATGGTGCAACTCAAAAATGATGTAATTTAATCTATAAAAAAATCTCTCTATATGAATAGTGAAAACGAACCAAGTTATCACAAATAATTCAGATATTAAAATGACATCAAATGTGATTATATTATAATAAACAAAATCATGTTAGAAGAATTTTTATTCATGTCAGAGGGTCAATGATGCATTAAAGAAATGAGGAATTCTTTATATGCCTGATTTTCCTCGAGATGTTTGATTAACATATTAGTGGGTTTCTCATAAATACTTATAAGCAACCCTCACGAATATTGAGAAACAACCTTGTAAGTTAATATGTATAGGTTGTTCGACATTTGAAAAACCATGAATCTATGTTATCAATGGTCTTTTGGATGCCCTTGGAACAATGTTTGCAGGGTGAGGAAGATTCAGACTACAATTCTTTGTTTTCTTATCCTCCCATTCAATACTCTCCACCTCCTACAACATCTATCAAAGAGAAGATTGGAGATGTAAGTAGCCATATCCATCTTGGAATAAGTGCATCAAATGTACTGAGGAAAGTGTACAATAGTGATGATGATCTTGATGAATTAGAGTCCCCCACATTGTCCTTGTTACACAAAACTATGCATGGAGTTGCACCCCATAAATTCTAGTTGTAAAGTAATGGAAAGTCTAGAGGGCATAAAAACCAAAAAATTGACAATGCAGGACTAAATGGGCATTATCAACCACTTCAAGAGACATAGATTGCTAATTAAGGGGAACACACATGGTTGCAAACAATTATTTTCCTTATTATATGATATATAATAGACATGTTCATCATTGGAATCAAAATTGTTGAAGATCCAAGTTGAGATTTGATACTCATCTACTAGAATTTTCAATTTAATTAGATAATTATTCTATTTGGATTAAATTGACATGTTTCCTTCAAAAGCCACAAGTTGTCTCCTTCCTTCCAAAAGACACCACAATTCAAGTAAATCTTGACTAAAATAAATTACCAACTAATATCACCCATTTTTCACAAGCATTTGGTCAAGCAACTTGACTAAGGAAGTACACAAGAAGACTTACAAACATGGGATAAATGTTTCATAACTCATGAAACTTAGAGTTGAGCAAGTGGGATAGACACGGATTTTTCCTTTTGTTTTTTGGTTGGATATTTCTATGTGGTTTTCGTGAATCATTCTATATCATATTTTGGACATATCTTATATCAAAACTTGGATTATACCTCAAATCATACCACAGCCTATTTGGTGGCACCATTATGACATTCGGACCTCTTGCACGGTGACTTCACTCAATTAACCTCCGACATATCAAGTGCATTTGCGACATATTAAACAATACCCCTAATTTGACTACATGTTGGAAAATACCTCTAAAATCACATTATTTAACCCCTACCAATATGAACCCAATACAACTTCCCAATTTAAAAAACCCCTCCTTTCGCTAGATATTATAGGTATCCATTTTTGCATTAACATTTTATATAACATTTTATATTTTTTCGTTAACCTCAAGCTCCAGTTTTTATCCCTACCAATATAAATACCCTTTACCTCATATATATCCCCCAATATATTATGTCATTTTTTATTCAATATATATCCCCCATTATGAATGCACGTGGTATGGTATTTCTCCCCTAGTGAACCCCCCATGACCTCCTACAACATAATTTCAAAAGTAGATTTCAAAAACTCTCTTTTGGTTATACATCAAAACATTTTGTTATCAATTTCACTATTATCTCTCCTCAAGCCTTAGTACGTGCCAACTGAAGCAAATTCCATCATCAAGATATAAAGCCGAGACTAAGATTCTATTGGGGCATTTTGGGACAGGTTCAAGGGTACTTTGTAGAACTGATTAAGCTAATTTGAAAACATTTAAGCGAATACTGGAGCCATACTATTATATGATGTATTCAGACTATGAGAGACTCTTCTAAGTGACATAAACATGATTGCGTTTGAGGTCCTCTGTAGTCTTCCTGGTCCTATTAGGAGGCCTATTATGAGATTTATTGAAATTTTTTATATGATTTGAAGTGGTGGACACAAGATCTAGAAGGTATCCAAAATATAGTTTGGTTCTCTGAGTATAGGGTAGAGATGGCCGTGTTTCAAGCCTTTTGAGACCAACTTGCAATACATGTTGATGATATTTTGAAGTAGTTGATGGATTTCTTGAACTAGTCCTTTGTTGAAGTAGATTTAAAGATCCATTGAGCAGACATTGTTGGAGTAGTGTTGGAGTTGTTCTTAGATAATTATTGGAGTTTCATTGGAGACCTCTTTCTAGACTTTTTAAAAAGAATTTTTGGAAGTCTTAAAGTGGTATTGAAGCCACCTAGAAGGATTTTAGTAAATCGAGAGACTTGGATCCCTAAAGGATTGGAGTCCTCACACAAGGTTGGAGCCTTGTAAGGAATCAAATTGGAGTCTGGATTGATTTTTGAGGATTGGAATTCTCATAAGAGGTTGGAGCCTTGTTGAGACTAGGCTAAAGTCTAGATTGATATTTGAGGATTGTAGCCCTCATTTAGGGTTGGAGCCTTGAAGGAGTTATAATTTTATGGTACAAGTTGGAACCTGATTATTTGTAAAAGGATTGGAGTCCTCACTTATTTTATTAATAAAATATTTTTTCTTATTTTACATCTTGTATTTTGGTTTAACTAGTGATCTTAACTAGAATAATTTAACCATTACAAAGAAATACTAATTCACCCCCTCTAAGTATTTCGAACATATTATATAACTCAATACTAATGTTTCCACACATTACATAAACAATATTACAAAATATAACATACTTAGATTACATGCCAGCCTAGATCCATCTAAGCCCTATATCTATCAAACATCGAGAGGGATCAAATATTTCGAGGTGCAAACATCTTTTTTAGTGTAAAAATTGAGGAAAGGTTTACACCTTAAGAGATTTGATCCCTCTCAGCACTTGATAGATCTAGGGTTAATATGGATCGAGGTTGGTTATATAAAAATATATAATATATATTTGTATATGTGTATATTTCTTATTCACTCTCTCTATCTCACCCCCAAACATACACACTCTATTTCCATATCTATCTCTCTCTCTCTCTCTCCCTCCCTCTTCCTCTCTACCTCTTTCTCTTCCCTTCTCTCCTTCTCTCTATCTCTTCCCTCCCACTCTCCACCCCCTCACTCTCTCTCCATTTCTCCCTTGTCACACCCTTTCTCTCTCCATATTTCTCCCTCTATGTCTTTCTTCTTCCCTCCCTCTCTCCCCTCGCAACTCCATCTCTTTATCCTTCTCTCTCTCGAGTCCTCTCCCTCCCTTTCTCTCCCACCTCCCTCTATCTCTCCCACCATATGTCTCTCTCTCTCTCTCTCTCTCTCTCTCTCTCTCTCTCTCTCTCTCACTCTCTCTTCCCTCCAACTCTATCACTATATCCCTCCTCTCCCCTCCATCATTGTGTCTCCTCTCTCTCTCTTCCCTCCTCTCCTCTCTCCCTCACTCTCTCAATCTCTCCTTTGTTCTTTCCTCCCTCTCTCTCCCCATCCTACACTGTCTCTCTATCTCTCTCTCTACCCTCCAACTTTGTCACTATCTCCCTCCCTCTAATCCCCCCCTTCCCCTCTCTCCCCTTCACTTTGCTTGTTGTCATCAGTTAGATCCTTAGTTAAGATGGATCTATGTTGGTTATTACTAATATTATTTATATTAGATAAATTCCACTCCTTTAAATATGAAAGTAATCTCATTTTCAATTTTATTAAAACCTTAATCCCTCCCTCTCACCCCCCCTGCCCCCTCTCCCTTCACTTTTCTTGTTGTCATCACTTAGATACTTAGTTAAGATGGATCTATGTTTGTTCTTACTAATATTATTATTCATATTATATAAATTCCACATCTTTAAATATGAAAGTATTCTCATTTTCAATTCAAGTAATGCTTGACTAATATAAATTACCAATTTTTCTCACCCATTTGGCACAAGAAGTTGGCCAAGAAGTTTGACCAAGGAAGTACACAAGAAGACATACAAACTTTAGGAATAAATGTTTCATAGCTCATGAAACTTAGAGTTGATCAAGTGGGATAGACATGGATTTTTCCTTTGGTTTTCTGGTTTAATATTTCTATTTGGTTTTCATGAATCATTCTATATCATATTTTGGCCACCTCTTAGATAAAACCTTGGCTTATACCTCAAATCATACCACGGCCTATTCGGTGGCACCATTATGACATTTAGACCTCCTGCACGGGGGCTTCACTCAATGAACCTCTGACATATGATGTGCATTTGCGACATATTAAACAATACCCCTAATTTGACTACATGTTGGGAAATGCCTCTAAAATCACATTACTTAACCCCCTACCAATATGAACCCAATACAACTTCCCAATTTAAAAAACCCCTCCTTTTGCTAGATATTGTAGGTATCCATTTTTTCATTAACATTATATATACCCTTCAATATATTTTCATCAACTTTTAGCTCCATTTTTATACCTACCAATATAAATACCCTTTACCTTCTATATATCCCCCAATATATTATGTCAATTTTTCTTCAATATATATCCCTCAATATGAATGCATGTGCTATGGTATTGCTCCCCTAGTGAACCCCCCATGACCTCGTGTAACATAATTCCAAAAGTAAATTTGAAAAACTCTATTCGGTTATACATTAAAACATTTTGATATCAATTTCACTATTATCTCTCTTCAAGCCCTTGTACGTGCCTACTAAAGCAAATTCCATCATCAATACATAAAACATAGACTAAGATTCTATTGGGGTGTTTTGGGATAGGTTTGAAGGTTCTTTACAGAACTGATTAAGCTAATTTGAAGTACCTTTAAGAGAATACTTGAGCCATACTATCCTATGATATATGCATATTGTGAGAGACCCTTCTCAACGACATAAACATGATTGAGCTTGAGATCCTCTGAAGTCTTCTTGGTCCTATTGGGAAGCCTATTATGAGATTTATTGCAAATTTTGATATGATTTAAAGTGGTTTAGAAAATATCTAGAAGGTATTCATAATCTAATTTGGTTCTCTGAGTATAGGGCAGAGATGGATTTGTTTCAAGCCTTTTGAGACCATCTTAGAGTACATGTTGATGATATTTTCAAGTAGTTGATGGATATGTTGAAGTAGTATTTTGTTGAAGCAGATTTGAATATCCTTTGAGCAGACATTGTTGTTGACACCTAATCATCAGGATTGGGTGAATAAATAAAATCAATGTAAATAAATAAAAAGAGATATGAACAACCATTAGGAGATGAAGTGAACAGTCTCCCTCATGTATATAATAAAGACCAACCTGAAGGAATAATATGAATTGATTTGTTTTGAGGAGTTACTGCCTAGACTGACATGGTATCAGAGCTAGCTCCCAAAATTAGTTGTAACTTCCTTCTGCCATTTTCTTGCAGTCTGTCCCCTTGTGGAGTCTATTTACTGCACTCTCTGTTTGCCATAATTATTGTCTATGCTATTCTACACTCTGTATTACCCACTACGTGGCTTTTTCTCATACATTGTCTGCCATATTCCATATATTCTGACCTGCGCTAGTTCTGCCATGCCTCAGTTTTGAAAACCTTCTGAATCGCTGCGTTGAATGCCTTGAGGCTAATAGTTTTGGTAATAGTGCTTTTACCTATATTAATCTCAGTGTTTTCATTTTGAAGGATGGAAAGTGGTTTCCTTTTGACCATATTTTCCATTGAAGGGACTCTACAGCAATGCCTGGATGGCACACACATACCAAACGTTTAACATGTCTTCTTGTTTAACCAGCATTCATCCTCTTATTTGCCTCCGTCTATTTCATATCACAATATTGACAACCTCTGTTGGCGTTCAGATCCCTCATCAACATCGCTGATCCTCATATAATCCATGGCAGGGTGGGATCTAGCTGTGTCGTTGTGAAACTAAAGTGGTGTGTCCTCTAGAATCACAATATCGACAATGACTATTGTAATAAGAATGTGCATTGAGAAATTGATGGGCAAGAACAGGTTGTTCAGTTCTAGTTCAAGTTGATCTCACTAAATTTCCAGCAATTCCAGCGAGTAGGTCAGACCAGCGAGAAGCAGAGATCTGGTAATTTGCAGGACGTGGCAACTTCAAAACCTTATGCTGATACAATGAGAATGAGCGTGAGCATGGAGATGTGGTAACTTGCCACTCATGTTATTTTTAACACATTTTTTAATATATATAATCTGACCATACATGGAGCGTTGGTATATCACTAATAAATGGTGGAGATGTGGGGTATCGCTCCATGATATATCGCTATAATGATGTGTTCAGGCAGTGGTATTTTTTTGTGATTGTTCTCGTTGTCGATGAGATTTTTTGGATGTATAGGAAACGAATATATTTTTTGCCGCTTTTGTTGGCAATACTGTAATAGGTGAAGATTGATATTTGTGTTGTACATTGAATGTATGCTCTCCCATGTATCAATGGAGTGATCTTGTTTAACACTGCCATATATGTGCTATTTAAACACTGCCATATTCTATACTTTAACGTTGTCCAGATGAATGCAAATTTACATTTGAATTTGCTGTCCCATCATATCAAACGCATATTTCTTCCCATTAAGAGTAAAATTTTGCAACAGAAGTTTTTGTTATAGAATGCATTCAATCATATCCATTGTGGGAATAGTTCTCACTGGCAAGCATAACTATCTTGAGTGGTCTCGGATGATAAAACACACCCTCATTTTCAATGAGCTGTGGAAAGGAGTGTGCATTGGAGATGGAACCAAACAGCCAAAACAACCTACCTCAGGCAAAGAGATCACCATTTGTGAAAATAAGAACAGCAAAGCCTATGCATTAATTGCAGCATCTGTAAGTGAATAGGTGAGTCACCATATTACGCCATTTTCAACTTCTTTCGAAGCCTTACAAAAGTTGAAAGAACTCTATGACTCACATTCTGCACTTGAAGTTGTTCAACTTATGATTAAGCTCTTCACTCTTGAATTGCAAAATAATGATCCTCTTACTCTTGCATCTGAAGTAAAGTCTATAACACATGATATCCAAGCCATTAAAATTGATTTTGATATTCCTCTTATCACTTTTCTCAAGGCACTTTATCCTACTTACTCCAATTATCTTGAGTCATTGCAAGCAAATGGAAATGTTAAGGGCATTACCTCTGACTCTCTTGTGGAAACATTTGCTGAAAGAGAGAAATATTTTGGAAAGAAGATAGCCCCTGAATCTTCTGAAGAGGCTGTGTGCCTTGCTCATAAAGAAAAGCATCTTGCTCAAGATTCTTTCAGAGGAAGAGGTGGTCGCAGAGGAAGAGGAAGATATTTCAGAGGAAGGGGGGGGGAAGACACTCTCAAGCAGAAAAGGCAGACTTACAGTGCATGCGCTGCAAAAGAAATGGATCACATGATTCCTTTACATGCAAGTTACCATGGGACAAAATTGAGTAGCAAAGAAACCAATAGAAAGGTAAAACTAATGACACAGACAAAGGTAAAACACTTGAATCCGCTCACTATGTTGTGGCACAATGTAATATTGGAGTAAATGAAGACTTATTTAATGATTCACTTGCTTTTTGGAAAAATGATTGGTTGCTTGATTCAGGAGCAACTTGCCACATGACTCATAGAAAAGATTTTTTTTAAGAATTTACTGATAATGTTGATGGAGCAGTATACTTTGCAGACCAATTAAAAATCAAGACATCAAGGCTTGGCACAAGCATGCTTAAATTGCTTGGTCTTCTAAACTTTCTTCTGCATCATGTTCTATATCTCCCACAACTGAAGAGAAACTTGTTGTCCTTGGTTCACATCCGCCAGCAAGGTCACTCCATTCATATGTTTGATGGAAAGCTTGAGGTGAGAAAAGAATCTGACCACTCACTTGTCATGAGGGGAATAGAAGAAGAAAGGCTTATCAAGCTACAAGGTACCTCTGCTTGTGGACAACATTTCTCATACAATTCTCATTATGAAGAAGGTACACTTCCATCAAGCTTATTATGGCATGCTATATTTGGACATTTGAACTATGATAGCCTCTACTTGTTGAAGAAAAATGGTGTTGTTGGTTTGCCTACAATTCCTAGGAAATTTAAGCAATGTGATGCTTGCATTCTAGGAAAGCATAGAAAACGGTCTTTTCATGATTCACATTCAAGAGCACATAGAAAAATTGAACTCATTCATTCAGATTTATGTGGTCCAATGTCTATTCCTTCTGCAAATGGAAATAAATATACGATGACATTTATTGATGACTACACTAGAATGTGTTGGGTTTATTTATTGAAGAACAAATCTGATGCTTTTCAAACATTCAAGAACTTTCATAAATGGATTGAAAATGATGCACAATCTCATATTGGGTATATTCGCACTGATAATGGAAAAGAATACACAACAAATGAATTTGAAAACTATCTTCGCCAACATGGGATCAAACATCAAACAATTGTACCTTATAATCCCCAACAAAATGGTGTAGCTGAAAGAATGAATAGAATAATCTTAAATATGGTACAATCCATGCTCTTCTTCAAAAATGTAAAGATAATGTTTTGGGCTGATGTTGTTCTATGTGCTGCATATATAAAGAATAGATGTCCATCTAATACTATTAGAAACAAGACTCCATATGAAATGTGGTATGGACATGTTCCTTTGGTAAAGCATCTTAGGGTCTTTGGTTCCACCTGTTATGCCTTGATACCAAAGGTACATAGAAACAAAATTGGTGCAAGAAGTCGTAAGTGTATCTTCCTGGGGTATTCAAAGACCTCCAAAGCATACTATCTCTATGATGAAGTCAATAAAATGTTTGTTGTATCTAGAGATGTAATTTTTCTTGAATCATCCAAAACTGACAAAGTTGTTGAGCGACAACTTGATCGCTTGGATAGACTCACAAATGCAAAATCATTTCATGAATTTGATAATTAGATTCCACATCTTGAAGGGGGGATTCCTATACTAGATCAACATGTGGAATCTTCTTATGAAGAACACTCTCCCCCGCATGAAACTCCAAAAATGGATGATGCTTTAAGTGATGTGATTGATATAATTGGGAGACTCAATCTTGATTCAGTCCCAACTCAATCAATGGAGCAGCTTGGACCATCTGAGAAAGGTCCCCCAAAATGGTTGACAAAGACATTTGAAAGTGTTCATCCTGATAAGGTTGGAAAGACAGGAACTAGAAATTCAAACCAGCAAAATGGAGGTGATGTAGATGACTCTAATTCAACTGTTGATATGGATGTTTCTTATGATTGTGAATTGAACCTGTTTACAGATTTTGAACCAACTTCCTTCAAAGAAGATGCTTCTAATGATGAATGGAAAGAAGCGATGCAAAAAGAGTATGATGCCCTCATAAAGAACGACACTTGGAAGCTGGTTGATCCTCCATTAGGAACCAAACCAATTGGCTGCAAGTGGGTCTACAAGAACAAGTATAAAGATGATGGCTCACATGACAAGCACAAAGCTAGGCTTGTGGCAAAAGGTTTTGCACAGAAGGAAGGGGTCAATTATGAGGAGACTTTTGCCCCCACAGCAAAATGGGCTACTATCGGGACACTCTTGCACCTAGCAGCTCAGAGTGGTTGGAAAGTCCATCAAATGGATGTAAAAACTGCTTTCTTGAATGGACATCTAAAAGAGAATGTTTTTATGTCCCAGCCTCAAGGATTTGCTGTGAAATGACATGAACATAAAGTATGCAAACTTGTGAAGTCCTCATATGGCCTCAAACAAGCACCGCAAGCCTCGTACGAAAAACTAACTGACCATCTTTTGAAACTCAATTTCAAACATTATAATCTTGATGATGCAACTTTATTTGTCACGAAAGTTGGAAAAACAGTTGTATATCTTTTGGTATATGTAGATGATCTTTTGATGACAGGGAACAATGAAAGCTACATTGCATCCATAAAGAAGTAATTGGGGAAAAGTTTTGAAATGATTGATTTGGGCTATGTTCATTACTATCTTAGTATTGAAGTAACCCAAAATCCGAAGTCCATATTTCTTCTCAAAAGAAATACATTGGAGATCTGTTGAATAGGTTTGGCGTGATAGAATGCAATCCTCTTACTACTCCAATGGAACAAAACTTAAAGCTCACATCTATTGAAGGAAAGGAATTTGAGGATGCAACAAAGTATAGACAGCTTGTAGGAAGTCTCAACTACCTAACTACTACCAGAACAGACATTTTGTTTGTTGTTGGAATCCTCTCCAAGTTTATGCAAAAGCATTGTGAGGGACATTGGTCTACTATAAAAAGAGTTCTAAGGTACTTGAAGGGAACTCAAGACTTTGGAATCAAGTATACACAGATGGACGACTTCAGTTTGATTGGATACTCTGATTCAGACTTCGATGGAGACAAAGGAACTGGTGTATCTACTTCAGGATATGCTATGAGTCTTGGATCAGGAGTTGCCTGCTAGAGATCATGCAAACAATTAGTTCCAGTAGATTCCACAAAAGAAGCAGAATACGTGGCAGCAGCTGAAGCAAAAAAAGAAATTGTGTGGCTCAGGAAAATTCTTGAAGATTTGCAGGTAAAACAAGTACAATCAACTCCACTCATGATTGACAATACCTCTGCAATAAAGTTGGCCAAGAACTCAAAGTTCCATGATCAAACGAAGCACATCAATACCAAATATCATCTGATTCGACATCATGTTGAGGCCAAAACAATCCATCTCTGTCATTGTTCCACTAATGAGAAAATTGCTGACATCTTCACCAAAGCACTTGTAAGAGAAAAGCTTGAATGATTCAGATTGATGCTTGGACTCACCAACATCCCTTCAGATTAAGAGGGGGAATGTTGACACCTAATCATCAGAATTGGGAGAATAAATAAAATCAATGTAAATAAATAATAAGAGATATGAACAGTCATCGAGAGATGAAGTGAATAGTCTTGCTCATGTATATAATAAAGACAAATTTGAAGGAATAATATGAATTGATTTATTTTGAGGAGTTACTGCCTTTTTCAACAATTTTTGGAGTAGTGTTGGAGTTATTCTTAAATGATTATTGGAGTTTCATTGGAGACCTCATTCTAGACTTATTAAAAAAAAAAATTAGAAGCCTTAACGTGGTATTGAAGCCACCTTGAAGGATTTTAGTAAATTGAGTTGGAGCTCTAGAGGATTGGAGTCCTCACACAAGGTTGGAGCCTTCTAAAAAATCAAATTGGAGTCTGGATTGATTTTTGAGGATTGGAATTCTCATAACAGGTTGGAGACTCATTGAGACTACGCTAGAGTCAAGATTGATATTCGAGGATTGGAGCCCTCATTCAGGGTTGGAGCCTTGAAGGAGTTAGAATTTTATGGTAGAAGTTGGAACTTGATTATTTGTAAAAAGATTGGAGTTGTCACTATTTTTATTAGTAAAATATTTTTTCTTGTTTTACATCTTGTATTTTGGTTTAACTAGTGATCTTAACTAGCATAATATAACCATTACAATGAAATAGTGATTCACCCCCTCGGAGTATTTCCAACATATTATATAACTCAATACTAAAGTTTCAACACTTTATATAAACAATATTACAAAAAAAACATAATTAGATTACATACCAGCCTAGATCCATCTTAACCACCGATTTATTAAGCACCGAGGGGGATCCAGTCTTTTGAGGTGCAAACCTCTTTTCTAAGTGTAAAACTTGATGAAAGTTTTGCATCGCAAGAGATTTGATCCCTCTCAGTGCTTGATATATCCAGGGTTAAGATGGATATAGGATGGTGATATAAAAATATATAATATCTATATTTGTATCTATGTGTCTATTTATTATTCACTCTCTCTATCTCACCCCAAACATACACACTCCCTTTCCATATCTCTATCTCTCTCTCTCTCTCTCCATCCATCCCTCCCTCTTCCTCTCTACCTCTCTCTCTTCCCCTTCTCTCCTTCTCTCTATCTCTTCCCTCCCACCCTCCTCCCCCCTTACTCTTCCTCATTCTCTCTCCCTTTCTCCCTTGTCACGCCCTCTCTCTCGCTCCACATTTGTCCCTCTATGTCTTTCTTCTTCCTTCCCTCTCTCTCCCTTTACAACTCCATCTCTATCTCCTTCTCTCTCTTGAGTCCTCTCTCTCCCTTTCTCTCCCACCTCCCTATGTCTCCCCCCATTACTCACACACACACTCTCTCTATCTGTCTCTCTCTTCCCTCCAACTCTATCACTATCTCCCTCCCTCTCCCCTCCATCATTGTGTCTCCCCTCTCTATCCTCCATCCTCTCCTCTCTCCATCTCTCCTTTGTGATTTCCTCCCTCCCTTTCCCCATCCTACTCTCTCTCTCTCTCTCTTCCCTCCAACTTTGTTACTATCTCCCTCCCTCTGACCCCTCCCCTCTCCCCTCTCTCCCCTTCACTTTGCCTGTTTTCATCAACTGTATCTTTAGTTAAGATGGATCTATGTTGGTTCTTACTAATCTTATTTATATTATATAAATTCCACATCTTTAAATATGAAAGTATTCTCATTTTCAATTTTATTAAAACTATAGTCCCTCCCTCTCACCCCCATACCCAATCTCCCCTTCACTTTTCTTATTGTCATCACTTGGATCCTTAGTTAAGATGGATCTATGTTGGTTATTACTAATATTATTATTTATATTATATAAATTCCACATCCTTAAATAGGAAAATATTCTCATTTTCAATTCAAGTAATGCTTGACTAATATAAATTACCAACTCGTCTCACCCATTTGGCACAAGAATTTGGTCAAAACTTGACTAAGGAAGTACATAAGAAGACATACAAACACGAGGAATAAATGTTTCATAACTCGTTAAACTTAGAGTTGATCAAGTGGGATAGACATGGATTTTTCCTTTGGTTTTTTGGTTGGGTATTTCTATGTGGTTTTCATGAATCATTCTATATCATATTTTGGCCATCTTGTAAATAAAACCTTTGCTAATACCTCAAACCATACCATGGCCTATTCAGTGGCATCATTATGACATTCATACCTCCTGTATGGGGGCTTCACTCAATGAACCTCTGACATATCATGTGCATTCGTGACATATTAAACAATACCCCTAATTTGACTACATGTTGGAAAATACCTCTAAAATCACATTATTTAACCCCCACCAATATGAACTCAATACAACCTCCCAATTTAAAAAAACCCCTCATTTTGCTAGATATTGTAGGTATCCATTTTTTTATTAACATTTTATATACCCTTTTATATTTTTTCATTAACTTTGAGCTCCATTTTTATACCTACCAATATAAATACCATTCACCTCCTATATACCCCCTAATATATTATGTCATTTTTTCTTCAATATATATCCCCCAATATGAATGCAAGTGGTATCGTATTTCTCCCCTAATGAACCCCCCATGACCTCCTCTAGCATAATTTCAAAATAAGATTTTAACAACTCTCTTTAGGTTATACATCAAAACATTTTGTTATCAATTTCATTGTTATACCTCCTCAAGCCCTAGTACGTGCCAACTGAAAAAAGATATGTCATCAAGATATAAAGCCTAGAGTAATTTTCTATTGGGGTGTTTTGGGATAGGTTCGAGGGTTCTTTGCGGAACCGATTAAGCCAATTTGAAGTACCTTAAAGTGAATACTGGAGCCATACTATTCTATGATATATTCAGACTGTGAGAGACACTTCTCAGTGACATAAACATGATTGAGTTTGAGTTCCTCTGAAGTCTTCTTGGTCCTATTAGGAGGCCTATTATGAGATTTATTGCAATTTTTTATATGATTTGAAGTGGTGGACACAAGATCTAGAAGGTATCCAAAAAATACTTCGGTTCTTGGAGTATAGGGCAGAGATGGATGTGTTTCAAGCCTTTTGAGACCAACTTGGATTACATGTCGATGATCTTTTGAAGTAGTTGATGGATATCTTGAAGTAGTCTTTTGTTGAAGTAGATTTGAATATCCTTTGAGTAGACATTGTTGGAGTGGAGTTGGAGTTATTCTTAAATCATTATTGGAGTTTCATTAGAGAACTCTTTCTAGACTTGTTAAAAAAAAACTTTTGGAGACTGGATTGCTTTTTGAGGATTGGAATTCTCATAAGAGGTTAGAGCCTCGTTGAGACTAGGCTAGAGTCTGGATTGATATTTGAGGACTAGAGCCCTCATTCAGGGTTTGAGCCTTGAAGGAGTTCGAATTTTATGGTACAAGTTGGAACCTGATTATTTGTAAAAGGATTGGAGTCCTCACTATTTTTATTAATAAAATGATTTTTCTAATTTTACATCTTGTATTTTTGTTTAATAAGTGATCTTTTCTAGCATAATATAACCGTTACAAAGAAATAGTGATTCACCCCCTCTGAGTATTAACAACATATTATATAGCTCAATAATAAAATTTCAACACTTCATATAAACAAAATTACAAAAATAAACATAATTGGATTATGTACCACCCTAGATCCATCTTAACCCCAGATTTATCAAGCGCCGAGAGGGATCCAATCTTTCGATGTGCAAACCTATTTTTTGAGTGTAAAACTTGAGGAAAGATTTGCACCTCAAGAGATTTGACCCCTCTTGGTGCTTGATATTATTTATATTATATAAATTCCACATATTTAAATATGAAAGTATTCTCATTTTCAATTTTTTTAAAACCTTAATCTCTCCCTCTCACCCCCCCCCCCCCCCCCCCCCCCCCTTCTCCCCTTCACTTTTCTTTTTGTCATCACTTGGATCCTTAGTTAAAATGGATCTATGTTTGTTCTTACTAATATTATTATTTATATTATATAAATTTCACATCCTTAAATATGAAAGTATTCTCATTTTCAATTTAAGTAATGCCTGACTAATATAAATTACCAATTCGTCTCACCCATTTGAAACAAGAAGTTGACCACGAAGCTTGACTAAGGAAGTACACAAGAAGACATACAAACCTGAGGAATAAATGTTTGATAACTCGTGATACTTAGAGTTGATCAAGTGGGAGAGACATGGATTTTTCCTTTGGTTTTTTGGTTTGATATTTCTATGTGGTTTTTATGAATTATTCTATATCATATTTTGGCCACCTCTTAGATAAAACCTTGGCTTATACTTCAAATCATACCATGGCCTATTCGGTGGCACCATTACGACATTCAAACCTCCTGCACGGGGGCTTTACTCAATGAACCTCTGACATATCATGTGCATTCACGACATATTAAAAAATAACCCTAATTTGACTACATGTTGGGAAATACCTCTAAAATCACATTATTTAACCCCCTACCAATATGAACCCAATACAACTTCCCAATTTAAAAAATACCTCCTTTTGCTAGATATTGTAGGTATCCATTTTTTTATTAACATTATATATACCCTTTTATATATTTTCATTAACTTTTAGCTCCATTTTTATACCTACCAATATAAATACCCTTTACCTTCTATATATCCCCCAATATATTATGTCATTTTTTCTTCAATATATATCCCTCAATATGAATGCACGTGGTATGGTATTGCTTCCTCAGTGAAACCCCCATGACCTCCTGTAACATAATTTCAAAAGTAGATTTCAACAACTCTTTTTGGTTATACATCAAAACATTTCATTATAAATTTCATTGTTATCTGTCTTCAAGCCCTTGTACATGCGTACTGAAGCAAATTCCATCATCAATACATAAAGCCTAGACTAAGATTATATTGGGGTGTTTTGGGATAGGTTTGAGGGTTCTTTGCAGAACTACTTAAGCTAATTTGAAGTACCTTTAAGCAAATACTTGAGCCATACTATTCTATGATATATTCATATTGTGAGAGACCCTTCTCAACTACATAAAAATAATTGAGCTTGAGGTCCTCTGAAGTCTTCTTGGTCCTATTGGGAGGCCTATTATGAGATTTATTGCAAATTTTGATATGATTTGAAGTGGTGGAGAAAATATTTAGAAGGTATTCATAATCTAGTTCGGTTCTCTGAGTATAGGGTAGAGATGGATGTGTTTCAAGCCTTTTGAGACCATGTTAGAGTACATGTTGATGATATTTTCAAGTAGTTGATGGATATGTTGAAGTAGTATTTTGTTGAAGCAAATTTGAAGATCCTTTGAGTAGACATTGTTGGAGTAGTGTTGGAGTTATTCTTAAATCATTATTGTAGTTTCATTGGAGACCTCATTCTAGACTTGTTAAAAAAGCTTTTGGAAGTCTTAAAGTGGTATTGAAGCCAACTTGAAGGATTTTAGTAAATTGAGAGAGTTCTAGCCCTATAGGATTGGAGTCCTCACACAAGGTTTGATGAGCCCCAAAAATGGGTAACTTATTGGGCTCATTTTGCCTACTGTTCTCCATTAATCCACCATTCTTCATAGTTTATGCATGTTTTCGAGTATATTTATGTTGATTGAATGAATGAGGATAGTCACTTGACCATGAAGACTAATATGTGTTTATTGCAGATTTTTGGGCAGCTTTTGGACCAAGGTCAAGCATTTATGAGCCATTTGATATCCGAATGCAAGGGGGCAAGGCTAAGGATTCGTAGGGAGGGTTCCTCCTCCACTAAATGGCCTCTTCCTTGAGTTCTCCACCATCAGCTCGGAGTTCAGCAGCCCACCAACATTGATTCCCAAGGGCAACCGAGCAGCTTTTATGAAGTGATTGAGTACTAGTAGTTTGGGCAGCCAAGCCCCTCGAATCAAGGAGGAATGTTGGAGGTCATCATGGTGCATAAATAGGAAGGCTTCCAGCCTTCGTAGGTTATTTTTTAATAGTTGTATTTTGCACTATAGTGTTGCTAGTTTCTCAACTCATTTTGTAGCTTCTGTTGTACAACTTCTTTTGTGACATGGTTATTTTTGAGTAATGGAAAGCAATTTCATTTGGCACTAGTTCTGAGCTTCTTCTTAGGAGCTTGTAGCTCTTGGGGTTGGGTCCAACCCAAGTGCCAAGGCTTTCTTTGTGTATTGTTATGTGTTGTTGATGTCTTTATCAAATAATTTCTGTTAAGTAGATTAAAATCTTGCTTGGTTACCTAGGTCATTGTTGATGATTAAAAAGGATTTTCATGATCATATTGGTTTGATAGGTTGATAACAGAGAATATCTTCAGAAAAAGGCTATCAAGCACCCCTGATCTCACCTCTCCCTCAGTGGGACCATGAGCTGGGACCGAGGCATCCTTGCCGCCACCAAAAACATTGTCTTTGCTTCGTCATGCAATTGTTAGTGTTAGATTCTCATTTGTGGAAGTTGATACTAGTTGCAGTTACATTCTTAGGTTCATGATTGCTTAGTTTTCATAGCTATTTCACATGATTTTGCTGCCAACAAACTTTTGTTCATTTTCTTTGCTCATATTTAGGTTAGATTAGGTTAAAGAAGCTAGGTCTTTGGTTTTTCGAGTCTTTGTTTGAATAGTTTGGAAAATAACTTGCAGAGCACCTGTGATACCTCTTTGCCTACCCCTACTCCATCAATACTGCTTGATCCATCCTCTAACTCTGATTCTTGCCTCACATTTGCTACGTTCCCTCACTTTGACCTAATTTCCATATTTTTGTGCAACATTGCTCTACCCCTGAAACAAATCCAACCATCCTTATCACTCACCTGCTTTGTTCGCCAGGTCCTGGACCCCTCCACATCATCATCCAACCTCCGTACCCACTTCTTCACCTTTCTTCCACCATCAACCAAGGATAATTTTAGGGGCAAATGTTCGCCCTTTGGCGAAATTAAGGGGTTTTAAATTTTTAGGGGGGGAATATTTTGTATCATAGTACATTTTTACAAATCACCTCAAATAGCCCACCTTATTTTAAGGGAGAGGGTAAAAAAGGTAAATTTAGCCCTTGAAATTAGGACTTACAACCTTCCATTCGCCCATTTTCAAGAATATTATTTAAGTGAATCCATTCGCCCATTTTCAAGAATAGGTTTTATTTAAGTGAATCCTATGGGCCAAATACCATATTTATAAAAGATGTATGGTAAATTAATAAAAATATAAATAAATGAGAGGTATGGTAAATAAATATAACATTTTTTATATTTACTCCATAATTCACCTTATATACATGTAAGGGTGTAAACAAATAAAAAATATAAGTAAAGTGGAGGTATGGTAAATAAATAAAACGTCTTTTTATACTTACTCAAAAGGTATGGTAAATAAATAAAAATATAAATAAACTAGACGTATCGTAAATAAATAAAACCTCTTTTTATATTTAGTCCATAACCCTCGTTCTATTTATGAAGGCTCAAGAAAGAGGTTTTATTTAAGTGAATCCTATGGGCCAAATACCATATTTGTAACAGAGGTATGGTAAATTAATAAAAATATAAATAAACGAGAGGTATGGTAATCAAATAAAACATTTTTTTATATTTACTCCATAAGTCACCTTATATTTACGAACACTGAAAAAATGGGTTATATTTAGGTGAAACCTATGGCCAAAATACTATGCGACAAATACCATGGACTAGATTGTTATTAATACCATGCAAAAAACCATTATTAACCCTAATATTAGAATTAATAAAAATAAAAATGACACATGGTATTGACCCATGGTATTCACCAAAATGGCACATGGTATTGACCCATGGTATTCACCTAGAATGTAGCCTATTTAAATGGGGGAATTAAATCAGCATGCAGCCTATGCTAAGATTCACTAGGACTTTACAAAGTTTTATTATTTAGTGAAAGACTCGCCAAGATCTTACAAGATTTTATAATTGAGTAAAATATTCGCCATGCCTAGTGAGAGATTCGCCAAAAAATTATATATACATATTATATTATTGATAAAATCGCCTTCCATCTTTCCTATATACCATGGAGATTCGCCCATTTATTATATTTATAAATTTAGGGGGGGTTCTTAAAATTTTCCCTGCCATCAACCCTCCAAAATCCCCTTTCGGAACATCCTGTAGAAGCCATAGAACATCCTGTAGAACCCCTGCAGACTTCCTGTAGAAGCTCACGAAAGTGATTTCTTGAGATCCGATCACTGTGAACCTCTCTGGAAGGGTGCTAGGGATGCTCTTAGGCCCTCTTCTCACCTTCCCAACCTCCTGCAAGCATCCACTCAATTTCCTTTCACCAATCAACCTCTGCACAATCAAAATAGTCAAAACACCTGAAAAGTGATTCCACAAATATTATTCGAAAATACAAAAAGATGTTTTCTTCATATTTCTCTTTAGAAGTAGCTTAGTTACATGCATTTTACCTTTCTAGAAGTCAATGGCATCCATTTCTGTAGCTTTCATCATTTTACTTTCACCAATAGGGTTAGTCGGTAAAACTAGGGTTTGTCAGGGTTTACGTTCCTTTCTAGCTTTCAACTTCTTTCTGCAAGTAGATTAGCCTCTGGTTGACTTAGTTTTCATCCATAATAGTTAAAAGCTTCTTCTAAGAGCTCATAGAAGTTGGCTTAAGCTCCTAGTGGACTTGTGCCAGCTGATCAAGTGACAGCTTGCGGCAGGAGCTAGTACTTGTGCATATAGCACCGTCGCTTCCAAGATTGTTACGAACTACCGGGTTGATAAAAGTAAAGAAGGGAGTCCCAGGAGTTGTAGAATTATTGCTGCAATACTGGAGCCCACCATTCTTTTTGGCGCTAGCCGAGGAAGCATCAGAGTATTTGTGATTGTTGCTTTTCTTCTTCTACTACAACGTTCTGCTAAGTAGTTTATTTCAACAAGCGTAGAGTATTTGATTCATTCCCAGTCTACAATTTCTTCCGCAAAAGTAGATTAGACATTTCCCGTTTTCATAGATTAGAATTTCAATTCTGTAATTTCAGTTCTGCAAGTGTATATTAGCATTTCATTTCTGCAATTTCCATTCTGCAAGCATAACTTAGCATTTCATTTCCACAATTTCATTTCAGCAAAATAGATTAGTCCTTTCCTGCTTTCATTCCAATTCTGCATTTTCATTTCAGCAAGATAGTTAGTTTCAATTCAATCTATTTCAGTTTTGCAGGTACAAGCAGAAAAAAAAAAACAAAATCAAACAACAATATTCCATTTCATGCCTTGTAGGAACAGAGACAATACCAGAAAATTCCTACCCAACAACCCCACCACATCACTGAGTCACCCTTCTCTCTCCTTTGGTGGCAGTGATCCAAAAGAACCTATAGGTGAACCTCCTTAGATATATGAAGATCCGATAACAGAAGAAGAGCGATAAAACATTCCTCTTGAGACCATGGCTGAACACATAAACGGTATGGGAGATTAGGAGAGAATAGAAGGTGCCTTTCCCATCCGGGAGACCAATGGGGACATGAAAATGAAGAACATAAGTCCCTCAGCCTTACCTCACTTCCATGGACTGACCATTGACGACCCTGATACCTTCCTGTTTGGGTTTTCTGTCCTTTGTCGAACTTATGACTATGCAGAGGATGAGAAAAATTTGAAACTCTTTCCTTCTACCCTCAAGGATGCAGCACTACGCTGGTTCATGGGGTTACCTGGAAACAGTATCACAACTTGAGCTCAGATGCAGCAAGCCTTTAACAAAAAATACCGGGACTACTGTAGGTCAAAAGAAACAAAGGGAGAGATCTTTCAGATGACCATGGGAAGTGATGAGTCTTTAGAAGACTACGAGGAAAGGTTCCAACTTAGCTATAAACGGGCCAGGTGCATGACAGGCCAGGTGCATGCTTGACCTTGAATCTTTGAAGCTGGTTCTGCTCCAAGGATTCCTCAAAGGCCTTCTAGATGCCCTCCATCTGCTAGTTGGAGGAGATATATACCAACTACCTTATGAGGACATAAAGACTGTGTTTAGAAACCACTCTAGGGCAGCTCAGAAACAAGACAGGGGGAATCCACTCTCAGCTAGTACCACCTTCTCCAAGCATGAGTTTGCTAATCAGATGGAAGACCTCAAAAGTGAGATGAGACAGACCATTGCCATGCAGCTGGATACTTTCTAAATCCAACAAAAGAAAGAGGAAGCTGAGAGGGCTTTGGCCATTTTTTGTCCCAGATGTACAAGGAAGCATCCTAAGAATGAGTGTCCATTACACTCAGTGGAGGTATGTTTCTTTTGTGAGGAAGACCATCCCACAAACTAGTGCCCAACCTTACCCAGATTTAAAGCCATGTACCAAGGGACTGAGGCAGCCACTAAACCACTCTACTTCCTCAATCAAAGGAGGCCACATGGAATCAGACCTTACCAACATGGGATGCAAGGGACATACCAAGCTTATTACAGCCCCTACCAATCCGCTCATATACCTTCTTGGGGGCCCCTTGCTAATCCTCCATGGTCCACACCTCCTCTGTGGTCTTATGCATCTCAATACCATACTAAACCTGCTGCTCATTCGTTTCACTCACATGTCTAGTCGCAACCTCAGTGGAATGCACCTCAACCGGGGTGGAGGCCCCAATATAACTCTCCGCCCACCATTCTGCCTCCACCACCGGCTCAACCACAACCATTACCTCCTGCTCCTCCAAGACAACCCAAGATGCCTACTCAACCGAACCCGAACCCCAACAACAGGCAGGCCCAGCAGGTATACACTGGAGAGACAACATGCCCTACCTATGCTGTGGAGATTCAGGAGAACAACGTACGATGTGGAAAGGTCCTTCCAGATCACCAACCTCCTCCCCCGGAGGAAGAAGAAGAGAAACAGGAAACTGAACCCAAAGCCATTCCACCCTTTCCTGAGCGACTAACAGTAACCACACAACCTAACCCAGAGGAGACTGAACTTCTGGGAGAACTTAAACAATTGTGTTTCAAAATACCACTTCTCCAGGTCATAAAAGATGTACAAATATACAACAAATTGATCAAGGAGAAGTGTTTCAGGCACCTAGCCAGGCATAAGAGAGACGCCCTGACTATTAATGTCCTATGACAATTGTCTGATCTAATGTTGGGGCAAGTAATCTGTCCAAAATATTTGGACCCTGGGAGTCCTGTAGTTGATGTCCACATCAATGGCACCATAATCCCCCACACCTTGATTGATCTAGGGGCTACCATTAATGTGATGACTAGGGACACTATGCTTAAACTTAACCTTCAGAGTTCCTTAAGAAAGACGTTGACAGTACCGCAGTTAGCAGACCGCTCCACTGTGACTCCCAAAGGGATTGTGGAAGATGTCCTAGTCTCTGTTGACTCTTGGGAGTACCCTGTGGACTTCTTGGTCCTTCAACCAAAGGAAAAACTCACTAGATACCCCCTCATTTTGGGAAGGACTTGGTTAGATACTGCGGATGCTTACATCAGTTGTCAAGCTGGGAGCATGACCATTTTGGACAAGCCAGGTAAGGAAAATGTTGTTGCTTACTTTCTGTCTAGATTGGATTTGCCTATAGGTGAAGAAGGGATAGTGGATGACCAGATGCCAGATGAACACCTGTTTGCTATTTCAGTACTCTCTCCATGG
Organism: Pinus tabuliformis; assembly: GCA_031772625.1. Taxonomy (NCBI): domain Eukaryota; kingdom Viridiplantae; phylum Streptophyta; class Pinopsida; order Pinales; family Pinaceae; genus Pinus; species Pinus tabuliformis. The sequence goes on from CM062814.1 coordinate 464,549,655, forward strand.
TTTTTTGATATAGAAAATTACTTGGTCTCAACATAGTTCCTTCTACACCTATCCTCAAGAGAGAAGAGCAAAATTGTGAGGAAAAGTTCCCCATTCACTTGGATCAGGGGCAACCTATTTAAACTTGGCCGAGATCAGATCTTGAGGCGTTGTGTTAGGGAGGAGGAAGTTTTTGACATCCTCCTAACCTGTCACGATGGGCCCTGTGGAGGTCACTTTGCAGCGAATGGGATTGCCTTCAAAATTCTACAAGCAGGCTACTATTGGCCCACTCTTCATCAAGATGTCAGAAGATACATCAGCCAATGTGATCGATGTCAAAGGATGGGGAAACCGTCTCCAAGGGATGAAATGCCCCTCCAACCTCAAGTGACCTTCGAGCCATTTGAGAAGTGGGGCATGGATTTTGTGGGTCCTATCAACCCTCCTTCAAAGAAAAGGTCTTACATCATTGTGTGCACAGACTACCTGACAAAGTGGGCAGAAACCAAGGAAATCAAGGCAGTGACAGAAGGAAAAGTGGCTGAGTTTTTAAGGGAAAATATCTTCTACAAATTTGGCTACCCAAGAGAGCTAGTCACCGATCAAGGAAGTTAGTTCACCTCTAGCCTTATTGAAACCTGCTCGCTCATCACAAGATCAAGCACAAAACTTCCACCCCTTATCATCCACAAGCTAATGGGCAAGTGGAAGTTACTAATAGATCATTGGAAGAGATTTTGACTAAAGTGGTGAGTAGCAGCAGGAAGGATTGGGCAGATAGCTTGGTTGAGGCCACCTGGGCCTACAACACCACTTGGAAAACTACAACAAGTTTCACACCTTATGAGCTGGTCTACGGGAAGAAGGCTCTGTTGTCCATAGAATTCGAGTACAACACATTGAGGGTGGTAGCTCAGCTGGACCTAGATCTCAGCCATGCACAATGGGAAATATTACTACAGTTGAATGGATTAGATGAACAGAGAATGCAGAACCTCCTCCACTCGGAAGTAGTTCAACTCCAGAGGAAGATATGGCATGACCGGCACCTTAACGAAAAGAAATTTCAGCCAGGAGATTGGGCACTACTGTATGACTCAAGATACAAGTATTTCAAAGGGAAACTGAGGACAAGGTGGTTAGGACCATATACAGTGGAGAAATGCAACTACAATGGTTCAGTCCTTATCAGGACCATTGATGAAGAAGCCATGCTCATGCTCGTCAATGGGCATTGGTTGAAAATCTATAGGAAACCCCTTTCAAGGTAGGAGTTCATTGAAACTTTGGACAAATCAGTGCTATTAGTGGAGCAGGGCCCTGTCTCTACTCCACCCACACCTTGAGCATAAAATTAAAAAAAAAAACAAAGAAATGGAATAAAAATATCTTTGGGTGAAAACTTCTTAGAGGCGCCCGGGGCAGACAGTGAGGGTGAAAACCTCATGGAGGCGCCCTATCTATCTCTCTCTCTCTCAAAAAAAAAAAAAAGAGAAAAAAGAAAAACATGCCTAATCTCTATGGAATAATTACATGTTGCAGGGAATATATTGCAGGTTAGGAAGGTCACGCAAAACAAGGACAGGGGTCCGCACCAGGCTACAGGACACCCTCACAAATACTTCCTCCATGAGCACTCACCTCTCCTAGGATTTGATCATATTCGAGGGAAAATTTCACCTTCTACAGGAAGTTCTGCCTATTCTACAGGCAGTCTATGTCTTCTACAGGAAACATCTTGTAGAACCTTCAGGCAAGCCAAAATTGTTCTTGGAGGGGAATCTGAAGGTTGGAATCTGTTTGTCAGGCATGTAGCCACCCCTATTTCCACCCATCACCATATGGCACCCTGTTCCATCTCTTTACACCTCTGTCACCCACCTAGTTATGTGTTCCTGCACAGTAATACAAGAAACCTTGTTTTCCTCAGATTTCCAGCAAGAATTTTTCAGCGACAAATCAAGCAATGATTTCTAGCTCACCCTACCTATCAATCTCCATCTGGACTCTTCATCAACCGAATCCATCGTCAAAAATATAACCCTACTCATTTAGCTTGCATTGCAGGAGGATAAGCAGCTATAGGACATCCTACAGGAATCCTGTAGCAGTTGATCCCTCTGGGAGACATATTCTAGAAGCAGGAACAGCCGAAACCAACAAAGGGAACATGAAAAAGGCTCCTCTTGGACGTGAAAACATCCTCAGTAGCTGAAACCAAAGAGAACCTATACATGCAGCGTTAAGAACCGAAGGATCGGGTTCCAAAACCCATGCATACAGCATCAAAGAATGAAGGAATGTGTTCTAACACCCGTGCATGAGGCAGTAGCAAGCGAAGGAATGGTCCCGAGACCCGAAGTCTGCATAATGTGTCCATGGCCATGCAGGTAAGTGTCTAAACCCATTCATCAATTGCATAAACTATATTTCAAAAGTTGCATGCCTATGAAAATGGTTCGGATTGAATGGGATCGGTGGCCAGTCAACTGGCCACCCTTAGCCAGTTACATAGCTTCGTGGGATCCGAACAAGCTCAGTTACATTCAAATTTTCCGATAAGACATGCAGTCGACACGTGTGGACTGTTCAGTCGGGGAAAATCATTGGGACTGGCAGTGGTGGCGGTGGTTAATGGCAGAAGGGGAGGTGATGGCGGTCAGAGACATGCAGTGAAATGATGGCCATGACATTGGATCAATGGTTCGATCTGGCCACCTCATCCCCTCGCCATGAATTGCGCCACAGTTAAAAGATGCTCGATTGAAGACTCTCACCACCCTCTGTTCATTCACACTTGCAACGTCCTCGGCTGAAGTATGCGTCCCCTGCTTTCAAAATCTATTAACCCATCATCCTCCACCGAGTTTTTCGACCTGTTTTAAAAATCTCCCACGTACCAGGCTCGTTCAGAGGCACAGTGACATCCTACAGAAGCCAACAAGAGTTCTATAGGAAGAAGCTCTATAGGAAGTACAGCACAACTTTCTGGAGCAGGGAAGCCTGGACTTTTCTTTGCCGAATTTGGAGTTCCGAGAGAGGTAGGCTTGAAAACACTCTTCCATGCATGGTATGTTTTGAAAAGGTGGTGAATTGAACTGTCTCAAATTGGGGAGTCTGAGAAAAATTCACCTGTTAGTTGGAAATAGCAATTTTCCTGTGTGTTGCACAATATTTCTCAGTTGTTTTTGTATCAAAATTCTCCTCCATAGTTCCTGTTAAAAAAGAAAATTCTCCTGTAGGAAAGATACGCAACTGTGAGGGCTAGCTTGTGTATGAAGAATTTGAATTTTCATGTTTATATGTATGCTAGGAATAAACATTGAGCTCTTTACTCTGTATGTGGAAACCCAATTTCTTCCTTCATAAATGGACAGCTGAGTTCTGGGCAGCAACAACCTTAAAGCCAAGGAATTAGTGCTAATTGATAGTTGAAATCCCTTCCAAACTTCAGGGGAGAAATCCATAAATAGCATTCCATTTTCTGATCAGAGCATAAAACAGGGCACTCTCACCATGCTAGGGGGGTTTATTAGGAAAGAACCTTCGAATCCCAGCAAGCTGTGTGAGCATCCGGAGGTGGTGGACCTCTTCACCCGCACCAATTGGATGTCCTTTTGTGACAAAATTCAGGGTCATGACAATGACATAATGGAGGAATTCTTAATGTCCCTAAAACCTGGATCAAAGACACACGCCACAATGAATTTTAGGGGTTTGACCCTAGAAGTTACCCCTGAGCTCATCAGTCGTGTTACTTCTCTCCCATTAAGGCTCCCTTGGAGCAAAGAAGAAAGGTCATTGGGCCAGGCAGCCAAGAAATCATTCTTCCTGCCTAAGGAACATCTTGTAGAAGACAAGAACGGGGTCTGTAGAACTAGCTTGCCTCCTCTCTAGAGCGAAGTCAGTTTCCAAATCATGAAATACATTACCTGTGAAGGGAGGTTCAGCATTGTCCACGACTATCATTTCAGGTTGCTGAGTGAACTAAGACATGGAATGGATTTACCTCTAGAAAAGAAGTTGAGCATCCCCTATTTTCTTCTACAGTCATTAAGTGAATGTGGCACAAAATTGAATGAAGGGACACCGAATCAGTTAGCCCATCATGGGCTCATCAAACTTTTAGTGGAAGATGTCCTCCATACCTACATTTTGCCCCTCTCTTGAGAAATTTTCCGAAACATGTCCAGAGATGACGATATTAGAATTCTAGCCAAGGAGCTCACCTCATCCAGCAGTGAAGAAGGGGAACACACTGAAGGAGGAGAGAAAACCAGTGGTAAAGAAACACAGGAAAAACAAGCACAGGTAGGACAAAAAGAGAAAGAGGGAACGAGACAAATTGTTGAGCCCAAAACAGTGGGAGGAACAACAGCACAAACACCCAGGGAAAAACGATTGCAGAGTAGAGCCGAGAGGGTTGAAAAAGTCCAACTGAAGAGTGTCACAGCCAAAGCAACCACACAGAAACAAAAGGAGAAAACATAGTCAGAAAAACAGGCAGAAACAGGCACAGGGATTTCTACAGGAAGTAGAGAAAAAGAGCAGCAAGAGGAGAAATCACCTTAGATATTGGCTAGGGAGGCAGTAGATGTGCTTATTGCCCTAAGCACATCTCCAAAACAGAAAGGGAAGCGAAAAATGGAAACATCCACGTACTTTAAATCAAGAAGGAGCACATGGATAAAAGTGGGCAGACCCCAACCACAGTTAAAAGAGCCAATTATCATTAAGGACGTCACAACTAAATAAAAGGAGGAGTCTCCCCTAAAGATATCTATCACTTATGAACGAGGGAGCCAGAAAACATCCACCTAGAGAGAAAGGATTGAATTGATGGACTCAAAGAGAGCTCTACAGGAAGCTGAGATGGTTCTACAGGAAACTCTGGCTAAGCTGAAAGAGACAGAGAAAATGGAGGAGAAGGCAGCTAAACCATTACAGGAAGAAGAAAAGGCTAAGAAGATATTGGAACCAAGCCCTCAGCCTAGCTTGGGTTCCTACTATAACCTGTTAGAAGCTGGGAAGATAATTCCCCAAAAGTTCGCGGCGCCACTTTTCTTTGCACTGGAAGAAGAGAGAGTGAGGACTCACACTTGGATGAGGATCGTTAAGTCCAAAGGTGTGGCGAAGATAGGTCCCCTTGAAGAACAACTCAAGCAATCAAGAAAAGAGTTGGCTATGGTAAGGCATGTGGAAAGCAGTCGGTAGGCCAAGCTACAGGAAGAGAACAAGTTGCTGAAACAACAGCTACAACTATAGGGACACTACAAGGAAGACAGGCCCCACATCTTGGGAGAATAGCAGCAACATGGAGAGCCTCCAATAGACAAAGAAACCTTGGATGAACAACAAAGAAAGGATGGGCTGCAAGCTGAAATCGAGGCACTAACAAAACAGCTACAGGAGAAGGAGTTGCAGGTAGCAGAGGAGATATAGTCTCTAAGGCAATAGGTACATGAGAAGGAAGCCCAACTGGCCTACATGGCCAGTTGGGCAATAGAGGTTGTATAGTGTAGGTAGCCTACCAAGGCATATGCTTTTTACCTTAAAGATCAATGGTTGCAGTTCCATATTAACACCTTGGCCCAAAGGGGCACTACTCCATTTCAAAACTACCATTAATTCATGGCTTTATGTGACAGTAAGAGGACAAGGCTAAATTATCAGAGTTTTATTTACACAACTTGGCCCTTCCAAACATGAATTTTTGGGATCCCAACGCTGTGGTAGGAGATGTGCAACTTATGGCCATGGCCTCTTGGTTGAATCATGAGGAAAAAAGGGCAGCAAAGTTTCGAAATATTATGAACAGGGAACTCAGTGAGCCACTAATGATCAGAGCAGAGCTGGAGGATCCATCAGCATTGATAAGCGCCCACCACCACTTGGCCAACAACTCTCAGGACCTACCAGATTACATTGAACGATAAGCTCAATCCATCACTCACTTCGAGGACATGGAAAGACTGTTGGGGGATAATTGCGTTCATGCTTGCACAAGGAGGTGGAACACACTGTCCCACGGCCTGAAAATGGGAGAATACCACTCCCCAACAAGGATGAGGGAGGCCTTGGCAAGAGTACCCCTCTACAAACAGTCAATGTAGAATCTCCAGGCCAACTGGATCGGCCTAAAGTTCAGTCCTCCCTTGCTTTTAGGACTGCTGGAAGGAGGCAAAGAAGAAGAGGAACACAAGCAGTGGGAGGAAGTGGAAAGAAAATCAAGATTCCATGACTGTGAAGAAGACATTACCTGGAGGCCTCGGATGTGAAGGGGGTAGTCAAATCAATCAAGGATGATGAGCTGGACTAGTTTCTCAGAGGATGAGCAACCCATTTAGCAGGGGGGTGATGATGAGCCCCAAAAATGGGTAACTTATTGGGCTCATTTTGCACATTTCTCTCCATTAATCTACCATTCGTCATAGTTTATGCATGCTTTTGAGTATATTTGTGTTGATTGAACGAATGAGGATAGTCACTTGACCATGAAGACTAATACGTGTTTATTGCAGACTTTTGGACGGCTTTTGGACCAAGGTCAAGCATTTATGAGCCATTTGACAGCCGAATGCAAGGGGACAAGGCTGAGGATTCATGGGGAGGGTGCCTCCTGCACTAAATGGCCTCTTCCTCAAGTTCTCCACCATCAGCTAGGAGTTTAGCAGCCCACCAACATTGATTCCCAAGGGCAACCAAGCAGCTTTTATGAAGTGATTGAGTACTAGCAGTTTGGGCAGCCAAGCCCCTCGAATCAAGGAGGAATTTTGGAGGTCCTCGTGGTGCATAAATAGGAAGGCTTCCAGCCTTCGTAGGTTACTTTTTGAATAGTTGTATTCTGCACTATAGTGCTGCTAGTTTCTCAGCTCATTTTGTAGCTTCTGCTGTACAGCTTCTTTTGTGACATGGTTATTTTTGAGTAATGGAAAGAAATTTCATTTGGCACCAATTCTGAGCTTCTTCTTAGGAGCTTGCAGCTCTTGGGGTTGGGCCCAACCCAAGTGCCAAGGCTTCCTTTGTGTATTGTTATGTGTTGTTGATGTCTTTATCAAATAATTTCTGTTAAGTAGATTAAAATCTTGCTTGGTTACCTAGGTCATTGTTGATGATTAAAAAGTATTTTCATGATCAGATTGGTTTGATAGGTTGATAACATAGAAGATCTTCAGAAAAATGCTATCAAGCATCCTTGATCTCACCTCTCCCTCCATGGGACCATGAGCTGGGACCAAGGCACCCTTGTCGCCACCAAAAACACTGTCTTTGCTTCGTCATGCAATTGTTAGTGTTAGATTCTCATTTGTGGAAGTTGATACCAGTTGCAGTTACATGCTCAGGTTCATGATTGCTTAGTTTTCATAGCTATTTCACATGATTTTGTTGCCAACAAACTTCTGTTCATTTTCTTTGCTGATATTTAGGTCAAATTAGGTTAAAGAAGCTTGGTCTTTGGTTTTTCGAGTCTTTGTTTGAATAGTTTGGAAAATAACTTGCAGAGCACCTATGATACCTCTTTGCCTACCCATACTCCATCAATACCACCTGCTCTGTCCTCTAACTCTTATTCTTGCCTCACATTTGCTACGTTCCCTCAATTTTACCTAATTTCCATATTTTTGTGCAACATTGCTCTACCCCTCCTTGAACAAATCCAACCATCCTTATCACTCACCCGCTTCGTTTTCGAAGTCCTGGACCCCTCCACATCATCATCCAACCTCCATACCCACTTCTTCATGTTTCTTCCACCATTAACCCTCCAAAATCCCGTTTCGGAATGTCCTATAGAAACATCCTGTAGAAGCCACAGAACTTCCTGTAGAACCCCTGTAGACTTCCTGTATAAGCTCACGAAAGTGGTTTCTTGAGATCCTATCACTGTGAACCTCTCTAGAAGGGTGCTAGGGACCCTCTTTGGCCCTCTTCTCACCTTCCCAACCTCCTGCAGGCGTCCACTCCATTTCCTTTCGCCAATCAACCTCTGCATAGTCAAAATAGTCAAAACATGTACAAAGTGATTCCACAAATATCATTCGAAAATACAAAATGATGTTTTCTTCATATTTCTCTTCATAAGTAGCTTAGTCACATGCATTTTACCTTTCTAGAAGTCAATGGCATCCATTTCTGTAGCTTTCATCCTTTTACTTGCACCAGTAGGGTTAGTCGGTAAAACTAGGGTTTGTTAGGGTTTGCGTTCCTTTCTAGCTTTCAACTTTTTTTTGCAAGTAGATTAGCCTTTGGTTGAGTTAGTTTTTGTCCATCACAGTTAAAAGCTTCTTCTGAGAGCTCATAGAAGTTGGCTTAAGCTCTTAGCAGACTTGTCCCAGCTGATCAAGTGACAGCCTGCGGCAAGAGCTAGTACTTGTGCATATAGCACCATCGCTTCCAAGTTTGTTACGAACTACCAGGTTGATAAAAGTAAAGAAGGGAGTCCTAGGAGTTGCAGCATTATTTCTGCAATACTGGAGCCCAGCAAGGTTGGAGCCTTCTGAGAATTCAGATTGGAGTCTGGATTGATTTTTGAGGATTGCAATTCTCATAAGAGGTTGGAGCCTCATTGAGACTACACTAGAGTCAGGATTGATATTCGAAAATTGGAGCCCTCATTTAGGTTTGGAGCCTTGAAGGAGTTAGATTTTTATGGTATAAGTTGGAACTTGATTATTTGTAAAAATATTGGAGTCGTCGCTATTTTTATTAATAAAATATTTTTCTTGTTTTACATCTCATATTTTTGTTTAACTAGTGATATTAACTAGCATAATATAATTGTTACAAAGAAATAGTGATTCACCCCCTCTGAGTATTTCCAACATATTATATAACTCAATACTAAAGTTTCAACACTTTATATAAACAATATTACAAAAAAAACATAATTAGATTACATACCAGCCTAGATTCATCTTAACCCCCAATCTATTAAGAGCTAAGAGGGATCCAATCTTTCAAGGTGCAAGCCTCTTTTTTTAGTGTAAAAATTTGCACTGGAAGAGATTTGATCCCTCTCGGTGCTTGATAGATCCGGGGTTAAGATGGATCTAGGATGGTGATATAAAAATATATAATATCTATATTTGTATCTATGTGTCTATTTCTTATTCACTCTCTATCTCACCCCAAAACATACACACTCTCTTTCCATATCTCTCTCTCTCTCTCTCCATCCATCCCTCCCTCTTCCTCTCTACCTCTTTCTCTTCCCCTTCTCTCCTTCTCTCTATCACTTCCCTCCCAGTCTACTCCCTCCTCACTCTCCCTACTCTCTCTACTTATCCTTTGTCATGCCCTCTCTATCTCCACCTTTCTCCCTTCATGTATTTCTTCTTCCTTCCCTCTCTCTCCCTTTACAACTCCATCTCTATCTCCTTCTCTCTCTTGAGTCTTCTCTCTCCATTTCTCTCTAACCTCCCTATGTCTCCCCACCCCCATAACTCACTCTCTCTATATCTTTCTCTCTCTTCCATCCAACTCTACTGCTATCTCCCTCCCTCTCCCCTCCATCATTGTGTCTCCTATCTCTATCTTCCCTCCTCTCCTCTCTCCATCTCTCCTTTGTGCTTTCCTCCCTCCCTCTCCCCATTCTACTCAGTCTATCTCTCTCTCTCTCTGCCCTCCAACTTTGTCACTATCTCCCTCCCTCTGAGCCCCCCTCTCCCCTCTCTCCCCTTCACTTTTCTTGTTATCATCAGTCGGATCTTTAGTTAATATAGATCTATGTTGGTTCTTACTAATATTATTTATATTATATAAATTCCACATCTTTAAATATGAAAGTATTCTCATTTTCAATTTTATTAAAACTATATTCCCTCCCTCTTACCCCCCCTGCCCCATCTCCCCTTCACTTTTCTTATTGTCATCACTTGGATCCTTAGTTAAGATGGATCTATGTTGGTTCTTGCTATTATTATTATTTATATTATATAAATTCCACATCTTTAAATAGGAAAATATTCTCATTTTCAATTCAAGTAATGCTTGACTAATATAAATTACCAACTTGTCTCACCCATTTGGCACAAGAATTTGGTCAAGAAACTTGACTAAGGAAGTACATAAGATGACATACAAACACGAGGAATAAATGTTTCATAACTCTTGAAACTTAGAGTTGATCAAGTGGGATAGACATGGATTTTTCCTTTGGTTTTTTGGTTTGATATTTCTATGTGGTTTTCATGAATCGTTCTATATAATATTTTGGCCACCTCTTAGATAAAACCTTGGCTTATACCTCAAATCATACCATGGCCTATTCAGTGGCACCATTATGACATTCAGACCTCCTGCATGGGGGCTTCACTCAAAGAAGCTCTGACATATCATGTGCATTTGCGACATATTAAACAATACTCCAAATTTGACTACATGTTGGGAAGTGCCTCTAAAATCACATTATTTAACCCCCACCAATATGAACCCAATACAACTTCCCAATTTAAAAAACAACTCCTTTTGCTAGATATTGCAGGTATCCATTTTTTCATTAAAATTTTATATAGCCTTTTATATATTTTCATCAAATTTTAGGTAGATTTTTATACCTACCAATATAAATACCCTTTACCTTCTATATATCACCCAATATATTAAGTCATTTTTTCTTCAATATATATCCCTCAATATGAATGCATGTGGTATGGTATTGCGCCCCCAATGAACCCCCCATGACCTCCTATAACATAATTTCAAAAGTAGATTTCAACAACTCTATTTGGTTATACATCTAAACATTTTGTTATCAATTTCACTGTTATCTCTCTTCAAGCCCTTGTACATGCCTACTGAAGCAAATTCCATCATCAATACATAAAGCCTAGACTAAGATTCTATTGGGGTGTTTTGGGATAGGTTTGAGGGTTCTTTGCAGAATTGATTAAGTTAATTTGAAGTACCTTTAAGCGAATACTTGAGCCATACTATTCTATGATATATTCATATTGTGAGAGACCCTTCTCAACGACATAAACATGATTGAGCTTGAGGTCCTATGAAGTCTTCTTGGTCCTATTGGGAGGCCTATTATGAGATTTATTGCAAATTTTGATATGATTTGAAGTGGTGGAGAAAATATCTAGAAGGTAATCATAATCTAGATTTGTTCTTTGAGTATAGGGTAGAGATGGATGTGTTTCAAGCCTTTTGAGACCATCTTAGAGTAGATGTTGATGATATTTTCAAGTAGTTGATGGATATGTAGAAATAATATTTTGCTGAAGCATATTTGAAGATCCTTTAAGTAGACATTGTTGGAGTAGTGTTGGAGTTATTCTTAAATCATTATTGGAGTTTCATTGGAGGCCTCATTCTAGACTTGTTAAAAAAACTTTTGGAAGTATTAAAGTGGCAATGAAGCCACCTTGAAGGATTTTAGTAAATTGAGAGAGTTGGAGCCCTAGAGGATTGGAGTCCTCACACAAGGTTGGAGCCTTCTAAGAAATCAGATTGGAGTCTGAATTGATTTTCGAGGATGGGAATTCTCATAAGAGGTTGGAGCCTCATTGAGGCTACGCTAGAGTTAGGATTAATATTCAAGGATTGGAGCCCTCAATTAGGGTTGGAGTCTTGAAGGAGTTAGAATTTTGTGGTACAAGTTGGAACTTGATTATTTGTAAAAAGATTGGAGTCGTCACTATTTTTATTAATAAAATATTTTTTCTTGTTTTACATCTTATATTTTGGTTTAACTAGTGATCTTAACTAGCATAATATAACCATTACAAAGAAATAGTGATTCACCCCCTTTGAGTATTTCCAACATATTATATAACTCAATACTAAAGTTTCAACACTTTATATAAAAAAAACATAATTAGATTACATGCTAGCCTAGATCCATCTTAACCCCCGATCTATTAAGCACCGAGAGGGATCCAATCTTTTGAGGAGAAAACCTCTTTTTTGAGCATAAAACTTGATGAAAGGTTGCATCGCAAGAGATTTGATCCGTCTCGGTGCTTGATAGATCTGAGGTTAAGATGGATCTAGGATGGTGATATAAAAATATATAATATATATATTTGTATCTATGTGTCTATTTCTTATTTGCTCTCTCTATCTCACCCCAAACATAAACACTCTCTTTCCATATCTCTCTCTCTCTCTCTCTCCATCCATCCCTCCCTCTTCCTCTCTACCTCTCTCTCTTCCCCTTCTCTCTTTCTCTCTATCTCTTCGCTCCCACTCTCCTCCCCCTCACTCTCCCTCATTCTCTCTCCATTTCTCCCTTGTCACACCCTCTCTCTCTCCACCTTTCTCCCTCTTTGTCTTTTTTCTTCCTTCCCTCTCTCTCCCTTTACAACTCTATCTCTATCTCCTTCTCTCTCCCTTTCTCTCCCACCTCCCTATGTCTGCCCCCCATAACTCACTCTCTCTCTATCATTCTCTCTCTTCCCTCCAACTCTATCACTATCTCCCTCCCTCTCCCCTCCATCACTGTGTCTCCCCTCTCTATCTTTCATCCTCTCCTCTCTCCATCTCTCCTTTGTGCTTTCCTACCTCCCTCTCCCCATCCTACTCTCTCTCTCTCTCTCTTCCCTCCAATTTTGTCACTATCTCCCTTGCTCTGACCTGCCCCTCTCCCCTCTCTCCCCTTCGCTTTGCTTGTTGTCATTAGTTGGATCTTTAGGTAAGATGGATCTATGTTGGTTCTTACTAATATTATTTATATTATATAAATTCCACATATTTAAATACAAAAGTATTCTCGTTTTTAATTTTATTAAAACCGTACTCCCTTCCTCTCACACCCCCCTGCCCCATCTCCCCTTCACTTTGCTTATTTTCATCACTTCGATCCTTAGTTAAGATGGATCTATGTTGGTTCTTACTAATATTGTTATTTATATTATATTAATTCCACATCCTTAAATAGGAAAATATTCTCATTTTCAATTCAAGTAATTCTTGACTAATATAAATTACCAACTCATCTCACCTATTTGGCACAAGAATTTGGTCAAGCAACTTGACTAAGTAAGTACATAAGAAGACATACAAACACGAGGAATAAATGTTTCATAACTCATGAAACTTAGAGTTTATCAAGTGGAATAGACATGAATTTTTCCTTTAGTTTTTTGATTGGGTATTTCTATGTGGTTTTTGTGAATCATTACATATCATATTTTGGCCATCTTGTAAATAAAACCTTTGCTAATACCTCAAATCATACCACAACCTATTCGGTGGCACCATTATGACATTCATACCTCCTGCATGGGGGCTTCACTCAATGAACCTCTCACATATCATGTGCATTCATGACATATTAAACAATACCCCTAATTTGACTACATGTTGGAAAATACCTCTAAAATCACATTATTTAACCCCCTACCAATATGACCTCAATACAACTTCCCAATTTAAGAAAAGCCCTCATTTTGCTAGATATTGTAGGTATCCATTTTTTCATTAACATTTTATATATCCTTTTATATTTTTTCATTAACTTTGAACTCCATTTTTTATACCTACCAATATAAATACCATTCACCTCCTATATACCCCCCAATATATTTTATAATTTTTTCTTCAATATATATCCCCCAATATGAATTTACGTGGTATGGTATTTATCCCCTAGTGAACCCCCCATGACCTCCTCTAGCATAATTTCAAAACAAGATTTCAACAACTCTCTTTTGGTTATACATCAAAACATTTTGTTATCAATTTCACTGTTATCTCTCCTCAAGCCCTAGTACGTGCCAACTGAAGCAAATTCCATCATCAAGATATAAAGCCTAGAATAAGATTCTATTGTGGTGTTTTGGGATAGCTTCGAGGGTTCTTTGCAGAACTAATTAAGCTAATTTTAAGTACCTTTAAGTGAATATTGGAGCCATACTATTCTATGATACATTCAGACTGTGAGAGACACTTCTCAGTGACATAAACATGATTGAGTTTGAGTTCCTCTGAAGTCTTCTTGGTCCTATTGGGAGGCCTATTGTGACATTTATTGCAATTTTTTATATGATTTGAAGTGGTGGACAAAAGATCTCGAAGGTATCCAAAATCTAGTTCGGTTATTGGAGTATAGGGCAGAGATGGATGTGTTTCAAGCCTTTTGAGACCAACTTGGATTACATGTTGTTGATCTTTTGAAGTAGTTGATGGAGATGTTGAAGAAGATTTGAATATCCTTTGAGCAGACATTGTTGGAGTAGTGTTGGCGTTATTCTTAAATCATTATTGGAGTTTCATTAGAGAACTCTTTCTAGACTTGTTAAAAAAAACTTTTGGAGACTGGATTGCTTTTTGAGGATTGGAATTCTCATAAGAGGTTAGAGCCTCGTTGAGACTAGGTTAGAGTCTGGATTGATATTTGAGGACTGGAGACCTCATTCAGGGTTGGAGCCTTGAAGGAGTTAGAATTTTATGGTAAAAGTTGGAACCTGATTATTTGTAAAAGGATTGGAGTCCTCACTATTTTTATTAATAAAATGTTTTTTCTTATTTTACATCTTGTATTTTTGTTTAATTAATGATCTTTTCTAGCATAATCTAACCATTACAAATAAATAGTGATTCACCCCCTCTGAGTATTTCCAACATATTATATAGCTCAATACTAAAGTTTCAACACTTTACATAAACAATATTACAAAAAAACATAATTAGATTAGTACCAGCCTAGATCCATCTTAACCCCAGATTTGTCAAGCACCGAGAGGGATCCAATCTTTCAATATGCAAACCTCTTTTTTTGAGTGTAAAACATGAGGAAAGCTTTGCACCTCAAGAGATTTGACCCCTCTCGATGCTTGATAGATCCGGGGTTAAGATGGCTCAATATCTCCCTTCCTCTAACCCCCGCACAACCCCCCTCTCTCCCCTTCACTTTGCTTGTTGTCATCACTTGCATCGTTAGTTAAGATGGATCTATGTTGGTTCTTACTAATATTATTTATATTATATAAATTGCACAATGAAAGTATTCTCATTTTCAATTTTATTAAAACCTTAATCCCCCCCGCTCTCCCCCTCACTTTGCTTGTTGTCATCACTTGGATCCTTAGTTAATACGGATCTATGTTGGTTAATTTAATTTCTATCGGAATATTTTTACTAGTTGTGAGGATAGAGGATTTAGATATATCTTAAAAGTAATTATAACATTTCTCCTTTTAGCTTCAATTAAAAAAATGTTATAAAACCAAATTAAAATAAAATATTTTTCTTATGAAATAAGTTATGGTTTTTGGGCTTGTGGTATTGTTAAGTCAGATATTGGCCCATGCTATTATAATGAAGTCTTTTCAAAAATTCATAATATCAATGGCAAAGTGAGGGTGAATATCCATGATTAAAAATATTGTCATATTGTTATAAAATATTTTGATCATGAAATAAGTTATGTTTTTTGGGCACGTTGTTTTGATAAGCCATGGTATTGTAACAAAGTCTATCTACAAGTTAATAATATCCATGGTAAAGTGGGGGTGAATATCCATGGTTAAGCATATTTTCATATTGTTCTAAAATATTTTGATTGTGAAATAAGTTATGTTTTTTGGGGTATGTGGTATTGTTAAGCCATGGAATTGGCCCATGGTATTGTAACAAAGCCTAATTAAATTACAAATATCCATGGTTAAGAATCTTGTCATATTGTTATAAAATATTTTGGTTGTGAAATAAGTTATGGTTTTTGGGCATTGATAATCAATAGTATTATAAACAAATCATATTCACAAAATCAAAATATAACAAATTGATTTTTATTATTTTTATTACTTAAAATTTTTATTATTAATTGAACCAATATTTAAATATTTAAGTTCATCACCCATATTACATCTACATATTGGATAAACTATCTTATTTAACTAAAAATATGAAATAATATTACAACTTATAAAAAGTTACTACCACAACTTTAAGTGTCTATCGACATAATAAATCATCTAACATCTATTAATGCATAAAAAATTATGACCACAACCTTAAACCTGTGTGGACATAATAAATCATGTAACATCTATTAATGCATAAAGAGTTATGACCACAACTTTAACCGTCTATTGACATAATAAATCATCTGACATCTATTAATGCTTATGTGCTTATACCTCTGACTCACCTTTAAATAAATCACCTAAGCGGTTGAATCCTGATGGGATCACAATGGGGGAGCTTAAATGAAAAAAATATTTTCTAGCCCCAAAATTAATAGAGGGCAAAGTAATGGGTAAAAACGCACGCCATTCTTTCTCGTCGGCCTTCCAAATATATTAAGTTTAAAATGATATGGTTAGTATATGTATCAAACTATTATGGATCAAGATGGTAGGTCATAAGATCAAAGCCGCTTGAAAAAACTATTTTTCTTGACAATTTCTTCGCAGTAAATAAGCAAAACCCTCCAACATATATCTAGTTACAAAGCGACGAGATGGAAGAAGCACGAAGTGGAAGCGAGAAATGTTTCAGCAGCTTATTTGTCATGTAGAGAAGGAGACAAATAATGGTATATTATGGAAAAGTTCTGCAACTTCCACAGAAACAGATGACTTTTCACAGGAAGAATGTGAAAATCAGTGTGCTGTCCAGCAGCACTTGATCTCTAGCGTAGTGTTTAGATGGATTGAACGAGACAACGGAGGTGAGTGGGAATTGGAGAACATTTGGGACAATGTGTATGCACGTCAATTAGATGACATTGGACAGAAACCCAACTGTGAATGGCATACTGTGAACTACGGTGGCAAAAGAAATATCCAGGCTGCAATGGCTGAGAACGCCAATATCGTTTTGCTGCGAAGTATCTTTGATTGGAGTCGCCTAGATGGAAATGTGTGGAGCGAGCAAATTGTATGGAGCGGCAGTTTTACTGATTGTCATCGGGTACAGTTTTACCGATTGTCATCGGGTACAGCAGGGATCAATTTGAGTGGCATTGTAGCGGCGAGTAAATTTTGTACCGAAGGAGAATTCTTGTGAATGCATTGATGCGAACTGGGATGAGTGAATCTCTCAACCATATATCAATATATCATCCCAACCATATATCAATATAGCAAGTTGGTTAGTTGGATAATATTTATTAATTTAATTAATTTGAACCATTTTTTAAAGGCTGTAAAGAGAATTATTTATTAAGAAATAATAACACCCAAGAAAATTATCATTTATAACTCTACACACTCTTAACAATTAATTTTCTTATTGATAGAAAATTCTAAATATGGTCCACCCTATGATTTTTAAACATCAACAGATATTGATGTCCATACAAAGAAACAACTACCCATTGAAATGCATGGTTATGAGTAACTAGTTATTGCAATTACTTGTCTACAAGGATCTTGTCCTTAAATATGGTCCATTTAACCATCATATCTTTATAGTTATACTTATATTTTATCTTTAATTCCTCCTACATCACCACCATCATCATTTTGGTGTTTTTTTGGCTCACCTATAACCATGCTCTAGGTTTGTTAGCCTACCCTCAACCATGTTTTGGGTTCATGGCTTTGTTCTCAAACATGCTCTGGAATTTCTTGGCTTACCCTCAACATGCTCTCAATGCTCTTGGAAACTCTCTCAAGACTTGAAATAATGATTACATTAGTAAATAAGTAAGATTAAATTGTTGGTTTTTGGATTTTTATTAAGAAAAATTCTCAACAACATTTTTTACTTTGAAATCTATTGGATTTCATAAACACTATTATATAACTTGTATATGACTTGTATTTAGAGTTTGTAATTAAAAATATAATTTTTATTTTTTTTAATCTACCTGACATGACTGCTCCTCCAATTTTCTTGTTCCTATCAAAACGGCTCTGAGCTTGTCTCCCTCACTGGAGGGCACAAGAGGATGAATGGACTCACTAGGTTAGTCTGAAACATTGGTTTCAAAAAACTGATCACAGGTTTTTCCACAAATATTAAAAATTCTACCAAAAATATTAAAAATTCTACCAACCTGTATGGATTCTGTCTTTAACATTCATGTTAATCCAATAATGCTATGAAAGTATATCATACAGTGAAATTGGTTGAGTGAATCTCTCAACCATACACCAATATAGCAAGTTAGTTAGTTGGATAATATCTATCAATTTAATTAGTTTTAAGAACTTCCTAAAGACTATAAATAGATTCATTTACTAAGAAAGAATCACACCTAAGAAAACTAACATTTATAACTCTAAGACACACCATTGACCAATAATTTTCTTAATATTGATATGCACAAGTTTAAATATGGTCCAACCTATGATTTTTAAATATTATTAGATAATTATGTCCATACAAAGAAACAACCATCTAATGGAATGCATGAGTATGAGTAAGTAGTTATTGCAATTTCTTGTTTACTAGGATCTTGTCCCTAAATATCGTCCATTTAACCATCATATCTTTATAGTTATACCTATATTTTTACCTTTAATTCCCCCTACATCACCACCACCATCATCTTGGTGTTTCTTGCCTCACCTATAACCATGCTCTAAGTTTGTTAGCTTACCCTCAACCATGCTTCTAGATAGGGGTACACATGCCTTATCACGCTTACATCGCAATTGACCTATGTACATTCCATGGAAAAATCCACTCATGGGGATGTGACATACATTCATTCTCAAGCATGAAAATATATATTTGTCTACAAATTGACTGTGTGACTTCTATTATAATATGATCTTGAGTCTATTCCACAAAACCCACACAAATTTTAGCATTAATTATCCACCATCATTTAACTTCCAACATTTCCATCTTTCATTACTACAATAAGCACTATCACATGCGCTAATACCAATTATTCTTTTCTCCTACATCAAGGATCACAACTATATCTTCACACTCACTTTTATAACTATGGGCTTCCTTTTCCTTCATTTTGCACCCGCACCCAAAAACTTTCGCTGCAAAAAAATATCATTGATGTCCATATAAAAATAACTTTGTTTACTCAGATAGATGGGTACCATTCTGTGTAATTATTAATTCTTTTTGAATCCTTTTCTGCTACATAGTTCATTAACATGTTAAAATTTAATTAACACGTTCTTTTACATTCTAAGATTTTTTATCTCACATTCCTCTCTTGATCAAAACACAATTTGTCCAATTACACTTAATCGAAGATGCAATTTCTATGAGTACACATCAAGCATAGATATAGGTCTAGTTTCTAGCTTTGGTTAATGCCACAACTTGATGTCACATCCTTCGTATGATTATTTTTTCTTATAATAGAAATTTATTTTTCTAATATGATAATTACTTCCAATGATTTGTATTCTTAAGTTGAATTATGTCATTTATATCAATAAGTAATTATACATAGAAAAATATCAACTATATTGCAATAAAAATAGGACCTAAAGATACAACAAAACACAATAAGAGACATAAGATTAGATTGGGAATAACCCTAATAACTTTTCTACTAAGGACAATTCATTATTTAGCAAAGTTTATAATATAAATTCTCTAGAAAATTGTGTCAATTTTCCAAACACTAATACGAGTCAAACCTATTCAAACTTCTTGCTAGAAATTTAGTCCACCCAGAAACTCGACCTTCTTTAGAAACTCAGCTTTCCATGTCTAAAACAAGGCCTTTGTGGTTGCTTCTGAAACTCGGCTTTTTGCATCATGTATCTTTCGCTTAAATGAGCGGAAGATATCTTGTTAATTTTTGCAACTACAGTAAAATTCCAACTTGGAAAACTCAAATGACTGAGATAATGATTGCATTAGGTTCCTCTTTTAGAGAGTGTTATCACTCAGCTTGTCCCTTGGCTCCTTAAGGGATACGGCCGAGATAACCACAAACCAATCTTTGGAATGTAGGTCCTAGCCTACCTACAGTCAGAGAGGGCTCTCTCTTTAAAATTTTAGCTTTGTTTTGGGTTGATTTTAGGCTAGTTATGGTGTACATGGGTTTTGTTTTGATTTTGGTGGGAAGGATGATGTTTTCAAGCAGAGTTGGGATGCATAGAGTGAGAAGTTCAAACCATCGGGCATGGAGTCATGGATTAGGGCTTGCTGTTGCGTTTTCTTGGTCACAAGAGGAATACGGAGTAGGATAGCTACACATAGAACAATATCAGGCTGGAATAAAGATGGAATGAAGGACAGAGATGAAAGGAAACTAAGAATCTTTCATTAGCTAACAGAGAGGGAAGGTGGATGAAAGTTTGTCTAGGAGCTGTCAAGAATTCCTAAATAACAGTCACATGTGAAAGAAACAGGGTAAACATGATCATTTAAGTATGCATATTCATAACCATTTCTGAAGAAAACATATAGAAATAACAAGAGCTGAGCATAGGGTGCAATCAAGCAAAACCTAAGCTATTCTTCTTTCTTTCTATTTAGATGGTAACACAATGATGCATAAACATATGTAAACTGTAAACAGAGGTAGGAAAACACTTATTGAGCCATGTAGTAGCACAGGAATTCCACAGTCACTCTTTGGCCATTAAATAACACAACAGTCAGTTCTTCATCCAAAAGAATTCTAGCAGTCTTTGATTATAGAGCTCTCAAAGTATACATCGCAAGTCTAGAATGAGGATTATTAACCAACCAACCCTTTAAACAATGAATTAGGGTGGTTTATATAGAGAAAATATCCAAAATATCTATTACAACAGACCTTAAACAGATCTGAGGGAAATGAGTTCTTTAACCTAATCTTGTCCTGAAATTAATGCAAGAAGATATTTATTTGAGCTACGCTGGAGGCAGCTGCATCAAAATGAGTTAATATGGTGTCCTTAGTGGTTCGGTGCAGTGTTTCTGCAATAACTGTACTTTGTCTTTTATCTGCACCTCTAAGGCGGTTATGCTACTTTTAGGTGGCTTTAATGTGCACTAATCCCAATCTAATGAGCTTTGAATGGCCTTTACTGCTTCTTTGAATTGGATGGAGGCCTTTAATGTTCATCTGCTTTGATATTGCCAATCTGATACTCTTTGCCGCTTCACTGATACTCTTCAATTTAATCTAGGCTTTATCTTTCCTCTGATACTCTTGAAATTGTCAAATCGCCCCTTTTCTGCCCTTTCAAGGCAAAAATAACTGCTGCAAGTGATTTTCGTGGCCTCTAGAATGCTATCGGTGCTGGCCGATTGGATATGAACATACATGAAGAAATCCAGTCAAATAATAGCGGAGGAATGTAACTTGATAACTGTGCTGGACTGAGGTTGGCTTTTAATCTGCGTTTTTTGGGCCTGCTGGTAGCCAAGCAATAGGGGGCTCTCCATTTTGAGCAATTTTTCATAGTGATGCGCGATTAGTGCCAAGTGCTAATCGCGCATCGAAAACTGCCTCAGTTTTTGGTTTCGGGCATTATTTGCTGCGATTTTTGCCCTTCGCGCCTTTTTGGTGATGACATCAGCGGTGGGCCCCGGTATGGCAGGGTGATGTGGCAGGGTGACATGGCAGTACGAAAGGGTGACATGGCACAGGACACGGTGGCAAGGTAGGGATGGAGGCAGATGCAGTGGCATTGACTCGTAGCAATGGGGGGTTGACGCAAAGGTGATGTAGCACTGACGTGGTGCTAATGTCAGGAGCGGAGAGACAGAAGGCGGTTTGTGGTTTTATCAGACCACCTTCTGTACGGGGGCGGTATGTGTCAGAAGGGCTCCGATACAATCGCGTGGAGACAGGAATCTTTTGTATGGTGGGGAAACCGCTAGCCTATCAGAGGCTAAGTGTCGGATGTCGGGGCGGCTCTGAAATGCACCTGGGTCATTGGATCTGGGAGGGCGGATCGGAGGGCCGATGGAGCGTGGAGCTGGGGGCAGGTTAGTGTACAGGGGCCCACCATATATTTGATTTATTTATGTGGCAGGGGGTCAAAACTTTGGGTTTGTGGGTTATGCGCTGGTGGTGTTTAATGTTTATTCAAACATTTTAACACTAAACTTTAAACGATGAGCGCGAGAGGGAAAAAATGATGAAATGTTATGGGTAAAGGGGTGAGGAAAGAGGTTATTAACTTAACCAAATGTTAAGTTAATCCCAGGGTTAGGATGCGGAAGGCTAATGCTAAGCCCCAAATGAACTCAACATTTCCCCAAACTGATGTTATAGGGCTATAGTGCCAGGGGATGGGAATATGTACATAGGGGAGCTATTTAGTGCTTTTTAGTATGGGGAAGGGGAAATAGATAGGGATTTACATAATAATGTTAGAAGTTAATATGAAAATGACAAGAAAGCGCTAAGTTTAGAGATCTTAGGCTACTTAAAAGGGAAAAATGACTTATAGAGTGAATAAGAGTACTCCTAAGCAAAGCAAACCTTTACTTAGGCCAATGATATGACAAATGATGAAACTTAAGAGATATCAAGCAGATCTTGACCTCTTTAGGGAGGTTAGTGAATGATTTGGGGAATAAGAAGAAGGGGGAGTTAGACATGCCTCGCTTGAGCTCCTCCAAATGAAAAACTGCCTCATAATTGTGATCTGAATAGATATAACACTTGAAAACATGAAATGGATCACATAGCTTGATTCTGCAACCACAAAACTACTTACCCAACCTACTTACCTAGCATTTTTCTTCTTTTTTCATGGGTGCACTTGGACTTGTAGACCTTGATTATCTTCTTTTCTTTTGATTGCCCTCCTATCTAAATGTACCCTTATATCTTCCAAGGGCCCAGATTAAGCAGTTGGGCTCCTTCATTTCTCTACCTAGCTACTGATCTGCTTAGCTTAAGCTGTTTGAACAAATATTCATTCTCTATCTTCTAAAACAAGTAATTTAAACCTAAGGAAGCCAAGATTAAGCTATTTGGCTTTCCCTTATTTGTAAAACTCTTCAAAAATGTTATGGTTCTTCAAAATGGAACTTCATGGAAATATGGAACCTTGCAGCATGACAAGATGACATATTTGGCATGTAAAATAGTCAATCATAAGATATGAAACCTATTGCAATAGGAGGCTAACAGTGGCTCCACTTGGGGATGGTTTTTCAGGATGAAAAGCCAAGAACAGTAGGTCAGAATGCCTTGATCTTCAATTGTTGCTGTAAATTGAAATTCTCCTTCTTCTTAATGCCTTTGACTGAATTCTTATAAGCTGATATTCAATATCCTTTTGAGCTGATTTGCAGAAACATTACAGCTCTGCTTCTTGCCTTTGGTGTGCTTGTAAACATATTGAAATCTGCTTGAGCACTTCTTTGGAATTATTTCAAAAATAGAGATCTGGAATAGAGCTTTCTCTGATCTTTCCTTCAAAATTTGCTGCATTGTTCCCTCTTATTGGCCTGCTATAAAAAAAAGTGCTGAAAATTCAAATGTTAATGTACAGATAGTATACAGAGCTGTGTTGCGTTCAAGAAAAGGGATCATGATAGTGCTTTAGCATTCGGCCATTGACAGGGCCTTCTTCAGCTGTGCTGCCATCCAAACTCTTCAGAAAATATGTGTTGTTGCCTTGAACAACAGAAATAATAAAGGGGCATTTCGACAGGAAATCAAACTTGCCATGCTTTCCTTTGTCCTCTCTTCTTGAATCCCATCTTAAGACTTTGTTGCCTAAGTACAAATATTCAGCATTAGTTCTTTTGTCAAACATTTTCTTGAGCTTCTCTTGTAAAATCTGAGCTCTGTTGTACACTTGTTCTCTTGTTTGCTGCAAATGGATGGTTTGGTTTATTCTTCTTCGGATATCAATTGGCTCTGCCTGAATCTCTTGCAGCAATTTGATAACAGGGATTCCCAAAGAAGAGGGGAACCTAGCCTCCATGCCATAGACTAACTCATATGGGCTCATCCCAATGGATCTCTTGGTTGACAATCTGTCTGCCCATAGGGCATTTACAAGCTTTTTGTGCAAGTTCTTCTTGTTCTCCTCCAAGACTTTCTTAATGATGTTAATCAGACTCTTGTTGGATGATTAGGCCAAGCCATTACCTTGAGGGTAATAGGTTGTGGAGTGACCTAAGGTAATGTGGAATTTGTGGCAAAAACTGATCATTTTCTTGGATTTGAAGGCATCAACGTTATCGGTAATGATCTTCTCAGGATAGCCAAATTTGGACAAAATGTTGGTTTCAAGGAATTGGATGATGGTGGAGTCATTGGCTTGCCTACATGGGATGGCTTCAATCCACTTGGTAAAGTAATCTATGGCAGTTAGAATCCACTTATGCTGGCCAGAAGAGGATGGATGGATTTCTCCAATGAATTCAAAACCCCATTGTTGAAAAGGCTTCTCGGTTGAAATGGGCTTAAGGGGCAAGGGCAGAAGCTTTCTTTTTCCTTCAAAGATTTAGCATTTGTGGCATGAAATAGCAAACTTTCTTACATCAGCAAACAAAGAGGGCCAATAGAAACCAGCCCTTAGTATCTTATTAATAGTGGAATTCCAATATAAGTGCCCTCCACAGTCCCTTGCATGACACTGTCAGTTTCATTCATAGTTAGACAATTCAGCAATATTCCTTCATGATTTTTTCAAAACAGGGCACTATCTAAGACACAAAACTTTGATTCTTTCATTTTTAAAAATCTCTTTTTGGTTCTGGACAACCCTGGAGGAGCACACAGGTTTAACAATATATAACATATATCAGCATACCATGGAGAGTGTAAAAAGGCTTGACTAATCTGTGGAGTTGCCAGCTCCTGTTCATTGTCTAGTTGATTAATGTCTAAGGCTTGAAAATTGGTTTCAGACATCAGTTTGGCTAAACCTTATCCCTTTATCAGCTTGGTGGGTTTTATCTCAATGTCATACTCAAGGATATTGGCAATCCATTTGCCTCTTTTGCCTTCTATGCCCTCTTGAGTTAATATGTCTTTTGCAATAGCATTTGGCACAAAAGCAATCACATGTGAATATAAAATCTAAATTCTGAAACCTTTGATTGCTTTAACAAGGGCATATGCCTGCTTCTCCATGATTTGATACTTCAAGGGTGCATCTCTAAGGGCTCGGCTGAAAAATTCAATTGGCCTTTCATTTCCCTGATCATCTTTCTGTAAAAAGACAGCAGCAATGGTGTGTTTAGATGCGAATGAAAAAATGATGAAATCTTTATCAAATTGAGGACTTGTGAGGATTGGGGCTTGAGTTAAGGCAGATTTTATGCCCTCAAAGGCTTGCTTGGCCTTTAAAGTCCATTTTACCTTGGAATCCTTCTTTAACATTTTATTTAGCATTCTTATCAGCTCGGCCAAGTTTGGGATAAATCTCCTTAGGAAATTGATCTTTCCTAGGAATGCTTGTAGTTCTTTGATGTTTCTCGGATAAGGGATTTGAAGGATGGCTTGAATTATTTCAGGATCAATTCTAATACACCTAGCAATTTGCCTTCTTCAAGGCCAAATAAAGACTTCTTGGGGTTTAAGGAAATGCCATATTTCCTACAGGTTAGGAACACTTGCTGTAGGTTTTAACCCTGTACAGAAATTACGTGCATACAAATTCTTAAACAAAGAAAATAAACAATGCGAGAGCATAACCCATAAAACATATATGCACAAAGATTTTTCCCTGGATCCCAAAACCGGGACTACCAGCTTGATTTTTCATTATATTCCTTTCAATGTTACAATACATATTTATACATGCCGAAGCATCCAATACCATGGACCGAAAACCATCGCGTCCAATACCATGGACCGAAAAACCATCATGTCCAATACCATGGACCGAAAACCATCGCGTCCAAAAAACATGTGCGAAAATCATGAACAAAACCATAGGTGGGTCCGCCCAACCTAACATATGGTCCAAAACCAAAATTTTCCGGGGTGCTGCCTCGGACCCCATAAAGTGGGGTTACGGGTGCCCTTCAAACCCCCTATTAACTACGTGGAAAGAATATAACACAACCCAACAATCTCCCACTTGTTGTTTTCTTTCCACAGGGGGCCATAGGAGAGCTTAGTCATTTTTTCAGCCCTGAGATTCCCATTGCTTCTCTATACCAAGAGAACTTCTCAGAGCTCAGAGATTTTGTCAATGCATCTGCGGTATTATTCAAAGTGTCCACCTTTACCAGAAACACCTTTCTGTCTTCTATCATATCCCTCACAAAGTGATACTGAACATCAATGTGCTTTGTCTTTGAATGATAAGCAGGGTTCTTTGCCAAGAAAATTGCACTTTGGCTGTCACAGTCTATTCTTATAGCTCCCTGTACTAACCCCATACTTAAACACAATCTCTGCAACCAAACTGCTTCCTTGCTTGCATGAGTGGCTGCCATGTATTCTACCTCTGTAGTTGATAGTGCCACTACAGATTGTTTCTTACTCATCCAACTGACTGCACCTCCAAATAGGTTAAACACATACCCACTTGTAGATCTTCTCTGATCCAGATCTCCAGCCCAGTCTGCATCAACAAAGCCATGAATATCCAACACTCTGCCCAATCCTGGTCTTCCTTGGTAGCACAAAATATAATCACTAGTGCCACGCAAATACCTGAAAACCCGCTTCACTGATGTCCAGTGCTCCTTCCCAGGTTTTGACATAAACCTGCTCAATACTCCCACTGCATGTGCAATGTCTGGTCTAGTACAAACCATTGCATACATCAGGCTACCCACTGCACTTGCATATGGAACATGGGACATGTCCTCTTCCTCTTCTTGTGCCTTGGGACACTGTTCAGCAGATAACCTCACACCTACAGGAATAGGAACCTTCACCGGTTTACTATCCTGCATATTAAACCTCTGGAGTATTGTCTCGACATACTTCCTCTGGTTTAACCAGAGCTTCATCTTTGACCGATCTCTTTTAATTTCCATGCCCAAAATATAGTTTGCAGCACGAAGATCTTTCATGTCGAATTTGGAGGACAATTGGGTCTTCAAATCCTAGATAATTTCTTTGTCATTTCCAACCAGCAACATATCATCCACATACAAGACCAGATAAATAATACGGTCACCAATTAATTTAAAATACACACAATGATCTTCTTTGCTTCGAGTGAAGCCAAGTCCCCGTATAAATGTATCAAATTTCTGATACCACATCCTTGGTGACTGTTTTAACCCATACAGAGACTTCTTTAACTTGCATACCAATTCTTTGTTACCCTTCACTGCAAAGCCTTCAGGTTGCTTCATGTAGATTTCCTCTTCCAAATCCCCGTGAAGGAATGTTGTCTTCACATCCATCTGTTCTACCTCAAAATCAAAAGCAACAACAACAGATAAAATTAATCTAATAGAAGTTACCTTGGCAACAGGAGAAAAAATATCACCAAAATCAATTCCTGGCACCTGGGAATAACCTTTTGCTACCAACCGAGCTTTGTATTTCTCCACCTTTCCTTCTACATTTGTCTTCTTCTTGAACACCCATTTGCTGCCAATGGGTTTCCTTCCAGCCAGCAACTCCACCAGATCCCAAGCCTCATTTTTGTGCAAAGATGCCATTTCATTGACCATGGCCTCTTTCCAGAGTTTTCCATCCTCTGAATCCACTGCTTCCTTCACAATTCTGGGATCATTATCGGTAACAGAAAAAGAAAAATTTGAACTCAAAGTAGATGGACTATACCTTTCTGGCTGCCTTCTTTCTCGAACTGATCTTCTCACAGCCGGAGTTTGTGGCTCTTCATCTTCTGATTCCTCCTCTGCTGTAGAGTCTGATTCTTCCTCCTTTGGCTCAAACTCTATCTTCTCAGGTTCCTTTGGTTGGACTTCATGTTGAATAACATCTTTTACCTCTCTGAACAACACATCTCGGCTATACACAACCTTCCGTGTGACTGGGTTCCAAAGCTTATAACCCTTTAAACCATCCTTATACACAATAAAGATGCACTTTTCA
Organism: Pinus tabuliformis; assembly: GCA_031772625.1. Classification (NCBI taxonomy): domain Eukaryota; kingdom Viridiplantae; phylum Streptophyta; class Pinopsida; order Pinales; family Pinaceae; genus Pinus; species Pinus tabuliformis. Next base: position 464,577,454 of record CM062814.1, read on the forward strand.
GATTTACTATCCAACTTGGTTCGTTTCTCCTTTGGAACATGTACATATGCATCACATCCAAATACCCTTAGATGTGAAAGAGAGGGTTTCTTACTAGTCCATACTTCTTGTGGAGTCTTATCCTCCAATGCTGATGAAGGTGATCTGTTGATCAGGTAACATGCAGTATCCACCACCTCTGCCCAGAATTCCTGTCCTAACCCGGCACCACTGAGCATGCTTCTTGCCCTTTCCATCAACGTCTTAAGTTTTGTACCGAAGGAGAATTCTTGTGAATGCATTGATGCGAACTAGGATGAGTGAATCTCTCAACCATATATCAATATATCATCCCAACAATACATCAATATAGCAAGTTGGTTAGTTGGATAATATTTATTAATTTTATTAATTTGAACCATTTTTTAAAGGCTGTAAAGAGAATTATTTATTAAGAAATAATAACACCCAAGAAAATTATCATTTATAACTCTACACACTCTTAACAATTAATTTATTGATAGAAAATTCTAAATATGGTCCACCCTATGATTTTTAAACATCAACATATATTGATGTCCATACAAAGAAACAACTACCCATTGAAATGCAGGGTATGAGTAACTAGTTATTGCAATTGCTTGTTTACTAGGATTTTGTTCTTAAATATGGCCCATTTAACCATCATATCTTTATAGTTATACGTATATTTTACCTTTAATTCCTCCTACATCACCATCATCATCATTTTGGTGTTTTACTGGCTCACCTATAACCATGCTCTAGGTTTGTTAGCCTACCCTCAACCATGTTTTGGGTTCATGGCTTTATTCTCAACCATGCTCTAGAATTTCTTGGTTTACCCTCAACATGCTCTCAATGCTCTTGGAAACTCTCTCAAGACTTGAAATAATGCTTACATTAGTAAATAAGTAAGATTAAGTTGTTGGTTTTTGGAATTTTATTAAAAAATTTCTCAACAACATTTGAAATCTATTGGATTACCTGACTTGTATTTAGAGTTTGTAATTAAAAATATAATTTTTAATTTTTTTAATCTACCTGACATGACTGCTCCTCCAATTTCTTGTTCGTATCAAAATGGCTCTGAGCCTGTCTCCCTCACGGGAGGGCTCAATAGGATGAATGATGTTTCTATGATGTTTCTTTTACATATATAGTTAGAGTGTATCTCGCTGGGCGTGGCTGGAAGGAGAGGCAAAGAAGATTTCAACTAAACGAAGCGCACCAATGGATCTATAAGGACAAGTCTGCGTCTGATGCTGGTGGGTTCAAATTGGCAGCTTTGAGCATAATTCGTGAGATCATATGAAATGGGTTGGAGAAGTCAACAGTGGTAACTCTGACCTACATTTTAATTCGTGCCAGCTTTTTTTTTGAGGATGTGTTTGTTAAAATCAGTGTGGAGCTGAGCTGCAAGGAGATGCCATAGAGAACAACAGAAAGAAGATTAATTGCTGATGGTGGAGCTACATACTAACAAAGGAGCCTATGCATATCATGCACTCCCTCTGACGTAAGCATACAACAAAATGTCATTAGAGAACCAAAAATCATGAAATGCAGGAACTTACTAGCATGAACTGAATGCAATAACTCAAAGATAACAACCAAACAAAGAAGAAATGAAATCTCATCTCCAGCGTTGACGCCTATAATTCTTAAGACAGCCTTTTACTGGGTCATGTGCCTAAACCAGTAAAGATCAGGCTCATGCTTTGAAGTAATTGGCATAGAACCGTGTAACAAGGCGACACATGCTAAATTTACTGCTGAACACTTCGTGACATTGGTGCTGCGCACGCGAAGAAACACATCAAGCACTCCCATGACAACGACCTTCATTGGGGTGAATCCACAGAACCTGTCAGGGTTCCCACTGAAATTCAGTAAATGGGAGTAGATTACGACTGGTTACATAATTGGAATCGTGCTCTTGATCTTGGGTCCACTCTCATGGTTGGTGTGCAGCGATATTTCCCCATGAAAACCCGTTTAGCTGGGCAGAGCATCGTGGTCTGCGTTAACCTATTCTTTACCACTGTAATCGCCAAGTCGTTCCTCGCACTTCTCTATCACTTAGAAATACGAGATTTTCCTGCTGTTCGGGCCCTGGTCCACCCGCCATGAGTCTCTTCATTTTACTTTTTCTTGCCAAAGACAGAGAATGTTCCCATCCCAGAGATAAGAGATGAGGGAGAATACACTTAATCCAACATTGGCAAAATATTTTTTCTTTTTTGTCGTCATTGGTGTATAGAATTTTTGTGCTTGTATGCTACTTTATAAAAATTTCAGAACCAATTAAATGAACAGAATAGTGTAATTAAATTAGAGGTTTTTCGAGTTTTTTGTGCTGGAAAAACAAATCGCCAAGAGTTTTGATGGGCCTTGTTGTGCTTCAAGAGCATCTGTTACATGTTATGTTGTTATGTTATGAGGTCCATAGGTGTAGACAGGTTAGTTCTTAGGGAGATCTAGAAGCATCAATTATACAAAGTTAATTAAAGATAGTTAGAGACCATTATGTCTTAAATGAATTGAATGAAAAGTTTGAATATTGTGGTAGTGAAAAGGGCATTGTCTAGGAAATTCAAAATGGAGATAAGTGCAGAGGAAGACCAATAATTTGACATATTTTGTAGTAATTTTTTTGTAATGATGTAAATGTAAGCATTAAAGGGGAACTTGGAAGGATGCTTTGATTAGTAAATAAGTAAGTTTAGGTTGTTGGCCTTTGGAGTTTTGTTGAGAGATTTTCTCAACAATATTCTCTAGTTTGGAATTTGTTGGATCTCGTGAGCACTATTTATATGGCTTGTATTTGGAATTTGTGATTGAAGAATATAATCTGTGTGTGTAATATGTCCACCATGACTGCTCCTCTAATATTCTTCAGTTTGGAATTTGTTGGATCTCGTGAGCACTATTTATATGGCTTGTATTTGGAATTTGTGATTGAAGAATATAATCTTTTTTTGTGTGTGTAATATGTCCACCATGACTACTCCTCTAATATTCTTGTTTGCTATTTGTCAAAATAATAGTGTAATAGTTATTACTCTTGGAAAATGGAGTTGAATCTTTTCTCAATTTAAGACTTTTAATTTCTATTTCAAAAATTTTATTCCTTAAATTTGAAATTTAAAAATTCATAGTTTATTTTTTGAAGAAAAATAAAGATGAAAAAGAGAAGGCTTAGTTATCCGAAGGGAAAAACTTGTTAGTATAACAATCAATATTGCATAAACACATTTATGCTATTTTTAATATTTGTGGAAAGATATATATAGACGTAACAGGGAGATCTTTGGGAATAAGGTTAAAAGAACACATTAATGATATTGCCAAAAATATGTCGGAAAAATCAGGCCTAGAAGAGCATGCATGCTCTTCCTCACACTATATTTGCATGGAACACCCAAAATTAATTCACAAAGAGGACCATTATTTAAAAGGAAGGGTGAAAGAGGCCATTGAAATTGAGAAATCTTCTAACAAGATGAACAAAGATGATGGGCTAAAACTAAGTAACACCTCGAAACCCTTATTCAATAAAATAAAAAAAAGTATCTATCTATCTATCTATATATATATAATTTAATGAATAATTAAAAAACATTCATAAATTAATTATAATCAAAATTAAACCTAATCATAATTAACACCCTATTTAACTGTCTCTTTTAAATAAAATTAACTAAGTCTGAAAAAATAAACCATCAAACATTAACTTTAAATCTGAATATATAATTAACAAAACATTTAATATATAATTACAAGGCATGAAATCTCTCTTAACAAGGAATTTATATATATATATATATATATATATATATATATATATATATATATATATATATATATATATATATATATATATATATATATATATATATAATTAACAAGGCATAATAGGAGTTTAAATCAATCTAATGTTTTGTATATTTACAACATCACCAATAAATCCAAAAATTCAATTTAGGTTATATATATAAAAAACAATTAATAATAATAATAATAATAAGTTAATCATTTATAAGCCGACATCAAATATTTCTGTCTATTAACTATTAATTGCTCCATGATTTCACACTCTCTCTTCTCAAAATGCAGATCACATTGCCCTGATGATGGACTCACTAGGTTAGTCTAAAACTGATCACAGGTTTTTCCACAAATATTAAAAATTCTACCAACCTATATGGATTCTGTCTTTAACATTCATGTTAATCCAATAATGCTATGAAAGTATCTCATACAGTGAAATTGGTTGAGTGAATCTCTCAACCATACACCAATATAGCAAGTTAGTTAGTTGGATAATATCTATCAATTTAATTAGTTTTAAGAACTTCCTAAAGACTATAAATAGATTCATTTACTAAGAAAGAATCACACCTAAGAAAACTAACATTTATAACTCTAAAACACACCCTTAACAAATAATTTTCTTAATATTGATATGCACAAGTCTAAATATGCTCCAACCTAGGATTTTTAAATATTATTAGATAATTAAGTCCATACAAAGAAACAACCATCTAATGGAATGCATGAGTATGACTAACTAGTTATTGCAATTTCTTGTTTACTAGGATCTTGTCCCTAAATATGGTCCATTTAACCATCATATCTTTATAGTTATACCTATATTTTTACCTTTAATTCCCCCTATATCACCACCACCATCATCTTGGTGTTTCTTGGCTCACCTATAACCATGCTCTAAGTTTGTTAGCTTACCCTCAACCATGTTTCTAGATAGGGGTACACATGCCTTATCACGCTTACATCGCAATTGACTTATGTACATTCAATGGAAGAATCCACTCATGGGGATGTGACATACATTCATTCTCAAGCATGAAAATATATATTTGTCTACAAATTGACTGTGTGACTTCTATTATAATATGATCTCGAGTCTATTCCACAAAATCCACACAACTTTTAGCATTAATTATCCACCATCATTTAACTTCCAACATTTCCATCTTTCATTACTACCATAAGCACTATCACATGCACTAATACCAATCGTTATTTTCTCCTACATCGACGATCACAACTATATCTTCACACTCACTTTTATAACTATGGGCTTCTTTTTCATTCATTTTGCACCCGCACCCAAAAACTTTCGCTGCAAAAAAATATCTTTGATGTCCATATAAAAATAAATTTGTTTACTGAGATAGATGGGTACCATTTTGTGTAATTATTAATTCTTTTTGAATCCTTTTCTGCTACATAGTTCATTAACATGTTAAAATTTAATTAACATGTTCTTTTACATTCTAAGATTTTTCATCTCACGTTCCTCTCTTGATCAAAACACAATTTCTCCAATTACACTTAATTGAAGATGCAATTTCTATGATTACACATCAAGCATAGATATAAGTCCAATTTCCAGCTTCGGTTAATGCCACAACTTGATGTCACATCCTTCATATGATTATTTTTTCTTATAATAGAAATTTATTTTTCTAATATGATAGTTAATTCCAATGATTTGTATTCTTAAGTTGAATTATGTCATTTATATCAATAAGTAATTATACATAGAAAAATATCAACTATATTGCAATAAAAATAGGACCTAAAGGTACAACAAAACACAATAATAGACATAAGATTACATTGGGAATAACCCTAATAACTTTTCTACTAAGGACAATTCATTATTTAGAAAAGTTTATAATATAAATTCTCTAGAAAATTGTGTCAATTTTCCAAATACTAATACGAGTCAAACCTATTCAAACTTCTTGCTAGAAATTTAGTCCACCCAGAAACTTGACCTTCTTTAGAAACTCAGCTTTCCATGTCTAAAACAAGGCTTTTGTGGTTTCTTCTGAAACTCGGCTTTTTGCATCATGTATCTTTCGCTTAAATGAGCGGAAGATATCTTGTTAATTTTTGCAACTACAGTAAAATTCCAACTTGGAAAACTCAAATGACTGAGATAATGATTGCATTAGATTCCTCTTTTAGAGAGGACCAAAATTGACTTAAATATCACCCAATATTCATACATGTATTATGGAATGGGTTGGCTCTAATCACATGAGTAACTACTTGGGTCAATCTTAACCCCAAGTGAACCCTCAAGAAAGCTTATAAATAGAAGAAACCTCAAGATAATTTGGACCCATATTCTCTTCACTTTTGTCTTGGTTCACACAGGTTCAACAGAGGGAGCTCGCCCAAGCGTCTCAAATCATAGGTGAAATGTTCGCTCTGGGTTAGGGACTTATGGATCTCAGTCATTGGCATAGAATAGGGAATTCTCATCCATGGAAGCTGGAACATAAGCCTATGAAATAGACTATAGACCCTTGGACACTAGCACAAAGTCTTATGGGAGTGACTATGGATTCAGAGGCAGATCAGAAGGTTTGGGTTCCCAATTTCTCACATAAGGTTGTCTTGAGAGCGACCAAGACATCTTAGTCGCATAACAATTGTAAGCGAGTGACTTTGGGATTTAGGTGCATTGTGCCATAGTGGCATGCATAAAGACTTCATGAGAATGATTGTCTAGTCACATTCGCCCGCATACAGTGGTTGAGAGAGCGACCAAGGCATTTCAGTGACACACAAACAATTTTGATGAGAGAAACTCAAATTTAGATCTAGGGTTTGACATCTCGACTTCATAAGAATCTTGTGATAAGCATAATTGACACTCTTGTTGTTTTGATAAATATTTATTGAATTATCTAACCTTATTTCATTGGTCATGAAGAGCATGGTAACCTTGATGATAGAAGTATAAGTGTAATATTGATAAGTAGATCTCTTACTAACTATGGTGGTGGTTAAACTGAATATCCTAACTTGATGAAGTGAGTTAATATAAAAGGCTATTGTGCTCATAATCATTGAGATATATGCTGCATATATCTACTACTTTGAGTCTAAACCTTTGATGAAAGATTGATGTCATGATGCTGATAGCCATATCTGTTGTTGCATGACTCAAGTCGAGACAGGTTGCTTACATTGATGAAGATGAATAATGCAGATCCCCAGTTAAAGGGAGAATCCATTCTCAATATTCTTAGCCTTATTACTATTTGTATTCTATGTTGCTGAAGTACAATTTATGTTCATCTGAAAGTATTGATCGACAACAGAGTCTTAGATTTGAAGCTTATACTAAAATTAGGTATTTTGTGTTGGGTTGTCTTATATTCTTTCCACGACTAGCCCACGTAGTTAACTAGAAGGTTAGAGTCCGCTCCCCCCTTCGTTGCACCGATTGCGTAGCGGGGGGGTCATAGGTGGTTTGAGGGGTGCAGGTAACCCCTTCTCTAGTGGGTCCGGGGCAATGCCCCAGAAAATTTGTTTTTGGACCCTATATTAGGCTGCGTGGACCTACCTATGCTTTTGTGCATGATTTGTGCACATGGTTTTGGAAGCGATGGTTTTCGGTCCATGGTTTTGGACGCAATGGTTTTTGGTCCATGGTATTGGATGCTTCAGAATGTATAAATAAGTATTGTAACATTGAAAGGAGCATAATGAAAAATCAAGTTGGTAGTCCTATTTTTGGGATCCAGGGGAAAATCTCTGTGTATATGTGTTTTATGTGTTATGTTCTCGCATTGTTTATTTTATGTGTTTTAGAATTCGTATGCAGGTAATTTCTATACAAGGTTAAAACCTACATTTGGTATTAGAGTTGTTTTGGCTTCAAGGGGACACCTTTGTTGCTGAGGGGTTTTGCTCGGGCCCATGGTAGACCCTGTTTAGTGGGAGATCTGTGAGATCGATTCTGGTGGTGAAAGAAGATGGCAAGCAGTGGAAAGATAGAGATCGAGAAATTTAATGGTTAGAGTTTTGAGTTGTGGAAACTCAAGATGGAGGATCTATTGCTGGATAAAGATCAATGGATTGTAGTAGATCCGGGTACTAAACCAACGAGAGTGTTCGATGAAGAATGGAAGAAGTTGGATCAGAAGGCAAAGAGAACAATACGATTGTGTGTCTTAGATTCAATATTGTTGAATTTATCAGGGGAAGCTACGATGAAGGCTTTGTGGGACAATTTAGGGACTTTGTACCAATCTAAGTCTCTGGTGAATAAACCGTTCCTACAAAAAAAGTTGTATAACCTAAGGATGAAAGATGGAGACTCGGTGAAAAAGCATCTGAATGCATTTAATACTGTAGTAAGTCAATTATTATCTATTGATATTAAAATTTCAGATGAAGATAAGTGCATCAGTTTGTTGTATTCTCTACCAGATTCGTGGGATAGTCTGGTTATTGAAATAGGTAGCAATACAACTGCCTTGCAGTTTGATGAAATAGTCTCATCCTTTCTGACGGACGAGATGAGATGGAAAAATATGGAGAGCCAGAATGGTGATGCCTTGTCTATACGAGGACACTCCCAGAAGAGAAACAAAAATAAGTCATCGAGTGGGAGATCTAAATCTAGAGGGAGATTTAAATCTCAAGCTCCTGATAAAGGAAAGGGATCTGATGATGCTCCTTCTGTAGAGGCGAAAACCACCTTAGATGAAGGTGGGGATGTGTACTTTGCTTCTTCAAGTACACATGTAGATCATGAGGCATGGTTGATTGACTCAGGTGCATCTTTTCACTTCACTCCCCATAGAGAGTGGTTCTCCGAGTATGAGAAATATGATGGTGGTGATGTCTTCTTAGGGGATGATAGGAAGGCTAGAATCATTGGTCGTGGAAAAGTAAAGTTTGTTAAACATACATGGACATCACAAGAGATATAAAAGATAAATCATGTGAGTTCATGTATGTTTAACATGGTATCAGAGCCACTTGTTTTTATGTGGCCTTTTTATGTGCATGTCAGTGCTGCACCTCTACCCATAATCCTGTAATAGTAAAACTGGCCTGGTAGATCTGCAAACTCAAATATATTATCAGCGCTGCATTCTTTCCAAGATTTGTTTGCCATTTCTTTATTTGGCCAGTCAGCTATAGAAATAAAATTACTCTATGTTTATAATGTTACTCAGTTCAATTCTGTGGCTTTTCTCTACTGTTGGTCATGCCTCCCTGAGCGCTCTGCCAGCACTACCTGTCTAGTTGCACTAAACATTATCGCTTCTCTCTCACTGAAATCGGGTCTGACACTATTCCTAACGTCTCTGCCAAGCCTGTGCTGCCTCTGTCAAGTTAGCGTTACTGAAACAAACCTGTGCTGCCTCTGTCAAGTTAGCGTTACTGAAACAATAACACAATGCATACCACAATAGCCATTACACCGTTCTGTCAAGTTACGGTTACTGAATTCGAGCGAAAAAGGAGCACGGAATCGCCCTAATTCCGCGGGAAGCGTTGAGGTTTTGAGAATTTGAGGCGTTGTGGTTGAAGCTTGAAGCACATGCAAAGCAGTGCTATAACAGGCGTATACATATATATCAATCGGTCAGGTCATGCTCGGTGGTTTTCTATTGAGAATGCTTTGTCCTGGAGCGAGAATGTTCAGAGGATCGTATCTCGCCTTTCTCTGCAGAAATATTCCCCATTTGCTCCCAAAATGATTCTTCCACTGCCATTCTTTAACATTGTGGACATTAAAATAATTTATATTTTTTCCTTCTGGCTCCCATTATTTGCCGCAATCAAAAGAGTGTTTTCTGCGTTCTGCATTGAACACTTTGGGGTGTGTGTACGCTGCTTTGGGCATTGTAATGAATTGAAGGTTGAACTGTGCGATTGTGTTGAAGAGTATGCTACGCTGGAGAGACACTGTGTGTTGCCTTCCGGGCGAGCGTAGATTGTGCGTTGGCTTCCTGCATATGTTGGGATGCATTTTTGTCAACTATGGATTGAAGTTTTTGGGCAGTCGATGAAGTCTTTTTATGCATTGTGCCCTGTGCGTTGGCTTCCTGCCTATGTTGGTATGCACTTTTGTTGACTGTGCATTGAACTTTTTGGGTGGTCGATGAAGTTTTTTTATTCATTGTGGCCTGTGCGTTGAAATTCCTTGATGACTGTGCGGTAACCTCATTGAATAGGCTGAAAATAGTATGTTTTGAAATGTTGGGTGTTGTATGAAGCCGGTGTATGATTTAAGGTTTTTTTTGACATATGTGATGGCACGCTGGTATTTTCACACAAGAACATTAAATTTTTCCTAACCGCAACAATGTGATGCAGTTATTTGGAGGATAGAGAAATAGTGTGGAATTATCATTTGAAAACTTGTTCTTAACGACCTCTTTGAATTCCCTTGTTCCTATTTCGACCTCCGTTCTTGCTCGCTGCGCACATTCCGGAAGTACACTCACCATGGTGACTGAAGTGGGCTTCACATCTGCCTGAGAGGCCTGGAGGTATTTCACGACCACCCAAAAGTAAAAGCACTGACTGTACCTTCTCAAGTGGCACGCTATCAAACACATAAACAATTCCGTCGGATTGTGGTACTGGGAGGTGTATGCTCTGTGAAGACCATGTGGTATTCTATGGCAATCCGCAATGCAAGCTTGTAGAATTGTCTGTCTGGCGAGTTCCTGGAATAAAGAATTTACGTAGCATCTGTCTGAAGCGTTTTTTCCCGTGCGATTCTCGATCTCCAGGGAGTTTACAAACCTAATTAATACATTCATGAACCTAAAAGTGTATGTACTCTGGTTTATGGAAGACCTAACACGACTGTTGAATTGTTGGAGAATTTGATCAGATATATAAAGCTGCTTACGGGCCCTATTCTCCGAAGCCTCTACGTATTTCACAGGTAGCCACTTGTAGAGTAGCAGTTAATTACCCTGTCAGTGTTCATTGTACCTACAAGAAAAATATCTCCTTACATGTTTATAATGCATGGAAACAATTTCAAGGAAGGATTTCTCTTTGGTCCTATGCGAAAGGTAATTTATGCACTGCAAGTCCTGTGACTGCATCAGATACAGGTTTGGAAGAGTCAAAGGAGAGTGGTGTGATAATTAATGATAGGCAGATTACGGTTGAATCTCGTGAAGATGGAAAGATCCATGTTTTATGATTTTTGGGTGTAGGTAAGAGTAGATGTGATAGGTAAAGATACACAGAAGACATTTGATCATATTCTTAAGACATTAGCTAGTGAGGCAGGACCCGTTCCTGGTTTTCGAAGACAAAAAGGAGGTTCCACCATTCGTTCTATTAAAGACTCTTGGGAAATCCAGAGTTAGGAAATTTGTAATTCAAGAAATAATTAGTTCAATTGTAGCTGACTATGTTAAGAAGAAAAATTTGAAAGTGAAAAGTGATTTAACCACGAAGGAATCTGCAGAAGAATTAGATGCGACATTCAAACCAGGAAAGGAATTAAAATTTCATATAACATTAGAGCTTGAAGAAGAGAAATCTCAAAAGGAGCTTGAGAAAGAGTCACAAAGTCAACCTGAAAGCTAGTTGAAAGTTACACCAGAAGCATCCTATGAACAAAATGTTTTTTTCTTGATGTTAGTCTTCTTCTACGAAGCTTTTATTTGGCCAAAAATTTTTGCTAGTTGTGTGGTTGTATATTCTTCTCATTAGCTGATACTGAAGTGTTGATATACTTTGAAGAGTGAAGGAGTATTTGAAGGATCCAAACAAGTTTGCAGTTGCTGCTGCCCCAATTGTGGCATTGTATTTAAAACTCATTATAGTGCATTGATTCCTTGATTCCACTGCTGCATAAAGATTTTGGTGAACTGATTGTAATCTTTTATATTGCACACTGATCATTTGCTGACATTTATAAAGGATATTGCTGTGTACTGTGAGTAGATATTACTTTTCTGCATTAAGTAATAGTTTTGATCAGACATTGAAGAAAAAATGGCCAGAACCAGTGAAGTATTACAGTTCCTTAAAACTCTGATATTATCTACTGTTGATGACACATTACAAATCAACAAAGAATCTCTCTCAGAAATTCAGACATGTCTACAAAATGCACAGGAAAAGATCGATTTTTTGCAGCTTGAATCACAGCTACAGCAAGAAGAGCTACATAGACACCATTCTGAACCTGTTTTTGTTCAGAACATTGAGACAACCACCCATCAGCAGCATGTTAATAATGTTACAGTTCATTCAAATAAAGCAGCAGTTGTATATGTAGATGCAGAAACTCAGTCTGCACTTCCCAAGCCCATCATCAGACCTTGGGAACAGCTTGTCCACAACAAGCATAGAACTGGTCTTGGATATGACAAGGACTTGTCCTTTCATATTCCAGACTATGCCAAGCCCATTCAATTTCAGAGTGTTGGATTCATTCATGACAGTTCACCTGCTTCTCATGCCAGTTCAGCTTCAACTATTCCAGAATCTGCTCCTCTTCCACAGCAACAACAACAACAGATTGTAAAATGCCAACACTGTGACCGAGTTGGCCATTTGAAAGATCATTGTTTTGATCTTCATCCATGTAAGCACTGTCATAAAACCACTCATTCTTCAAACAGATGCTTCAAAAACAAACGTCCTGCAAGAACAAAGATTCATCTTGGATGGATCGCTTCTTGGCAATGGGCATCAACAGCCAAGAAGATATTCCAAACACATGTCAGAACTTGTTCCAGAGTATTGAATAGTCTTGCAGTTGAGTTTTCTCCATCTTCTCACCTTGTATCTGACAGGGGGGGAAATGATGGTCATCTACAAGCTTCAAAGCCACATCAAGCGAGCCTGAGCCACAACCTGCAACACCAGTTTCAGAGTTGTAGCCAGAGACAAAGATGTCCATGAACAGATTGAGAACACTTCCTGTAGCAGAAGACACCAGCTTCTTGCCAGTTTTGGAAGAGTTCCAGGAATGCATTAAGCATTCCAGAGTTGTTGGTCATCCTTAAACCATCACAGATTGAGACTTCCCTTTCAGGTTGAAGTTTTACCTTTTATGCGGGGTGAGACCTCCCTTTTATGGTTGAAGGTTTCCCTCTTTAAAACAATAGGATCACTTCCTCTAGCATAAAACTTCAGTTTCTTGCTAGTTTTGGAAGAGTTCCTGGAACTGCACTAAGCGTTCCAGTGTTCGTGGTCATCCTTAAACCACCGCCCTTTTTACCAACATTTCATAGAGCACATTCAGCCTAGTGCTGCCATGCATTTTTGCACATTTTGTATTACAACTATCTTCTTGGACTCATACATAACCCTTCAGATTAAGGGGGGGAATGTTGGACACCTAATCCTAAGTGGGTTAGTGTGGAAGTCGAATGGACAAAAGGAGTCCAAGAGACCTTGGGAGCTGAAACCCAAGAGTCACAACATTGTATTATAAATGTACATCTCCTGTTAATAAAAAAAGAATGAACTCACATGATTTATCTTTCATATCTCTTGTGCTGTCCATGTATGTTTAACAAAGTTTAAGTTGCAAGGTGGAAGTGTTAGAACACTTTCGGGTGTTCTGCATATTGCCGCATTGGCCAGAAATGTGATTTCTGTAAGCAAGATGGATGATATAGGTGTAAAAACAGTGTTCGAGAAGGATACTTGCAAGATGGTTTGGGGAGCACTAGTATTGATGCGTGGAGTTAGGATTGGAACCCTATACAGTCTGCAAGGTAACACTGTTGTTGATGTGTGCAACAGCTCTGTGGTTCCTAAAAGTGAAGTAGAAAATCTAGTGGTCTCTAGAGAGAAGACCATGCTGTGGCATCAAAGGCTTGGACATATTGGAGAGAAGGGCCTTCAAATACTTCATGGTAAAGGTATGGTAGAAGGTATGAGTAATTGCTCTCTGGATTTTGATTTCTGTGAAAATTGTGTATATGGGAAGCAGAATCGGGTTAGTTTCCCCTTTGGTGGTAAGAGGGTGAAACAAATATTAGAACTTGTGCACAATGATGTGTTTGGACCTGTGAAGGTTCCATCACTGGGTAAGTCTGTGTACTATGTATCATTTATAGATGACTTTTCAAGGAATACATGGATATATATTTCCTTAAGACGAAATCTGAAGTCTTTGACATGTTTAAAGAATTCAAGGCTCTGGTAGAAAACTAGATAGAGAAGAAGATAAAGTTGTTGAGGATAGATAACGGTGGAGAGTTTTGCAGTAAGGAATTTGAATAATTCTGTAAGAAGTGCGGTATAGTACGATAGAAGACTACTCCATACACACCTAAGCAAAATGGAGCTGCAGAAAGAATGAACAAGACGTTGATGGAAAGGTCAAGAAGCATTCTCAATGGTGTTGGGTTAGGACAACAATTCTGGGCAGAGGTGGTGGAGACAGCATGTTACCTGGTCAACAGATCACCTTCATCAACATTGGAGGATAAGACTCCACAAGAGGTATGGAATGGTAAGAAACCCTCTCTTTCACATCTAAGGGTATTTGGATGTGATGCATATATACATGTTCCAAAGGAGAAATGAACCAAGTTGGATAGTAAATCTGAAAAGTGAAACTTTATTGTGTATAAGGATTGTTTAAAGGGTTATAAGCTTTGGAACCCAGTAACAAGGAAGGTTGTGTACAACTGGGATGTGGTGTTGAGAGAGATAAAATATGTTATTAAACATGAATTCCAACCAAAGGAACCTGAGAAGATAGAGTTTGAGCTTAAGGAGGAAGAATCAGACTCTACAACAGAGGAGGAATCAGAAGATGAAGAACCACAAACTCTGGGTGTGAGAAGATCAGTTCGAGAAAGAAGGCAGCCGGAAAGGTATAGTCCATCTACCTTCTGTTCAAATTTTTCTTTATCTGTTACTGATGATGATCCTAGAACTGTGAAGGAAGCAGTAGATTTAGAGGATTTCAAACTCTAGAAAGAGGCCATGATTGATGAAATGGCATCTTTGTACAAAAATGAGGTTTGGGATCTGGTGGAGTTGCCGACTGGAAGGAAACCCATTGGCAGCATATGTGTGTTCAAGAAGAAGACAAGTGTAGAAAGAAAAGTGGAGAAATACAAAGCTCGGTTGGTAGCAAAACATTATTCCCAGGTGTCAGGAATTGATTTTGGTGATATTTTTTCTCCTGTTGCTAAGGTAAATTCTATTAGATTACTTTTATCTGTTGCTGCTACTTTTGATTTTGAGGTAGAACAGATGGATGTGAAGATAACATTTCTTCATGACGATCTGGAACAGGAAATCTACATGAAACAACTTGAAGGCTTTGTGGTGAAGGGTAAGAGAGAACCGGTATGCAAGCTAAATAAGTCTTTGTATGGGTTAAAACAGTCACCAAGGATGTGGTATCAGAAATTTGACACATTTATACGGGGACTTGGCTTCACCAGAAGAAAAGCAAATCACTGTGTGTATTTTAAATTGATTGGTGGTCGTGTTATTTATTTGGCCTTGTATATGGATGATATGTTGCTGGTTGGAAATGACAAAGAAATTATCTAGGATTTGAAGACCCAATTGTCCTCCAAATTTGACATGAAAGATATTGGTGCTGAAAACTATATTTTGGGCATGGAAATTAAAAGAGACCAGGAAAAGAGGAAGCTCTAGATAAACCAGAGGAAGTATGTCGAGACAATACTGCAGAGGTTTAATATGCAGGATAGTAAACCAGTGAAGGTTCCTATTCCTGTAGGTGTGAGGCTATCTGTTGAACAGTGTCCCAAGACACAAGAAGAGGAAGAGGACATGTCCCATGCTCCATATGCAAGTGTAGTCGGTAGCATGATGTATGCAATGGTCTGTACTAGACTAGACATTGCACACGTAGTGGGAGTATTGAGTAGGTTTATGTCAAAAGCAGGGAAGGAGCACTAGACAATAGTGAAGCAGGTTTTCAGGTATTTGTATGGCACTAGTGATTACGGATTGTGCTACCAAGGAAGACTAGGATTGGATAGAGTGTTGGATATTCCTAGCTTTGTTGATGCAGACTAGGCTGGAGATCTGGATCAAAGAAGATCTACAAGTGGGCATGTGTTTAACCTATTTGGAGGTGTAGTCAGTTGGATGAGTAAGAAACAATCTGTAGTGGCACTATCAACTACAGAGGCAGAATACATGGCAGCCACTCATGCAAGCAAGGAAGTAGTTTGGTTCCAGAGATTGTGTTCAAGTATGAGGTTAGTATAGGGAGCTATAAGGATAGACTGTGACAACCAAAGTGCAATTTTCTTGGCAAAGAACCCTGCATATCATTCAAATACAAAGCACATTGATGTTGAATATCACTTTGTAAGGGATATGATAGAAGACAAAAAGGTGTTGCTAGTAAAGGTGGACACTTTGAAGAATACTGCAGATAAATTGACGAAATCTATGAGCTCCGAGAAGTTCTCTCGGTGTAGAGAAACAATGGGCATCGTAGGGCTGGATAAACGACTAAGCTCTCTTTTGGCCCCCTATGGAAGGAAAACAACAAGTGAGAGAATGTTGGATTGTGTTATATTCTTTCCATGACTAGCCCACGTAGTGAACAGGGGGGTTAGAGGGGCGGTAGAGGCCCCCCCCCCCTTGTTGCGCCAATTGCGTAGCGGGGGGGGTCACAAGGGGTTTGAGGGGTGCGGACCTGGCTATGCTTTTGTGCATGATTTTCGCACATGGTTTTCGATGCGATGGTTTTCGGTCCATGGTTTTGGACACCATGGTTTTCGGTCCATGTGTTTTGGAGAATTTAGCATCTACAAATAAACACTAATTCACTAGACAAGTAGTTGTGCCTAGAACAATAGTTTAAAGTGTTTTAGACTTTTCCTATAAGCAATAGATAAGAAGAGAGGATGGAAGGCCTACCTGTAGTTACGCTTTCCTCTCGTCTCCCTTGTATTGATTCCATCACTTCTTATCGTACTTATTCCACTTGAAAAGTACGCTGTCAATACAACAAAAGATGAAAACTGATCAAAGCATACAATCCATTGAATATAAATGAAAGGAATCAGAAGAAATTCACACATATAAGCATTATGAAAGAACACAACATATGGAAAATAGTTCAAACACTTTATTAGATAGAAGAAGGAATTACAACCATCAATGTCTGATTCAAAGTCATTCCTCCAGCTTGGATCCCATCCACATCACATCAAAAGCAAGAAAATCTTGTGGCATCATGTCATTTTCTCCAAATTCAAGTCTCATAGCAACATTATCCCCTTACAATTCAACATAATCCAGCCAACCCTTGATCACTTAGATGAGTGGTCAATTTATAGGAGGATGAAGGAGTTTTTGTCATTAATGGTGACATTGAATGTCCTTCCATACTTAGAATTAGTTCCATGGAGGAAGGGATGAGAGGATAGGATGCTCCTTAACTCATTCCTCATCCATTTTTGAGCTCATAGGAGTTGATAACTGAGGGAAGCTTCTAGATGAATCGAAGAGATAAGAATATTCCCCAAACCCTAATTTAATTTCACTCAAATTCACCCAGCATAGCCTAAAGAGGGCTTAGGTGCTCTGCAAAGCACCCTGACAGTGTATCTACCTACGCTACAGAGCACCCTAGCAGTGTATCTACTTGTGCTGGTCCCTTTAGAGACCATTTCTGGATGTCTTAGGTCATGAAACTTTCTTGGAAGGAGGCATTCAAAGGGGTGACTTGTTTAGGGCATGTAACAACTGAATTTAGGGTTTGATGAGCCCTAAAACACTGATATGAATGTGGGGATTTGATGTGCCCAAATGGATCTGTAACAATTACCCCCTAAAGAATGAAGTCGAAAAAATGCCAATGTCGAATGAAATGATTTATGATATGATGAGGAGGTATCAAAGTGTAAGGTGACCTGCATCAATTGCAATACATATATCATGATATTTGATGTTACATGAATTGCTGAGGGAAGGCATACCCATGCTCAACTTATAAACTTTCATTACATGTACATAAACAGTCATCTACAGATATAGACCCATGATCGAAATGACTATCAATGTAAAGCCATTGTACATATGATTTAGTACTCCTGATATCACAATCCGAATGGATGAAAATAGATCCAGGGTCTTCAATCTCGTTGAACCGTTCAATCAATTACGAGTCTAACCATGTGAATATGTGATCTAAAGTCGAACATGGGAAGACACCATTTGATTACTAGCCAATGATGTAAGCTGTTAACAGATGTGAGAGAAATCACCGATAATGATAATGATCTTCAAGGTACTACAGTACATTCTGCATTGTGTAAATGGATGATTTGATGTCGAACACCATACAAATTCTATTGGTTGAAGGCCATCGGTGCATGCCTATCGCCGAGAGTGAGAAACCTGCCATTGATGCATGCAAGCCTCAAGGTACTGAATGGGTGTTTCTAAGTCAACTTCTTAGATAATGAGTTGATGTTGACAAGAAGCGACTCATTGTAAGAGGGCCTTGATGTATACCACATCAATGACAAGAAATGAGTGTAGTGATTTTAGAGATAGAATTTGACTGATGACACAAGGTTTAGGAATGGCGATCATGGAAATGAAGGTTTATGGTATTGCAAAAGATGGATTTTGACTGGATGACTTCTCTTGAACATGTTGGCGACACTAAAGTGAATTGGTACCGTTGACCCAAAACAAAGCAATGGATGGTATGATATACCAATGGTATGACAACCATCAAGCTAATAACCCAACCCAAATAGTCACAGTGATGGAGAGAAAGTGTCATGTTCAAGAACGACCTACTACCATAAAGTGGTTTTCCCCTTTTTCAATTTTCCCTAGTCATTTCTGACCAGTTGCTCTTTATTTTTATCAAGCTTGAGAAGGATAAGATATGCTTGTTGTATAAAATTTCACCCTTTGGACGAATCCATCGTTATTTGATGTTTTAACGAGTCTAGTGAAGGTGAAACTCGGTCTTGTCCAGATTGACAAGTTTGTCGCTATTTGATGTTTCTAACGAGTTTAACGACAAAGATAACTCGATCCTTTTCATGTTTAGAGATTTTGAAAAGGGACAAAAGGAAAGATCCACAAGTTCTTTTTCATAAATTAATATCTCAAGTCTGAAAAAGTGTACAATAATACAAGAGAGATATCATTTCCAATCCATTAACGAGCTAGAAAGGACAAGAGCTCGACAATATTTTCATATTTAGAGGGTTTGAAAAGAGCTTAAAGAGGACTACATTTTGAGGAATGAGTGGTTTCTAGGATAGCAACTAGTTTCGGTGATGTTGGAACTTCTCAAAACATGTTGATTTATGTGAAGAGGCTGGCTAATAAGATCACTCATTGAAATTGTTCCTCAAAAAGGGTAAAACAACCAAGTGAAAGCGTATGATCGGCCAAAGGGATGGTGGCGATGGGATGAAAAAAACCAAGGCTCATATGATGAAAGAGGTTGATTGAATGGAAATCACGAGGGTTAAAATGAAAATGGGTTCATTTTTAGACAAGCTTGAACCATAGGGAACTATGCTTGGATTCAATTTCATGTTTACACAAGCTTGAAACAAAAAACTATGCTTGGATTTAGTTTCATTTTTACACAAGCTTAGAATGAAAAGACTATGCCTGAGATTGGTTTGCATGCCCCCAGTAGGGTGAAAGGGAGAGTCTCCTGTAACCAGATGGATGTCGTTGCGGTGAAGTAGGATGGTTATCCAACACCTTTTTGGCTTCATCCAGATAGGGACAAAGGTGAATGGGGTGATTCCCTTCACATAACCTATAGGGAAACTTAACTTTACCACTAGGTGCATGCCCCCCAAGCTTCATTACATTAACCTAAGTAGACTACTCGTGGCTATCAGGTGGATGAAATGAAGGTTCATTTATGAGATCAAGTGAAAGACTCGACATGGAACTTGCTCCAGGGGACCTTATTTCATTTTTTAATGAGCTTGACACAAGACAAGGAACTCTGCACATATCCTTGGTTTCATTTTTTAATGAGGTTGACACAGGACAAGGAACTATCCTCATAGACCCTTGTTTCATTTTTTAACGAGGTTGACACAAGACCAAGAACTATCCTTGTTCCTTGTTTCAGTTTTTAACGAGGTTGACACAAGACTAGGAACTATCCTCATGGACCTGTTTCATTTTTTAACGATGTTGACACAGTAAATATCCTCCATATTCCTTGACTCACAACTCATAAGAGGTCATGAAGGAGAGATCTGGTTCCAATGCCCCAAATACATGACGTACAACGTCACTAAATTGATCATCAATTAATATAGGTATGGAATAGGTTGCTACATAATTAACCTGTGGCGGGGATAATACCATTGGTACAAAAGGACCACTTAGGGAAGATGGTTGACTGGAAACCATATTTGGACCAAGAAATGAAAGTAGGTCAACAGTGACAATTTTCCCTTCATGCAGGAAACAAATCACTCGAAAGAGTGTTGAAACAATAACTCCCATGTCATAAACATAGTCGCGCCCAAGAAGTAAATTGTAATCTAAAGGACCTGTGACTACCATCATGTTCATACAAATGATTTTTCCTCCCAAAGTAATAGGTAACTGAGGGAGGATTTCTAATGGTTGACTAGTTCCTCTATTAAAAGCCACAGATTATGGGTAACAGGCACAAGCGACGGTGAACCGAGAGCTTGCCAAGCAGTTGAGGAAAGGATACTCATAGACACACCTTCATCTATAATAGTGTGCAATACAATCATATTACAAACTTGTACTATGATCTGGAAAGGCACATAAGAAGGAAGACGAAATCCTTGCAGTCGATTCCAATCAAAGGAAGTGACCAGACTACTTGGAGGGGGTACCATAGAAATGGGAGAATTAACCCCTTGAGTTATGAGAGTGGGAGGATTTTCCTCTTGTCTTGATGGAACAGGAGGAATGCCCCCAAGCTCATTAGAATCTGAAGAAATAAAAAGAACTTGAGTGGTATTGTATTCACTCTCTTAAGGAAAGGTACAATTAACTAAAGGTGAAATTGGGTCAGCTGTTACCTTGACTTGTTGATTTGGGTCGGGTATAGACTCATAGGATTCACTTTCAGAGAGAGTGGGTTTGACTGATGGTTGATTTGAGTCAGTCAATTCATCAACTAGTGAAGGATTAAGGGATAGTTTCCTGTAACCAGATGGAAGTCATTGCAGTGAAGCAAGATGATTATCCAACACTTTTTTGTCTTCATCCAGATGGGGACAAAGGTAAATGGGGTGATTCCCTTCACACAACCCATAGGGAAAATTAAATTTACCACTAGTTGATGGTGTGTCACCAGCATGATCTCAAGAAGTTGATGAAATAGGATTATGTGAATGAGAAGATCATTCTTCTAAGATATGAGTAATATTAGGACAATTTCGAAGAAGATGGTCTCCCGCACAAAGTTTGCATGGATATCAAACTTTGTGAAACTTGATGGATGGTTTCTCATTGGATGTTGCATTCAAAGCAATGGTTGCTTTGTTGCCCCTCTGCTAAATTTGCTTCTTTTTCTTCTTCTTCTTCCCTTTCTCCTTCTTCTTAGCCACCTAGTTACTAGTACCAATAATTTCACCAGGCGAAGAGGAAGATGGGGAGGAAGAAACAACCGAGGAAGAAGGCAAATGGTCAACTTTAAGATCAACTGGAGGTTGATTTTGTCCAGTTGGAGGTGTACTCGATTGCGGAGAAATCACGATATTTTGAACCAAGGAGGTTGAAAACAACCATACGTGCAATTAAATGGTAAATCCCGAAAGGGAAAATGTAGCCATATAAGGAGCACCAATATTTCCAAAAGGAGGAAAAGGACTAGGATTCCCATCAAAAGGAATTCCTTGATTGGTGGATTCCAGATTTGTCGCCATATGTTTCAACCTAAGATCAACTAAGGAGTGAACGTGGAGGATGTTATCCGTGGTCAATTAATTTTATTTTAATCAAAGTAACACAACAAAACAAAAGAGGGATAATCTAGCCAAAAGGTTTACCAAGCAACTATGAATTGCATAATACCTCCCGGCGAACCAAGAAGTATGGGCAGGCAATCTCCCCTAATGTTATGTTCGGTGTATCATAGTGTACAAAGTGGCCGAATCGGTTACCAAAGTATGGATAGAAACCTAGTGTTGTCCTCCCATATATACCAGAAAGTACGTTGAGGCCCAATATGTATAAGCATTATCTAATGCAAAACCGCATAGTGAGAGCATTCCCATATACTTTATGTACTGTAACACCGCCCTACATACTCGAAGGTATGTGGACGAGCTACAATATACTCTCGTATGTGGAATGAGGTATCACACTCGGGATTTATTGCAGACAAGTTAGTGATAGATGCTTTGTTTTACAACGTCAGAACACATCTCTAGCCTAGACCTATAAATGTTTTTCGTTAGGTGACAATGCTCCATTAGGTAAATTCAGATAAATTTTTAGTTGATCTTCTTTAGAATTTTCCTTTTAAGGTTCACCAAGTGATATATGTTTGCAATTCCTAAAATGCAATTAATATGATAAGCATTCTTTCCATTCAATTTAACAATGAAAATCCTTAGCTAGTAGGGATAGAGCAATCATATTTTGACAAAGAGCAAAGAGCACATCTAATGCAATTTCCCTAGCTATTCCTTTCAAGAATTCACAAACTACAATATGAACGATGCAATTTTTTCTTTTCGATTCCCTTAATGTTATGATGAACAAAAAGGAAACATGCACATACAATCAATCAATCTTTCATAAGAACGAAGACTTTTACGACAGTTCTAATTCGAAGGAAGAGAAGACTTTACGACACTTTCTTTCGAATGAAGATTAATCAACTATATTCTAAATTTGACTATCGACTGATAATGACAAAGAAAACATTAAAGAAACATTAATCAATCAAATCAAAGTAGGGCTGGAAATGGAGATAAAAATTTGTTCTATGAGTCATGACATTCATTGATCAATTAACAAGCAAATAAATAGAGAAAAATTGGAAAAAGCACTTTCCAAAGGTGGGAATTTGACCTAAGGTTGATTAGCATAGGTCAAAGAGGGCCTAACTGTGCTAGAAAGCACTGTCTCTCACTCAAGGGTGCTCTGCAGAGCACTGTCCCCTGACCAAACTTGCGCTGATTTCTGAGAGGCCACTCAAGAGTCATCTAGCCTCAATTTTTTACCAAAATTCAATGCAAAGAGCTAAAATAGAGTCAATGAACATAAATAAAATCTACAAGGATGTCTTAGGAGGTGAATAAGCTACTAGGAAAGGTGATACTTTCCCCAGTGGAGTCGCCAATTTGTTTTGGAGAATTTAGCATCTACGGATAAACACCAATTCACTAGACAAGTAGTTGTGCCTAGAACAACATTTTAAAGTGTCTTATACTTTTCCTATAAGAAATAGATAAGAAGAGAGGATCAAAGGCCTACTTGTAGTTCCTCTTTCCTCTCGTCTCCCTTGTATCGATTTCGTCGCTCCTTCCCGTACTTAATCCACTTGAAAAGTACCCTGTCAACACAAAAAAAGATGAAAACTGATCAAAGCATACAACCCATTGAATATAAATGAAAGGAATCAAAATCAATTCATACATATAAGAATTATGAAAGAACATAACATATGGAAAATAGTTCAAACACAACATATGGCATCACATCATTTTCTCCAAAGTCAAGTCTCATAGTAGCATTATCTCCTTACAATTCAAAATAATCTAGCCAGCCCCTGATCACTTAGATGAGTGGTCAATTTATAGGAGGATGAAGGAGGTTTTGTCATTAATGGTGACAATGAATGGCCTCCCATACTTAGAATTAGTTCCATGGAGGAAGGGATGAGAGGATAGGATGCTCCTTAACTCATTCCTCATCCATTTTTGAGCTCATAGGAGTTGATAACTAAGGTAAGATTCTAGATGACTCCAAGAGATAAGAATATTCCCCAAACCCTAATTGAAAATCGCTCAAATTCTCCCAGCAGAGCCTAAAGAGGGCTTAGATGCTTTGCAGAGCACCCTGATAGTGTATCTACCTGCACTGCAGAGCACCCTAGTAGTGTATCTACCCATGTTGGTCCCTTTAGAGACCATTTCTGGATGTCTCAGGTCATGAAAATTTCTTGGAAGGAGGCATTCAAAGGGGTGACTTGTTTAGGGCATGTAACAACTGAATTTAGGGTTTGATGAGCCCTAAAACACTGATTTGAATGTTGGGATTTGATGTTCCCAAATGGATATATAACACCATGGTATTGGATGCTTCGGCATGTATAAATATGTATTGTAACATTGAAAGGAACATAATGAAAAATCAAGCTGGTAGTCCCAGTTTTGGGATCCAGGTGAAAATCTCTGTGTATATGTGTTTTATATGTTATGCTCTCGCATTGTCTATTTTATGTGTTTTAGAATTCGTATGTAGGTAATTTATGTACAATGTTAAAACCTACATTTGGTATCAGAGCTATTTTGGCTTCAAGGGGATGACTTTGTTGCTGAGGGGTTTCGCTCGGGCCTATGGTAGACCTTGTTCAGTGGGAGATCAGCAAGATTGGTTCTGGTGGTGAAAGAAGATGGTGAGAAGTGGAAATATAAAGATCGAGAAATTTAATGGTCAGAGTTTTGAGTTGTGGAAACTCAAGATGGAGGATCTGTTGGTGGATACAGATGAGTGGATCATGGTAGATCCAGGTACTAAACCAACATGAGATGAAGAATGGAAGAAGTTGGATTGGAAGGCAAAGAGCACAATATGATTGTGTGTCTCAGATTCAGTATTGTTGAATGTAACATGGGAAGCTACAACAAAGGCTTTGTGGGACAAGTTAGGGACTTTATACCAATCTAAGTCTTTGGTGAATAAACTGTTACTACGGAAAAAGTTGTATAACCTGAGGATGCAAGATGGAGATTAGTGAAAGAGCATTTGAATGCATTTAATACTGTGGTAAGTCAATTATTATCTACTGATATTAAAATTTTAGATGAAGATAAGTGCATCAATTTGTTGTGTTCTCATCCTTGGATGCTCCATGCTAAGGCCCAGATAGCATCTAGACAGCCAAATTATCTCTCACATTTACATGAAGGGAGTGAGAAAATGCTTGACTATTGTTGACCATCATCTCAAGCTTTTTGAAGTTTCTTGAATTCTGAATCAAAGTGTCTTTGACATATTCTGCCAATGTTAACTAGTTTACGAAATTGTTGAGTTAAATTCGTGATCATATATTGAAGTATTGTGCATGAAATCAGATGGTGACATGGAAGATGTCAGTACCATAGATGTACTATAGATAACATCAAGATCTTATAGCAAGAAAATCTTGAATATTTACCATAACATGAACATACACACTAAACTTTTGTTTACAGGGGACCAGGACATACATAGATATGTCACTATGTTTATGCTACAAGAGGTTGCCATGATTTGAAATTACTAGTATATATGAAAAGTGTTTTGACATGGTTCTTGATAATAAGTTTGAATTGATGATTGAGATGTGCTTTGACTATACATAGCTCTATAATAGTAATTTGGACTTGACCTGATGTCTAGTGATCTGATTTGACAATTGTTGATTTGTCGTGATATCAATGATATGTGGGCATGATGACTTATGTGGGTATTCAGATTTGACCTCCTTGTTCTTAAACAAATGGTTGAAATAATGATAGTTGTGATTATGAATGACTTATGACTATCATAATAACTTGATGAAGCCTCCAAATTATATTGCATAATTGAATTCAGACTTGATATGAGCTCTACCTGTCTCTTAGTTAAAAATATTAATACTACGATAATGATGACTCTAATTCCGGTCATAATATGGCTTCTAAAATATAATTAGATGATTTTGCTGATACAATGATACAACATTGATTTATGTAAGGATGATTATGATGAATTAGAAAGGAATTATGTTTAGAATCCATATATGTCTATATTTGACATTTATCTAATGAATTCAGGATGATGAGTTACAAGATATGGCTTTGATATTGATTCTAGTTTTGATTTTATATCTTGAAGATCTACTTGTGACAAGTGATGAGCCGATGATGATAAAAATTAGAGGGCGATGGATTTTGAAGCCCAAAATGATGTATCATGCCATGATGAATTGATGTCTAGAATTTGGGAAAGAAATTCCATATTGCACAGCTATTGAAAAATGTTTTTGTAAATACTTGATACTCTGATTTGAAATTGTTAAACTCCGAATGTCATCTGATAGTTGATTGATATATTATTGATTTTGTTTTTGACCAACCATTTGTATATATATGATGGGAATAGAAAATTAATAAATTCTTGATTGAGCTACTTCACTCACATAAAGTTTCCTCCGAGCATGATTTGAAATATCTGCATGAGATATTATATTTTGAGAATGAGATATTTCTCTTATGGTATGTTTCTGCACAAATGTATTGCTGATATTTAAGATTATTTTTTGATAAGCACATTTGGATGTTGTTCTAGTATGAGATTTTTCATCATATCTTGGATGAGAAGTCCATAGCATGATCGAGGCTGATCATGTTGATGCTAGCACTGTTAGCTGTGAGGAAGGATACAAAATATCCTTAGAGAGTTGTTTGAGCATGATCTGGATATGACACAGTTATATTTAGGACCAAGATACTCTCACATATTGAGACAGTCCAGCTGTTCGAAACAAGCTCAAGCTTGTGGTTGGCGCCTTCTTTTGAGGGAGGATGATTATGATATCCTTTGTGATTTATATGATTATATATTATCTGACATGATATTTGATTTGTTTTTGTGTATGAACATGAAACAACTGCTATTGAGACAAGTAGATTTTAGATATTATCGCAAAGGGATTACCAAAGAGAAATTTCTTGGTTTTTAGAGAGCATCCCCTTCGGATGAAGGGCAGTGCTGATCGAGGACACTAAGGAAACTATTCCTACCCTGTTTGAGCTCCCAGGTTGACAAATAGAGATGGAGGGATACTAGGGTTGAGGGACCTCTAGAAAATACGGGGATACCCCTATCTGTTACCCATAGGGTGGGAGTAGTATCTCACCCTATCTTGGTATTTGCAGAGTATACCCCAGTTGGCATCATACCCACAAGTCTGACTTATTGGTAGTATCACTCCTCATTTAGCTAATGAGGTGAGAGTGTAATTAGGGGTGTACAACCCAAGGCGATTATGATGTAGGTGTTCTACCACATGAATGGGTCATCGATGGGAAGATCAGTAGGCAATAGGATGGGTTGACATGATCTGGTATGATTCTAGGTTGAGGGTGAAGTTCCCTGACGAAATTCCAAGGTTGAGCGTTTACTCCCATATGTGATGAGTTATCCTATTGGTCGGTATGGGTGGAAGTCATTTCTCCCCGATGTGATTCCATATTGACACATTCTCCCTGATGATATTCTCTCCGATGAAAACATTATAGGTATTAGCTCGATGACAGAGATTCCATATATCAGCCTGATGGATAAAGGGTGGTATCTTGAGCTCCCCTCCAGTAACAGATTCTTCTTCTTCTAGATACGAGAATGTTCAACATACGAGAAAGAACGATCAAGAGATAAAAAGGAATAAGAAAGGGATATATCGAGATGTACAATGATGATTTTTGATGGACATGGCACGATGACTACATGACAAATATGATCTGTGATGATATATTGTTCAATGGACAAATATTGGCATGTGGAATTCTCCCTAATTAAGAGGGAGTGTTAATTTTTGGAACTACGGTTAAATTCCACCTTGTAGAGCTCAAATGACTAATATAATTATTGCATTATATTCCTCTTTTTGAGGGGACCAAAACAAACCTAAAGATCACCCAATTTGGTTAAGCAAAAGTTGAATTATGAATTATTTTATTCAAACATGTATTCTGGAATGGGTCGGCTCTAATAACATGAGTAATTGCATTGGTCAGACTTAACCCCAAGTGAACCCTTAGGAAAGCCTATAAATAGAATATACCTAAAGATAATTTGTATACATGTTCTCTTCTCTTTTGTCTTGGTTCACATAGGTTCGACAGAAGGAGTTTGCTCAAGGGTCCAAAATCATAGGCAAAATGTTTAGTCTAGGTTAGGGTCTTTTGGATCTCAATCACTGGCATAGAATAGGGCATTCTGGTCCTTGCACACTAGCGCATAAGCCTATGAGAGTGACTATATACCCTTGGACTCTAACACAAAGGCTTACAGAAGCGACTATGGATTTATAGGCAAATTGAAAGGTGCAAGTCCCTGATCACACACATATTATTGTCCTAAGAGCAACTAGGACATATCAGTCATTCGCACAATAACTGTAAGGGAGTGACTCTAGGATTTACGTGTATTGTGCCATAGTCGCATGCATAAAGACTTCCTGAGAGTGACCGTGAAGTCAATTTTTCCTGTATACAATGACCGAGAGAGAGACTAGGGTGTTTCGGTTGCACATAGACAATTTTGATGAGAGTGACTCAAGGTTAGATCTAGTGTTTGAAATCTCGAATTCAGTTGACTTCAATGATTTGGCAGATATATGTTTTTGTAGATCTGATTTGTTAATATCCACTGAAAACATATGTATTGGGCTCATTGACAGTGAAAGTAGTGCTCAACAACGTTCGAAACAGTGACAACGATATACAACAGTTGACATATGTTTGTGATATCACATTAGAACCATCAGTATGAGGATTTTGATTCCTAGCATGATTAGATTTGTTTCATGAATTCATTATTATTTTTCTTCATAGATAAATTTATGGATCATTCTACTCTCTTTTGCTACATAATTTGATTACGGTCTAAGAAGAAGAATATTTGCAATAGCTTTCCCCATAGTGGGTTTTGCCCTAGTCTCAGACCAATCCTGGTGTCTCTATATATGTGCATGCTTTCTTCTATTATTCCTTTTATGTTCTGCTGCATTGATGATGACGGTGATGTTGTTTCTTTCTATGTTATTGCACATGTTGATGTATAATGGTGTAGATATGAAAAATGTAATGATGATATGGGGTGAACTTAATGTATTAATGATGAAATGTGACTATCATAGCAAAGAACAATGTCACCTATGAAAAATTAACCTATCTTGTGTTGCAAGATTCAAATTTGTGTCAAGCTTAGAGGTCAAAATTTCTTATATTTAGTGGTCAAATGAGTGTGCTTTTGACCAAGGGTCACCTCTAATGATGGGGTTGAGTTATCCTTCCTAGAGTCTACAAAAACAACTAAAAAAATTGAATTTCCCTTTGAATATTTATAATTGCTTTTGTTGATTTTGAAGGATTCTAAGCATGCGAGATTACCTCTTGATGCTACAAAAGTTAGCAATCCCTCTTAGAGAGTGAGGTATTCTCTTGCAATAGATTTGTCTTTAAAAAGGAATTTTCCTTCATAAGAAAAATTTAATGAGCTTTTCATAATGACCCATGTATTTAAATATCCAGGGCGGCCCATGATCCTTTATCACTCTTCAAAAAATTCTAGAAAACTCTTCTGGTCATGACCTTAGCCTAGGCATAAAATATTTTTAACTTCTTAAGATAATTATCCTTTGAACTATTCACCTTGTTGGTTAGAGTCCTTTGTGACCTACCCAAGTCCTTCTGTTATTTAAAGGAGAGTTTCATCTATCTCCCTTGGTTTACATAGTCAAGTCCTTCTGCCTGCTGAGTCCTTTTGGATTCTATGGAGAAGATATATCTAATATTAGTTTCCATGGAACATTCACTTTTGGTCAACCTCACTAATTCCTTCTAGCTTCAAAAGTGAATGTATACATATTTTCTTATCCAAAATCCTTTATGACCCATCAAATATCGTTTTTGGCTTCCTCGTCATTATTTTCAATGAGGGAGACATCTAGTATCAAACTAAGCTAAAATGTATCCACAATTTATTCATTCATGAGTATGTAATAGAGCTCAATTAATCCTTGCTTCATAATTTCTTGAATTTAGTGATCTGGTCATTTCTTTATGCAAAGTCTCACTTATTTCCTGAGATATATCATAGGTACTAATGTACCATATATGTATATTAACTTGAAATGTTCAATTTTGAGATATTTGGTCCATGAATATGGATTTGTAATTCAACAAAACATTGTACAAAATCCTTCATCTTTAGGTCTTCCTTGTGGTAATCTTGGTTTCTCCCTCTTACTTGAGAGACCATATTAGCAATGTTCCTACAAAATTTATTCAAGATATCATAAAAGAAACAATTATTATTTGAGTAAAGTGATACAAGAAAAAAATAAAGGAATGTAAGGAAAAAGAAATAATAGTCAAGATGCAAGGATATAGATTACTTATCTTTTGAGAGTGGTACGAACGTTTTTCTTTGATCTTGCCTCCTTGTAGATATCCTTCAAATTCTTCTATGATTCTTATATAATATTCCAAACCTAATTCTAGAATTTACTTTCTAGAAGATTTCAATAGGTTGTATGTTTCCTTTAGAGATTAGTTCCTTTTCATCATCTATGATCCTAAGTATTTATAGATCATTTTATTTTTCCTTTGTAGGAAATTCCTTCTTCCTACTACACTTCCTTGTAATACAACAATCCTTAAAAATTTTCCTTTTATTATATCAATAATAAGAAGAAAGTACCAATGATTCAACTAATAGAATAATAAATATCTAAGAAGTAAATATGGGAAGAACATACATACTTATCTTTCAATTATCAAATTCTTCAAATTAAAAATTTATTTGACTTCTTTAGAGGTGGCTTCACATCATTATTTTATTCATTAACATTGGCCATAGAATATTGTGCCTTTACCTTCCTCTTTCTTTCAGGGCATCGTGATGCATAGTGACCAAGATTATGAAAGATGCAACATTTTAATTTCGATATGTCTTTCTTATTTTGATATGATCTATTTGGATTTCTTTCATAAAAATTTTCAGTGTTCTTGTTGTCAAATTTATCAAAGTTCCTCTTATTAATTTTTCTATGATTCCTCCCTTTGTTTTTGTGAAAAGCAAGGGCTTGAGTCTCTTTGTGTTGAGGTTCATTTTTAACTTGTGACCTAATTTATTCTTGAATACAATCATCCCACATATCATCAAATGATGGTAGTTTTCCACATGCATAAACTCCTTGAATGAATGGTTTCCATGGTGAAGGAAAGCCACAAATAGAAACTACAACTAATTATAAATCTTGAATTTTCTGATCATTGGCTATAAGTTCATGTTTGATTTGAGTTATTTAAATAACATAAGATGTGATAGAATCTGATTTAGTCATTTTAATATTGAAAAGATAATTCTTCAAGGCTAATTTGTTGTTATTATTATTTCTTGCATATAGCTTTGTTAGGGAATTGTACATTTCTTTGGCACTCTTTATTCCTTTAACATGAAGAGTCATGTGGTATTTTATAGAGTATACAATAATCCTCTTTCCTTTTTCCTCACTCTTTTTGAATTTTTCCTCCTACTCAAATCGCTTTGGTTCTGGAATATATTTTTCCACATGACCTAGAAAGTCATTTTCTTCTAAGATGAGAAGCACTCGCATTTTCCAAGATTCATAGCTGATTGCACCTTGCAATATGTCCTCACTTCTGAGGTTTGGATCCATTATTCAAACTACAAGGAATAAAATGTTTGAGAACCCTCTTTCTCTAGGATCGACTTAAAATTATTCAATTCTTTGCTTCTTATGGCTGCTCCTTCACCTAGGCTTTGATACTATGTTGATTTTTTGCTTATAATAGAAACTAAATTTTCTAATGTGACAATTAATTCCAATGATTTGTATTCTTAATTTTCCTTATGTCATTTGTATGATTAAGTAATTATACATAGAGAAATACCAACTATAACATAATAAACATTGGTTCATAAAGAGACAACAAAACAAAATAAGAGACACATGATTACATCGGAAAAAGCCAACCTTTAGAAAAGCCAAACCAACTTTTCTACTAAGGCGAATACAATCTTCAACAAATTTTACAATATAAATTGTCTAGAAATATGTGCCATTTTTTTAATCACAAATACAAGTCAAACCTGGTCAAACTACCTACTGAGAAATTTGGCCTTCCCTTAAAGGTTTGCTTGGAAACTCATCTCTCTGTTTCTTATCTCCTTCACTTAAATGAACAGAAAATATCTTATCTTGTGAGATTCAAATTCATGCCAAGTGGGGAGGTAAAATTGTCTTATATATAGTGGTCAAATGAGTGCCATTGTGACCAAGGGTAACCTCTAATGGTGGGACTAACTTAGGCTTTGTGGAGACTACATAAATAAATATAAAAAATGAATTTTCCTTTTAATATTTATAATTTATTTTGTTCATTTTGAAGGATACTTAGCATGCGAGATTACCTCCAAATGCTACAAAAATGAACACCATATACACAATATGGATGCATGCAACATGATTAGATGTGTTATCACATTAATATATGTAGGTTTTATTTAGGAGGTCTTACAAAACACTTTTGGAAATCAACTTGGACCAAAATATTGGGGTGTTGGGTAAAACCAGTCATGGACACTTTACAACACCATTTCTATTCAAGTGCAACGAACATTCAAAATTATTTTACTGTTGCAAAGTTACTATACGAAAAGTGCACTTATATGTCATTACAATGTACTACTTCTTTTATTCCCACATAAAGGGTCTCGGGTTACCCTTGGACCAAACCTACCAATTTTTATCCTTAACAACTTGGATCCTTTGCCTCTCATCTTGGACACACCAAGACAATTGTCCATCTCCACTCAATCACACCATTTTTTTAACACTTAACATATTTAACTAAATATTTTACATCTTTGTCTAGTCTTTATGTTGGATTGTTTCACTATTTATCTTGAACCTTCCCAACTTTAACTTGTAGTTGTTAGAGTAGTCAACTCCAATGAAAATACATTCACATATTAAGTTGATATACTTCCAATATATCTTTTACAAATTCTACAAATTTTCAAAGAGACAATTTACTTCACCATTGCCAAAAAATATTCTACAATCACCATTAATGAATTCTTCATTAACATTACAACCATGCATATTTTCTTATTATAAAACTTCGCTTAAACCTTCTCCAATTTTCTACATCATTTCTCAAAAAAAAAAACCTTTAATAATAATACAATAGACGAAATTACTCGGATGCGGGTGTGTTTAATAGTTGATTAAAGCCTATGCATGCGTAGCCAGCATCTGGCAAGCTCACACGCAAGGCAAGTCGGTGGAAGGCTGGTAATTAATCGTCATAAATGCAGACTCAAGCTCGATGTACGCAGCTGGAGGTTAACAAGATGGCGCGCATCCTCCAGGCTTCACTTGTTCTGGTTCTTGCCGGAAGCATCGCTGTATGTCCGATCCTTGCTAGTAGAGGTCTTTGCTGGTGGTCTCGGTTTCAAAATCTCAGTGTAATCTAGAGAATTAGGAAATCTTCTTGGTCTTTTAACAATTCTCAGTTGGTCAGTCTCAGGAATACAACCCTGAATCTCTTCGATAGTGTTGGGCACTCTTCGTCAATTTCTGCCTTTTGTGTCTGGTGTTTCAGGTCTGTCTTTGGCATTTTCTCTATAAGGCCTTTGGTCTCTGTCCCTGCTGTAGGTGTCTGGTTGGGGAATTGGGTTCACTCAGTCGGGGATGGGAATGGTCTGGTAGCTGGGTCTATCGCTCGTAAGCTTAGAGTCTGTGTCTTTCATACTTCTATCTGGTTCTCCCTTTGGGGCCTTTCAGTCTATCAGTGGTTATTCTTTTACCCTTCGTCCCTCAGTTTCATCACTCTGTTGTTATTCTCGATTATGGCCCGTCGTCGAGGCATTCCCAGGTGTGGGAGCAATTCGGGGTCCAGGGGAGGGCCGTGGGGGCATGGGAGCTCTGCACCTCGCTGTATTTCACCATTAGCCACTGCCTCACCTTCCTCTCCGCCCTCAAAGGATTCTGGTCCCTCTCTTAATAGCTCTCTTCATACATCCAGGTTCAAATTCAAAAGCAGGCTCAACAGACTGCTCATCTCTGCCATAATCACGGTCATCTTCTCGGAGGAAGAAGACGAGGCTGCCAGCTTAGACGAAGACCCCAAGGAACAGTCTTCTGCTCAGAATGCTAGTGCCTCTCAGAGCAGTTTGGCGAAGGTTGTCCTCAAGGTTTCTGCTGAGGTGCACGAAGAGGACAATCAGGAAGAGGCTGACACTCAATGGAACTCCCCTCGGGAGAAAATCATTGCTTGTGAGTCAGGGCACCTTTACGAAAGTGTCATGTACCTGGTGCCTCCGCTGGATGGCAAGTTGATGGAAGTCGAAGACGAGGTGATGGTTACCTAGGAGCGCTTACCGGACCAGGTCAATGATAATGATGCTGGTGAGCACAAGCAGGTCTAATTCCATTTGCCTTCAGCTTCAGGTCGGTTTATCAGTTTTGGGTTTTGGGTCTTATTCTTAGTGCGCATGGTATCTCATGGACTTTATTTTGGATTTCCTTTTTGTAATAGGATAGTATTCAGTAGTATGGCAGCTCTCTATGAAGAGTTATGCACTGTTCAGCTTCATCTCTATATAGGTTTGTCCAGGGTTTAAAGTTATGACTACCATTTTTGTAAGCAGAAGGGACAGCAATATCTGCACAGGTTTTTTGACAGAGGGCTGGCTACGGTCCCCTCAGGGGCTCAAACCTCTTTGTACATATTTTTTCTCCTTTTAATCTAATAGAATAGCCTTTACATAGAAAAAAAAAATACAATAGACCAAATTCTATTAAAATAAATTTACCATAGAAAACATATTCCATAACATGTGAAGGAAATATAAAACCAATTACTTATATCCTTCCTACATCATAGGACCACTATTAACAAGTTTAATATAAACAAATAAATAGGTTCTCATTGGTTGATATGAATGTAATCATGGTGACCACATATGAAAATCTCTTTATTTAATGCATATTAAATCTTATTAATTTACTTTTCCACGTTACAACAACCATTGACCACACACTACTACATGAAGGGCACTTGTAGGACATTTTTTTAACACGAAAGAAATCTTTTGTCTTAAACAGTAACTTTTTATTTTGGTTATTTTATATTAAAATTAATATGAATTGAATAATCTTAAATATAAAATTTAGACAGAAATAGTTTGAGACAAAAATATTTTAAGACAATTTTATATTTAAGACAAAAGAGTTTGAGACAAAAATATTTTAAGAAAAAACTATATATTTAAGACAAAAATTTATATTTAAGAAAAAAATAGTTTGAGACAAAAACATTTTAAGACAAAAATTTATATTTAAGGCAATGGTCACTTAAGATAATGACAACTAGGAAAAAACTCATTTAATATAGTTAACAATTAAGATAAATTCATATCAATTTAACACAATGTTATCTAACACCTGCAAAATTGACTCTGATAGTGTGCCCTAAGTCCACCAACTTATAGGCTACTACTGTCTCGCGCCTACACCATGGATTCTATTTCACTTACCATTCATGTTATGTTATATCAAGCTAAGGATTTGTTGGACTCTTCATTTGTGAGGGTAGTCGACTCTGAAGAACGTGTCAACTTTTCCTAGCAAGATTTTATGGATATCAATTTCTCTTCTATCCTTTTGATCTCTACTGATATGACTAGAGACAACTTGTTTTTCATTGCATTCGGGAAGCTTGCACAAAGATTCCATGAGTGAATAGGGGATAATTATATTTTTTATTTTTAAAAATAGATATTCAAACCACATGAAATTTAATCATATCAATTTCTTTCTTTTATATTATATTTTTCATTTTTCATTAATCCTTTTTAATTAAATACAAAATTAGAATATGCTAAGTATATTAATTTTTTAATTAATTATGAAGTTAAAATATGTTTAACTAATTTTTAAGTATTTAATTTAAAGTATATTTCTTTGAAAATTATATTAAAAATTGCATAAAAATAATTTATATGGTCGCCCCTGAAGCAAGAGACCATTAAGCTTAACTACGACAGAGCAGACAAAGGCAACCCAGGGTCAACGGGCTTTGGGGGGTTTTTAGGAATGCTCACGGGGAAATCTTGTGGATTTATGAGGGAAACATTGGTACCTCAACCAATAACACTGTCGAACTGCACGGTCTGGAACACGAGATCACCATTGCAAAGCACTGCAAGTTTAGCCCTCTGATTATCGAAGGTGATTTAACTCTGGCAACACAGGTCAATAGGAAACTTCAACATAGAATGGACACCGCTAAGGTATCAGATAATTGGCATTTATACAAAATATTACAGAGAATCAAAAACAACATTGAAAGCATGGAAGGGATTCACTTCCATGCAATCAGAAGAGAAGGGAACAAGTTGGCGAATAGGTTGGATAATGAAGGTACATCAGGTAACATCTAGTTGTGATCAAGGTCATGGCATGACCTGCAATACGGCGATCTCCATCAGCACTACAAAGTAATCAATGCCAAGGACAACCGAAAAAACCAACATTAACCGTTTGAGGATCCCAAGTCACATCAATGATGGATCAAAAAATTTGAAGGGTTGCGGTTCTAACAATTATCTGCCATGGGCCATCCTCTATTTGACAGTCATGCTTTATAATCCTCTTGTGGCTCCACTCTCCAACAGAGTCACCATCCTTATTTCCAATTAGTCATATGAGGTACTCTCCCTACCACCTAACGATGTTACCTCACACGCTCTAACTTCACTCCCCTTCCCTCATCTCTCTGCCCCTCGAAACTCTCCTACCCCTATTAATACCACCCCTCGCCCTCCCCTTCCCGTCATTCTACTCGTTATGGTTCCTTGGTCTTACTGTCTCCTCCCTACAATCAACCTGTTATCCACCCCTTTCTCTCCCATGGCTCCCGAGTGTAGTTCTGGTTGTTATCACCAAAAAATTGATCATCTAGCCTAATTTACTAGATGGATCGAAGTACACAATGTAAAGCCAATTTTACCATTGTAAAATTGCTTTCACTGTGAGAAATTACATAATAAATCACCTTTATTAAGTAATTTATAGTTAAACCCATGAAGAATAATTAGATAAATCACTATTTATTTGATTTTCTTCTAGGAATAATTAATCAAACCATTGTTTATCATTATTCCTTGTCAAATTTGACCCAATCATGAAAAATAAACAGATAAATCATTATTTATCTTATTTTTCTCTAAGAATAATTAATTAATCACTAATTAATTATTATTCTTTGTTAATTTTGACTAAATCCCTTAGAAATAATTAAATAAATCCTTATTTGTTTATTATTCCTTAACTAATTCCTTGAGGTGATAAATAAATCATTTATTTATTTATTATTTCTAAATAAAAGTTTAAATACTTTTTCCCTCCTAAACAAATATAATAAAATATTCCAAGTGGTTATTCCAAAAATGGGATCAATAATATTTTATTATTGCTCATTATTCGAGGATAACTCAATATTTTGTTATAAATAGAAGAGTTTTCCATTCATTATTCACTTTTGATTATTTTCATTGTTGTACTCATTGTTGTAACTTTGATTATTTTCATTGTCGCACACCATATTTTTTCTGGGTTTTCACATTATAGAGGAGAGAGACTCTACACAAGCTTAAGATGTTTGAGGATAGCCAAGAACCCATCCCATAGAGGGGGACTGATAACATTTATCTATTCTCTTCACATGTGTTATAATAAAGTTATTCTTTACATATCTAGTTTCCATTGGATGATTGGAGTTATTACTCTTTCTTTTTGTTGTTTAACTATGATTGTGGCATAGATCTAGACTTTGGCAGGTTTTGTTTCTATCAATTTTTGCAGATCTACAATGTTTAGCAACCATTTATATTGCTGAGATTTTTTGTCAACCATAATCTTAAGTGGGTTCTTTTCGTACATCGTTGAGAAGAAAACAATACAACACTAGTATGGCTCCCCGTTAGGGGTGCGAACGAAGTAGAGAGTCCTCGTTCCATAACTCCTTAGGCTCTGCTCCCACTACTCACGTTGAGTCCTTGGCGAGGTGCGCAGCTCTAAACTACTTGGTTATTGTGAACCCTAAAACCTAAGAAATAATTGTAAGCTTAGAGGCCCAGGCTAGAGCTCTAAGAAGAGGAGTTCGCTCAAATGAGGTTGCTACTAACTTCACCTGGATCCCCGAACCCTCTCTCACCAAAGCTAGAGAGAATATCTACACCTGCTCCGTCAATATCTGGTGGCAGATGAAGACTATCCTTGGCCTGGCTTTGCAAGAGCAGGCAGACCGCTCCAAGGTGGTGGAGAACAAAATTGACAGCCTCACCGACAAATTTGTGGTTTTTGTTGAGGTGGTCCACCACTGCCACTTTATCACTCGAGAATATCCTCAATACACTGTCTTAAAGAAAAATTATACAACCAAGTTTCATTCGCATGCAGACTTCTCTCCAAGTATAAAGAAAGAAGCGGTAGGAGCCTCCTCCAGCCATCTGTTTGCCATGGCATCGTAGGAGGGAAGCACCCAGGAGTAGCCAATAAGCCTGGATGACAACCCAGTCACCGGCAACCCCTAATGAGTGCAGCAAGATCCTTTTTGATATGTCTCCCTTTCATATGGAAGGTCGCGACAGAGAACACGACGGTGACTACGGAGCAGAAAATAAAGGCCGTTAGTGCTGACAGTCCTAGCTCAACTTAGTCTTTTGGTCTCTTTTTGAAGTCAACAACAATTTTGGTCTCTGTTTTTCTACCTTGTTCTGATCACTATAATTCTCAAACCAAACAAAGCTTCTTTTTTGTTAAGTCTCAATGTAACTCTGTCAATTTGACTATCAGAATAGCCAGGGTCATTGGCTCTTGGGCTGGAGAGACAGTCTCGCACAAACCAAATTTTGTAAATACCTCTTCTATTCAGTAATATAACCTATCTTATTTACATAAAAAATAAAAAAATTGATTTCAAAATAATTAAATTATACATACCACATTCTAAAAATATAATAAATAAATAGATAAAGTTATGTTTTTTTGGTTGGCCTAACATATAGGGATTTGAAATTTGAATCTCATGATTTTACATAATACTTCATAACAAGATGATTGTCAATTGAGTTACACTCCATGAGCTAAAATTATTTATTTTTTTAAATATGTGAAACATTTTAAATTACTTCAACTAAAACTTTGATATAAATTTGTAAGAAATTAGATACAATATAACGATAAAAAAATTAAATATTTTCTCAATTGTTTCTACTATATATATATATATATATATATATATATATATATATATATATATATATATATATATATATATATAGATATATATATATATATATAATTGTAATTTCAAAACTATACATAAAGAAACCCAAAGAAATTAAAAGACAAATTCATCAATATATGCATTTTAAACCTTCATTTTTTCTTTTTAAATGAAAAGTCAATTCTTGCATGTCTTATACTCACATCTCAATTTTCTTTTCACTATTGAACAAATATATCAAAGAGATAAATAATAATAATTTAATTATTGCTTAGATAATATTTTAGTATTTAAATTTTTTCTTATTGTAAAAAAAATGCGACTAATATTGTAATATATATATATATATATATATATATATATATATATATATATATATATATATATATATATATACACACACACAAAATGTAGTTTATTATTTTTTGATATTAATTTATTTTTAGGTATTAAGGTTTTGGTAAATATTTTCATCAAGTAATTAGAAAATCATGAATGCATTATCAAGAAACCAAGTAATATTAGTAATTTATATCATTTTAAACTACAGAATAACGACTATGTGATTTATCTTCCTCACTTAATAGAGATATATATAAATGAACTATGAAGGAGGTTGAAAGAGTACCTCTAGCATAAACTTTAATTTAACCTAAAAATTCATTGTCATGCCTCTATAGTCACCCACATCGGAGGATAAATTATTGCACCCAGATGGCCCTCACTATAGGTTTGTGGTGCATCGTGACTCATTTCATCTCATCAATTTTCTCAATTTGAAACTACGTGATTCCATACTACACCTCACTTTTTTGTATTTCACAATTATTAAAATTCATAAGTTTAACACTTATTGAAGTATGTAGATAATCATTCCATATAATTATGCCTTAACATAACCAATATGAAAATGATATGAGTGAAAGTAATCTTATAGAATCAACAACCCAACTGGCCTAACAATTGTCAAATATTCAAATGTGTTACAACCAAGTGAACTCTAGTCTCGTATAGAAATTTAAAAATTATAAGAGCACACAATTCATACAAACCTATCCCCAAATTTCCTATTTGATTTATTGCCATCGATCACAACTTTGTCATAGATCAAAATCGTTTCACTTGATAGAAATAGTAAGTACTCTCATATGCATGCAATGTATGAAGAGTTAAGTTAACTGAAGGAAAGCAAGTTCATTTTAATATTAGATGTCAAATGAGTAAGAGTTAAAAAGTTAATGCCTTGTTAAGAAACACTAAGTTAAGGAAAAGAGAAATGTCAATTTATGTTAAAGTGAAGTTAGAAAAGTTTAGTTAAAGCATCAAATCATAGTTTGCATGAGGAAAAGAAAGTTAGAGTTGTCATGATTCCATATTTAGAAAGCTTAGTGCTTATATACTCATGGTTGGGTAATTATAATGTGAAGTAATAAGAGATAATAACAACAACTCGGTGGATTTATATGAGAGAATATTTAATGAATAGAACTTATTTATTCAAGAAAAATCTTGTGTACTTATTTGTCTTGTGTTTGCATGTTTATTTATGTCTTTAAATAACAAGTGGTATCAGAACAAGGTTTAGTAAGGTTTAAAAGAACCAAAGGAGTTAAGAAGGTTGTGATCTACTATGAGTAGCCCACAAATCAAAGTTTGTATCCATTAGTCCATAAGTAGAAACTAGAGCTCGTTGAGAGTTTGTAAACCTAACTGCTAAAATATTAGGGTGAGTAGCCTACAGAGACACAACCATATAAGGAGGAAAGAGCCACTGCAACTAAACAAACAAGGAGTCTCCACTGTAAGTTGTAGCCATGAGCCTCCATAAGAATCTGTGTAGAAGAGCTCAATAAAGTTGCTAGTAGGTTTTGGGAGCCGCTGTTAAAGTGAAGGGTAAAATGTTTAGTTTTAAAGATAATCAAGTGTATGTGGCGTTCATTTCTAGAAGGCTGACACAATAAGGAAAGAAGACAAAAGAAAGACAACAATCATGGGTCACAAAGCAAGACTAAAGCAAACCGAGGAAAGAAATCGAAAGGAAGAGCCAAAGTATTTCAAAGGGCTCATATAGGTTCTCGAAATAGTTGGGGCATCTAAAAGATAAGTATATGAAGTAGGACAATTTGAGGATGAATGGATCAGGATAGATCTGGTAACACTTCCAAAATTTACTACTACAAAATTTTAATTTTTGGGAACTATCAAAATGAAAACTTTTCTTCGATGTAAAGAGTTGATTGAGTATCGGTCTAATAACCCATATGATGCAGTATGTGATGCCTTAGTATTGGATTTTATAAAACATGAATTGAATTAGAATTCCTTGTGCAAGGTAGCAAAAGCTACATCTTCCTAGGAAGTATGGAAGACCCTAGAAGTAGAATTTGGTATAAAGGAATGTGACATAAAGCAAAAAAATATGTTACAGTTTGTTGAAGAATTAATAGAAAGTCAATTGCAGGTCTGAGTGTAAATGAGCAAGACTCTAGGAGGAAAATATAGCTTGGAGAATTCCACTCAAATGTGGATGATGGTCATAAAGACTATACAAGTGAAACCCCTCATGCAGACATGCATATAGATGAAGAAGACACAAAAAGGATTGCAGAGTGAGAAGTTGAAGCCTCTACATGTGAATTAGAGAAAGAGCATATAGATGCCCGAGAACCCCACTATAACATGGAACCCCTATTGTTCCATTCATTATTCCTTAAATTAATCATGATATAGTTAATTATCATAAGTTTTGAAATGTTTTTTCTCCATTCATTCTTCCTTACTCTAAATTATAGAGTTTCAATAAACTCAATGGGAAAATATATGCTTTTGATATTACATGTACCAAAAATTATCAACATTATTATTTTTCTTGTTTTCCTCCTTTTTGGAATATTGTTACTCTTTTAATCAATAGGCAATATTGTACATCTTTTTGAGTTAGTGTTTAAAATCAAAATAAATAATTGAGGAAGCCAACTATGCAACC
The DNA here is from genome assembly GCA_031772625.1 of Pinus tabuliformis. Lineage (NCBI taxonomy): Eukaryota > Viridiplantae > Streptophyta > Pinopsida > Pinales > Pinaceae > Pinus > Pinus tabuliformis. Next base: position 464,619,514 of record CM062814.1, read on the forward strand.
TTATATTTCTTTTATAGTTTTTGTTTATAGTTATAGAAAATATTTATAGAGAAACCCATGTTTAATGCTTTAAGCTCTAATATTTCTATTAAAAAAATGAAGTCTCTTATTTTTTTACCATTTCATTAAAAAAAATTAATGTTTTTGTTTATAACAATTTAGTTTTCATAATAACAAATTTGTTTCATCCTTGTGTAGGTTTACTGAAGCCCTTTATTTCTAATGTGTAAACATACCTAAAGTATATTTCAAAACTAACAAAAATGTTTTAAAATTCTTTGTTAATAGAAAAACAACATCTATTTAAAATGATGTCAATTTTGCTCAAGGAATAAGATAAAAAAATGGTTATAATGTTATAATTTGCTAGAAAATTGGAGGGCCAATAAAGAGGATTGAGATAACAAAATTAGGACATTGAAGTGAAGTACCACTACAACAACAATTGAGAGGATTTGTTGAGGTTATTCTAATTGTCTCATATGGTGACATTGATATATTAGGAACTAGAGACACTTATAAGATCAAGCGATATCCAATATATAGTATCATCCAAATAGAACCAAAGGTGTGAATTTGGGGCATTTGGTAGTTTCAAATACATCACAAGACTCAACCGGACATACACTTACGGATGATAAGGGTTGGTTTTGGGTTTTGCATTGTTATGGTAATGTCTTCTCCATGTAAGCATGTGGTGGTTCTATAGATGAGTCCATATTATATCAATCTTCCATGTGTCAAATGCTTAGGCCCAATATCATGCTCTATTGGATATTGTCCAAGATATTAATCCCACTTGCAAAAATATATAAATGTGCAAACGTGAGCTTGAATTCTGGAATATGTTGATTTACCTTCTATGTGTGAACATGTCTACTAGTCCATAGGTAGGGTTGGACCCATAACTAAGGACTACCTATGCTATCTTGCATCTCAAAAAAAGCTTGAAATTTAATGTGATTCTACTGGTGCTTTAATTATAACTCATAGCATATAATGTACTATCTCGTAATTTGAATACACTACCCTTTCTCCTTTTACATTCACTCTAGATCCTATTTCAAATGCTCTTATTTTCTCTCCATCCACTACAACTGGAATATTGATTTGTTTTCTTCATGTAATTGTAATATCAATCCTTCATACAATTATGGTGAAACTTTTTATATGTATCTAAGGTGGTGGAATCTTTGCATTAGAAGTGGTAGATTAACTTGAATTTAGATGTATACAAATTTGAGCAATGTACTAATATTTTCGAAACATTGATAACCTATTTAGGTTCTTTTATTTTTGAGAGTATTTATTTCTAACTAAATTGAGTACTTATTATTTTTGAAAATACAAGTTTTATTGCAGCGATTGTTGATCTGCAAGAAGGATCACCTCCAACCAACTCCACCTAGTTATTCTCCACCTTCTATTGAAGCATACCATCCCATATTTCGAACCTCTATTTTCTAGCCACTGTGAGGAAGTTGTCTTAGGAATATCTGTCCATGTTGAAGTGTTAGGCTTGGCCTTGGGTGATGTTTACCTTACCTACACCTTCCACATATGTCATGCACCCTTCCAACACTTCATCTCACCATTCTTGTCCTCCAAAACTTCTCATCCAACTACTTGTAGCAGGACAGGACATCTTGTAGCAGTTCAAGACATCCTATAGCAAACCTATAGTAGCCTGCTTTGACCCTGTTTTGACCTAAAATGATAGTATAGCCTAGTGTAGGAGTAGGTTAACCCCTCAGATTGGACTCCATGGACAGAAGTGCCACCTTGACCATCCTTTTCATTCCTTTCCCTCCTGCAAGATTAGATAGCATTAGCTTTTATATTTCTGAATTTAGAAATTAGGACTTTTATCTATTCTACAAGTGTGAATGAGATAACTAATGCATGCATGTTTGGATTTTGAAATGATGGAATAACTTCCTATTTTCAAGCAATTATGGTAGTTAGATGATCAAGTGCAAGTTTATCATAGTTTCCTTCCTACAAGACATTTGTGTCATTTCATAGCTAGATGATTTATGTCATATCATAGCATTTAAAATTTTGCAACTTTCATTTCTTGAATTGACAAGCATTTACTTTTCCTGCACTAGAACTATTTTTACATTCCACTGTCAATAGTCAAACTCCCTTTAGTCCAATAGAGGAATGGTCTGGAACCCTAATGGTCAAATGCCCCAGTTGAGAAGTTACATGAGTAGAATGATGCATCTGCTATGTATATAGCATTGTCACCTCCAAGTTTGTACGAAACCTCGGGTTGATAAAGTAAAGCTAGTAGCCCTAGGAGTTACAACAATCTTGCTGCAATACAAAGGCTCGTCACTTTTGTCTTATACTCACATCTCAATTTTCTTTTCACTATTGAACAAATATATCAAAGTCATATATATATCTATATCTATATCTATATATATATATATATATATATATATATATATATATATATATATATATATATACAAAATACAATTTAGTATTTTTGATATTAATTTATTGTTAGTATTAAGAATTTGGTAAAGATTTTCATCTAGTAATTAGAAAATCATGAATGCATTATCAAGAAACGAGGTAATATTAGAAATTGATATAATTTCAAAGGTGGGAATAACTACTATGTGATTTATCTTCCTCACTTAATAGATATATATATAAATAAATTATGAAGGAGGTTGAAAGAGTCCCTCTAGCATAGAATTTAATTTCACTTAAAAAGTCCATTTTCATGCCCCTATAGTCACCCACATCGGAGGCTAACTTAGTGCACCCAGATGGCCCATCACTATAGGTTTGTGATGCATCATGACTCATTTCATCTCATCAATTTTCTCAATTTGAAACTATGTGATTCCATACTACACCTCACTTTTTATATTTCACGATTATTAAAATTCATAAGTTTAACACTTATTGAAGTATGTAGATAATCATTTCATATAATTATCCCTTAATGCAACCAATATGAAAATGATATGAATGAAAGTAATCTTATATAATCAACAACCCATCTGGCCTTTAACAGTTGTCAAATATTCAAATGTGTTACAACCAAGTGAACTCTAGTCTCGTATAACAATTTAAAATTTATAAGAGCACACAATTCATACAAACCTATCCCCAAATTTCCTATTTGATTTACTGCCATCGACCACAACTGTCATAGATCAATTTCACTTGATAGAAATTATGAGTACTCTCGTATGCATGCAATCTATGAAGAGTTAAGTTAAGTGAATGAAAGCAAGTTAAGTCTAATATTAGATGTCAAGTGAGTCAGAGTTAAAAAGTTAATGGCTTGTCAAGAAAAGCTAAGTTAAGGAAAAGAGAAATGTCAATTTATCTTAAGTTGAGGAAAACAGAAAAGTAGATTTATCTTAAAGTGAAGTTAGAAAAATTTAGTAAAGAATCAAATCATAGTTTGTGTGAGGAAAAGAAAGTTATAATTTGCAAGGTTCCACATTTAGAAAGTTTGGTGCTTATATACTCATGGTTGGGTCATTGTAATGTGAAGTAATAAGAGAGAATAGAAGCAACTCGATGGATGTATATGAGAGAAAAATTTTGCATGTTTTTCTCTCCCTCTAAATAACAAGTGGTACTAGATTAAGGTTTCAAGGAACCAAAGGAGTTAAGAAGGTCATGAGCTACTTCCACTAAGATACTTGGTTATTGTGAGTAGCCCACAAATCGAAGTATGCATCCATTGGTCCATAAGTAGAAACTAGAGCTTGTTGAGAGTTTGTAAACCCAACTACTAAAATATTAGGGTGAGTAGCCTATAGAGCCACCACTATATCAAGAGGAAAGAGCCACTACCACTGACCAAAGAAGAAGTTTCCATCGTAAGCTATATCCATGAGCCTCCATAATAATTTGCATAGAAAAGCTCAGCAAAGTTGCTAGTAGGTTTTGGGAGCCACCGTTAAAGTGAAGGGTAAAATGTTTGATTTTAAAGATAACCAAGTGTATGTGATGTTCATTTCTAGAAGGATGACACAATAAGGAAAGAAGACAAAATACAAAAGAAAGATGACAATCATGGGTCACAAAGAAAAACTGAGGCAAACTGAGAAAAGAAAATGGAAGGAAGAGCCAAAGTATTTTGAAGAGATCATAGAGGTTCTCACCATAATCGAGGCATAGAAAAGACAAGTCTATGAAGTAGAAAAAATTGAGGATGAATGGATCAACATAGATTTGGTAACACTTCCAAAATTTACTGGTAAAAATTTTAATTTTTGGGAACTCCCAATACTAAAACTTTTCTTTGAGGTAAATAGTTGATTGAGTATCGTCCTATAACCCATATGATGAAGTATGTGATTCCTTAGTATTGGATCTTATAAAACATGCATTGGATGAGAAGTCCTTGTGAAAGGTAGCAAAAGCTACATCTTCCAAGGAAGCATGGGAGACCCTGGAAGTATAATTTGGTATAAAGGAAAGTGACATAAAGCAACAAATTATGTTATACTTTATTGAAGAATTAATAGAAAGTCAACTACAAGTCTAAGATTAAATGAGAAAGAATCTAGGAGGAAAACATAGCTTGGAGAATCCCACTCAAATGGGGATGATGGTCATAAAGACTATAAAAGTGAAACCCATCATGCAGACATGCATATGGATGAAGAAGACACAAAAAATATTGCAGAGTGAGAAGTTGAATCCTCTACGTGTGAAGTAGAGAAAGAGCATATAGATGCTCGAGAACCCCACTATAACATGGAACCCCTATTGTTCGATTCAATATTCCTGAAATTAATCATGATCTAGTTAATTATTGTAAGTTTTGAAACCCTATTGCTCCATTTATTCTTCCTTAGTCTAAGTTATAGAGTTTCAATAAACTCAACGAGAAAATGTATGCTTTTGATATTACATGTAAGCTCTAATATTTGTATTAAAAAAAGGAAATCTCTTATTTTGTTACCATTTCATTAATATATATTTTATAACAATTTAGGTTTCATAATAAAAAAATTGTTTCATCCTTGTGTAAGTTTACCAAAACCTTTTATTTATAATGTGTAAACATACATAAAATATATTTCAAAACTAATAAAATTGTTTTAAATTTACTTGTTAATAGAACAAGAACATCTATTTAAAAGAATGTAATTTTAAAACAAAAATGGTTATAATGTGGCACTTTGCTAGAAAATTGGAGGGCCAATAAAGGGGATTGAGATACCAAAACTAGGACATTGAAGTGAAGTACCACTACAACAACAATTGAGAAGATTTGTTGAGGTTGTTGTAATTGTCTCATATGGTGACATTGATATGCTAGGAACTAGAGACACTTATAAGATCAAGGGATATCCAATATATAGTATCATCCAAATAGAACCAAAGACATGAATGTGGGGCATTTAGTAGTTTCAAATACATCACAAGACTCAACCAAACATACACTTATGGATGATAAGGGTTGGTTTAGGGTTTTGCATTGCTATGGTAATGGCTACTCCATGTAAACATGTGGTGGTTCTATAGACGAGTCCACATTATATCAATATTCCATGTGTCAAATTCTTAGGCCCAAGATCATGCTCTACTGGATATTGTTCAAGACATTGATTTCACCAGCATAAATATAGAAATGTGCAAACATGATCTTGAATTTTGAAATATGTTGATTTACCTTCTATGTGTGAACAACTCTAATAGTCTATAGGTATGGATGGAACCATAAATAAGGACTACCTATGCTATCTTGCATCTGTATGAAAGCTTGAAATTTAATGTGATTCTGTTGGTACTTTAATTATAACTCATAGCTTATAATGTACTATCTCATAATTTGAATATGCTATCTTTGCTCCTTTGTAATATGTCAAAACCAGGAAAGGAGCATTGGACAGCAGTGAAGTGGGTTTTTAGGTATTTGCGTGGCACTAGTGATTATGGTCTGCGCTACCAAGGAAGACCAGGATTGGACAGAGTGTTGGATATTCATGGCTTTGTTGATGCAGACTGGGCTACAGATCTGGATCGGAGAAGATCTACAAGTGAGTATGTGTTTAAACTATTTGGAGGTGCAGTCAATTGGATGAGTAAGAAACAATCTATAGTGGCACTGTCAACTACATAGGCAGAATACATGGCAGCCACTCATGCAAGCAAGGAAGCAGTTTGGTTGCAGAGATTGTGTCCAAGTATGGGGTTAGTACAGGAAGCTATAAGGATAGACTGTGATAGCCAAAGTGCAATTTTCTTGGCAAAGAACCCCACATATCATTCAAAGACAAAGCACATTAAAGTTTAGTATCACTTTGTGAGGCATATGATAGAAGACAAAAAGGTGTTGCTGGTAAAGGTGGACACTTTGAAGAATACTGCAGATGCATTGACAAAATCTGTGAGCTTTGAGAAGTTCCCTTGGTGTAGAGAGACAATGGGCTTTTCGGGGCTGGGAAAATGACTACGCTCTCTTGTGACCCCTATGGAAAGAAAACAAAAAGTGGGAGAATGTTGGGTTGTGTTATATTCTTTCCACATAGTTAATAGGGGGTTTGACGGGTACCCGTAACCCCACTTTATGGGGTCCGGGGCAGCACCCCCGAAAATTTTGGTTTTGGACCCTATGTTAGGTTGGTCGGACCCACCTATGGTTTTGTGCATGATTTTCACACATGTTTCTTGGACGTGATGGTTTTCGGTCCATGGTATTGGATGCGATGGTTTTCGGTCCATGGTATTGGATGCTACGGCATGTATAAATATGTATTATAACATTGAAAGGAAAATAATGAAAAATCAAGCTGGTAGTCCCGATTTTTGGATCCAAGGGAAAATCTTTGTGTATATGTGTTTTATGTGTTCTGCTCTCACATTATTTATTTTCTGTGTTTTAGAATTAATATGCAGGTAATTTTTGTACGGGGTTAAGACCTACAATTGTGTGCGAAGAATGTTCCTGTGACTGTGGTGGAATGACAGATGAATTTTGGAGGTTTTCTTCGATAATGGGCGATGCAAATATTGATTGTCCGAATTCATCAGTGAGGTCGACAATGTGAATTGCTTCGGTATTTCTAGGCTTCTTGTTTGCTGGGTTTTTTATTACTGTTTTCTTCTTAGGCTTCGGGATTGTTGGTTGTGATTGAGAATCTGGGCCAACAGTAAGAATTGCCACGGCTATCAGGGTTGTGATTATTAGAGTAAACATAGAAGAACCTTGAAATAACATGGATTGGGTTGTCTCACCTAAAGGTTCACCAAAGCTTGCGATTTTCTAGCTTATTAAGAACATTTGTTGTTCCATTTGTAGAACCATTGGCTCTATGTCTTCCTCGGTTTGTCGCTTTCTATTGCTCTCTCCTGCTTCCTTTGCTTGCGACTGTGGTCTTATTCCTTCAAAAAAATATCGATATTTCCCTTTAGTGATCTCACATGAAACATCATACCATGACCCAATCTCGTTGTGGAGTGTTGCCTCAGATAAAACAAATTTCTACGGCTTCATCTTAAAGGTCTCAGGGTGGACACATCTCGGTTTGAGGTACTTGTGTCCATGTGAAACTTCAAACAAGATGTCTTGTGAAAATTCATCTAGAAGCGATTTGGGTATTCTTTCCATTGACCTAATTGTGACTAGCATCTGCTCTTACCTTTCAGTGAAGGCCACCTCATTGATTTCCTTGCTGCTTAGGTCTCCCAAAACTCTCCATGGTTCATACCAGAGTGCCACCAGTTGTCCTTCATTGATCTACAAAATCTACCTTCCTCCTGGTGGTCACCACTTGCACATTCCTAATGTCATCAATATGTATCCAAATATGAAATTCGTACTCCTCCGATAGATATCCTCACATGTCTCAAAAATCTCATTTAGCACAAAAACTGACAAGTTGAGCACTTCTCCTTTACAGCAGTGCTCTGCAACCGAGATTGCGTCCAAAGTGCACTCGTTTCTTGAAAAATGCCTCATTGTCTTGTTTGATATTATGTAGCAAGTGAATTTTATCTCAATTTTTCTAATAAGATCAATCTTTGCTCCCCCACCCCTACACTTTGTCTCGTATTTCTCATAATAGTCATTATATCCTTCCTCCTTTGCTCGTTTTGTTCCTACTTGGAACACTATATTTACTGCATTTCCTCTTGCCAAAAGTCCTATAAGATGATGGATATCATCTACATGAATTGGATACTCCTTATCAAGCCACACCGATCCTCCATGAATTCTGCTGGCTAGGAGCTTTGTGCACTGCATCACAGCCAGTTGTGTGCCGAAAACTGCTAGACTCCTCAGATTAATTAACGTCAATCATTGTACACCTTTGAAATCTTCTTTGAACCTGGTTGTCATCATGTCATCTCCCTTCAGAATTTCCTCTGTATAATACTCCCTCCTTAGCACTGGAAATTGGAAGTAATCCATAAGATCATTATCCACCAAGGTGGATTTATCATATTTTCCATACGGATTTTCCAACACGATAATTCACTCATCGATTTTGTCCTTTGGGACTAAAATTACTATTTCCTTTTTCCATTGGTCTTTGTCTCTGGTAGACAACTGTTACTGGATTGGTCAAAATTTTGCACCTCTGTTGCTGTTGTTCCTCGAAGCATATTTGGAGTTCTTCCGCTACCTGCATTTGAAATTCTGTAGTTTCTTGTATTTTCATGCAAATTAAGTAGAAAGAACTTGACACGTTGTTTTCTGACTGGACTTGGTAACTAATTACTACAACAACTTTCCCCATGCATATTAACTATGTTGTGTCATTGTCGGTTGACCTAGACCTGACATCTATGATGTAAAATGGGGAAGGGTAGATTGGGCCGCATGGTTAATAAAGTTTTTGTGATGGGGGGTATTTATTAGCTAAATTTGTTCCTAACAGGAAAATATTTTACAGGCCTCTATCTAACAATTGTATTAATATTTATTTATTATGTAAAGGACTATTCATACGGCGGAAAAGAATAACAAAGCGTGTGACTATCCCTCGACCACAAATGGGTTGCAGTATCATGGCATTGTTTCTACAACCTTATTGACATCTTTTCTTATTCTTGAAAAATATAAAATACTATAAAAGACATGAATTTAAAATGAGCTTGGTAATGAATTGAATAGGTATTATTGACTACCACCTACTTGCAGGCTGATCTCCGAGACCCTTAACTTGATTGTATGTCATTTTGGCTTGTGGAAGCATTTTAGGCGTGCACCGTTTACCCATCCTGGTAGAATTATTCCATCTAGTTGCACTAGACTTACCGCTCTAGAATCTTTGATCTCCACAACTATAAATGGGCTGAGCCAATGCGTTTGCAATTTCCCCAGAAACTTTTGGAATTTTTTGAGTGCGTGATCTCCAACTCGAAATGCTTTCTTTATGATATGTTTTTCATGCCAATATTTCTGCCTCCTTTTCCCTACTGATTGGTGGAACTCAGCTAGGAATCTCGATTCGTCCAGTTCCATTAGTTGATCCATTATTTATTTTAATGCTGCATCATATATCATTTTGGTTGCTTGAGATATAAACATGCTTGATACTATGAATTATGTTGGGACCACTACTTCTCTTCCATATACCAGCTGAAATGGTGTTTGTTTGTGTATTCTTTTCACTATTGTTCTGTAGGTCCATAAATTTGCTAGCACTTGTTCATCCTAGTTGTCCCTATTGGCTGATACAATTTCCATGAGGCCTTTCTCCAGTATTTTATTAAACGCTTCAACTGTTGCATTGGCTTGTGGGTGGTATGGGCTATTTTTGTGATGTTGAATCATAAAGTCATTTAGAATAGACTCAACAATTTCATTAATGAAATGTGTCCCTTGATCACTTCTCAGGATTTTTGGACATCCAAACCTTGATATTATGTATTCAAAAATAAATCTTGCAATAGTGTCGGTTGTATAGTCCTTGATTGGTGTTGCTTATGCCCATTGTGTAAGATATTATGTAGCCGTTATGATGTACCTTGCCTGTGAATGTCGTGCTATCAGTGTTATAGGGCCGATGAAGTCTATCGCCCACTTCTTGAAAATTTGTATTGTGTGAACTGGGTTTAAATGTAGTTCACCTCGACGTGATGGCTTTCCAATTCTCTGACAGACATCACGATTTTTAGCGTATTCCTTAGAATCCTTGAGGATGGTTGGCCATCAAAATCCTGCGTGTATTATTTTCCCTGCGGTGGATTTCCCTCTGACATGGCCTCCCACAACTCTAGTGTGACACTCTTAGATCACTTCTTCCCTTTCATGTTGAAGTATACAATGTCTCAAAATTTGATCAAGGCCCATCTTGTAGAGATGTCCTGCGATTATTTGATAATCCACTGCCCTTACTACTAAATGTCACTTCTGTGTTGACGTATAACCCTCTAGGAAGTACCTTGTCATTAGTAGCCCAACAATTTCTTCTAAGTAGTGCAGAAATGCCTCTATTCGGAATAAGTTAACATTTGGTAATTGATCATCTAATGGACCTATATTCTCTTCTAACTCTAGTCTTGACAAATGGCCTGGCCCCACATTTAGCCTTCTTGGTTTTATCACTACCTCAAACGTGAATTCTTGAAAGAGTAATAACCAACGACATATTCTGCCTTCCAATACTAGTTTTTTCACCAAGTATTTCAGTGTTGAATGGTTTGTGAAGAATTTGAATGGTGCTCCCAACAAGTAATAACTAAATTTTTGTAGAGAGTAAACCATGGCCAGTGCTTGTCTCCCTGTTGTCATAAAATTTCTTATTGCTGTTGATAATTTCCTGTTGGAAAAGTACACCGGGTGATCCATATTTCTCTCTCCTGGTTATGCCAGTACTGCTCCTAATGTGATCCGTGATGCATCGATATTTACATAAAATTTCTGATTCCAGTCTAGGTATACAAGGATAGGAGAGCTTACCAATTTTTCTTTCAACTTATTCAATGCTGCTTGGTAGGCCTCTGATCAAGTGAATGCTTCCGTCTTTTTCAGTAACTTCTTCATAGGGGTTGTAATTAATGCGTAGTTCCTGATCAATCAACGATAATAGTCTGTATGGCCTAGGGTGGACCGTAGCTTCTTTACATTATGTGGAGGTTCCATGTTAATGATTGCCGCAACCTTTGCGGGATCTACACACACTCTGTCTTTGCAAAAAATATGGCCCAATAGGGTTTCGAATGGAACTGCAAAGATGCATTTTTTTAGATTCAAGGAAATTTGCAACTGTATGCATATCTAAAACATGACCCTTAATAAGCTTGTGCGTTTCTTTAGTAAATTGTACACTGTCCAATCATCCATGTATACCTCCAAGAACCTGTGAATATAGTCTCTAAATGCAGCTATAACAATTCTTGAGAAAACAACTGGTGTATTCTTTAACCTAAATGGCATTACATGATAAGCATATGACCCCCATTCTATTGTGAACATTGTCTTCCTTTGCTATTCAAACCTGATGGTAGCCTGAAAATCCATCAGTGAAGGAATATGCTTCATTCCCCCCTACATTTTCCAGAACCTCATCGCTAAATGATGTCGGGAAGGGATCATGCACACATGCATTGTCTAGACTTTGGTAATCGACACAGATTTTGATCTTCATCGTGTCTTTCTTGTTCCATATAATGATTGGACTAATCCATTCCACTTTTTCCACCGGGAATATAAGTCTGAATTCTAGCATTTTTTCATTTTCCCTTTTGACCTTTTCTTTCACTCTTGGGTTTAGCCTGTATGGTCTATGATTTACTGAATGGGCATCTGGTTTTAGCAAAATCTTCATTTCTCCTATGTCCCCTTTTATCCCTTTTAGTTCAGCTACCAAGGATGGAAATAAGTCTTGATATTCCTACAACAGGTTGAAGATATCCCTTGTTTTCTCATCCCAATAATCTCTGATAGATGCCATATTGGGTTTATCATCTGATCTAATGTTATACTTCCACAATTTCATCGAGATTAGTTGTGTAGCCTCTCCTGCAGGACTTTCTTGAATATCCCTTTCTCCTTTTATTTCTTGAAAGGTCAGGTACCTTAATCCTTTTAAACCATCCTTTTCTGGTTCAACATCTACTTTGTCGCAAGACATATATTCCGGATAACCTGCTTCATAAAAGTACTATAGAAATTTCTCATCAACCCAGCCTTCCCATAATTTTCCTGGAGTGAACATGATCCTTTTGATGGCATATAATGTTTTAGTCATGCGTCGATCAACATCTTTGAACAATAAGCTGTTGCTGAACTGGCTAGCCATGATATCCAAATCCGTTGTTTGTCTACGAATTTCCCCTTGTATGTACCAAGCTTGTAGGATTGTATCTAGAGTGTGTATAAATATATGCACCCAATGTTCCTTCGGTACATTTTCTCTTTCCCATTTTTCTATGTAGTCTCCTAAATGCTTCTTAGGATCTAAATTTCCTCTATAGTTCACTCTATTTTGCGGTTGGTTTTCTGCCTGACTAAACTTCTCTCTCATGGCTCATTTTATAGTTCCCCATTCACGCAACATGTTGTAGTGTGCTCTCCACCACCTTGCCGAGTGGCGTGTAACGCAATATCTGACAATGTAACCTTGTGATATTCTCTTATGTCTCTATATACCTTGTTTAAAAAAATGTCTATTGATTCAATACCGTGAAACTTGGGATAATCGCTTACCTCTGCCCCTATCCAGTTTATCCTGCATATATTTGTGCAGCGTCTAGTATCAATTTCGTAACCCCTTTCTACCATGCATCCCACGCGTCTTCTGAACCACCTTCTAAGCTTTGAATACTCCTCTAGTTGACTGATCCTCATGCTGTAGGATTTATATAATATTCTCTCTTTCCTGGCATTAGTCTGTACAGTTGGTCTAGCATTCCCGGCTTGTCTCTGTCATCCACAGGTTTTGTGAACCTGGGTCCTTGATATGGATCCAAGGGTTGTATCACCTGCATCCCTTTTGCTTCAAATATCATTAACTCTTTCTTTATGTCAATGACAACATTGTTTTCACATGCCCAGTCAATACCAAGAAGTGTTGGGTACGGGTCCTTGTCATCCATTATATCAATCACTTCAAAGTTAGTATATGTCTTTACTCCTGCAACATCCACTTCTACATCTTCCAACCTTCCAATAGGAAAGATACAATATTGATTTTCCATCCTCAATTCTATTGGTGAATATTTAAGTTGCAGCTTCCCGAATGCCTCCCATGTTTACCTAGGTAAAATGTTTACATCCGATCCTAGGTATAGCATTATGTCCTTGATCTAGAATCCTACAACCTTAGTATCAATCCAAAATTCCCTTCCAGTTCTATTTTTGTTCCACGGCACCCTTCTTGTATGGATTTCAGGAAAGTTGGCAGATATTGGTTCTAACACATATTTCATTAAATTTGAAATTAAATGATGAATCTATAATTTCAAAATAACTAAAAAGCCTCAATTCTGTTCTAACACATATTTCATTAAATTTGAAATTAAATGATGAATCTATAATTTCAAAATAACCAAAAAGCCTCAATTCTGTTGATACCATTGTAATAAAAAAATTCCAAATTTAATGAAATATGTGTTTTCTCCTTTCTTCTCATCTTTTGGCAATACCACTTTCAAACTTTTGTGCAACTCCTTCAACATCTACTCATCATCAATGATCTGCAGAAATAACTTAAACCATTCTTCTATCGGTCGAGCATTGCCGAGTGTGCATTTGTTATGTTTCTTATTTTCCTTTGTCTCTATCATTCCTTCAAATAATTTGGTTACCAATTTGGATTTAAATAGGAACACATCAAATTACAGAGATAACCATAAACACAGAGATGCAGTGGAAATAATACTTCATTTTATTGATGTAAAATACTGAAATATGCTTACAAATAGCAATGGAAATAAACTAGCTAGGGCGAAGGTAGCCTATCTCTGAGAAGAGATGTGGCGGCTACATGCCTTTGAACAGTGTTATAATGAGGCTCGAAGGCCTATTTATTGTTGAGAAACAATGGAAAACCCTAAACATCCAAAGACCTAACCCTAGAAGATGAAACACCAAACTGTGGGCCCCGTTTGCATAAATTGGTACATCAACTTGCTGGAAATGTAACTTTGGCATACGATCTCTGTTTGACATGCACAATATCTCATTAGAAATATCTATCCAAGAAATACAACTTTTGGAAGAGAAACATTGGCCCATGCACCCATGTTGCTCCCAGGTTTCCCAAAAAGCATTGTTTAGGGCCTCAAAATGGCTCCAGAAGTTCAAGACCCGAAAAACTGCTAAAATTAGTAAACTGTGCTATAGTTAAGGAAATTGAAAAGCTAAAAGAAACAATGGTGGGGGTCCAAGTGGACTTGGTAGGTGGCCACCAATATCCACTTGGATCATTCCTCCCCCCTTAGGAAGAAATGATCCCTATTGCATTGAGTTCCTCCATGAGATGAGGAAACTTCTGCTGAACTTGGTCCCTAGTAAGCCACTTGCCTTGGTGAAGGAGTTGGCCTACTTTGACAGCTTGATACAGTTGGATATTCTGTTGGTGAGTGTGCTTGATCTGTTTGTCCATGATCTAATCAGTTGCAGCTTGTTCCATGTCATATGGTTTTAACTCTATGGGTGTGAGCTGTTCTTCAATGTCATATGTGTCTAGTAATGATGGAAAGTATGGTTGAAGGTGGTCCACATTGAACACTGGGTGCAGGCCAAGGAATGGGGGAATGCTGAGCTCAAATGAATTGTATCCCATAGCCTTGGTAATGGTGTAAGGACCATATCAGAGTGGTTTGAGTTTCCAATAGGCTCTGGTAAGGCGTTCCTTTTGCAAATGCAACCAGACTTTGTCGCCCACTTGAAACTTGTGTGGCACCTGATGTTGGTCATGTCGCTGCTTGTACTTAGCATTTTATTTCTCTAGAATGTCATGGAAGTACTGGAAAATATGTTGGATATCCTTAGTGAAGTTGTTTTCCTTATCTATTTTGGACTTGACATGAGTCGAATCTGCGTGAGTAGTTGCAAATGGCATGGCCACATCAATGGGACATAGTGGATGGAATCTCAAGCCCACCTGAAAAGGGTTGTGGCTAGTCAAGTTGTGGAGAGCCCAATTGTAGCTGTTTTGAACATAGGGGAGGCTCTTGTCCCATGTGCATGGATGCTTTGAGTTGTACATGCGTAGAATGTGTACATTCATCCTATTGACAACCTCTGTCTGGCCATCAATTTGAGGATGGAAGGTTGTGGACTTAGTGAGTTTGGTGTCCAGCATCGACCAGAGACTGCACCAAAATGTACTGAGGAACTTGTTGTTCCGATTTGAGATGATATACTGTGGGATCCCAAAGTGTACCCACACTCATTCAAAGAAGAGTTTGAGAGTGACTTCTGCTGTGATATTCTTCTTGTAGGCCACCATAATGGCCATCTTCGAGAACCTGTCGATGACTACAAAAACACAATTGTTTCCATGCTTATTGGAAGGAAGGCATGACATGTAATCCATAGAGATGGATTCCTAAGGTCGATTAGGGGTAGGCAGTGGGGTATAGAGACCTTGCTTCTTGATGGTCGGTTTCGTAATGGCACAGGCAGTGCATGATCTAATGTACTTCCTGACAACCTGTCGAAGATTCAACCAATAGAAATACTTCAGCAGTACTGCCATTTTTTTCTCGACCTCGAAATACCCAACAACCCAACTGTAGTGTGCTTCCCAAATCATCTTGGCACGCTCGCTTGAAGAACACAAAGGTGACCCAGGTGGCATAATAAGGCATCCGAGAGGTGAAAATCCGGAACATGCTGACCCTCCAAGAGTGTCTGGTATGTGTGGTTGAATTTTGGGTCGCTTTTGTAGAGAAGTGACCAATCAGAAGTCTCATGCCCATTAGAGTTGAGAATAATGGTTAACACCATTATCAGTGGTCAACTGAGGCAATCTACAACATTATTGGTGCTACCCTTCTTATACTTGATATTCAAATGGAACTGTTGCAGGTATGTGGACCACTTCTGATGGCGATCATTCTATAATTTCCCTTAGGTCTGTATGAACTGGAGGGGTCAGTGGTATGTGTGGATGATTGTTTCCTTCCCCAAAATGTAATGCTTCCATTGTCAACAAGCCTACATAATGGAATACATCTCTTTGTCATAAGTGGGATACTTCTGGACTGTGTCTGAAAGTTTCTCACTGTGATATGCCACTGGATAGCTGTGTTGAGTAAGGACTACCCCAATAGCATAGTCAGAGGCATCTGTCTGGACCTCAAATAGTTGTTGCAAGTCTGGTAATGTGAGCACTGGTGCTGTGCAGAGGTGATATTGTAACCCTGTGAATGCCTTCTGTTGAGATTCAGAACAAAAGGATTTTGCTTTCGCTCCTTCCTTGGCGACTTCACTCAAGGGCCAAGTGATATTAGAAAATCCCAACATGAACCTACGGTAGATGTTGGAAATAACTAGATAGATGTGGAGCTCTATCAGAGTGGTTGGAGATGGCCAATACCGAATGACTTGGATCTTGGCTGTATCCACATGCACCCCGTGTTCATCAATAATGTATCCCAGATACTGAACTTGGGTCATGCCAAAAGTGCATTTCTCCAAATTGGAACATAACTTGTGTTGCCGCAATGTTTGGAAAACCTGTTGGGTGTGGTGGAGGTGCTCTTCCAAAATTTGGTTGAAGATCACGATGTCATCCAAGTATACCACTACAAATGAGTTGGTGAATGGTGGCAAGATGTCATCCATTAGCCTCGTGAAGATTGCAGGAGCATTCGTTAATCTGAAAGGCATAACCAACCATTCGAAAAGGCCCTCCTTGGCTTTGAAGGTAGTCTTCCACACATCGTAGGGTTCAATTGGTACCTGGTGATATCCTCCCTTTAAATCGATCTTGCTGAAATATTTTTCCCCCTTAAGTTGGTCCAGGAGGTCATCAATCCGTGGGATCGGGTACCTATTACGGACAGTGATCTTGTTCAACGCCTGATAGTCAATGCAGAGTCTCCAAGTCCCATCCTTCTTCTGTACCAACACGATGGAGCTTCCACATGGCGATGAACTTGGATGGATGTGACCTTTCTATAGAAACTCCTGAATCAACCTCTTGATTTCATCATTCTCCAGAACAGAGCACCGATAGATTGGTCCATTGGGCAGCGACACACCTGGGGTCAAATCGATGGAGTGCTTAACCTGACAGTGTAGAGGAACCCTTGTGGGGGAGGTGAAGTTGTCCTCGTACTTCTCCACGACCTTGTCCATCTATAGTTCTCGTGTGGAAGGGCCCTGTCTAGAGGTCATGGCCACTATCTTCTTCTTTCCTTGAGGGTGTAGCATCAAGAAAAAAAATTTCCCAGTTTTGGAAATGATCTTACTACATTGTTTTATAGTAACTAAAGAGATGGCGGTAGGCAGTAATACCTTCGGTATCCTGTACAACTTATTTCCCAAAGTAACAATAATAGCACGGGGCCTTGATTCATGCACATCATGTCACTTCCACAAGGATGGTTGTCCTAATAATACATCACAAACTTCAAGGGGAGAAATGTCACACAATACCTCATCCATGAAGGGCTTGATGTTGTATGGGAGGCGACACTGCTGGCTCACGTGAAGATCCCGTCCTTGGTGAGGCCACCCGATGGTGTACAGTTGTGGATGTGTTGTGGTCGGTAAGCCCAACTGCTTCACGACCTCTACCGAAATGAGGTTCTTTTGGCTCCCGCTGTCGACAATGAACTGTAGTGGGGAGCCCTTTACCCACATCTGGGAGTGGAAGTGATGCTCGTCCTCCTCTAGATCTTCGGGTTCCTCCTTCTGGATCTTCCTGGTGGCAATGGTGGAATTGGGCTCCGCATCAATAATCTGCTTCCCTTTGTCATTCCCCTTGTCGGGTTTTGACTCAGAGTCGGAACATGCATCTGATTCTAAAACCTTCAGCTTGACCACTAGTGACTGCTTGGACCAACACTCACTTATGTTGTGAGTAAAACTCTTATGGAACGCATACCACTTTCTTGTTTCCCTTTTCAGCTTCATGGCATTGTTCTTTGCTTGCATCTTTGGTGGGTTGTCTTGGGCCACCCTGCCTTAGCTTTGTCCTTTGTTCTACGGTTTAGGGGCACCTTTCCCTTGCTTCGGATTCGCAGATCCAAAGTCTCGCTTCTTCTGTTTAAACTTTTTCTCGACCTTGACGGCATATCGGTATGTCGTGCCAAGTGAGGGTATGTTCAGGAATTCTATTTCTTTCTAGATGTACTTGTGTAGGCAGCTACGATATTTGAGTACCAAATGCTGCTCCGAATCCTTGATACCCAACTTTGTGTGAAGGGTATGGAAAATATTGGTATACTCTAGCACGTCTTGGTCCCTTCCCTACCACAACATGGTCCACTTTATGTATTGATCCTCACAGCTTCTGACAGGGTAGTTCTGCTCCTTGATGGTATCCCAGAATGAATCCCAAGTGGGTGTGGCTGAAAATAATGAGCCTGTACTTTCATCCTTCTGCTCGCAATAGGTTTCCCACCAGACCTTGACGTGGGGGGCTAATTTGAGAAGAGTGAAAATAATATTTTCTGAACTGGAAAAATCATGAACAGAAAAATAACCCTATAGCATATTTAACCATTTATCGACAACATCCACATCTATCTGACCATCAAATATGGGGATTTCAAAATTAACTTGTACCTTAAACGGTGTGGCATTTCCAGAGTAGCTGTTGGAAGTCGATGTGTCGCCCCTGGGTAGTCGTTGAAGGATCTAGGAAAATTTGTCCATCAACGTGTTCCTTTGTCGCTCGAGGGCTTCTTCGAGCAAGATTTTGATAGGATCTCTTGCCCCCTCATCTTTCTTTTTATCCGCCATGGGAGGTTGTCGGGATTGGCGAGGCCGGTATTGCAAAGGTTTTACCAATTCAAGCCCTAACCCCTTATATCCTGACCTCATTGGGGACATGTAAAGAAAAACAGAGAAAAAACAGACCACTCTAATACCACTGATCTGGATTTAAACAAGAATGCAACAAATTATAGAGATAACCATAAACACAAAGATGCAATGGAGATAATACTTCATTTCATTAATGTAAAATACTGAAATATGCTTACAAACAACAATGGAAATAACTAGCTAGGGTGATGGCAGCTTATCTCTGAGAAGAGATGTGGTAGCTACATGCCTCTAAAATGTGTTACAATGAGGCTCGAAGGCCTATTTATTGTTGAGAAACAATGGAAAACTCTAAACATCCAAAAATCTAACCCTAGAAGATGAAACGCCAAACTGTGGGACCCGTTTGGGTAAGTTGGTACATCAACTTCCTAGGGTCGTAACTTTTCCATACAATCTCTGTTTGACGTGCACAATATCTCGTTAGAAATATCTATCTGAGAACTACGACTTTGGGTAGAGTAACATCAATCCATGGACCCATGTTGCTCCCATTTTTCCCAAAAAAACGTTGTTTAGGGCCTCAAAATGGCTTTAGAAGTTCAAGACCCGAAAAAATGCTAAAAAATAGTAAACTATGCTACAATTAAGGAAACTAAAAAGTTGAAAGAAACAATGGTGGGGGTCCAAGTGGACTTGGAAGGTGGCCACTAATATCCACCTGGATCAATTGCTTCCTGATAATATTGTTTTTTTTAGTGGGGCTGTATGATTTATTCGGGGATGCTACCCAAACAATTGAAGTAGGGTCCACCACACCCCGACCTTCCCTTGGTTCTTTACAATAACCTTGATAAAATTGTTGCTAAGTTAGCTAAAGTGATACGAGTACAC
The DNA here is from genome assembly GCA_031772625.1 of Pinus tabuliformis. Lineage (NCBI taxonomy): Eukaryota > Viridiplantae > Streptophyta > Pinopsida > Pinales > Pinaceae > Pinus > Pinus tabuliformis. The sequence continues at coordinate 464,639,300 of CM062814.1, forward strand.
AGTGTGCATGAGAAATACAAGGCAAGTTTTAACACAATAAATAGCAGTGGAATTAGAAAACTTAGTAATTTAGGACTACAAGGATCTCAGCAACCCTTAAACAAAGGATTTGTATTATTGGCATACACTCAGGGAAACATGACAGGATCTTTCACTAGATATCCTCAATATGTTGGTAGAGGAAATGAAGAGGTAGAATAACACTTGTACCTTTGAGAAGCTATATGGAGAGCACGTCAAATGCCAGATAATGTCAAATCAATTGAGTTCCAGACCACATTAAGGAAAAGAGCTCTATGTTGGTTTATAAAATGGGTAGAACATAACCATAATCTCACAGTAGATGATATCAAGAGAGGCTTCATTCAAAAATTCAAGGTACCTTAGACGAACCGACAAGGATTGTCGATACTATGGGAAAATAAGCAGAAGGAAGGTGAAACTATTTGGGAGCTAACACAGAGATTTAAGGATGCTATTGCCAAGCTGAGCTACACCTTAGATCCTAATCATCAAAGAGACCGGTTCATCAAAGCACTCTTACACCTTACAAGAACACAATTGACACAACAAAATATTGGGACTCTCCAAGATGCTTTAGAACAAGCGTTGCATATAGAATCCATGGCAGGATACCTGCATGAGTATCGAGGGGTGGGATTGCAAGACCCATCAATCATGGGCCTCTAAAATCAGATCGCCAACTTAAGAGAAAGATAATTTTTGTGACATTGGGGAAAGACCCTGGGTTTAGGTACAAGGGCCCAATAATGGTTCGTTGTAGTCTAGGACAACGCCGACATTTTCAACTTACCCCAAGGGATAAGGAGTCTCACCCAAGGTGTGTCACGACCAAAACTAAGAAGGGTTTAGTATAATGTCAAGAATATCTTAACGATTACTCTATATATAACCCAATGCATATATTCAGTCTAAAAACATATCAAACATACTTACAGATGAAACAAGAACTATTACCTCAAAACAGGTACTCGAGCCCAAAAACCCCAAAAAAACATGAAAAAACAACCCAAAATTGAAAAGTGTTTATTCCATAACGATGTTTTTTTTTAGGGTAAATTTTCAACATGTTTTTTAAATGGAAGTAAAAACCATTATTTTTTTAGAAAAATGGATCAAAAAAACACCCTTAACTATTATTATTTATTTATTTATTTTTATTTTTATTTTTTTCTGGAACAACAAAGAAAAAATCGGGTTACAATTTTGACATTTTTTAGCAATGGAGTTAAAGAGAAAATATCCGGACTTTGAAAAACTGTAAAATTCCAACAATTCTCGGACATGATGTTAAAGATAAAAATATCATGTCTCGAATCCTGATAATTCCAACTATTTCCATCCATGTTGTTAAAGATAAAATATCTTGACTCTAAAAAACCTTGAAATTGTAATTGTTTTTTACCATAGCATTAAAGATAAAATATCATAATTCAGAAACACCTTAACATTTTGATAACTTTTCAACCATGTAATTAAACATCTTAAGTTTGTAACACATTTAAACCATTAAATTATGGACAAATTATATGACAAATAATTTTTAAAAATGAAAAAGTAAATGAAAGATACATTATTCCAAGAGTAATTTTTAGCAATGAAATTAAAGATAAAATATCAGGACTTTGAAAAACTGTAACATTCCAAGACTTCTTGGACATGATGTTAAAGGTAAAATATCATGTCTCGAATCTTGATAATTCCAACTATTTCCATCCATGTTGTTAAAGATAAAATACATTGACTAAAAAGCCTTGAAATTGTAATTTTTCAACCATAGCATTAAATATAAAATATCATAATTTAGAAACACCTTAACGTTTTGACAAATTTTCAACCTTGTAATTAAAAACCTTTAGTTTGTAACACATTTCAACCATGAAATTATGGACAAACTATATGACTAAAGCAATTTTTAAAAATGAACAAGTAAATGAAAGATTCATTATTCCAAGAGTAATTTTTAGCAATGGAGTTAAAGATAAAATATCTTGACCCTAAAAAACCTTGAAATTGTAATTTTCTTCAACCATAGCATTAAAGATAAAATATCATAATTCAGAAACACAACATTTTGACAAATTTTCAACCTTGTAATTAAACCTTCAGTTTGTAACGCATTTCAACCATGAAATTATGGACAAATTATATGACTAAAACAATTTTTAAAAATGAACAAGTAAATGAAAGATTCATTATTCCAACAATAATTTTTATTTCAAAGGATAAAACTATAGCTCTTCTCAAATTTTAGCCTAAGACAACTTATCCTAGTGTAAGAAAAACCTGAAAATTGACCATCTAAATGAAGTGTTCATTTTAATGAGGCATTAAAATTTCAACAATTTTAAAACTATATTATACCAAATGATAACAACAAATAACATCATGACAATATCACTATATAATTTTAAAAATCAACATTAATTTCTAATATTTATTTACTTTTAATCAAAATATCAACTTTCCTAGATTGAATATCACATACATTAAAGCATATAATCCAAAAAACATAGAAATGACCCATAACTTCATGTAAGAGCATATGGAAGTCAAAAGTATTTATTTTAAGTTACCATGCAAACATCTCTAAAGACATGAATTTCTTTTAATTAAAACATTAAATCCAACAAACATAGAAATGACTCATAAATTCATGTGAGATCATGGAGGTCAAAATATTTATTTCAAGTTACCATGCAAACTTCATTTACATAAAATGTCTTAGACATTTATTCAAAAGCATCCATAGGATCTGGCACATCATCAGAATCTACATCTTCAGATGAATGACTCAATTCAGATGAAGATGACACATATTCTTCTCTTTCATCAACTAGAGCCCATCTGAGTCAACGTGCATGCCCACCATTTCAGGTTTCAAAAGTCTTATAAATATATGACTAGGTTCAACAGACTCCCATCTCAACATTGTTCCTTTTGGTAGCAACTTCTTCAAAATATGTGTGGTCTTGAAGCAAAGAGTTCCTCTCTTCGTTAAATTGAAGTCATAGAAAAGTATGTCAACATCCTCCAATTTTAATAGGTCTGTGCGGCGACGATTTATATTTGTACCCTTTCTTTTTCTCTTTCTGTGAATTTCTTTTATTCAATACCATCTCTAGCTTGTACACACCATTGAATGGGTGGGTACATGTGGCATACCAATGTACCTCAAAAACTGTAATATCTTCATTTTATTTAATGAATTTTATAACCTTCGCAACCCAAAATGGATAGCCAAGTGAATCTCCATCTGCTAATACTACTATCATGTAACCCTCCTTAACATCCTGCACAGAACCCCTGTAAAGGTCTTCCATGGCTTCACATTATGCATGTGATCTTCTAGAGCTAGTATATATTTCTCTTTCCCCTTCCTGTTTAGAATTAATATTTCCTTGAGATTGTTTTTGTTCAACAATGTGTCTTTCCTCATGTTCATTTGGCATATTTTCAGGCCAAATAAATGGAGTCTTCAAAAGTGTATATTCATTCCTGATATTGATATGATATCACTTTGATCCTTGAGAAGAGACTCTCACCAAACTAAATCAGCAACATCAAAGTAGTCATATGTATCTCTAATACATTTTTTTATTTCTTCCAGACATTCAGAATAATTTATCTCTCTCTTATGCCTTCGTGCATTATTGAGTTCAACAACCGATTGTAATAATATTATCTTTGATGAAAATATTTGATGATCTGGAACGAACTTCAAAAATGCTAAACCTGACAACAACCCCCATTCTACGACAATTGAATACTTCTTGCCCCATATAAGTGTTTTTCCATCAATTTTTTTGATACGAAATTGATGTTAGAAGCTAATGTCATTAAGTTGTTCAATGCATTTATCCTCACCATGCAATCCCAAAATAAGCCTTCGCATGTCAATAGTTTCCTCCAACACATGAAAAACTAGCTCTAGAATATATGCTTTCTTAATACATTCAATTAGTGATGGAAGGCTCCCAACATTCTTCCTCCTCAATGTTACTGTAAAACGACTAAACATCTGATCAATATGGTCATGAGTGTTCCCAACAAGAAGGAAACCAACCTTTACCTTTTTAAAATTTCCCAATTGAACAAGCCTGTTTAGATATCCAAAAAGAACTTGATTTTTATTTTCATGGCTTGTGTTGTCCAATTGAAAATAAAAAACTTCAGGGAGAATACCATACCAATGAGAAAGCACATCATGGATTATAGTTATGGTAATATTTGCATCATTATGAATATTTGGAGCTATAAAGTAAACCCTTGGCAACATCTTCCGTTAAAGACCATACAACCAACCAAGTGAAACTGAATAAAATTTTCTTCATGTAGATTTTTTGGTGTGTGGAAAAAATTTGGCAGAAGTGTTTCTTTCGGTCCATACCATCAATTATCAAACCCAAATATTTATTTGGATTATCATAACACTTTGTTCTATGTTTATACAATTTTTGTCTTTCACTTGTTTGCTGATTGCGATGCTCTTGAAGTGCTATGACAATGGAATCGACACATAAAATAAAATAAATATATTTTCATAGTTAATAACTATCAATTTTTAAAATTAATGTTATGAATGCATACATATTTCTACCCCTTGAAATTTATCTCTTTTTGATTTAAGAGAATCACATGTACTGCAAATCCCCATCCTCGTCTTCTTAGGAATACGAACAATGTTGAATTCGTTCCTCCATATCCTTGTAAAATATGAATATGTGATAAAATTACCATCTCCTTCAGCACCTTCTGCATATTCTTTGTATAAGTTCTAGATTTCTCATCTTGAGAAACTATCTAGAATATGTATTGTGTCTTTATTTGGCATACACTCTCCATGCTTTGAAAACATGTCTTTCATGCATGACATTGCAGTAATTGCTGATGGTCCAACCTCTCTTTTATAAAGTACTTCTAAATAGTATGTAGGGTATTTTCCAGTGTTTTTTGAATTCTTGACAAATGAAAATTACCAACCGAATGCAACATTTTGAAAGCCTTTCTACATATCAATACATTCCCAATATGATAATCATAACCTGCCAGTGTAGATTGCATGCAACCCACTAAAAATGAATTTTGCATGCGTTTATTCGTTGACAAATATTTCTTCCTTTTCTCCATAGCAAACTTGAAATCCATATGTTTCAAGCAATATTTTCGACAACATTCACTTGAAATCAGATCACTGACAAAACTTCTACTTATGAGATATTCTATCCTATCCCTTGTATAACTGGAATATTTTGGATTGATATGAAAATGCCTGCTCCTACTCCTTGATACAATATTTTCTTGCAACGTCTCCCCCATTTCATTATTATCTGCAAAATCATTTTCATCATCCATAGCAGGAATATTATATTGACGAAGATAGATAGAAAATTCATCACCATCATTGCTTGGAAAATATTCATTACCATCCTCGCATGAAGGAAATTCTTCACTACCAACATCCGTGCTTTTGAAATCTTGACTCAAATGAAATTCTTCACCATCTTCATCCCTAATTTTGAAAACCTCCCTTGGAGGGCTCAATTCATCATCACAACAGCTACCTTTGAAACAATCACTTAAAGAAAATGCATTACTGACATTTGTGCCTTTAAAATTATTGTTTGCAAGAAACTCTTCATTCTCCCCTTCATCACCTATGCTCACATAATCCTTAGGATTATGACTAAGTGGAAAATATGGCTCTCTATTCATAGTCAAATTATCATTTGCATGGAATTCTTCATCCTCCCCTTCATCAGTGGTGGTTTCATAATCCTTGGGCTTAGGAACAAGTGGAAACTTTGAATTTCTATTTAATGGAAATTATTCATCCTCTCCTGCGTTAGTGGTGCTCTCATAATTATTAGGATTAGGACTAAGTGGAAACTTTGAGTCTCTATTTACTAGAAATTGTTCATCCTTGCCCTCCCCTTCATCAGTGGTGCTCTAGTAATCCTTATTATTAGGAATATGTGAAAACTTTTCTTCATCCCTCCCTTCACCAGTGATGCTCTCATAATCCTTAGGATTAGGAATATGTGGAAACTTTTACTCTACAAATTATTCATCCCCCCTTCATCAATTTTGCTCTCATAATCCTTAGGATTAGGAATATGTGGAAACTTTGACTCTACAAGTTCTTCATCCCCCCCTTCATCAGTGCTGCTCTCATAATCCTTAGGATTAGGAATATGTGGAAACTTTGACTCTGAAAATTCTTCATCCCCCCCTTCATCAGTGTTTCTCTCATAATCCTTAGGATTAGGACTATGTGGAAACTTTGAATCTGCAAATTCTTCATCCCCCCCTTCATCAGTGCTGCTCTCATAATCCTTAGGATTAGGAGGAAGTGGAAACTTTGACTCTGCAAATTCTTTATCCCCTCCTTCATCAGTGGTGCTCTCATAATCCCTATGATTAGGAGGAAGTGGAAACTTTGACTTGGGAAATTCTTCATCACCCCCTTCATTAGTGTTGCTCTCATAATCCTTAGGATTAGGACTATGTGGAAACTTTGATTCTGAAATTTTTTTCAACCCCCACCATTAATGGTGCTCTCATAATCCTTAGGATTAGGAGGAAGTGTAAAAGTTGACTCTCAATTCACAGGAAATTCTTTGTGCTGCCCTTCATATATGTTTCTCTCATCATCCTTAGGATTAAGATCAAGTAGGAAATTTGTCTCGCTATTCATAGTGAAATAATTCCTATTACATTCATCAAAATGAATAAAGTTGTTGCATGACGAAGATGTCAATGTTGCAGAAAGAAAAACTTCACTAATAGAAGAATCCATGACCTTAAACCAAAAGATGTCGAACAATACAAATGCACTCACTCCCAATGACAATATATAACTTAGAGATTAAGAATTTCTCTCTAAAGTTTTCTCCCCAAATTTTTTCGCCGAAACTTTTCCCTCCAAAGTTTGCCCCCAAAATCTTTCGCTGAACATTTTCCCTCCAAAAATTTCATTTTTTAATTTTTCCCTCCAAAATTTTCATCTATAATTTACTTGAAAACATATTACTAAACTTTTGGTTTTGGAAAATTTCACCCTAGTTTCTATTCAAAATATTGATAGAAACTCAAAATATTTTTTCTATTTAAATTATTTAACATCGACTATGTAAGTAAATTAATTTTTATATTTAATATTTTTTTATCCCATAATGAATGTAAACTAACCTAAAGCTATAATATTAACTATAAATTATTTTATTTTAATTTTAAGTTTAATCCCACATTCAAGAAACAATAAATCATTCCCACAATCATTGCTATAAAATAAAATTCATCGTTTCTATTCATCACATCACATCAAGTCTTCTGGGTCTTGCTAAAAAGTTTGGAGCAATTTTGCGGAGGCGCTGCAAAGGAGCTGCATTGTCATAGATAGCACATTCACTCGGAGTTTTACATTCAACGAGAGTTTTACGCATTTTAAAGGTTAGTTTTGTTTCTATCTCGACTATTTATAGATGAATTTGGGAAAAACCACATAAAAAACTCTTTTTATTTTTTTATTTCTGTTGGGATGAAAAGGAAAAAAACACAAATTTGTAAGATTTTTGGGAGAAAAATTAAGAATTTTTTTAAAATTTTTAGGCTTTTGAAATGAAAAATGGGTGTTATTTTTTTTTCATTTGGGGAGCATAAAAATTATTACATGGAAACAAAAAAACATTTAATTTTTTTATTATATATTTTCTTTTATATAAATTTATTTCTTATATGTTTTTTAGTTATGAAAAATAATTTATAGAAATAAAATTAATAAAAAAAAATTTCAAATTTATTTTGGATTATTATCTAATATTATAAAAAAAAACAATTTAGTGATTTATTTGTTTGGTTTTTTTTTGTTTTTATTGTTCTTGTTTTTGTTTTTTTAACTTAAAATTATAATGTTATTTTCATAATTATTTTTTTACTGTTGTTTTATTTTTTTTAACCTAAAATTTTAATTTTTAATTTTTTAATTATTTGTTTTATTTATTATTTTTTTATTTAAAATTAAAATTTTGATTTTATAATTATTTGTTGTGTTTCTATTTTATTTTATTTTTTTCATTATAATTGTAATTTTATAAACAAAAAATAATTTTTTTATTATTTTTTTTTATTTACATACCTATTTTAAATTTTCTAATTTTCTAATTTTAATTTTAAAATTTGTAAATATTTGTAAATATTTATATACATCTTGTTTGTTATTAAATTTAACATTTTATTTTTTAGAAAATAAAATAAAAAATAAAAAAATTAATTTTTTAGTATTTTTGTTTTAGAAAAAAATAAAAAATAAAAATAAAAAATTTTGTTTTTTTGGGCCCGGCCCTTTGGCCCTTAGCCGAGGACCTGGGCTGCACAAATCGACCTGCAGCCCTTTGCCTGCTGGCTGGGGGCCCGGACAGGCGGAGGGGGCTACATGCATCTCCCCTCCGCCCAACGGGCCCCCGGCCAGTGACCAAAGGATGGGCCCAAAAAACCAATTTTTTAAAATTTATTTAATAAAAAATCAATTATTAAAAAAATAAATTAATAAAAACTAAAACAAAAACAATTATTATTATTTTTTAAAATTATTTATGTTTTTTCAAATTTATATAATAGGTTAAAAAAAATTAAATTAAAATTATATATATATATATATATATATATATATATATATATATATATATATATATATATAATATATTATGTTTAAAAAAAAAATTAAAAGTAAAATTAAAATTTTAATGAAATTGTACTTATAAAATTATTATATAATTTTAAAATAATTTCATTAACAAACTTTAAGATAATAAAAAAACATTTATATATAAACTTTTTAATACAATTTTATTAATACATTTTCTCTAAAAGTTAAATATAAAAAAATTATATATACATTTTTTATGTATATTATTTTGATTTTATTAATTTTTAATTGAATATCTAATAATTTTTTGTTTTTAATATATAATTTGTTAATTTTTAATAATTTAAAGTTTCATGATGATGATGATGGTTAATGTCCATTGAGACCAAACTTTCATCTATCGGACCTAAAGAAATGAATTATTTAGTTTGATTTAAGATTTTATTCCTATGCTCAAAAAGCTTGGAGAGAAACCTCTTGAGCTCACTGTGATTTTGAGTACGTAAAAGGCTAGGAAGGTCAGTATTGCAACAAAGATTTTGAAACTGAGATCTAATGTGGTTGTACATGGGGCACTCTAAGAGGAAGTGATTTTCATCCTCGATGTTCATATTCTCACAAAGATGGCAGAACCTTTCCATCCACGGTGTTTTAGGAACTGTCCAACGATCTGTTTCACTATGGAGCTCATGAGAGTTCGTTCTAAGCTTGGCTATATTAATTTTCTTCTTTGAGCTAGTTAAAATAGAGAGATACTTTTGATTTTCTAGGGTGGGGTTGATGACCTCCTTATACTATCTTAATTTTCTTTTAGCAGTTAAATATTTCTCACACCACATTTTTTCTTTGAACTTAGAAGTAACAATATTTTTAATGTTATTAATGTTTTGCAATGCAACATTCTCATCGATCTCCCAATGGTTTAACCAGGCCCTGGTGTCTTTATACCAACCTCATTTGAGCCTTAGGTGGTTTTGGCTGGAATTTAAAGCTAGCTTAGGAAGTCTATGGTCTCCTATGTTATTGTGTTTGTGCTTGTACAACAGAAGCCTAGTCATAGCTAGGCTTTCGATAGGGGAAAGACCCACTGTCTATAAGGAGAATAGGATAGGGTATGTTGCTTTTAATTTTTAGGTTATACATTATAAAACGCTTCTAAATTTGCTCAATATTTCTCCAAGATTCTCTATAGATGCTACAACCCCAAACCTCACTCCATATAAGATAACTAGAGTGACTAAAGTTTCAAAAAGGAACTTCTTTCTATCCTACATTACGAGGTTTGCCATTTTACAATTATTTTCAAGACCAAAATAAGATTTCCATCCCCCATTAAACCTTCTCTCAATGCTATAGTTCTAGTTGAGCTTGTGATGAATATCAATTCCTAGTTACTTGTAGGAAGACACTTCCTCCAAGTTACTATTGTCATACATAAAATTAGTGTAACTGTCCTTCTTGGATTTGACAATCATAACTTTTTTTTTGTTAGTGTTAACAATCATACCCATGGTAGGGCAGAAATCCTTAAGAAGTATAAGTTTCTTATCAAGATCAGATGGACGCCTTGGGAGAAGAACAATATCGTCAGCGTAGAGAAGAAGGATGATGACTATCCTAGCTAAGATCGTGCCAACACAACCTGCTTCCACTAAACAACCTTCTAGCTTGTCGATGTAAATGAAAAATAGGGTAGATAGAAGGGGCAACCTTGTTTAACTCCGATATTACACTTAATATCTTTCGACCACCCCTCATTTCTCTTTAACTTGGCAATTACATTCTCGTATAACCTTACAGTGGCAGCTCTCAATTCAAAAGGAACCTTTAGCTCTTCTAATCTGTTCCAAAGGTTGTTTCTAGGAACCATATCGAAAGCCTTTCTAAAGTCCACAAAGCCACAAAAGAGATTGGATTTATCATTGCAGCATTCCTCCACAATGATCCTAAGAGTAACGAGGTGGTCTGTTGTTGAGTGCTACTTTCTAAAACCCACTTGGCCTTTTCCCACTTACCTTCACTTTCAATCCATATGCTCAACTTCCTTTCCAAATAGTACCATATAACTTGGCTAGGAGAGGGTTGATCATAATTGTCCGATAATTAGAGGGGTTATTTGTATCCCCACTTTTAAAAATATGGATAATGAGGCTTTGAGTCCATGGTTTAGGGAACCCTTGCTTGACTGCTTGATTGAAAAGCTTGTGAATGTGGGGGATGAGGACATGACCTCCAATTTTTAATACTTCCACCTGGTAACCTTCAATGTCCTTAGCTTTCCCATTAGCCAAGTGATTAACCCCAAAATCAATGTCATCTAATGAGAAAATGTCTTTCATTGTGAGCAGGGTTTCAAAATTATCCATGACATTTGGATATTCATAAAGCTTTTTAAGATAGGAATTCGAATTGTGTAAAGCAATTTTATTATTATCTTTAGTTTTCCTAGTTAGAATTTGCCTCCAAAATTTTTCAGGAGCTACCTTAGAGAGGTGTAAGAGATTATCTTGTCTTTTATGAATATACTGCCTTTTTTCCTTTTAGTTAGGGCTTTTTATATTTTTATCTTGCCATTTTTAAGAGATTCATCAACAACTTCCTTAATTGCTCTCCTCACACTTTTACAATCTTTGTCATACCATGGGTTGGTTTTTCTATTTACTTTATTACTTGAAACTTCAATTGAGAACTTGTTAATAGAATATGAGAGGGTTGTAGTAAAATTATGATAGAGATCTTCTATGTTGTCTATACTAGATAAAGGAAGAAAATTAGTTTTTAATTCATTTAGAAAGGGATCTTTTTTATTTCTATCAAAGATTAACTTCTTTTGGCTATAAGGATTATCTTCTATGGGATCTCTATGCATGACAAAATTGAGAGTTATAAGTAGAGGCCTATGATGAGTGAGGCTCGTGGCCTATGATTATATATATGTTGAATTTAATAATTTAAAATTTAATATATAATTTATTTTTATTTCTTAATTTTTTTTTTATATATAAAATTTGTTGATTTAATATTTGAAAATTTGATATATAATATTTTTTCTTTCTTTCTTATATATATATCTATATATATATATATATATATATATATATATATATATATATATATATATATATATATATATATATATGGTGTTTTTATTTTAATAATTTAAAATTTAGTATGTAATTATATTTTTATAAAAATGTAGATATAAATTTTAAAACTTTTTTTAAAAATTACATATAATTTAACTTATTTTTATATTAAATAGCAATTATAGTGTATAATTTTTTATTTTATGTTTTTTATTTTTTAAGTAATATATATGGTTTATATATATATATATATATATACATATATATATAGATTTCTCAAGAAGATAGCATCAAGGAAGGTCTCTATGAATATGTCTGGAATAAAGGCAACAATTCCATCATCTAAAGTTGCAAGTGGACACGTTTTGAATACTGTCGAACATACAAGAACTAATAGTTGACCAACTAGCCCTGATAGCTCTACTATAAACTTCACTGCTTAAAGGGTCAAATTCAGGATTGATGGTTGGTTTCTACCGAAAACGGTGCTCGCAGCAGTCGTTCTCCTCCTTAATCACTCAGTTTCCTCACACCTTCTCAACCTCCGTGTCTCTATTTCTCTCATAAACCTCTTAATCCATTGACTTTTCCTATTCCCTGCTCAATTCCTTTACCCCGTTGCCTTTATTTTTTCTGTATAAATTCTACATATCACCTTTTATTTATGCCCCGGGCGCTAAAGTTATCAGCCCGCGCCCACGTGACCCACCCCTCCATAACCCTTTGCTGCCTTTTCCCACGTGTTAAACATCATTTGCCTCCTTGCCATTGATCACGTCCATTGCGATAACTAATGGCTGATGCTTCCCCTGATGCACCATGTGTCGTATTTTTATTTGATCGCACACCCTCATACGAAAACCACTGTACCCCCATAAGCAGTGCGGGGAATACCTTTCACCCGCGAAACCACCTATCCCCCGGCTGTTAACCTCCATGCTTCTTCTGCATCTGATTACCGTCGGATCTGCCCGACTGCGATCCGATGGCTCACATTCACTCCACCCCATGTTATCCCGCTAGCTTCCTCCGATGAAATCTAGGTTGTTCATCCTTGCGATTTGATGGCCCGCATCTATTTGACCCGCCTCTACCAAGATTTCCCCTTCCGATAGATCCTCACCGTTGATCCACGTGATCCAACAGCTGAGCTTTATCCCCTGCTTGCTCATGCTTCTACCATGATTCTTAACTCCTTTGACTGTCTGGAGCTCTCGATGGACAACAACGATCAGCTACCTGTACCCTGCATATTCAATCTGCAACCACCGCATTCAGGGAACAACATGGCTGAGAAGGAAACAGGACAACCTCGAGCAGTTAACGCAGTTATTAGCTTGTACCAGCCAATACTTCATCTGCCTAAGCAGGACTGCAGAACACCAGAAAAGGTTGATTTTGTTCATTAAACCAGCAGATCATGGCAAAGGACCATTCCAAAGAGTTAATATGGTTGATGGTCCATTATTATCCTTCCTCGTATAACATAGTAGAATGTTTTTGTAAACAACCTCTATATATATCCAGAAGACAGAATGTAATAGGGGTTGATGGTTGACGAATATTATTCTGATCTAAGCTTCAACTTCTAGAGACTATAACTACTGTGACACCTGCAGCTTCTTGTCTTCATTTTTAGCTAATACAAGCTTCTTTTGCTATTAATTGCTCACTTTCCACTTCTTCATCTTTGTTCCAGGCTATGCCTGTTGTGCATTTATTCATGTGTTGCTAATGTTTAGCGTTAGAGGGGCTGTCATCCCACCTCTGTGTTAGAATCTAGTTAGTTTCATTGAATTTGTATGAAGGTTTCTGTTGTTTTAATTCCAGAGAGTTGTCATCCTTTCTGTGCATTAGGAAATAGATTTGCAGACCTTTTAACTGGTTGCAACTGGCCATCACAGGGTCCTGTGCATTTGCTGGTGTGATTGGTATTCTTCATCATCACATTTTCCTTAATAATGTGAGTAATTGGTGGTCTAAAGCCTTGTAGTCTAGGGGTGTTCACCCATGTCTGGGGTTAAGCATAGTAGAAGTGGTTATCTGGCTTGAATATGCAGCATTTCTTTCATTCATCCACCATTTATCCAACATTTTTTTTGAGTTTGTAATGTTCTCAAGCATCTCTGATATACAACTTAGGAGAGTTTCTTGGGGTGATAACATTAATTGGCGCCATTGTCGGGGAGAGGAGAATTGAAGCTCAGCTTCCCTGGGAGAACGACACAGTTCCAGATTTTGATGATAGACAAGGTCTGGGCACATAATTTGGTTGTAATCATCTATCTGGCGACTCCACTGGAGGAAAACCATTCTTTGGCGACTCCACATTGCAGTTCTGGCAGTTGGTGAGGCATGCTTGGAGAAATCCTTAGAAACCATCAGCTGAACCAGTGTTTGATCCTGAGAAGATCGTTAAGCAGAAGAAAATCTCATAGAAAGGAGCATCAGGACCAGATAAGCCTTAGAATTTTTTTGTATCTCTGCTAGTGTAGAAATACCTTCAGAGATTCATAAAGCTCCTTAGTCATTCATTTCCCTTTCAGACCTCAGTAGAAAAAAGCACCATGTTGTCCATCATATTCCTCTACCTCCGTTATCCTTTTCATTGAGTCATTTCTCTCAGTTCACTAGTATCCTTTTACCTTACCTCAGTCATGGCAGGCCAGCAAGCCCTTACAAAAATAGAAAGAATCATTGCTACTAGGTATGGACCTTTAGTCTTGCCTACCCCTTTGAATGCCATGACTGCAGGAGATTATCAAGAATTTATGCCAAAGTTTACTGGTGCAAAAGGAATATTAGCCGAAGAGCACCTTGAGTCCTTTTATAGTTATGCTGATAACCTAGATATCAATGAAGAGGATGTCTGGATGAGGGTTTTTGTCCAAAGCCTAGATGGGGAAGCTAGAAAATGGTTCAGAAATTTACCCCCTAGGTCTATTGAAAATATTGAGTCCTTATATGATGTGTTCCTAAAGCACTGGGGGAATAATAAATATGTGCTCTTTTATCATACTGAATTCGGGAACTTGTAGAGAGAAGATGGTGAACTGCTATCTGATTTCAACATCAGATTCAATCTTATGTACAACAGAATGCCAGCTGAAGTAAGACCTACCCCTACTTCTGCTATGATCACTTATGTTAATGCCTTCGATTCTCAGTTCTGCCTACTATTAAGAGAAAGAAGATGTGCTTCCTTGGCTGATATGGAAACTACAACCTTTGAAGTAGAAGCAAACATTACTGCTACAGAAAGACTCGAAGGTGATGATGAAAGGAGAAGACAGGGAGGTGAGTCCTCATCATCCTATGATCCTGAAATTGATGAATTAGCTAGGATGATTGAGTTCTTGGCCTCTGAAGTTTCAAAACTAAAGGCTGAGCAGTATTATGAGGAAGCAGGAGCTCCTTGTTCTTCTTCTCTTTCTGAGCCAAATACATATAGAGGAACACAGGAGCAATTGCAGATTTTGTAAAGAAATAAAGTTACAAATGAAGATGAAGGGGTAAGCCCCATTTTACAGAATATAGTCATGGAAGAAGTGCAGCATGAGGAGGAGGTCCATGCTTTTGAAGGTGATCCTTTCCTGACAAGCGCTGCTTATGAGAAAGCATTATCCAGAGGCACTGGCCAACAGTTTGTTGTAGCTGCAGAACAACAAGTTGATCAGCAGAAGCAGCCAGCAACAGGTCCTACTTTGCTCCAAGAATTTGTGCCTGAAGCCAGCTCATCTTCACATGGCTATGAAGATTTGTAAAATCACCGGCCTGCTTTGGTCCCCGACCCAATAATCGAAGAGGGAGAGGAAAGCTCCCCATCATCTTATGTTCCTCTGTCTGCTCAAATGACAATCCCTCAAAGTTTCCCCTTAAACACTGAGGCAGAACAAAATTCAATGCTCAAGGCTGAAACTGATCATCTCAGTCTTGATATTATGAAACCTGCTCAGGTGGCCTCCACACTGAATGAAAGGGCAGCTTATCAGATGATAGAGGAGGAAGATGCTCAGTCCTGGAACTCCTACTTGGATGTGGACTGTTTTGAGAAAAATAAAGGAGCAGAAAATGTCTTTGTGTCCCCTACACAAGAATGCAATGATGCATCTCTTATGTTAGTTGTGCAGACCACAAAAGACACAGAGAAGTACACAACAGCCATGATTATTCAGCAGGTGTACAAAGGCTCCCATGAAGAACATCCAAGGAGGAGAGCACACAATAGGGAGATGAAATTTGATCTGTATCTACCTATTAAGCCTAAATTTCCTAAACTGTTTGAGGTGGATGATCAAATAAATCTTGTTTTGCATCTCTATGATGAAAGGGCTGAGAGCAAGAGAAACAATTTTGGTGGCTCAGCAGATGGGCAGTTTTTGAAGTTTCAAGTTTTCAAGCCTTAATATTGTAATTGTGTTCTTTTAGTATAGACTTCATTTGACTCCATATCCAATGGATACCAGACAATGTTTTTAAAGCTAAATTTTGTAGGAAGGCATTGGTCTGAAAGTTCTTGAGACCTCACAGGGAGGATCTCATCCCCAGAAGGAGCCAGTGTTAGCTCTGCTATAAACTTCACTAGTTAAAGGGTCAAATTCAGGATTGATGGTTGGTTTCTGCCGAAAAGGGTGCTCACAGCAGTAATTCTCCTCCTTAATCACTCGGTTTCCTCACACCTTCTCAACCTCCGTTGTCTCTGTTTCTCTCATAAACCTCTTCATTCCTCGACTTTTCCTATTCCCCACTCAATTCCTTTACCTCGCTACCTTTGTTTTTTCTGTATAAATTCTACATAGCACCTTTCATTTAAGCCATGGGCGCTAAACTTATCAGCCCGCGCCCACGTGACCCACCCCTCCATAACCCTTTGTTGTCTTTTCCCACGTGTTAAACATCATTTCCCTCCCCGCCGTTGATCGCGTCCATTGCGAGATCTAACGGTTGATGCTTCCCCTGATCACGTGACTTGCGCACACGTTAACCTATGGAGGCGGCGGTTTTTGTGTGCCTCGCGTAGTATTTTTATTTGATCCCATGCCCTCATATGGAAACCACTATACCCCCATAGGCGGTGTGAGGAATACCACCCGCCCGCGAAACCACCTGTCCCCCATCCATTAACCTCCACGCTTCTTCCACGTCCGATCGCATCTGATCTGCTTGACCGCGATCTGACAACTCACATTCGCTCCACCCCACGTCATCCCGATACCTTCCTCCGATGCAATCTAGGCCGTTCATCCTCACAATCCAATAGCTTGCATCTGTTTGACCCGCTTCTACTGAGATTTCCCCTTCCAATAGATCCTCACCATTGATCCCCGTGATCCAACGGCTAAGATTTATCCCTTGCCTGCTCATGCTTTTGCAATGATTCTTAACTCCTTTGACTGTCCGGAGCTCCTAATGGACAACAACGATTAGCTGCCTTTACTTGGAACATTCAATACGCAACCACCGCATTCAGGGAACAGCATGGCCGAGAAGGAAACAGGACAACCTCGAGTAGTTAACATAGTTATTAGCTTGTACTAGTCAGTACTTCATCTACCCAAGCAGGACTACAGAACACCAGAGAAGGCTGATTTTGTTCATTAAACTAGTAGATCATGGCAAAGGACCATTCCAAAGAGTTAATATGGTTGATGGCCCATTATTATCCTTCCTCGTATAGCATAACAGAATGTTTTTGTAAACAACCTCTATATATATCCAGAAGACAGAATGTAATAGGGGTTGATGGTTGATGAATGTTATTCTGATGTAAGCTTCAACTTCTGTAGATTGTAACTTCTCTGACACTTGCAGCTTTTGGTCTTCATTTTCAGCTAATACAAGCTTCTTTTGATGTTAATTTCTCACTTTCCACTTCTTCTTCTTTGCTTCAGGCTGTGCCTGTTGTGCATTTATTCATGTGCTGCTGATGTTTAGCATTAGAGGGGCTGTCATCCCACCTCTATGTTAGAATCTAGGTAGTTTCATTGAATTTGTATGCAGGTTTCTGTTGTTTTAATGCCAGAGAGTTGTCATCCTATTTGTGCATTAGGAAATAGATTTATAGACCTTTGAACTAGTTGCAACTAGCCATCATAAGGTCCTGTGCATCTGCTGGTGTGATCAATATTCTCCATCATCACATTTTCCTTAAAATTGTGTGTAATTTGTGGTCTAAAGCCTTGTAGTCTAGGGTGTTCACCCATGTTTGGGGTTAAGCATAGTAGAAGTGGTTATTTGGCTTGAATATGTAGCATTTCTTTCATTCATCCACCATTTATCCAACATTTTTTTTGAGTTTGTAATGTACCCGAGCATCTCCGATGTACAACCTAGGAGAGTTTCTTGGGGTGATAACAAGTCCATCAAGTGCACCAAAGATTGTTTCTGAATGGATGAATTCACGAGAAATAAATAAAATAGAATTTACACGGCATATTCAAGATTTTGAATCTGATGATACTATACATCTCTATCTATACTGTGGTATGATTTATTTGGGTGAACCGTATGAGGTGATAGGAAGAGTACGAGACATATGTTTGGTGTCGAATTCAAACATTGTTTATGTTCTTGAAAAATTTCTCAAGTCATATAAAAATGTTAGATATCATCTCAAAAAGTACAAGTATGACATAGATCAAGAATCTACACCAGTGTGTGAAGAAATCTCATCCAACATTTCAAATAACATTGTAAGTATGCTTATTTATATTTATGTGTAATGTATTATTATAATGATCATTAAATTGTTTATAAATGATTGCTCATTGACATATTTCACTTTCTTTGATAAGATTTTGCTAAGTCTTTCAATGATGCTAGAGGGTATTTATTATGTGGAACCAAATATTATGAATGTCATCAAAAATTTCCATATAGAGTGAGAACAAGAAAAGAGAATGAGGCAAAGATCAACAATCCATAACACTACAGTGGTACATGCAGGGGATCAATAAAGAATCCACATGGTGGGTCAATCTAACAAAGGTAAACATGTTTCTTTTGAAGATGTGACAGTTGTAGCTCACGCTGAAGCTCAAAAATATGTTTCCATTAGTGAGGAGGAGGTTAGAATTGTTCTTGAAATGGATAAAAGAGATAAAACACTGAAAATAAAAATGCCCATGGATGTCTCTCTTCCCCTTGATGATGAGGAGATTACTTTTGTCGAAGAAGAAATGTCAACTAGGAAAAAGAAGAAATATAAAATTGGCGAATTTGTTAAAATCACAAGCAACAGTGAAGAACAAAGTGAAAGTTCTAAAAGCAACAAAGAGCTCATAACATTAGGTACTAATTTAGAGGATGGCATTATGAAAACAAAACAAAACGCCATTCAGAATCACATGAGGAAGAATAAATTAATTAATGGTGGAAAAATATTTGAGATTAATGTCACCCAATTCTATAGGTCAGATGAAGGACAATCTTAATATCAAATTAGAAAGGCACATCACCTGCATGTCCATAATTTGAAAACATTGTTCATGTACAATCCATATGCACATGTGATGACTTATGTAATTCTTGTTGATCCAAATCAAGTTCCCAATAAGGAGGCATTTGATAGGACACGATGTTTTGACTACAAATATTATGTAATTGGAGGGAACCATTCAGCAAAGGCCAAAAGACAATTGATTGAGGAATATCCTGGAAACTATCTCTTTGAAACAGTGAAATGCATCATTTATGCTGGTTTAACAGAAATGGAGGCAAAGTTATTGGCATGGGATCATAATTAAGTTAATGAGTATAAAATGTCTATGACTTTCGTTCAAAGGGTTAGATTTATTCATAATGAATTTTTAGAAAAATGTGGTGGGGATAAGATTAATGTCAATTTAAGCCTTCGGAAAGAATGTTGTATGGAAATAGGTTATCAAATTGAGGATAGAATCCAGTCAAAAGGTGGCAAAGTAAATTCATAACTATTCAGACGCATAGATAGAATTTTCCATTTGGCATTTAGAACATGGGAGATATAAGAATTGATTGATGACATTTTTGAATTGTGGGAGAATATTGGCGTAAAGAAACAGAAGGTTAAAAGTTATAAACCCATAATATGTACCAACAATAAGACAGGTCCTGAAATGAAGCAACTTCTAGATGATATGACTATCACACCTTGGAGAACAATGCAAGGTGTGAAAGATGAAAAACTAGTCAAATCAATATTATGTCATGTGAAGCCAGGTGAATTGTCATTGGAGGAAATGTGCTCGAAATTTCAAAAGTAATTTTGTTCAATTACTTTTACTTTTTCTTAGATTATAATTTTCTTTTAAATATAACATATTGTTGTTGGTATTATTTGTTATACATATCATTATATTAACAATTTTTACTTTAATTATTCAGTCATAAGATTTATATGAAAATACAAGAACATATGGCTAAAATGTTGAATGAAGAGAGTTGGAATGATGTTGTACTCAACTACCCAGAAATAAGTTCTACAACAACACTTAAAGACTTTTATCTCGCATTCAAAAAGGTATGTTGATTTTTAAATTCATTTTATTCATATAATTTTTTTATTTTATTATATTACTTATACTTATATTTATTTATTTCATTAAAGATGTCAAAGAAGGATGCGAATGGAGTACCAAATACTTTCAGAAGTTTCATTGAAAAATTAAGTTGGGAAGGCTGAGAAAGCAACTTCTTAGGAATGTTGAACTTGATCCTACTCTTATTCATTTCATTTGGAATGACTATCCAATATCAAATAATACAAGGTGACTGTGAAGACATTGCAAAACTCATACCTAAACTGGAATATGCCCTAGTTATTGCAGACATTCCTCATGGTTTCAATTTCCAAAACATTGAATATGATAGTGAGCCTTACATTTATCAAGTTTTTAATAAAGTGGTTACAGGCTTTTAAGAAGTCACAACATCACCACTTTGGAGATTTGTGACATTTCATTCAGACACACAACTTGCAATGTTGTTAACAAGCTTCAGGGGAAAATCAAACTCAAGGATGCAGCTTACATGGTAAGACATTGAAATTGTATGTTTGATTAATGTAAATTTTTTGTATGTACAAGTGGATTGAACTTTTACTATGTTGTGTTATAGGCAAAAGTCAAATCTTATTTCTTCTAGAGATTAGCCAATTACAAGTGATTGTGAGTTCATCCATGTTGAATGTTGGGAAAAAGATGATAACTATAAGTCAATTCTTCTGAACCAAGTACTGGTTCATGACGTTGTCATAAAAAAGGTTAACATATGACGATAAAGATGCAAAAGGGGAGATAGTTAACATTATCAAAAACCACAAACATTGATTAACTATCTTATAGATTTCTGTTCAAATGAAGGAGATTGGGTTTTCGATTTATTTTCAGGTTGACGTAAGTTTTATTATATAAAATTGAATTTTAATATTTTATTTTTTTGCTTTTATGTGTCTATACTAATTTACTTACTTATTGTTTTTGTGCTTGATGATTAGGTACAACACTATCATGTTGCCTACAAAAAGGAAGAAATTGCATTGCGATTGAAAGAGACCCTCTACAATGCAATTTTATTCAACAAAGAATTAATGCTCTTCAATTTCTTCCTGATGAAATGCAAGACGTTGGTTTGAGGAAAGGATATTTTAATGAATCACATGTGGCCGAAAAGGCAAAGGAACCACAACCACCACTATATGGAATGATTGGAAAATGACACTTTGGGAGATTTGCAGACATAAAAGATCCAGTGGATGAGGAAAATGAGGAAACTCAAGCAGGAAATATTGTGGAAGAAGAAAATAATGAAGCTGCAGAAGACGATGAACATGGATTATATGATATTGTTGATGACATTTAAGTTATGATTGCAAATCAAACTCAATTTTGAGAGATATTCATTAGTTTTATTTGTAATGTTTTGACTTTGAGATTTTATGAGAAGAATGAACATTTGATTATTGTTGTTATATGTTCAATATTTGTATTATCTAATTCTCACTGTAATTTTTATGTGAATATATTTTTATTTTTATTTTTATTTTTTATTTTTTATTTTTTATTTTTTATTTTTTATTTTTTATTTTTTATTTTTTTTATTATTTTATTTTTTATTTTTATTTTTATTTATTTATTTTTATTTATTTTTTTATTTTTTTTGTAAAAACCCTATGATTACTATTATTTTTTAACATAAAATTCATTAAAAATGCTATTTTTTAAAGTTTTTCTGTTAGGATTTTCCCATAAAAATCGTTTATTTGACATGTCATTTTTGACAAAAATTCTGAAAATGTGTATTTTTTTCATTATATTTATATAGAAAATGTGTTTTTTTTGTGAAATGTTTAAAATTATTGTGTTTTAGTGACAATTATTTGATGTCCATTGAAATATTAATTAACACTACATAAACATATAGAAAATAGTAAATTTAAAATATTGACCATTATTTTTATTTTTTTAACTATGTGAAAAAGTGAAGATTTCATTAAAAATAAAATTGAAAAGAAAAATGGAAACACAAAAAAAACACTTAAAAAAAAACTTATGGGAAGAAGAAGAAATTAGAAAATTTAAAGTGTCAAAAATCAGCCCTCTAAAAAAAGGGGTTGATGCTGCATCAAAACTTTTCAAAATCAGCATGAAAATCACTAACATCAAAAAAAAGTGTTCATACTTGATACAAAAGAAAATTTAAAGTGCTAAAAAATGCTTAAAAAAAATTTGTTCTGGCATCACCAGTTTTCAAAATCAGGGGATTTTTTGCTACCTCAAAAAAATGGGTACCAGTTCACTTTCTCGTTTGATTGGTAACTATGTTATCAACATGATGATCAATATAACATGAGAATAGACTCACAAAATATTAAAAAAAATTAGTGTGTCCATGAATCATAACCAAATACACACATAATACCAAGTAACCAGTCTGATTTCTCATTTATATTAATCCAACAGAAGCTTCAGTACATTATACATTCGGCCTCAGCCATAGACAAATACATAAAATACCAAGCATATAGAACATCGTGAATCCTAATAGACTTCAACTCTGGCTTTCCTCCTACTTTTCAGCTAGTAGCGCTCTCCTTTCCGCTCTAATATCTCTAGCCTTCCGCAATCCTTCTACATCCATTCCTTCAACAATATCTACATTCCCCAACTAGTAGCATCCTCCCCTAAGGCCCTTCCCCCAACACTAGGTTTTTACACTACCATGGTTGTTGTAGGTAAAGGTAACAACCCTTCTTCTACCATGAAAATCTTAATCCACAAAGAAACTTCCCTCACCATCTTCCCTCTTAATCCTGACTTGAACACTGCTTCCACCCTTGAAAAGCACTGACAGTTCTCTGATGCGAACTCGACTATGTATCCATCTACTGTAGTCTGCATCCAAAAATCTACCGCCCTTGTCAGATTGATATCCAAGTGTCAAAGTGATGTAAGGTCTGTGGGAACCAAATCTTGACGAGCAGGTGTTGTTCCTTCTCGTCGACTCTACACTTTTAGCCTCCTTAACCAATTATACAAGTCCTCTAAGAACTTACACCAGAAGATCTCGTATTGGTCACTCGCAACCTCAGAGTATAAAATCTCTTTACTTACTTTGGCAATAGGTTGACCCCGATGAATAGCTTGTTCTAATATAAACTAGTCTACTCTTTTATCCCACCAATATCTTTCTTAAATATCCTCGACACCATATTCCAAACTAATTCTTATAACTTTAGGTCTCAGCAACAAAATCATTTTTTGGCACAAAAATGTCATCAGGGAAAGAACCTGGGTTCAGGCACAAGGGGCCAACAATGATTTGTTGTAGTCTAGGAAAATGCAAACATTTTCACCTTACCTTGAGGGTTAAGGAGTCTCACCCAAGGCGTGTCGTGACCGAAACTAAGAAGGGTTTAGCATAATGTTAGGCATATATTAACCATTATGCTATATGTGGCCCAATGCATATATTCAGTCTAACAACATATCAACATGATGATCAATATAACATGGGAATAGAATCGCAACATATTAAAAACTTTTAGTGGGTACATGAATCATAACAAAATACACATATAATACCAAGTAAACCAGTCTAAGTTATCATTTATATTAATCCAACAAAAGGTTTAGTACATTATACATTCATCCCTAGCCGTAGATAAATACATAAAATACCAGGCTTTTAGAACATCGCGAATCCTAATAGACTTCAGCTCTGGCTTTCTTGCTACTGCTTTGGCCTTCAAGTCAGATACTCTCGTAGCTCGCACCCTCGTCGCTACTTGTCTTCAACCCCAAAACTATTCAATCCTTCTCTCCTTGCAGTCTCCTTTTGTATTCTCTTCTATTGTCTGCACTGTCAGTTCTATTCGGTTGTCTCTTTCCTCGGCCGCCTCTCATCCGTCTTGTATACTCTGCTACCCATAATTTCTACTAACACCTTGCCACAACAATCTCACAACTGCATATTCCTGTTTCCCTTCCAGGTTGTCTTCTTTGCAACTTGACCATTGCTTCCATGACCTGTTTTTTCTTCTTCATATCCTCAAAATCTTTCAAAATTTAAAATGAAGTCCCCAACAAGATTTCCTCTAGTGTTGAAGAATCTCATGAAGGCATAGGGCGTTGGATCTTTGGCCCCTATACCATGTAAAAATCTTTAAACAACCACTGCATATTCCTCAGCATCACAAAATATGTCACTTCTATTCTTCATGCCTTGACAAATGGTACTTGCAAGTCACTGTAGAAAAGAGATATGCAAATGAAGCAACTTATTCCCACCACAGATACAAGGTACATAATAATTCTTGAATGTATGTTCACATTCAAATTTCCTTTTTCTTTGTACATCTAACAAATCCAAAAATGCACTACTTTGACCATTCAAGAAAATTGGAAAGAAATAAGAATTAAATCTTCATAACCATTATGGATGTTTCAATTTTGTATGGCCATATTAAGGTCACAACTAGGCTTACGATACAAGTTGACAAAATATAAAAAATATATAATATCAATGTACATAGATGACACTAGATTAGACTTATCTATGCTAGACAACAACAGTAAGAAAAGTAGTTGATTGAACAAGACAAGGATGATTATCATGAGAATAGATGTAACAATTTTCTTGCATTCCATATTAACTTCAAGGATGGTATCAACACACCAAAAATAGAAATACATACAGGAAATGAAACCTGAAAAGGAGAGAAAGCATGAAAGTAGAAAGGAGATTTCCACAATGTACAAAAGGAATATTCTTTATTGTATCATCTATATAGAACTACAAAACTTTTGCAGAGTGCATAAAATGACATCTTTGGCTGCAACCTTCTTGGCAGGGGCAATCCATGTGACCAAGATATATTTCTTATAAATATATTCTATGATAATCTTGGCTATCTCCTATGTATTAAGAAGGACTTGGCGAGGAGCATATAAAGAGTACCTAAACTAGGGTATGTGGTACATCACTATGAAAACTGACAATAGAAAATAGGAAACCTAAAAGAAGAAACACCACATTTCCCTCAAGGTATAGAGACTTAAAGATCTTAAAATTGATGAAAAACATTAGGACAAAATTAATCAAGGTCTGGAAATGGTTCCATATAATGAAAATGGTGATTTGGAACATTATGTAGGAAATCATGCTATGATTCCATATGAAGGGCCATTTCATCCTTTGAAAAAGAAAAAGCATCGACCACGAGTTGACTTGGATATTGAGACAAGCATAGCAACACAAACCTTAGAACTTGGATTCCCAAGAGAAGCCTATATATTAAACATAATACTAACAAGAACCTTGGTCAATGTCAAAACCTGCAAACTTGGGAGCACATTGTCACAATCTGTGAAATAGCAACTGCACTGTTAAGGGAACTAACAAGCTAGCCAACTATTTCACTTCTTGAAATTGTAGTTGACTACATTGTGTGCTTTTTTAGATATCATCCCCTTTGCAGGGATCAATGTGTGCAGTGTCAGATATCAACCACTTCCTAGATATTTAACCCATTGATAAAGAAGCTAAAAAAATGAGCTTTTTGCTGAGACCCAAAGGCAATGTACAACCTCAGATGGACAATTTTTTTGACAAAAAGGACATGAGAGTATTAATTTAGCCATTGTTATTATTAGCATATGAATTTTCGATTGTCTTAATGGATTAAAAATAATAAATGTTAGAAGTTAGAACACCTGCAGAAGTAATACATTGATTATGATTTATAAGGACTCAAATGTGCATAAATACTCTAGTAGAAATGAAAGTCATAACATCAAAATCGTTTCCTACCAATGATCCTCCTAACAAGTTGACAAAGGAAAGGAGAAAGAAGAGGAAAACAAGGAAGCTTGCAAGCCTACCTAGTGACTCTTCATGTAAAGCTTCCATAAATGCAGTTTTTGAGTTTAGAGTAGGAGATCAAGCAAATACAACTATTGCAGCTTTTCAACCATTAACTAGACATAATAGCAATTATTATGGTATGTCATTTTCTTGTTCGAGTGCACATATGTAGAAAATGTATCCTCTGCCTCAGAATTTGCATTGGATTGGCTTCAAGAATTATGATTCCTTTTATGAAAGGAGTAAGCTAGTTAGTGAGCTTAGTTTTTAGATCAGGTGCTTATATTTTAAGTTTCTATGTTCATATCAAGATGAAAAATATGCTTGGGCCATTAAAGGAAATTGAAAAGAAATAATAATAACCATTATGGATGTTTCAAGTTTGTATGGCCATATTAAGATCACAAATGGGCTCACAATACAAGTTGACAAAGTATTAAAAAATATATAATATCAATGTCCATAGATGACACTAGATTAGAATTATCTATGCTAGACAACAAAAGTAAGAAAAGTGGATGATGAACAAGACAAGGATGATTATCATGCGAATAAATGTAACAACTTTCCGACATTCCATATTAACTTCAAGGATGGTATCAACACGATAGCAATAGAAATACATACAAGAAATGAAACTTGAAAAGGAGAGCAAACATGCAAGTAGAAATGAGATTTCCATAATGTACACAAGGTATATTCTTTGTTATATAATCTATATAGAACTAAAAAATCATTGGAGAGTCCATAAAATGATATATTGGGCTGCAACCCCTTCAGAGGGGAAATCCAAGTGACCAAGATATATTGCCTATAAATATCCTCTCTGATAATCCCAGCTATCTCCTACGTATTAGGGAGGAGTTGGTGAGGAGCATATAAAGAGTACCTAAACTAGGGAATGTGGTACATCAATATGCCAACTAACAAGCATTATTGTCTTTTATTTTCTAATTTTGTTTTGTTTTTTTTTAATTCTAAAGGGATAGTTGTCATCTAATTCTTTTGTTTATTGCATACCGAGATCTAAGTTGGCTTCTTTTACAAAAACTTAAGTAAGAAAATATTTGTGTTGATATTTATTTATATTTATATTTTTAAATATTTTGTAGATCGAATGGTTATATTACTAATGTCAACATTGAATCTTTCCAAGTGTTTTTTTTTCTTACTTTTTGTTAAATTGGCAACTAGGGCCAAACTCCATGTGGGTCAGCTTATTTATGGCAGCTGATATTTTTGTTGGATCCCTCTTGTCGAGAGGTGTATAATTGATCCAAATATCATCCGATTCCGATAAGTATTCATGGAGATATGAATTTATTTTGTTTATGTAATTATTATCAAGCCGACCAGCTCATATGTAGGCTCTAGAAGCCCATCCGACGTGTCTATTCATCATCCTCATTTTTAGTATAAATAAGAGAAGACTTTAAGTCATTTGATACACATTCTTCATGTGTTCTCCTCTCCACGTCTTGGGTTTTTGGAGAAGGAGATACACTATGATCTACGCTGTCCTAAAGTCTGCCCTAAATCTAAGCACAACTAAGGAGGAGAAGCCACGTTCATCTATACGCAATCATAAAGGAATATGGAACCACGTACATATATTCGCAGTCATGAAGGACCATGAAGCCACGTTCATCTATGAAGCTATATGCAGTCATGGAGGAATAAAATACGCGCTCATCAAAAGACCTAACACGCAGGTCTGGCAGCGTAACGTGGACACATATATAGCCATCATCAAAGACCTAACACGTAGGTCTGGTAGCGTAACATGGACATATATATATGCATCAACAAAAGATCTAAAACTCATTTCTGGCAGTGTAATGAAGACATATATCTGGCAGCATAGTGAAAACATATATATACGCATCAACAAAAGATCTAACACTCATTTCTGGCAGCGTAATGAAGACATATATCTGGCAGCGTAATGAAGACATATATCTGGCAGCGTAGTGGAAACATATACATACGCATCAACAGAAGATAGTACATGCAATATTATATGGATTTCATGCTGATATTACAGTCCAGATATATATACACTGGGCATAGATACGTTGGTCATAGAAATATATACGCTGGGCATAGAGATTGATACGCATAGCATGGATAGAGGCACAGGATTCAATGAATTATATATACGCACAGTAATCTACAGTACAATGCCCTAATTATATGCACAACAATGAAACAGTTAAGTTAGACGCTATCAGGGAAACACAGTCAAGGCATGGACCACACAATCAATACAATGTTCAGATACGCTGGAGGTGATATACCGTTCATATATATACGCAGTCATATGAGGAATATGGAATCAAGTTCAATATATGGAACACAGTCACAAGAGATGGAACGCAGACAAGGCAGCAACGTAAGAAGGAACACGGGAATACGTTGTTCAGTTCAATGTATGGAACGCAGTCACATTCATATTTATGGAACGCAGTCAAGGTAGCAAGGTAAGAAGGTACACGCTGTAATGTAAGGAACACGCTATCCAGTTCAATGTATGGAATACAATCACATAGATAGCCATATTCCTGAGCAAAACCTATACGGAAATAATGGAACTGCGTGAAGTATTACGTGGAACTATAGCCTAGCTGCTTTGCTAGGCTGCAAGCCATAACAAGCAGCTAAGGCTGATATGTGTATGAACTCCATAGTGAAGCAACAGAAGGATAACATGGGCAGCCTTTTGAGCAGCGTTATGATGGATAAGATCATAGACATGGACAGTCGCATGATGTTTTATGCAATGGTGCAACTAGAGAACCAGATGCAGCATGATGATAGGTATCAGTTGAAGAAAAATGTCTTCAACTGATCTCATCGTTATAGGAGATGATCTATGCTTATATCTAGATAAATTCAAAGTGTTGACTTATGTTGTAAATGTACTCTCTCTCTCTCTCTCTCTCTCTCTCTCTACTGAACTTTGAAGATAAAAGAAGATTTGATCAAAGGGTTTCCCCACACATTGTGGGGTTTTTCCCTAGCTTGCGCCACATCCTGTGTCCTCTTGTCTTGGCTTGTCTTCTGTGATTTATATTTATGTTCTATCTGAAGTTTACTTTATGCTGATGTGATTGCTAATCTGGAAAAGAAATTAATAAATTGCTCTAGCATAGGACATACCTAATCTTAACATGGTATCAGAGCTGAGGTGAAGACAATGCCCAAGCAAGAGTGAAAGAGCAATCACTGAATGGCGCAACGGAAGATTCTGATGGTCCATCTTAAGATCACTTCATTGGGAAGTTCTGATCTAAGGGTGGAAGGAAAGGCGAATGCCTTGTTGAAATAAGTTCGGTCGTTATGCGAAGGAGTGGCAGAGACACATCTCTTGATGAAGATAACAATCATCCCTGGGACATCCTCAATGATCAAAAGAATGACTGGTAATGCAGGTCATCAAGGAAATGGTTGACTCTTCCACGAAATCAAACCTGGTTACAGGGTGGCACTTATCGATGGAAAGGTACGTGTTTGAAAATAGATCTTTTAAAGATGTTTTTGAGTTCAGGGTTGTATCAAGTTACAGGAAGTCCACTGGGGACCATGTCCTTTGACTCAACTCCGGAGGTCTATGAGTCAGATGGTCACTAGGATGCCTGAATTCAAAAAGAAGCATGAAGGTACATGTTTTGAAATGTACCGAAGGAAAATATTATAAGGAGACCATTCCCCTCTTACAGCAGGTCCACAGGCTTGGAACAACCCAAGGAGTTTGAGACTCATGATCAGGAATCTCATGTATACAGGTGGAAGAAAGCCCTTTATGGCTTGAAGCAAATCACCTCAGGCATAGTATGAGAGGATTGATAGCTGTCTAATGTAGATGAGATTCACTAGGAGTGAAACCGATCCAAAACCATTACTCGAAGGTTGTGGATGCTAAAACTCTCATACCGGCACCTATGTCTGACAGGTGCAGACCCTCTCATTTATAGGAGACAGAGGGAGTTGGATTCTGAATGTGGGAAGATAAGTTGCAAGCCTGTGACTACCTCGAGGATCTTAACTTTCAAGAAGTTATATGGTAGTGATGTCGGACCTGATTTGGGAATGCCTTTGAAATTCATAAACTCGTTCGCATTGATGTTCTTGGAGAACCTCCATTTGGACATGTGTTGCAGTTAGCATGGTGAGCTCATATTTGGTTGAGCCTCACTGGATTGGTGCCAAGAATCTTCTGAATTGAGATACACTGCCGAAAATATGAAACCACATGATTATTCGAATGATGAGTGGGTAGGCAGTGTGGAGGATCACTAGAGAACTTTTCAGTGTTGGTTCTCTTTGGATTCTGCTTCGATGCAGGAAGCATAAGTTGGTCACTATAAGGAATGCCAAGATCAAATACATGACTATGAGTATGATCTCGTATGAAGCTGCATGGTTGCGGAATTTCTTATGTTAGTTGTTTTTCTCTGTGACAACCAGAGGTGTGATTCGATTATTGAGGAATCCTATATTCGACAATTGCTCCAGCAAACAGACATCAGATACTGCCTTATCTGGGATCTGGAAAGTCGATGAGCAAGGAGGCTCCATCGCACTGAGATGATGTACAGGACAGAGCCCTGAGGAAAGATCAAATTTGTGATTTTCCCGAACGACTTGGAGTCGTCGAGAGACCTTTGTAAAAGGGTCATGCATGTTGCATACATTGAGCTCTGGGAGCTTTGGGGGCTTGCAGTTCTATTGGAGCAACATACAACCACAGGGTGACTCACCCTCCCCTAGTGGTGCGTACTGGAACAAGATGATTCACTCTCTTGTGGGACAAGATGATTCACTCTCTTATGTAGCAGGATGATTAATTCTCCTTTGAGGCCTGGATTGATGTGTTCTCCATGGCGATTGTAGCAGGATTGATGTGTTCTCCTGTGAGGCCTGGATTGATGTGTTCTCCATGGCGATTGTAGCAGGATTGATGTGTTCTCCTGTGAGGCCTGGATTGATGTGTTCTCCATGGCGATTGTAGTAGGATTGATGTGTTCTCTTGTGAGGACAGGATTGATTAAGTTCTCCTGTCGAGGCATCCTACCCATGCAGTCTAGGACTCATGGGAAGTACCTCTCATATGATCAATGAGCAGGGAAATGAAGTTAGGGACCATAGTAGTACCGATGGACGCATCGTTGTATCTACCGTACTCCATATGCTAGGATGTACTCTATTGATCTGGGATCAATGATACCGGTCTGGGACCAGTGGTAGGAGTTGTACATACTATGACGCTGACTTCAGTTCGGCTGAGACTGGTCAGGGACCAGTGGTACATCCTCCGAGGACTGGTCTAGTTTGATCTATGTTGAGAGGCCTTTGTTAAATCCATATCTACATTGATGTGGACATATATAGTTATGTGCCTAGTTTTCATTTCTACACTCTTGATGTGGAATTTTCCCAGGGCATTTCCAATTTTCTTTAATGTTTAAAGCCCCCCAACAATAGTTACTTAGTTTGGTTTCCTATATTTTAGTTTGTTGTTTACAATTCACAAAAATTAGAACTGCCATAGTAATTCACCAAAATGAGAATCGCTATAATAAGAGCTATAAGCAGAAGTAAACAATTTATGTTTTTTTCAGCATAAGATTGTGGGGTTTTTTTTTAAACACACCTCATTCATAGAGATATTTGATATCTAGATCATTCTTCCTTATGTTAGAGATGTGTTTTTAGGTCCTTCTCCATTACCCCTTCAAACCCTCCACCTACAGAGTCAGTGACCACTAGTAACTAGTTGTACAACTTCAGGGCGTGACTCCTCATCTTTAGCTTGATCCCACTACAGTCAACATCGATATCAATCAACTACTCTGTCTCATAGCTTTATGTCCATTCCTGCCTTTTCATTCTTTGTTACATCCCACAACAGCTAGGTTCTTCATCAACTAGCCATGGTGGATTCTCTCACCAGTAAACAATAGTATCTATCGAGAAGTTCATCAAGAGGAACCCCTAATATCTGATCATGCTTTATTTGGTAATTCCACTCCCTAAACCCTAAAACTTATCAGCTACATCAAGCCTTGAAAAGTGATTGTCTTAGTTGATAGTGGCAACGCCCATAATTTCTTCATAGATGAAATAAAATGGAAGGGGCTCCGCCATAATTTCTTCATAGGCAAGAGAGAATGGAAGGGGCTAATTGGGAAAGGACATGGTGGCCCTAGCAGAAGATTAAATGGAGTAATGGAATGGAAGAGTGTGTTATGGTGGCTCCATAGAGAGAATATTAACAAAGACTATGCCCCCAGAGCGAAGTCAAATAGATCAAGGAATTCCTCCTGTCTCATGGAATGCTAAGGTCTTTCAGTCATTCTTTCTAGATGGAAGAAAATGCATTCAAAAGAAAGAATTAGCATATGCATGCTAAGTTGATCCAAATTTCAGTCAATATAGTAAAACCCCTTTTCGTACATGGAAATGATACCAACAACTGACCATTTACTTTAATGTGGGGAAATGCCTGTGTGTGCTTGGTTCATGTGCAAGACTGGAGTAGGTTGCCTCGATGCTGTGAGGTTTAGGTTCATGCGAGAGTTGGAGTTAACCTAAAGGCAAGGAGTTGGCTCTCATTCAAAAATGTTGTTCTCGCTTCAGCAAGCCATCCCAACCAACTTAAAAGCTAGTGACCCACTCTAACGTTTACTTTCCTGTTCCATGTGCAATCCGTTTAAATCTAAGCCCTTTCATTAATTGGGGCTTCCACTCTTCCTTTCTACAATGGTTTTTTTTACCCACTGTCTCATTGGGGTTTTCATTACCCTGGAAAGTTCAACTGTTAGCCCAAACACAGACGAATGCCCATCGTGGAATAGTGACACTTGAAGTAGAAAATTTGTGTTATAAAACTCTACTTGTAACTCTACATGCACCTCCCTGCTTCCTTTCACCTTTAATATCTCTCTATCCCAGCCGATGGACCCTACCCATCTCTATATTTTCACCATGTGGCTACAAAATGTTCATAAAATGAACTTTGGCTAAAATAACTTTGTCACGACATTAAATGATTTATAAAATTAAAATTTGGCTAAAAGAAGCTTGTCACAATTTTTTTTTTGCTTCTGATAAGGTAAGCTTGCAATAAGAGGTCCATATTTTTACAATAAAAAACTTTGTCTAAAAATTCCATTGTTATAAATAGCCACTATAAAAATTTGGTTAAACCATAATTAGGTAGGAATAAAAAATAGTCAACGAAAATTTAATTAAAGGTCAACTATCTATTGATCACTATAGTCCCACTGAAGGCAAGGACTAATAAGAGCATGGGTGGAAACCTTAATTTTTTGGTGACTTAAGGAGTTTACCAATTACTGTACCTTTCTTATCTTTGATTTTCATTATCTTGATTTACAGAAGAAAAAAAAAAAGTTGTGTAATTCAGGTTTTTATTTTATTTTCATTATATTTTTCATACTTGTCAACTTCATTGTACTAAGTTGCACTCTAACAATTTGTACATAATTTTTTATTTAATATAAGTTTTTGTATAATATTAAATTTTATTTTAATGTTTAAAATGAGTATAAAAAAAGGAATGAGATAGTTTTGTTTATTTTGAGAAAGTGCAAAATACTTAAAAATAAAGGATTGGAAAAATTTTAAGTTATTTTAAAGGGAATGGAAAATAAATTAATTCAGATTACTTAAAAGTATAAGTGAACATTTTCATAACCATTGGGTTAAGAAATTTATATAAAATAAGCATATTGCAAGTTTTGATGAGGAATTAAGAGGGAATAAAGGGTATTAAGGATTATATTACACATTTTCTTTTAAAATGTATTATTTATTTCATAATTAATAATATATATATGGATATATTTTATGAAAATGATGGTTTATTGTTTAATAAGAAATTAGATTTGGATAATGAAAGCTTTATTTAATGAACACTCAATTAAGTATGTCAAAATATACCTAGGTTTTTAAGGTTAACAATGAATTATCTTAATTAATTATGGATTAAGTAAATAACTTGTAGCATAAGAAATATCACACATAATATACAAGCTTCAAACCAAATACTAAGAAATGTGAAGTAGTTATAAAATTATTATGCATTCCATGAAATTAGCTCATCTAGTTTAAGATGGTGCGACTCAAAATTATGTAATTTAATCTTAAAAAAAATCTCTCTATATGAATAGTGAAAACGAACCAAGTTATCACAAATAATTCAGATATTAAAATAACATAAAATGTGATTATATTATAATAAACAAAATCATGTTAGAATAGTTTTTATTCGTGTCAAAGGGTCAATGATGCATTAACAAAGTTGAGGAATTCTTTATATGCCTGGTTTTCCTTGAGATGTTTCATTAACATATTAGTGGGTTTCTCATCAACACTTATAAGAAACCCTCACGAATATTGAGAAACAACCCTGTAATTTAATATGTATAAATAGTTTGACATCTGATAAACCATGGATATATGTTCTCAGTGGTTTTTTGGATGCCCTTGGGACAATGTTTGCAAGGTGAGGAAGATTCAAACTACAATTCTTTGTTATCTTCTCCTCCCATTCAATACTCTCCACCTCTTACAACATCTATCAAAGAGAAGATTGGAGATGTAAGTAGCCATATCCACCTTGGAATAAGTGCCTCAAATGTACTGAGGAAAGGATACAATAGTGATGATGAACTTGATGAACTAGTGTCCCCCACATTGTCCTTGTTACACAAAACTATGCATGTATTTGTACCCTATAAATTCTAGTTTTAAAGTAATGGAAAGTCTAGAGGGCATAAAAACCAACCAATTGACAATGCATGACTAAATGGGCATTATAAACCACTTGAATAGGCATAGATTGCTAATTAAGGGGAACACACATGGTTGCAAACAATAATTTTCCTTATTACTTGATATATAATAGACATGTTCGTCATTGGAATCACAATTGTTGAAGATCCAAGTTGAGATTTGATACTCATATCCTAGAATTTTCAATTTAATTAGCTAATTATTCTATTTCAATTAAATTGACATGTCTCCTTCAAAAGCCACAAGTCATCTCCTTCCTTCCAAAAGACACCACAATTCAAGTAAAGCTTGACTAAAATAAATACCAGCTCATATCACCCATTTTTCACAAGCATTTGGTAAAGTAAGTTGACTAAGGAAGTACCCAAGAAGACTTACAAACTTGAGGGAGAAATGTTTCATAACTCGTGAAACATAGAGTTGATCAAGTGGTGGAGAAAATATCTAGAAGGTAATCATAATCTAGATTTGTTCTTTGAGTATAGGGTAGAGATGGATGTGTTTCAAGAATTTTGATACCATAGTACATGTTGATGATATTTTCAAGTAGTTTATGGATATGTTCAAGTAGTATTTTGTTGAAGCATATTTGAAGATCCTTTGAGCAGACATTGTTGGAGTAGTGTTGGAGTTATTCTTAAATCATTATTGGAGTTTCATTGGAGACCTCATTCTAGAGTTGATAAAAAAACTTATGGAAGTGTTAAAGTCGTATTGAAGCCACCTTGAAGGACTTTAGTAAATTGAGAGAGTTGGAGCCCTAGAGGATTGGAGTCCTCACACAAGGTTTGATCCTTCTAAGAAATCATATTGGAGTCTGGATTGATTTTTGAGGATGGGAATTCTCATAAGAGGTTGGAGCCTCATTGAGGCTATGCTAGAGTCAGGATTGATATTCAAGGATTGGAGCCTTGAAGGAGTTAGAATTTTATGGTACAAGTTGGAACTTGATCATTTGTAAAAAGATTAGAGTCGTCACTATTTTTATTAATAAAATATTTTTTCTTGTTTTACATCTTGTATTTTGGTTTAACTAGTGAACTTAACTAGCATAATATAACCATTACCAAGAAATAGTGATTCACCCCCTCTGAGTATTTCCAAGATATTATATAACTCAATACTAAAGTTTCAACACTTTATATAACCAATATTACAAAGAAAACATAATTAGATTACATATTAGCCTAGATCCATCTTAACCCCCGATCTATTAAGCGCCGAGAGGGATCCAATCTTTCGAGGTGCAAACCTCTTTTTTGAGCATAAAACTTGATGAAAGGTTTGCATCGCAAGAGATTTGATCCCTCTCGACACTTGATAGATCCAGGGTTAAGATGGATCTAGGATGGTGATATAAAAATATATAATATCTATATTTGTATCTATGTGTCTATTTCTTATTCATTCTCTCTATCTCACCCCAAACATACACACTCTCTTTCCATATCTCTCTCTCTTTCTCTCCATCCATCCATCCCTCTTCCTCTCTTCCCCTTCTCTTCTTCTCTCTATCTCTTCCCTCCCACTCTCCTCCCCCTCTTTCTCCCTCATTCTCTCTCCATTTCTCCCTTGTCACGCCCTCTCTCTCTCCACCTTTCTCCCTCTATGTTCTTTTTCTTCCTTCCCTCTCTCTCCCTTTACAACTCCATCTCTATCTCCTTCTCTCTCTTTAGTCCTCTCCCTCCATTTCTCTCCCACCTCCCTATGTCTCCCCCCCCCATAACTCACACACACTCTCTCTATCTTTCTCTCTCTTCCCTCCAACTCTATCACTATCTCCATCCCTCTCCCCTCCATCATTGTGTCTCCCCTCTCTATCTTTCATCCTCTCCTCTCTCCATCTCTCCTTTGTGCTTTCCTACCTCCCTCTCCCCGTCCTATTCTCTCTCTCTCTCTCTTCCCTCCAACTTTGTCACTATCTCCCTCTCTCTGATCCCCACCTCTGCCATCTCTCCCCTTCACTTTGCTTGTTATCATCAGTTGGATATTTAGTTAAGATGGATCTATGTTGGTTATTACTAATATTATTTATATTATATAAATTCCACATCTTTAAATATGCAAGTATTCTCATTTTCAATTTTATTAAAACTATATTCCCTCCCTCTCAACCCCCTGCCCCATCTCCCCTTCACTTTTCTTATTGTCATCACTTGGATCCTTAGTTAAGATGGATCTATGTTGGTTCTTACTAATAATTATTTATATTATATAAATTCCACATCTTTAAATAGGAAAATATTCTCATTTTCAACTCAAGTAAGCCTTGACTAATATAAATTACCAACTCGTCTCAACCATTTGGCACAAGAATTTGGTCAAGCAACTTGACTAAGGAAGTGCATAAGAAGACATACAAACATGAGGAATAAATGTTTCATAACTCAAGAAACTTAGAGTTGGTCAAGTGGGATAGACATGGATTTTTCCTTTGGTTTTTTGGTTGTGTATTTCTATGTGGTTTTCGTGAACCATTCTATATCATATTTTGTCCATATTGTAAATAAAACCTTTTCTAATACCTCAAATCATACCACGGCCTATTCGGTGGCACCATTAAGACATTCATACCTCCTGCATGGGGTCTTCACTCAATGAACCTTTGACATATCATGTGCATTTGTGACATATTAAACAATACCCCTAATTTGACTACATGTTAGGAAATACCTGTAAAATCACATTATTTAACCCCCTACCAGTATGAACTCAATACAACTTCCCAATTTAAAAAAATTCCTCATTTCGCTAGATATTGTAGGTATCGATTTTTTCATTAACATTTTATATACCGTTTTATATTTTTTGATTAACTTTGAACTCCATTTTTTATACCTACCAATATAAATACCATTAACCTCCTATATACCCCCCAATATATTATGTCATTTTTTCTTCAATATATATCCCCCAATATGAGTGCACGTGGTATGGTATACTCCCCTAGTGAACCCCCCATGACCTCCTCTAGCATAATTTCAAAAGAAGATTTCGACAACTCTCTTTTGGTTATACATCAAAACATTTTGTTATCAGTTTCGATGTTATCTTTCCTCAAGCCCTAGTACGTACCAATTGAAGAAAATTCCATCATCAAGATATAAAGCCTAGAATAAGATTCTGTGGGGTTTTCTGGGATAGGTTCAAGGGTTTTTTGCAGAACTGATTAAGCTAATTTGAAGTACCTTTAGGTGAATACTAGAGCCATACTATTCTATGATATATTTAGACTCTGAGAGACACTTCTTAGTGACATAAATATGATTGAGTTTGAGTTCCTCTGAAGTATTCTTGGTCCTATTGGGATGCCTATTCTAACATTTATTGCAATTTTTTATATGATTTGAAGTGGTGGACACAAGATATCGAAGGTATCCAAAATCTAGTTCGGTTATTGGAGTATAGGGCAAAGATGGATGTGTTTTAAGCCTTTTGAGACCAACTTGGATTACATGTTGATGATCTTTTGAAGTAGTTGATGGAGATGTTGAAGTAGTCTTTTGTTGAAGAAGATTTGAATATCCTTTGAGCAGACATTGTTGGAGTAGTGTTGTAGTTATTTTTAAATCACTATTGGAGTTTCATTAGAGAACTCTTTCTAGACTTGTTAAAAAAAAATTGGAGACTGGATTGCTTTTTGAGGATTGGAATTCTCATAAGAGCTTAGAGCCTCATTGAGACTAGGTTGGAATGTGGATTGATATTTGACGACTGGAGTGCTCATTCAGGGTTGGAGCCTTGAAGGAGTTAGAATTTTATGGTAAAATTTGGAACCTGATTATTTGTAAAAGGACTGGAGTCCTCACTATTTTTATTAATAAAATGTTTTTTCTTATTTTACATCTTGTATTTTTGTTTAATTAGTGATCTTTTCTAGCATAATATAACCATTACGAATAAATAGTGATTCACCCCCTCTGAGTATTTCCAACATATTATATAGCTCAATACTAAAGTTTCAACACTTTACATAAACAATATTATAAAAGAAAACATAATTAGGTTACGTACTAGCCTAGATCCATCTTAACCCCAGATTTATCAAGCGCCGAGAGGGATCCAATCTTTCAATGTGCAGACCTCTTTTTTTTAGTGTAAAGCTTGAGGAAATCTTTGTACCTCAAGAGATTTGACCCCTCTCGGTGCTTGATAGATCCGGGGTTAAGATGGGTCTAGGATGGTTACATAAAACTATATAATATATATATTTGTATCTATTTTTCTATTTCTTATTCGCTATCTCTATCTCACCCCTAAACATACACACTCTCTCTCTCCATCCATCCCTCCCTCTTCCTCTCTACCTCTCTCTCTTCCCCTTCTCTCCTTCTCTCTATCTCTTCTCTCCCACTCTCCTCCCCCTCACTCTCCCTCACTCTCTCTCCATTTCTCCTTTGTCACACCCTCTCTCCTTGCACCTTTCTCCCTCTATGTCTTTCATTTTCCTTCCCTCT
Source organism: Pinus tabuliformis (assembly GCA_031772625.1). NCBI lineage: Eukaryota > Viridiplantae > Streptophyta > Pinopsida > Pinales > Pinaceae > Pinus > Pinus tabuliformis. Next base: position 464,678,674 of record CM062814.1, read on the forward strand.
CTCTCCCCTTGAAAATCCACCTCTATCTCCTCCTCTCTCTTGATTCCTCTCTCTCCCTTTCTCTCCTACCTCCCTCTGTCTTCCCTTCCATGACTCACTCACTTTCTCTATCTCTCTCTCTCTCTCTATTCCCTCCAACTCTATCACTGTCTCCCTCTCTCTCCCCTCCATTGTTGTGTCTCCTCTCTCTATCTTCCCTCCTCTCAGATCTCCCTCACTCTCTCTCCATCTCTCCTTTGTTATCTCTCTCTCTCTCTCTCTCTCTCTCTCTCTCTCTCTCTCTCTCTCTCTCTCTCTCTCTCTATGCCCTCCAACATTGTCAATATCTCCCTCCCTCTGACCCCCGCACACCCCCCCTCTCCCCTTCACTTTGCTTGTTGTCATCGCTTGCATCCTTAGTTAAGATGGATCTATGTTGGTTCTTACTAATATTATTTATATTATATAAATTCCACAATGAAAGTATTCTCATTTTCAATTTTATTAAAACCTTAATCCCCCCCCACCCCCCTCTCCCCCTCACTTTGCTTGTTGTCATCACTTGGATCCTTAGTTAATATGGATCTATGTTGGTTAATTTAATTTCTATCGGAATATTTTTACTAGTTGTGAGGATAGAGGATTTAGATATATCTTAAAAGTAATTACAACATTTCTCCTTTTAGCTTCAATTAAAAAAATGTTATAAAATTAAATTAAAATAAAATATTTTGATCATGAAATAAGTTATGTTTTTTGGGCACGTTGTTTTGATAAGCCATGGTATTGTAACAAAGTCTATTTACAAGTTAATAATATCCATGGTAAAGTGGGGGTGAATATCCTTGGTTAAGAATATTTTCTTATTGTTTTGAAACATTTTGATTTTGAAATAAGTTATGTTTTTTTAGGGCATGTGGTATTGTTAAGCCATGGAATTGACCCATGGTATTGTAACAAAGCCTAATTAAATTACAAGTTAATAATATCCACCCTGAAATAGGGGTAAAGATCCATCGTCTGTTATAAAATATTTTGGATGTGAAATAAGTTATGGTTTTTGGGCATTGATAATCAATGGTATTATAACAAATCATATTCACAAAATCAAAATATAACAAATTGATTTTTATTATTTTTATTACTTTAACTTTTTATTATTAATTGAACCAATATTTAAATATTTTCACTCATCACCCATATCACATCACATCTACACATATGGGATAACCTATCTTATTTGACTAAAAATGTGAAATAATACCTCGAACTCATAAAAAGTTACGACCACAACTTGACCATAACTTTAAGCATCTATCGACATAATAAATCATCTGGCATCTATTAATGCATAAGAAGTTATGACCACAACTTTAAGCGTCTATGGACATAATAAATCATGTAAAATCTATTAATGCATAAAGAGTTATGACCACAAATTTAAGCGTCTATTGACCTAATGAATCCTCTGACATCTATTAATGCTTATGTGCTTATATCTCTGACTCATCTTTAAATAAATCACTTAATTGGTTGAATCTTGTTGGGATCACAATGGGGAGCTTAAATGAAAAAAAAAAAATGAGCCCCAAAATTAATAGAGGGAAAAGTAATGGGTAAAAACGTAGGCCATTCTCGTCGGCCTTCCAAATATATTAAGTTTAAAATGATATGGTTAGTGTATATATCAAACTATTACGGATCAATATCGTAGTTCATAGGATCAAAGCCGCTTTAAAAAATTGTTTTCTTGACAGTTTCTTCGCAGTAAATAAGCAAAAGCCTCCAACATATATCTTAGAACGCGACGAGATGGAGGAAGCACGAAATGGAAACGATAATGATTATATCAGTTGTAGAAGAGAAACGTTTCAGCGGGCTGCGAGAGAAATGTTTCAGCGGCTTATTTGTCATGTAGAGAAGGAGACAAATAATGGCATATTATGGAAAAGATCTGCAGCTTCCACAGCAACAAGTAGAACAGATGACTTTTCACAGGAAGAGTGTGAAAATCAGTGTGTTGTTCAGCAGCACTTGATCTCTAGCGTAGTGTTTAGATGGATTGAATGAGACAACGAAGGTGAGTGGGAATTGGAGAAAATTTGGGACAATGTGCATGCACATCAATTAGATGACATTGGACAGAAACCCAACTGTGAATGGCATACTGTGAACTACGGTGGCAAAAGAAATATCGAGGCTGCAATGGCTGAGAACATAAAATTGTATGGAGCGGCAGTTTTGCCGATTGTCATCGGGTAAAACAACTCTTGGAAGACAATAGTAATTCCATATTGTTATCACTCAGGTTGTCCTTAAACTCCTGAAAGGATACGGCCGAGGTAACCACAAACCAATCTTTGGACTGCAGGTTCTAGCCCACCTGCAATCAGAGAGGGCTCTCTCTTTCTGATTTAGCTTTGTTGATGATGATTTTAGGCTAGTTATTGGGTTCAAGGGGTTTTGTTTGTGTTTTGGTGGGAAGATTGATGCTTTCAAGTAGAGAGGCAAAGCATAGTGTGGTAAGTTTCAAACCATTGGGCGTGGAGTCATGGAGTAAGACTGCTGGTGCGTTTTCTTGGTCACAAGAGAGAATATGGAGCAAGCTAGTTGCACATGAAACAATGATTCAAGGTAAAGAGATGGATTGAAAGGCTAAGGAATGAGAGGCAATTAAGAATCTCTCATTCAGGTTAGCAAGGGGAAGATAAATGAGCCCTATCTAGGAGCAGCTAAGAATTCCTAAATAACAATCATTCATATGTGAAATAGATCAAACATGAGCCATAAAAGAATTCATATTTATTCTTAAATCAAGAGGAAAAACATGAAGAAACCACAGAAACTGAGCATAGAGTGCAGCTAAGCAAATTCTAAACCAATCATTCGTTCTGTAACTTGAGCATATATGAAATTGAAATAACAGAGGTGGGGAACACTTATTGATCCATATTTCAGCACAAGAATTCCAAATTCATCCCTCAGAAACCATTAACAACACATCAAACAATCCATTCTCCAATCTTTCAGCAATCTTTGATTAAAAAACATATCAGATATACAGTGTGAGTCTCTCATGAGGATTATCAACCAAACATCCCTTTAAACAGTGAATTATGGTTGTTTATATAAGCAAAATATCTACACTAATCAGATCTGAGACAGATCCGCTATAATAAATGTTATGAAACTAGCTCAAGAAAAGATAGAAAAGATAAATCCACGCCTTAGAATTCAGCCTCTTCGAGGGGGCAACCTCCTTTACATTACATAAATGAACAATTCTTGGATGATACAAATGACAAAACCTCCTTTCTATATATAGGAGTCTAAGGAGTCACAATATAATCCAGCCGACCTAACAATAATAATATAAAGCCACAAAAATAACAATAGAGGGATTCTATGGGGCACAGAAATAACAATATGGGGGTAATAGGGGCACAACAATATAAATAAGGGGTATAACTACAATAGTAATGGGGTAATCACTAGTATTATAGGGACCCAACATGCCCCTCTCCTTCAAAAAAGTGTTGTCCTCAACGCTTGAGTAGTTCTGGATACTTCTGCATAAAATTCTCATCCTCCCATGTGGAATCTTCAGCGGATAAGTTCTTCCACTTGATAAGATACTCTGAAATTGATCGATTTCGTAGCTGTCGAGTTCTTGTTTCTGTGACTGCTTCCGGTTCCAATATAATTTTTCCTTCCTCGTCAAGTTCTGGCAATATTGTTTGAATTGGGAGCTTGTCACCTATAACCTTCTTTAAACATGAAACATGGAAAACTGGGTGCAATCGAGAAGCTGCAGGAAGCTCCAATTTGTATGCCATAGTACCAATCTTTTGCAACACCTTGTACGGACCATAATACTTTGGTGATAATTTATTATCCTTCTTAGCTTGCTTTAGGGACATTTGCTTATATGGTTGTAGCCGTAGGAATACCCAATCACCTACATCAAAACTTCTTTCACTGCGATGTTGATCTGCCTGTTGTTTCATTCTATTTTGTGCCAACACGAGGTTATCCTTTAAGAGTTGGAGGACTTGTTGTTGATGTTCGATGTGATGTTCCACTGCCTGAACCTTAGAATTTTCTCTTAAATATGATGTGATGGATGGTGGTTGATACCCATAAAGTGCCATAAATGGGGTCATTTTTGTTGCTGTATGGAAGGAAGTGTTATACCACCATTCAGCCAGAGGCAACCATTTGACCCATTGTGTCTGTTTATCAGATACAAAGCAACGAAGATATCCTTCCAAACATTTGTTTACTATCTCAGTTTGCCCATCAGATTGAGGATGATAAGATGAGCTATGAGCTAACTGAGTACCAAGACAAGAAAATAATTCTGTCCAAAAATTTCCAGTGAAAATGGGATCTCTGTCACTTACAATAATCTTTGGGTTTCCATGTAGCTTTTGAACTGTTTCCATAAATGCAGTAGAAACTGTACTGGCTTTAAATGGATGTGATAATGCACAAAAGTGTGCATACTTGGTAAGTCTGTCAACTACCACCATGATGACACTCTTTCCCTCAGACTTGGGTAAACCTGTGATAAAATCCATTGAAACCTCCTCCCAACGTTGGCTTGGAATGGATAAAGGTTGTAATAGACCCGGTGTCTTAATTGTTTCAACTTTATTTTGTTGGCAAACCAAACATTCCGCCACAAACTTTTGAATATCTGATTTAAGGCCATCCCAAAAAAATTCCTTCTTAACCCTGTGGTAAGTTTTTAAAAATCCTGAGTGCCCTCCTAAGGGAGAAGTGTGCAATTCCATAAGAATCTTTTGTTTTAGCTGGGAATTCTTACAGAGGTATAAGCGATCTTTGTACCATAACGAATCATTTTTCCAGCTAAATGTATCAGAAGTACTGGAATCTTGTTGTAGCTTTCGAATAAGTGCCCACACTTCTTCGTCATTCTTCCATTCCTCCCTTGCTTCGTTTATCCAATCTGGTTGGATAATAGAAATGGCACACAACAATGCTTCCACATCCTCATCCTTTCTTGAGAGTGCATCTGCCACCACATTTTGCTTCCCTTTTTTGTAGATGATTTCAAAGTCATAACCCAACATCTTTGTGACCCACTTTTGTTGCTCTTCAGAGGATAATCTTTGTTCTAAAAAGTATTTAAGGCTATCATGATCCGTTTTTACCTTGAAGTGTCTTCCCATTAGGTAGGGTCGCCATTTCTTAAGTGCATGGAGTATTGCCAACATTTCCTTCTCATAAATAGCTTTGCTTAAAAACTTTCCCTTGATTGGACGACTTTCAAAAGCAATGGGTCTTTCATCTTGCATTAGAACAGCACCAATTCCATTTCCTGAAGCATCACATTCCACAATAAAGGTTTTTGTGAAGTCCGGTGTAGCTAAGACCGGTGCTTGGCACATTGCCTCTTTAAGATGTTCAAAGGCCTTTGTTGCTTCCGAAGTCCATGAAAATGAATCTTTCTTCAATAATGTTGTTAGAGGTGCTGCTATTCTCCCATAATTCTTAACAAACTTGCGATAATACCCTGTCAACCCAAGAAATCCTCGCAGATGCTTTATGGATGTGGGGATTTTCCATTCCTTAATGGCTTTAATTTTGCTAGGGTCTACCTTAACTCCTTCATGAGATACAATATGACCCAAATATTCCACCTCCTGGACTCCAAAGAAACATTTGGATCTTTTTGCATATAATTGTTTCTCCTCCAATAGTTGTAGCACCCTGTCAACATGTTCAACATGATCCTTCCAAGACTTGCTGTAGATTAGTATATCATCAAAAAATACTAACACAAATTTTCTAAGGAATGGTTTGAAAATTGAATTCATCAAACCTTGAAATGTTGAAGGTGCATTGGTAAGGCCAAAAGGCATGACCAAAAATTCATAATGACCCTCATGAGTTCTAAATGCTGTTTTCGGAATGTCTTCAATCTTCATTCTGATTTGATGATATCCCGAACGAAGATCCAACTTGGTGAAGTAAATTGATCCATGCAATTCATCCAGTAATTCATCAATGACAGGAATGGGGAACTTATCTTTAATAGTGAGCTTGTTGAGCTCCCTATAATCTGGACACATGCGCCATGATCCATCCTTCTTGTGCACCAATACTACTGGAGCTGAGAAAGAACTTTGACTCGGTTGAATTATACCAGCCTCTAGCATTTCTGCAACCATACGTTCAATTTCACTTTTTTGGACATAGGGATATCTGTACGGCCTGATGTTTGGAGGAACACTTCCTGGAATCAGATGAATAGCATGATCATGATCACGCATAGGTGGGAGACCTTTGGGAGTCTCAAATACCTTGGAATGATTGTCCAGGACTTTTTGGAGATCTGGACATAATTGTGCAATTACACCTCTTTGCTCCTTTTTTAGAAGCTTTGTCATGCCATTAGAGCTGATTATCTTTCCTGGTTTCCCTGCAATACCCCTTAATTCAACTTCCTTTCCTTCCACAGAAAATTTCATGAAAAGTTCTTGAAAATTAAAAGCTATTGTACCCAAGGATTGTAGCCATTGGACTCCTAGTACAACATCAGCACCTCCCATTGGAATGGAAAGCATTGGGCTAGTCAATACATATTCTCCCATGGATAGCTTGATATTATGGCACTTTCCAGAACAATTTATTGTTCCTCCATTTGCAATCATCACTTGACACTCTGGTGCTGGATATAGGAAGCAATTCAATTCTTTTGCTACCCTACAATGAATAAAATTGTGGGTGCTTCCTGAATCAATCAACACTATTACCTTTTTCTTCTTGATTTGTCCTTCTATCTTGATGGTTTGAGGAGTGGTAATTCCCGCCAATGCATTACAAGATATGGTCGGATTTATTTGTTCTTCATCTAGGCTTTGTTCCTGGAATATATCCTCTTCTTTTGACCTTTCTTGCTCCTTTTCTTCTTCCTCTTCACAATCTATGTAGAATAATTTCTTCTCAGCACACTTATGACCTTTTGTGTATTTGCTATCACAATTGTAACAAAGCCCTTTTGCTCTTTTTTCTTCCAATTGTTGTGGTGTCAACCTTGTAGGTTGTGGAAGACTATGGGCAACAACACTTCCGTCTTTATAGTTGTGAGTGGTATGCTTCCTAGTTGCCATAATTTTGCTTTCCATTTTTCTTGCTAACCTGAATGCCTTCTCTAATGAATCAGGTTCCCAAAGGCGCACATCATGTTGGATATTATCCTTTAAAGACCCTATGAACACATCAATCCTATGCTCCTCTGGAATATCTTTTACCCTTATGTTCAATTTTTGGAACTCCTCAATGTGCTCCATTATTGAACCCTTTTGTTTGAGACTTATCAATTGGCTAAAAAAAGTGTTGCTTTTTGTATCCTCATAATGTGCTATCAATTCTTCCGTAAAAATTGCCCAAGTGATAAATTGTTTACGAGAACAAAGCCATTGATACCATACAAACTGATTTGGTTCCAAATATAAAGTTGCCATACGTACCTTTTGTGTGTTTTGCACATTATTGAGATCGAAGAATTGCTCCATCTGTAATATCCATGTGGCGGGATCCTTGCCATCAAACTTCCTCATATCGATTTTTGGAACATGGTGAGTCTTCGATCCAACATTAGAGTCTATGGAATCATGATTAACATTTCTTTTGTTCTCATCATGAGTTTCCTTTACTACCTTTTCACCATTAGTGACCCTTTCTTGTAGCAACTTCTTCAATTCATCCATCTTATCATCCATGCCATCAATTTTAGTATCCATGCCATTCACCTTAGCTTCCATGCCATCCATCTTAGCTTCCATGCCCTTTATCTTAGATTCCACGCCATTTATCTTAGCTTCTGTTAGCTTTTGTGAGCGTGACATTTGTTGCACTTGTTCTTGTAATTTTGATATATCATGTAGCATTTCTTCCTCTTCTTCATGAGTCATGCTAGAGCTTTCAGGTTCCTTACTAGGTGTTTGCATTTTCTTTCCTCGGGGCATCAGTTACCGATAATAATGCTTTACTATGCCCTTTGAATTCCGTTAAACCAAGCTTACACAAAAATTAAAAAAAAACTACACACCTTTTTTCACTTTATAGAAGCCTGATATTGAATCTGATGTATCTCTGTAATTTCGGATCATCCAATTCTGAAATTGCTACCTGTAGTAGCCTTCTGCGTCCTCTTTCCAATGCCACAAGTCTGAGCCAAATTGGATTCTCCAAGGAAGAGTTATGTGAAATCTCCCACAGTGACTTGATTTTAGACTGGTTCAGTAGAGCGAACTTGTACGACGTGCCACGAGTCACTGTTTCAACCTTTGAATCTGAAACACACATACAAGAAACTACAGTCTGTCCTCTTTCTGTAACTTTTTACGAAATTTCAATCCGATCCTCAGAGAGAAAGTTATGACGATTTTCCCCAGGTCACCTGTTTTGAATGTAATTCAGGAGTCTGCAAAAAGACCAACTTCCTCAGATCATATCTCCGAAAATATCGCGCAAAAAGCTCTGAAATTTGGACCCAAGGTTCAGCACCAATTCTTCTCAAATGGGTTTTTTTTGCGACTTCTGAAACGTCACAGAAAAAAAGTTATAGCAAAAATGCCACGATGACCTGTTTGGAGCAGCGAAACCCTAGAATCCAAAGCTCTGATACCAAATGTTATGAAACCAGCTCAAGAAAAGATAGAAAAGATAGATCCACGCCTTAGAATTCAGCCTCTTCGAGGGGGCAACCTCCTTTACATTACATAAATGAACAATTCTTGGATGATACAAATGACAAAACCTCCTTTCTATATATAGGAGTCTAAGGAGTCACAATATAATCCAACCGACCTAACAATAATAATATAAAGCCACAAAAATAACAATAGAGGGATTCTATGGGGCATAGAAATAACAATATGGGGGTAATAGGGGCACAAAAATATAAATAAGGGGTATAACTACAATAGTAATGGGGTAATCACTAGTATTATTGGGACCCAACAATAAATGTCCTAAACCTAACACATATCTGAAATAAGTGCCGGAAAATATCCTCGAGCTGCGCTGGGTGCAGCTGTAACAAAAAGGAATTAATGTATTGCCTTGATGGCTTTGTGCTGATCACTTAGCCATAACTGTGCTTTGGGTTTTAATCCATGCTCTTGAGTGGTTTTGAGGTTCATTAACTGTGATGGGAGAGCCTTGATTAGAGCTCCACCATTTTCTTTGACTTTGTTGGAGGTCATTTAATATTCACCTGCATCGGGAATAAAAGTTTTCATTAAAAAAATTTGACTGATACTCTTTGTCGCTTCCTCTGGTACACTTTGGCGCTGAACCTGGCCTATTTAACATCTTCTGAGTGCTTTAGACTGTCTCATCGACTTTAATGGTTGTTGTTCGGCCCTCTGTTGCTTTAAAAACTATGTTTGCCCCTTTCTGTATGCTTCGCGAAGAAATTCTGGTCATTTTGCGCCTTTCGGTCTTGCTCGAGGCCGAGTCACGAAGGGGCTTTCCATTTTGGCCTATTTCCCGTAGCCATGCCGTGCTTGAAAAATTGCCTCAGATTTTAATTCCAGGATTCCTAGGCTGCGATTTGCACCTTTTGCACTTTTTGACGATGACGTCAGCTTGACATCAGCAGGCGGGTCCCAGTACGGCGGTGACGTGGCAGGGTGACGTCAGCGGGGTGACGTCAGCAGTACGGCTGGGTGACGTGGCAGTATGGCGGAGGAGGTGACGTGGTAGTATGGTGGCAGCTACGTGGTAGGTTCACCGTGGTAGGAGGCCGACGCGGGATGGTGACGCCAACATGACATGGTGCTAAAGGAGGAGGGGGGAAAAACGGTATCTGGTTTCGGGCGCACCATCTTTGAGCAGAAGTGGTTTCGGCAGAGGGGGCTCTGCCACAGTCGAGAGGGTGATGCATGGCGGGAGTACGATGGTAAAACCTCCCATCTCCCGGGCGCTAACCCTCGATAGGTTCAGAGGGGAAAGGACCCGCCCACCGTAGATCTCGGGCGCAAGCGATCGGACGACTGGCAGAGGGATAATGGACAGGGCCCGTGCGAATATTCGAATTTGTATAATGCCGCGGGGGGCGGGGGGTTAGACTTTGGTTTAGTGGGTTTTTTGTGGGTTTTTCATGGTTTGAGCGCCGGGGTCATAATTTAATCAAATATTTTTAAACTAAGCCCGAACCTGTGAGCGCGAGAGGTTAAAAATGATGAAATGTTATGGGTAAAGGGGTGAGAAAAAGGTTATTAACTTAACCAGATGTCAAGTTAATCCCAGGGTTAGGACGCGGAAGGCTAATGCTAAGTCCCAGATGAACTCGGCATTTCCCAAACTGATATTTATAGGGCTAAAATGCTAGAGGATGGGAATATGTATGTAGGGAAGTTATTAACATAGTTTTAGTAGGGGAAGGGGAGACAGATAGGGAGCTACATAGTAAAATTAGCAGTTAATATGAAGTGATAAGAAAGCGCTAAGTATGTAATTTCTTAAGCTATAAGGGGGGCGGGGGGAATGATTCATAGAGGAAGTATGAACATTCCATGAGTAAAGCAGATCTTTACCAAGGCAAATGATATGAAAAAAATGATGAAACTAAGAGGTATCAAGCAGATATTGACCTCTTTAGGAAATTAGTGAGTGATTTGGGGAATGAGAAGAAAGGGGAGTTAGCCATGCCTCGCTTGAGCTCCTCCAAATGAAAACTACCTTGTACTTGTGATCTGAAGTACAATATCACTTTGAAACACAAAATTGATCACAAATCAACATTCTGTAACCTCAAAAACTACCTACCGAGCCTACTTACCTAGCATTTTTTCTCCTTTTTGGTTTGGGTGCACTTAGGCTTGCAGACCCTGCTTATTCTTTTTTCTTTTGACCGTCCTCCTATCTAAATCTACACTTATTTCTTCCAAGGGCCCAGATTAAGTAGTTGGGCTCCTTTGGTTCTCTACCTATCTACAAATCTACCAACATTAAACTTTTTGGACAGATATTCATTCTCTATATTCTAAAACAAGAAATTGAAACCTAGGGAAACCAAGATTAGGCTGTTTGGACTTCCCTTTAACAAAAAATTCTTCAAAAATGGTTAACTCATCAAAATTTGGAATACAGAAGTGGCATTTAGACTGGCACACTTTCATGGTCTCTTTTTTGACCTGTTTCTGGAAATATGGAGCATTGCAGCATGCAAAGTATGACATATTTGGCATGTAAAAAGGTCGATCATGAAAGATGAACACCTGTTGCAAAAGGAGGCTAACATTGGCTCCACTTGGGTATGGCTTTTCCTTGTGAAAGGCCAAGAATAGCAGGTCAGACTGCCTTGATTTTCTATTGTTACTGTGGATTGAAAAAACTTCTTTATGCTGGTTGCTAAAAGTATGAAACTTGGAAATATAAACAACCCTCTACTCAATGGCATTGTTATAAAAAGTGAAGCACTGCCTGCTTTCTTCTGCGTGCTTGATATTATATACAATGTTGCTTGAGCATTGCCTTTGAAATAGATCCAAAACATGGATCAAAACTGATGCATTTCCTTAGCCTCTGATCTGGAAACAGTTGCTGATGTGAAACTAAGAAAATGCTCCTCTCTTATTGATACTATTTGACTGAAGACTGCAAGATTGGTTGTGTCTTCACAAACTTTGCTGCTGCTCCTCTAACACTCAGACTGCTTATACAAAAAATAAAAACAAAGTGCTGATATACACAAATATCGATGTACAAAGAGATATATACAGAGCTGCATTGTATCCCTTAAAATGGATCATGGTAATGTTTTAACATTTGGCCATTTACAGGGCCTTCTTCAGCCGTGCTGCCCTCTACAGATTTGAGAAAATATGTGTTATTTCCCTGAACAGCAGAAATAGCGAATGGCCCTTTCCATAAAAAATCAATTTTTTCATGTTTTCCCTTGTCTTCTCTTCGTGAATCCCACCTTAGAACTTTGTTTCCAACACAGAAATATTCCGCCTTAGCTCTTTTATCAAACATCTTTTTGAGATTCTCTTGCAAAATCGGAGCTCCGTCATAAACTTGCTCTCTGGTTTGCTGAAGATGAATAGTCTGATTGATTCTTCGTTGAATGTCATTTGGTTCAGTCTGAATCTCCTGTAACAGTTTGATAGTAGGGATTCCCAAGGATGAAGGAAATCTGGCCTCCATGCCATATACTAGCTCATAAGGGCTCATCCCAATGGATTTCTTTGTTGAAAGTCTATCTGCCCATAGGGCATTTGTGAGTTTTCTATGCCAGTTCTTATTGTTTTCTTCTAGCACTTTCTTTATGATATTAATCAGGCTCTTATTAGATGACTCAGCCAAGCCATTACCTTGGGGGTAATAGGCTGTGGAATTCCCCAAGGTGATGTGAAATTTATGGCAAAAATTTATCATTTTTTTGGATTTAAAAGCAGCGGCGTTGTCAGTAATGATCTTCTCAGGGTAGCCAAATCTAGAAAGGATATTGCACTCAAGGAACTGGATAATGATGGAGTCATTGGCCTGTCTGCATGGGATGGCTTCAACCCACTTGCTGAAATAGTGGGTGGCTATTAGAATCCACTTGTGCTGGCCTGAGGAAGAGGGATGGATTTCTCCAATGAAGTCAAGACCCCATTGTTGAAAAGGCTTTTCAGTTGAGATGGGTTTAAGGGGCAGGGGCAACAACTTTCTTTTGCCCTCGAAGATTTGGCATTTTGACATGAAATGGAAAATTTCCTTACATCTGAAAAAAGAGAGGGCCAATAGAAACCAGCCCTTAAAATTTTATCCGCAGTGGACTTCCAATATAGATGTCCTCCATAGTCACCTGCATGGAATTCTTTCATGACCTTGTTAGTTTCATTCATGGTTAAACAATTAAGCAATATACCTTCATGATTTTTCCAAAATAAAGCACCATCTATGACACAAAATTTTGAAGCCTTCATTCTTAAAAATCTTTTCTTAGTTCTAGACAATCCTGGGGGAGCAAACAGGTTTAACAATACAAACATATATCAGCATACCATGGGGATTGCAAAAAGGTTTCACTGATCTGTGGAGTCGCCAACTCCTGTTCATTGTCCAATTGGTTGATGTCTAAGGCTTGAAAGTTTGTTTCGGACAATAGTTTGGCTAAACCTTGTCCCTTTATCAGTTTGGTTGGTTTTATTTCTATGTCATACTCAAGGATGTTAGCAATCCACTTGCCTCTTTCACCCTCTAATCCCTCTTGGGTTAATATGTCTTTTACAACAGCGTTTGGTACATAAGCAATCACATGTGAATATAAAATGTGGACTCGGTAATCTTTGATTGCCTTGACCTAGGCATAGGCCTGCTTCTCCATGATTGGGTACTTTAGAGGAGCATCTCTTAAGGCTTGGCTAAAAAATGCAATTGGCTTTTCAGCTCCCTGATCATCCTTTTGCAAAAGGACAGCAGCTATGGTGTGATCAGATGCAAAAGAAAATATGATAAAGTCCCTATCAAATTGCGGACTTGTGAGGACAGGGGCTTGGGTTAAGGCAGTTTTGATACTCTCAAAGGCTTGCTTGGTCTCAAGAGACCATTTTACCTTAGCATCCTTTTTTAACATGTTACTTAACAGTCTTATTAGCTCAGCTAGATTTGGAATAAATCTCCTTAAGAAGTTGATTTTTCCAAGGAATGCTTGCAACTCTTTTATGTTTCTTGGATATGGGACTTAGAGGATGGCTTGGATTCTTTCAAGATCAATTCTAATCCTGTCCTTTGATATGATATGGCCAAGGAGTTTGCCTTCTTCAAGGCCGAAGAGGGATTTCTTGGGCTTCAAGGAAATGCCATATTTCCTACATGTCATGAATATTTGCTTCAAATTTTTCAGGTGCTCTTGATCAGATTTGGAGAAAGGGGTTAAGTCATCAAGGTAGACAACTAGGAAATCATGTATTTCTTTAGCAAATGCAATGTCCATTTCTCTTTGAAAGGTAGCACCAGCATTTTTAAGTCCGAATGGCATCTTCACATACTTAAATGTTCCCCACGGTGTGGTAAAGGCTATCTTGTCTTGGTCATCCGGGTGAACCAGTATTTGATTGAAACCTGAAAATCCATCTAGAAAAGAAATTCTAGATGATCCCACTACTCTCTGCAGAATATGATCCATTTTGGGCAATGGGTAGTGGTCTTTTAGGGAGACTTGGTTTAAATTTCTTAGGTCTACACATAGCCTAATCTCACCTGTCTTTTTTCCTGTGGGAACAAGATTGGATACCCATTCAAAAAATATGATGGGTGCTATGATACCTGCTTCAAACATTCTTTTCACTTCCTTTTCAATCAAAGGGATAAGCATAGGATTGATTCTTCTCAGTTTCTGTTTGAAGGGCTTTTGGTTTGGTTTTAAGGGAATGGTGTGTTGGATTACTGAGGTGTCATAGGACTTCAAGTCCTCATAACTCCAAGAAAATACATCTTGGAATTCTTTGAACAAATCAACATATTTAGGCTTTTGATCGGGTGGCAAATTTTTGGATAATTTGATCATTTTGGGCTTCTCTGTTGTCCTGATGTTATGTTCTTCTATAGCAGTGTTTAAGGGCTGCATTTTTGGCTTCTTGGGAACATCATTTGCATCAAACATATCTTCTAACGGAGTGAGGCCAGCAGGGAGAAAGTTATCCTTTAGATCAACGATCTTAGCCTCTGTTTCAGCTATTTCCTCCAAATGCATTTGTCTCAGCTCTTCTATATTGGTTTTGTAAAAAACAGTTGGGTTTAACATTTGTTTGGCTGTTACAGCAGTTACAGCTTGCTGACTTTCGTTCGTTTGTTGTTGCTCATCTGTCATGGAATCCATGTCAATGTTAATATTTGAAAACTCATGCTCAAGAGTGAGGAAGTTGTTAATCTAGGCATCATTTTTGAACACTTGCCAATCTTTAACATTATTTGGGATAGCAGGCCTATGTTTTATCTCAGCAGTAAAATGGTGATTTGGCTCAAAAGGGAGCTTGCATGTACTAGCAAAAGTAGCTAGGTTGTGTGCATGAATGTTATGCTCTCTTGAAATCTTGGCAAGCTTGGATTCAGTGAATGCATTGAGTATATTAGTGGCAGCAGTCCTATAGGCCCTCATTCTATTATCATTGGTAACAAAGTTACCTTTCATTTGTTGTATGATTAAATCGGAGTCACCTAGGATGGACACCTTTGCAGCTCCTAGAGCTTTGAGCAGTTTAAGGCCTAAAAGGAGAGCCTCATACTCTGCCATGTTGTTGGTGCATTTAAAGTTCAGTCTGTAGGCATGGCCTTCTGTATGATTGCTATGTGTATTGTGAATCCAGACACCTGCCCCTGCTTCTAAATTGTTAACAGAGCCATCAAACTCTAGATACCATGTGATTTCTTGCTTGTTATTAATATCAAGAGTTTCAGTCACTTTTTTAGTGGACAGATTTGAAAATTTTATTTGGGGAGGTTCTTCTTGTATGTTGGTTGCATCTATTGTTTTGACAGTTTCATCAGTATGGGCAACCGGTTCTTCATTGATGTTTGTGTTTAGTTATAAAGCCAATGGCTTGTCATCAATGGGAGGACTTATTTCATCATTAAACAAAATAAAAGAATCCATATCAGAATGGATTGAGTAAATGGGAAAATTTTCAGGCTTGCTCTCACTAGTTACCACATATTTCATCAATATTTCTCTATACAGTCTCTTTGGTTGCCCAAAGACAGATATAGTGGTGTAAGAGAGATCTAATTGGAGGGATCCTTGGAGTTTTTCTCCCCAAGATCTCGACAATAGCATGCCATACTTTGGTGGAATGTCAGCAACCACCACATCCATGAGGATTGTCTTGTTGGGATATTGGACTAAGGAGACACACAGGTCTTTGATGAGGCCTAAACACTTGACTTGACTTGAGTCAAAGGAGAATAGATCTTTGTAGGGTCTTGTAACATCAAGGTTCAGCTTTTCCATTACAGCTTTGGGCATAAGGTTGTGTGAAGCACCTGAGTCAAACATAGCATTGTGCAGGACTTTGTCATGTATATGTAAACTGACATAGAAGGGTAAGACAGATCAATATGTTGATTTTCCATTAATTTCTGGACCGAACAGTAGCTCAGGCTAATCATTAAGAACATTGACATCATCCTTGACCTTTGTCATTTGAAGTGATCTTTGAATTTGTTGCCTATACACATCATGTTTAGCAAGTTCAGATAAGGGGATGGATATCTTCAATTTACCTATTTCTGCCTCTAAGTTAAATGATTTTTCAGATTGGGTTTTAGTATTGTGAGAGGAAGGTTTCCCTTTTTCCATTGGAGTATCAACAATTTGGACTTGTTTATCAGCGTTAAGGGAAGTAATTTCTTGCGGTTTTTCTGTTTTAGGAAGGCATTTTGGAATGCTATTCAAATTCTCTTTCGAGGAAGAAGGTGGCAGAGGTTGATCTATGGAAGGCTGCATTTCTGTTATGTCCTCTACATTCACTTGATGCGGGTTTGGGACAGGTATATCAGTTGGTTCTGTTATGACAGCCTTGCTTTTAATCTTGTTGGGTTGTTTGCCATCCTTTGGTTTACTAGGTTCAGGAATGTCAATGGTCCTAGTTCTCAGCTTATATTGTCTGTGGACCTCAAACACAGCAGTATCATAGCCTTGTTTAAAATCAAAAGACTTACCAGACTTAGTCTGAAATTGATTAAAGTCATGCTCATCTTGGTCTTGTTGAGTTAGGAAAATTTGTTGTTCAGACCTCGAATCCATCAAGTTCATGTGAGTGTCCTCTGGGGGCTTACTAGATGTAGATGCTTCTGCATAATGTTCATGAAAAGGGGGTCTTATATCATGGCCTGGGCTAGACCTTCCAGCATTTGTGTTCTGCGTTTTCCTAAAATTTGGGTTCCTTATGGTATTGGACTATTGTCCTTCCCATGATGATTTCCTCTCAACACTTTCTACTCTGTCTCCCAGCCTTTGCATGCCATTGATAATAGCATCAAGTTTCTGATCTAAGGCTGAGGGTTCTTCTTTGAAGGTGGTTCTTCTCTCCATTCTAGCTCTGTTTCTTTTGGAAATTAGGTTGGCCTCTATGCTAACAGCAACATTTTGCATGTCTACAAGGGTTTGAGGGGCTCTTTATTTTAACTGGTAGGCCATATCTGGGTCGAATCTATCAGGGAATTTATACAAGGCAAGGTCAGGTGGAGGTCTTAGGTTCTGTAGTATTGCATTATAGACATTGTTGAATCTTGCACAGTAATCTGGGACAGACTCTTAAGGGCCTCTTTTTATTGTATCGTATTCAGCTAGTATGTGCAAAGGGTCTTTCTTTTTCTCCCATCTATTGGTAAAGGATTGGTAAAGCTCATCCAGATTGATTATGAAATTTGCAGAAAGTGCTCTGAACCAAGTTCTTACATCACCTGTTAAACTTTGGACAAAAATTTTCATTCTCACGCTATCATCATCTATTTCGTAGTTCTCAAAATAGTCTTGCATTTTCTTTGTATGCTGAAGGGCTGTGCAAGAACCAGTTCCATCAAAATATGTGATTTTAGTTTGATAATCCTGAGGCATAGCCCCAGGATTTGCAGGTAATTGTAGGGGTGCATATCTATTAGCCATGTTTACAGGGATAAGTGGAACAATAGGGACGACAGGGACAACGGGAACAACTGTAACAACAGTGGTGGTAGTGGTAGTATGTGCAGTGAATGGAGGTGTGGAAGGAGTGCTTTGAGATGTGGATGATGAACAAGGGGAAACAGGGGTTGAATGAAATAAAACTTTGACAGGGGTTGGAACACTGCTTGGGTGAACTGCTTCAGGACTATTATCAGCAAAATCTTGGTGTTTCCTAAGAATCTTTGGGATTAAGTTGGGATTTTCAAAAGCAGCTGGGGGATTTGGGTCTGGATTTGTCCTTGTATAACGAGAATTCTTTTTGGGAGCCAGATTCCAAATTTGTTTTGGTATTTTCTGTGAATGTTTTTTAGAATTAGCAAGGAACTGATCAAATTTTTTGGACAGCTATTTGCAGCTTAAAACTAGCATGAAGATTGATTGAAGCAGCATTTATTTACTCCTATAAATACAAAGCAAGAACAGTTTGAAAGGCTTCCTGGCTAACATTCAGACTTTATCTGTAGTTTTAATGAATAGACAGCACTTGAACAACTGATTTTTGTTCCCATGGAGTTTTCCAACTTGATTTGTGAAATTAACTGAGGATGGTCCCCAGCGGAGTCGCTATTATGTTATCACTTAGGTTGTCCTTAAACTCCTAAAAGGATACGACCGAGGTAACCACAAACCAATCTTTGGACTGCAGGTTCTAGCCCACCTGCAATCAGAGAGGGCTCTCTCTTTCTGATTTAGCTTTGTTGATGATGATTTTAGGATAGTTATTGGGTTCAAGGGGTTTTGTTTGTGTTTTGGTGGGAAGATTGATGCTTTCAAGTAGAGAGGCAAAGCATAGTGTGGTAAGTTTCAAACCATTGGGCATGGAGTCATGGAGTAAGACTGCTGGTGCGTTTTCTTGGTCACAAGATAGAATATGGAGCAAGCTAGCTACACATGAAACAATGATTCAAGGTAAAGAGATGGATTGAAAGGCTAAGGAATCAGAGGCAATTAAGAATCTCTCATTCAGGTTAGCAAGGGGAAGATAAATGAGCCCTATCTAGGAGCAGCTAAGAATTCCTAAATAACAGTCATTCATATGTGAAATAGATCAAACATGAGCCATAAAAGAATTCATATTTATGCCTAAATCAAGAGGAAAAACATTAAGAAGCCACAGAAACTGAGCATAGAGTGCAGCTAAGCAAATTCTAAACCAATCCTTCGTTCTGTAACTTGAGCATATATGAAATTGAAATAACAGAGGTGAGGAACACTTATTCATCCATATTGCAGCACAAGAATTCCAAATTCATCCTTCAGAAACCATTAACAACACATCAAACAGTCCATTCTCCAAGCTTTCAGCAATCTTTGATTAAAAAACATATCAGATATACAGTGTGAGTCTCTCATGAGGATTATCAACCAACCAACCCTTTAAACAGTGAATTAGGGTTGTTTATATAAGCAAAATATCTACACTAATCAGATCTCAGACAGATCTGCTGTAATAAATGTCCTAAACCTAACACATGTCTGAAATAAGTGCGGGAAAATATCCTCGAGCTGTGCTGCGTGCAGCTGTAACAAAAAGGAATTAATGTATTGCCTTTATGGCTCTGTGCTGATCACTTAGCCATAACTATTCTTTGGGTTTTGATCCATGCTCTTGAGTGGTTTTGAAGTGCATTAACTATGATGGGAGAGCCTTGATTAGAGCTCCACCATTTTCTTTCACTTTGTTGTAGGTCATTTAATGTTCCCCTGCATCGGGAATAAAAGTTTTCATTAAAAGCATTTGACTGATACTCTTTGCCGCTTCCTCTGGTACACTTTGGCGTTGAGCCTGGCCTCTTTAACATCTTCTGAGTGCTTTAGACTGTCTCATTGACTTTAATGGCTATTGTTCGGCCTTCTGTTGCTTTAAAAACTATGTTTTCCCCTTTCTGTATGCTTCACGAAGAAATTCTGGTCATTTTGCGCCTTTCGGGCTTGCTGGAGGCCGAGTCACGAAGGGGCTTTCCATTTTTGCCTATTTCCCATAGCCATGCGCGATTAGCGCTAGGTGCTAATCGCGTATGAAAAACTGCCTCAGATTCTGATTACGGGCTTCCTACGCTGCGATTTGCGCCTTTCGCACTTTTTGACGGTGATGTCAGCATGACGTCAGCAGGCGGGTCCCAGTACGGCGGTGACGTGGCAGGGTGACGTCAGCAGTACGGTCAGGTGATGTGGCAGTACGGTGGAGGAGGTGACGTGGTAGTATGGTGGCAGCTACGTGGCAGGGTCACGGTTGCAGGAGGCCGACGCAGGATGGTGACATCAGCATGACGTGGTGCTAACGCAGGAGGGGGGGAAAACGGTATCCGGTTTCATGCGCACCGCCTTTGAGCAGAAGTGGTTTCGGTAGAGGGGGCTCCACCATAGTCGAGAGGGCAACACGTGGCGGGACTATGACAGTAAAACCGCCCATCTCCCGGGCGCTAACCCTCGATAGGTTCGGAGGGGAAAGGACTCGCACACCGTAGATCTTGGGCGCGAGCGATGAGATGACTGGCAGAACAGATGAGGCGGCGGAGGGATAATGGACGGGGCCCGTGCGAATATTTAAATTTTTATAATGCCGCAGCGGGGGGGCGTTAGACTTTGGTTTAGTGGGTTTTTTGTGGGTTTTTCATGGTCTGAGCACCGGGGTCATAATTTAATCAAATATTTTTAAACTAAGCCCGAACCAGTGAGCACGAGAGGTTAAAAATGATGAAATGTTATGACTAAAGGGGTGAGAAAAAGGTTATTAACTTACCCAGATGTCAAGTTAATCCCAGGGTTAGGACGCGGAAGGCTAATGCTAAGTCCCAGATGAACTCGACATTTCCCAAACTGATATTTATAGGGCTAAAATGCCAGGGGATGGGAATATGTACATAGGGAAGTTATTAACATAGTTTTAGTAGGGGAAGGGGAGACAGATAGGGAGCTACATAGTAAAATTAGTAGTTAATATGAAGTGATAAGAAAGCGCTAAGTATGTAAATTCTTAGGCTATAAGGGGGGGGGGAAATGATTCATAGAGGAAGTATGAACATTCCTTGAGTAAAGCAGATCTTTACCAAGGCAAATGATATGAAAAAAAATGATGAAACTAAGAGGTATCAAGCAGATCTTGACCTCTTCAGGAAATTAGTGAGTGATTTGGGGAATGAGAAGAAAGGGGAGTTAGCCATGCCTCACTTGAGCTCCTCCAAATGAAAACTGCCTTGTACCTATGATCTGAAGTACAATATCACTTTGAAACACAAAATTGATCACAAATCAACATTCTGCAACCTCAAAAACTACCTACCCAGCCTACTTACCTAGCATTTTTTCTCCTTTTTGGTTTGGGTGCACTTAGGCTTGCAGACCCTGCTTATCCTTTTTTCTTTTGACTGCCCTCCTATCTAAATCTACAGTTATTTCTTCCAAGGGACCAGATTAAGCAGTTGGTCTCCTTTGGTTCTCTACCTATCTACAAATCTACCAAGATTAAACTTTTTGGTATTCATTCTCTATATTCTAAAACAAGAAATTGAAACCTAGGGAAACCAAGATTAGCCTGTTTGGACTTCCCTTTAACAAAAAAATTATTCAAAAATGGTTAACTCATCAAAATTTGGAATACAGCATTGGCATTTAGACTGGCACACTTTCATGGTCTCTTTTTTGACCTCTTTCTGGAAATATGGAGCATTGCAGCATGCAAAGTATGACATATTTGGCATGTAAAAAGGTCGATCATGAAAGATGAACACCTGTTGCAACAGGAGGCTAACACATACAATTGAGAGGTGAACGTTTTGATGTTCATCCTCATTTGCGAGGGCAATACATTGCTCGCCATCGGACTCATCCCTTTGCGGCATCTATGGCAGATGTTGCCTCTTGCTTAACAGTTATCATTTTAGATGAATTCGTCAGCACAGATGATGGTGATGGAAACAGCTTGTTATGTGCCATTTCTCAGGAGATGTTATTCGTTGGAGAAGATAAGGTAAAACAATTGCCTTGCAATCACCTTTTTCACTGGAACTACATTTTAAAGTGGTTTTATCTTAAACTTGAATGCCCCCTCTGCAGGAATCAGTTTGAGTGGCACTGTAGCGGCGAATAAGTTCTGTACCAAAGGCGAATTCTTGTGAATGGATTGATGCGAACTGGGATGAGTGAATCTCTCAACCATATATCAATATATCATCCCAACCATATATCAATATAGCAAGTTGGTTAGTTGGATAATATTTATTAATGTAATTAATTTGAACAATTTTTTAAAGGCTATAAAGAGAATCATTTATTAAGAAATAATCACTCTTAACAAATAATTTTCTTAATATTGATAGAAAATTCTAAATATGGTCCAACCTATGATTTTTAAACATCAACCGATATTGATGTCTATACAAAGAAACAACTACCCATTGAAATACATGAGTATGAGTAACTAGTTATTGCAATTCCTTGTTTACTAGGATCTTGTCCTTAAGTATGGTCCATTTAACAGTCATATCTTTATAGTTGCATTTTATTTTTAATTCCCCCTACATCACCACCATCATCATTTTGGTGGTTTTTGGCTTACCTATAACCATGGTCTGGGTTTGTTAGCTACCCTCAACCATGTTTTGGGTTCATGGCTTTATACTCAACCATGTTCTGGAATTTCTTGGTTTACCCTCAACATGCTGTGAATGCCCCTGGAAACTCTCTCAAGGCTTGAAATAATACTTACATCAGTAAATAATTAAGATTAAGTTGTGTTGGATTTTTGTTAAGATATTTTCTCAACAACATTTTATTTTTTAAAATCTGTTAAATCTCATAAACACTATTTATATGACTTGTATTTAGAGTTTATAATTAAAGAATATAAATTATCTTTTCACTATATAATCTAAAAAACATGACTTGTCCTTCCATTTTCTTCTTCGTATCAAAACAGCTCTGAGCCTGTCTCCCTCACGGAAGGGCTCAAGAGGATGAATGAGATAGGATGTTTTTTATGCATATATAGTTAGAGTGTGTTTCTAGATTATTGCACTGTTGAAATTCCTTTTTGTTCGTGTCTCGCTGGGCGTCTGTTGCTGGTGGGTTCAAATGAGCAGCTTTAAGCATAATTCTTGACATCACATGAAATGGGTTGGAGAATGTGTTTGTGTTTGTTAAAATCCGTGTGGAGCTACATACTAACAAAGGAGCCCATGCATATCATGCACTCCCTCTGCCGTTTGTATAGGAAGCCAAGAGTATGTTGTTGAAATATTAATTTCAAACTGCCATTCAGCAAAACTACCAGTCTCCCATCGGACCTCTTTTGCTGAGGTAGTGGTTAGAGTATGTTGTTGAAATATTAATTTCAAACTGTCGCGGGTATTTAATTTAGCAAAACTACCAGTCTCCCATCGGATCGCTTTTGCTGAGGTAGTGGTTTTCCTCCGAGGGGTTCTGCTACTCTACACCACTCTAGACCATTTGACGTGTGTCCCTTGCACGTTTTTCAAAACAATTTTTTATCGGAACGTATTGTTCGTTTAAGTTTGGGCAAGCGATATTCGTTCGATTGCAAGGATGGATGATGTCCGTTTATTAAAGCCAAAGTTGTGCACAGGCCTGCAACAAGGATTTACATGAAGTTTTGGGTTTGACCACCATTTACTGCGATAAAGAAATTAATGGTATGGATGGGTGATGTCCGTTGATTAAAGCCAAAGTTGTGCATAGGCCTGCAACAAGGATTTACATGAAGTTTTGGGTTTGACTAGCGTTTACTGCATTAAAGAAATCAATGGTATTTACTCGTGTTCATAGATTGTAGGTAAATGTTTTTAATTTTATTATTTGTTTAAGTCACGGAAGTATGGCATAGTAAAAGTAAGTAAGTTTTTTTTTATTATTGTTGCATAAGTAATGTAATATATTTTTTTGAGTTGACCATTGTAATGCATGGGAAGAAATGCATAGCAGTGCGACATAGAAGAACAGGGGTAGCATGGAAATTTTTGTGTGGACCTCATGCATTGAAATGCATAGTAATGAAATGTAATTTTTTTTTTTAATCTCAATGTATGAAATGTAATATGCGCAGCAGTGAGAGAAGAAGTTATTTTTTGAGATTGAAATGTAATGTGAAGAATGGATATGTAAGAATTTTTTTATTTAAAACAGTAAATGTAAATGAAAAATTTACACACAGCAGTGTAAATCTTTTCAAAAGGAGACAGAGTAAATTTTGTTGAAATGTTCTTGGTGTAATCGCTCAGGCAGAGGAAGAATATTTTTGTAACAGCAGTTGTCTTTGATTAATAAATACAAATCTTTTGTGGGTGTGTGTAATACTCTGTTCTCATAAAATAATTTGTTTATAGCTTCCATGTGTTAAGATCCTGTGGCAAAAATAGAACATTGTTCTCTGATCAGTCATTTTGTTTTGGAATCTACCAGAAAATTTCCAACAGATGTGAGGTAGGACATAAGCATACAACAAAATGTCATTAGAGAACCAAAAATTATGAAATGCAGGAACGTACTAGCATAAACTAAATGGAGTAACTCAAAGATAACAACCAAACAAAGAAGAAATGAAATCTCATCTCCAGCGCTGACAAAACTTTTTACTCGTTCATGTGCGCGACCCAGAAGGGAAGCGTGGAAGCTCGTGCACTTTACTTAAAAACCAGTAAAGATCAGGCTCATGCTTTGAAGTAAATGGCATATATAGAACAGTGTAACAAGGCGACACACGCTAAATTTACTGCTGAACACTTCGTGACATTGGTGTGGCTCACGCCGGAACACATCAAGCACTCCCACGACAACGACCTTCATTGGGGTGAATCCACAGAACTTGTCGGGCTCCCACTGAAATGTTATATAATTGGAATCGTGCTCTTGATCTTGGGTCCACTCTCATGGAAACCCGTTTCACTGGGCAGAGCATCATGGTCTCCGTTAACCTATTCTTTACCACTGTAATCGTTAAGTCATTCCTGGCACTTCTCTATCACTAGAAATACGGGATTTTCCTGCTGTTTGGGGACTGGTCCACCCGCCATGAGTCTCTTCATTTACTTTTTCTTGCCAGAGACAGAGAATGTTCCCATCCAAGAGATAAGAGATGAGGAAGAATACACTTGATCCAACATTGGCAGAATAATTTTTTGGTGGTCATGTGTTAGAGATGGGCTTCATTGTTTTTATTTGGTGTATAGAATTTGTGTGCTTGTACGCTTTTTTGGTTGTTTCTGAAACTCGGCTTTTTGCATCATGTATCTTTTGCTTGGATATCTTGTTAATTTTTTCAACTGTAGTAAAATTTCATCTTGGACATCTCAAATAACCAATATAATGATTGCATAAGATTTCTCTTTTAAAGAGGACCAAAATTGACTTAAATATTACCCAATTTGATTAAGCAGAAGTTGAATTATGAATTATTTTATTCATACATATATTATGGAATGAGTCGGCTTTAATCACAGGAGTAACTGCTTGGGTCAGTCTTAACCCCAAGTGAACCCTCAGGAAAACCTATAAATAGAAGAAACCTCAAGATCATTTGGACACATATTCTCTTCTCTTTCGTCTTGGTTCACACAAGTTTGACGGAGGGAGTTTGCCCAAGGGTATGAAATCATATGCGAAATGTTTTCTATGGGTTAGGGTCTTTTGGATCACGATTGTTGGCATAGAACAGGGCATTTTCATCCATGGAAGCTAGAACATAAGCCTATGAAACAAATTATAGACCCCTAGACACTGGCACGGAGTCTTATGGGAGTGACTATGGCTTCAAAGGCAGATCAAAAGGTTCATGTTCTTGATTTCTCGCATAAGGTTGTCTTGACAGTGACCAAGACATCTCAGTCACTCGCACAACAATTGTAAGGGAGGGACAGTGACCAATGTTAACTAGTTTATGAAAATGTTGAGTTAAATCTTGATCATATAATGAAGTATTGTGCATGAAATTAGATGGTGACATGGAAGATGTGAGTACCATATATGTACTATAGGTAACAATAAGATCCTCTAGCAAGAAAATATTGAATATTTTCCATAACGTAAACATACACAGTAAACTTGTGCTTATAGGGGACTAGGACATACATATAGATATGTCTCCATGTTTATGCTACAAGAGGCTGCCATGATTTGGCATTACTAGTATATATGAAAATGTTTTTGACATGATTCTTGACAATAAGTTTGAATTGATGATTGAGATGTGCTTTGACTATACATATCTCTACAATAGTAATTTGGACTTGACCTGATGTCTAGTGATCTGATTTGACAATTGCTGATTTGTCGCGATATCAATGATATGTGGGCATGATGACTTATGTGGGTATTCAGATTTCACCTCCTTGTTCTTAGAAAAATGGTTGAAAAAATGATAGTTGTGATTATGAATGACTTCTGATTATCATAATAACTTGATGAAGCCTCGGACTTATATTGCATAATCGAATTCAAACTTGATATGAGCTCTACCTCTCTCCTAGTTAAAAATATTAATACTACAATAATGATGACTCTGGTTCTGGTCATAATCTGGCTTCTAAAATCTAATAAGATGATTTTGTTGATATAATGATACAACATTGATTTATGTAAGGATGATTATGATGACTTAGCAAGGAATCATACTTAGAATCCATATATGTCTATATTTGACATTTATCTGATGAATTCAGGATGATGAGTTACAATATATCGCTTTGATATTGATTCTAGTTTTGATTTTTTATCCTGATGATCTACTTGTGACAAGTGATGAGCCTCTGATGATAAAAATCAGAGGGCGATGGATTTTGAAGCCCAAAATGATGTATCATGGCATGATGAATTAATTTCTAGAATTTGGGAAAAAAATTCCGTATTGCACAGCTATTGCCAAATGTTTTTGTAAATCCTTGATACTCTGATTTGAAATTGTTGAACTCAGAATGTCATCCGACAGTTGATTGATGTATTATTGATTATGTTTTTGAACAATCATTTGTATATATATGATTTGCATAGAACATTAATAAATTCATGATTGAGCTACTTCACTCACATAAAGTTTCCACTGAGCATGATTTGAAATATATGCATGAGATATTATATTTTGAGAATGAGATATTTCTCTTATGGT
The DNA here is from genome assembly GCA_031772625.1 of Pinus tabuliformis. Taxonomy (NCBI): domain Eukaryota; kingdom Viridiplantae; phylum Streptophyta; class Pinopsida; order Pinales; family Pinaceae; genus Pinus; species Pinus tabuliformis. The sequence goes on from CM062814.1 coordinate 464,705,463, forward strand.
ATGTGTCTGCACAAATGTATTGTTGATATTTAAGATTATTTTTTTTATAAGCACATTTGGATGTTTTTTTAGTATGATATTTGTCATGATATCTTGGATGAGAAGTCCATAGCATGATCAAGGTTGATCATGTTGATGCTAGCATGGCTAGCTATGAGGAAGGATACATAAGCTCCTTAGAGAGTTGTTTGAGCATGATCTAGATATGACATGGTTACATTTGGGATTGAGATACTCTCACATATTGAGACAGTCCAACTATTCAAAACAAGCTCAATGTTGTGGTTGCCACCTCCTTGACAGGGAGGATGATTATGGTATCCTTTTGTGATTTATATGATTATATATGATCTGACATGATATTTGATTTGTTTTTGTGTATGAACATGAAACAACTGTTATTGATACAAGTATATTTTAGATATTATCACAAAGGGATTACCAAAGAAAAATTTCTTAGTTTTCAGAGAGCATCCCCTTCGGATGAGGGGAAACGTTGATCGAGGACACTAAGGCAACTCATCCTACCCTATTTGAGCTCCTAGGTTAACGAACAGAGATGGAGGGCTCGTAGGGTTGAGGGACCTCTGGAAAATAGGGGATTACCCCTATCTGTTACCCATAGGGTTGGAGTATTATCTCACCTTATATTTTTATTTGTAGAGTATACCCCAGTTGGCATCATACCCACAAGTTCGACTTATTGGGAGTATCGCTTCTCGTCTGGCCAATGAGGTGAGAGTGTACTTAGGGGTGTACAACCCAAGGCGATTATGATGCAGGTGTTCTACCACATGAATGGGTCATCGATGGGAAGATAATTAGGCAGTAGGATGGGTTGATATGACTCAATATGATTCCAGGTTGAGGGTGAAGTTCCCTGATGAAATTTCAGGGTTGAGCGTTTAGTCCCCCATGTGATCAGTTATCTTATCGGTCGGTATGGGTGGAATTCATTACTCCCCGATGTGATTCCAGGTTGACACTTTCTCCCTGATTATATTCTCTCTGATTAAAACATCAAGTATCAGCCCGATGATAGAGATTCCAGATAGAAACCTAATGGATAAAGGGTGGTAGCTTGAGCTCCCCTCCAGCTAATGGATTTTTGTAGATCCGAGAATGTTCAACATACGAGCAAGAACAATCAAGAGATAAAAAGGAATAAGCAAGGCATATATCGAGATCTACAATGATGATTTGTGATGGAAATGGCACAATGACTACATAACAAATATGATCTGTGATGATATATTGTTCGATGGAAAAATATTGGCAGGTGGAATTCTCCCGAATTGAGAGGGAGTGTTAATTTTTGGAACTGCGATAAACTTCCACCTTGTACAGTGCAAATGACTGAGATAATGATTGCATTATATTCCTCTTTTTGAGAGGACCAAATAGACCAAAATATTACCCAATTTGGTTAAGCAGAAGTTGAATTATGAATTATTTTATTCAAACATGTATTCTGGAATGGGCCAACTCTAATCACATGAGTAACTTCTTCGGTCAGACTTAACCCCAAGTGAACCCTCAGGAAAGCCTATAAATAGAATATACCTAAAGATAATTTTTATACATCTTCTCTTCTCTTTTGTCTTGGTTCGCATAGGTTTGACAGAAGGTGTTCGCTCAAGGGTCCAAAATCATAGGCAAAATGTTCAATCTGGGTTAGGGTCTTTTGGATCTCGATCATTGGCATAGAGTAGGGCATTTTGTTCCTTAAACACTGGCACATAAGCCTATGAGAGTGACTATATACCCTTGGACTCTGTCACAAAGGCTTATGGGAGTGACTATGGATTTAGAGGCAGATCGAAAGGTTCAGGTCCCCGATCACTCACATATTATTGTCCTGAGAGAAACTAGGACATCTTAGTCACTCGCACAACAACTGTAAGGGAGTGACTCTGGGATTTAGGTGCATTGCGCCACAGTTGCATGCATAAACACTTCCTAAGAGTGACCGTGCAATCAAAGTCGCACGTATACAATGACCGAGAAAGCGACCAGGGTGTTTCGGTTGCACACAAAGAATTTTGATGAGAGTGACTCAAGTTTAGATCTAGCGTCTTACATCTCGACTTCAGTTGACTTCAATGATCTGTTAGATATAGGTTTTTGTAGATATGATTTGTTAGTATCCACTGCAAACATATGTATTGGGCTCATTGACAGTGACAATAGTGCTCAACAGTTTTTGACACAGTGACAACAATATACAACATACATTAAATCTTTCTAAGTTCTTAAGATAATATACACCAATATACAATAGGAATTAAATCTTTTTAACTTCTTAAGATAACTATCCTTCGAAATATTCACATTTTTGGTCAAAGTCCTTTGTGACCTACCCAAGTCCTTCTTTTATTTAAAGGAGAGTTTCATCTACCTCCCTTGGTTTACATAGTCGAGTCCTTATGCTAGCTAAGTCCTTTTGGATTCTATGGAGAAGATATATAATATTAGTTTCCATGGAACATTCACTTTTGGTCAACCTTACCAAGTCCTTTTGGCTTCAAAAGTGAATGTATACATATTTTCTTAGTCAAAATCCTTTATGACCCAGCCAATATCATTTTTGGCTTCCTCATCATTCCTTTCAATGAGGGAGACATCTAGCATCAAACTAAGCTAAAATGTATCCACAATTTATTCATTCATGAGTATGTAATAGAGCTCAATAAATCCTTGCTTCATAATTTCTTGAATTCAGTGATCTGGTCATTGCTTTATGTAAAGTCTCACTTATTTCCTAAGATATATCGTAGGTACTAATGTACCATATATGTATATTAACTTGAAATGTTCAATTTTGAGATATTTGGTCCATCAATATGGATTTGTAATTCAACAAAAAATTGTACAAAATCCTTCATCTTGAGGTCTTCCTTGTGTTAATCTTGGTTTCTCCCTCTTATCTCAAAGACCATATTAGCAATGTTCCTACAAAATTTATTCAAGATATCATAAAAGAAACAATTATTATTTGTGTAAAGTGGTACAAGAAAAAAAGAAAGCAATGTAAGAAAAAAAATAACAGTCAAGATGGAAGGATATAGATTACTTATCTTTTGAGAGTTGTATGAACTTTTTTCTTTGATCTACCTCCTTGTATATATTCTTCAAATTCTTCTATGATTCTTATCTAATATTCCAAACCTAATTCTAGAATTTACTTTCTAGAACATTTCAATAGGTTGTATGTTTCCTTTAGAAATTAGTTCCTTTTGATCATCTATGATCCTAAGTATTTATAGATCATTTTATTTTTCCTTTGTAGGAAATTCCTTCTTCCTACTACACTTCCTTGTACTACAACAGTCCTTAAAAAATTTCCTTTTATTATATCAATAATAAGAATAAAGTACCAATGATTCAACTAATAGAATAATAAATATCTAGGAAGTAAGGATGGGAGGAACATACATACTTATCTTTCAATTATCAAATTATTCAAATGAAGAATTTATTTGACTTCTTTAGAGGTGGCTTCACATCATTATTTTATTCATTAACATTGGCCATAGAATATTGTGCCTTTTCCTTCCTCTTTCTTTCAGGGAATCGTAATGCATAGTAACCAAGATTATGAAAGATGCAACATTTGAATTTTGATATGTCTTTCTTATTTTGATATGATCTATTTGGACTTCTTTCGTAGAATTTTCCAGTGTTCTTGTTGTCAAATTTTCCAAAGTTCCTCTTATGAAATTTTCTATGATTCCTCCCTTTCTTTTTGTGAGAAACAACAGCTTGGGTCTCTTTGTGTTGAGGTTCATTTTTAACTTATGACCTAATTTATTCTTGAATACAATCATCCCACAAATCATCAAATGATGGTAGTTTTCCATATGCATAAACTCCTTGAATGAATGGTTTCCATGGTGAAGGAAAGCCACAAAGAGAAACTATAACTAATTATGAATCTTGAATTTTCTAATAATTGGCTATAATTTCATCTTTGATTTGAGTTATTTAAATAATATAAGATGCGATAGAATCTGATTTAGTCATTTTAATATTGAAAAGATAATTCTTCAAGGCTAATTTGTTGTTATTATTATCTATTGCATATAGCTTTGTTATGGAATTGTACATTTCTTTGGCACTCTTTATTCCTTTAACATGAAGAATCATGTGGTATTTTATAGAGTATACAATAATCCTCTTTTATTTTTCCTCGTTCTTTTTGAATTTTTCCTTCTACTCAACTCCCTTTGTTTTTGGAATATATTTTTCCACATGACCTAGAAAGTCATTTTCTTCCAAGATGAGAAGTACTCGAGTTTTCCAAGATTCATAGTTGATTGCACCTTGCAATATGTCCTCACTTCTGAGCTTTGGATCCATTATTCAAACGACAAGGCATCAAATGTTTGAGAACATTCTTTCTCTAGGACTGACTTAAAATTATTCAATTCTTTGCTTCTTATGGTTGCTCCTTCACCTAGGCTTTGATACTATGTTGATTTTTTCTTATAATAGAAACTGAATTTTCTAATGTGATAATTAATTCCAATGATTTCTATTCTTAATTTTCCTTATGTCATTTGTATGATTAAGTAATTATACATAGAAAAATATCAGCTATAACGTAATAACCATAGGTTCATAAAGAGACAACCAAACACAATAAGAGACACACGACTACATCGAAAAAACCAAACCTTTAGAAAAACCAAACCAAATTTTCTACTAATTGGGCCCTTTCATTCATCATCCCAGGCCAGATATAGAGAGATTTGCCAACCAATCGGAATGGTTGGAAAACACTTTGATAGACATGGACAGTACTGTGGTTGATATAGAGAATATATTAATTGATGTAGAAAAACAGATTGATACAAGTTCCTTCCTGCAGGTTCCAGAACTAGGAGAACCAATGAATATTCCTCCTATTTTAAAAACTCTAGTCAATGAAGATAGAAATGAAAAGAGAACCAGGGAAGAAGGTTCTAGTTCAGCTATGGAAATTTCTTGGTCAAACTACCTACCAAGAAATTTGGCCTTCCCATAAAGGTCTGCTTGGAAACTCATCTTTCTATGTCTTGTCTCCTTCACTTAAATGAAATAAAATATCTTATCTTGTGAGATTCAAATTCATGCCAAGTGGGGAGGTCAAATTTCCTTATATATAGTCGTCAAATGAGTGCCATTGTGACCAAGGGTAACCTCTAATGGTGGGAATAACTTAGGCTTTGTGGAGACTACATAAATAAATATAAAAAATGAATTTTCCTTTTAATATTTATAATTTCTTCTGTTTATTTTGAAGGATACTTAAAATGCGAGATTACTTCCAAATTCTACAAAAATGAATTATTACATTAATATATGTAGGTTGTATTTAGGAGGTATTACAAAACACTCTGGGAAATCAACTTGGACCAAAATATTGGGGTGTTGGGTAAAACCAATCATTGACACTTTACAACACCATTTCTATTCAAGTGCAACAAGCATTCAAAATTATTTTACAGTTGCAAAGTTACTATATGAAAAGTGCATTTATATCTCATTACAATGTACTACTTCTTTTATTGCCACATAAAGGGTCTCGGGTTACCCTTGGACCAAACCTACCAATTTTTATCCTTCACAACTTCGATCCTTTGCCTCTCATCTTGGAAACACCAAGACAATTGTCCATCTCCTCTCAATCACACCATGTTTTTAACACTTAACATATTTAACTAAACCTTTTACATCTTTATCTAGTCTTTATGTTGGATTGTTTCACTATTTATCTTGAATCTTCCCAACTTTAACTTGTAGTTGTTAGAGTAGTCAACTCCAATGAAAATACATTCACATATTAAGTTGATATACTAATAATACAATAGACTAAATTCTATTAAAATAAATTTATAATGGAAAACATATTCCATAACATTTGAATGCAATATAAAACCAATTACTTATTGTTACACAATTTTTTTTCACCAACCCCGTATCCCCTACTCTTGGGTAGAGTCGGTCCCTAAATAGCATCTGCTCTGTGTCATACATCAACAAACGTGTCCACATCTTCCAAATCATTCAATAATATTAACAATGCTCTTTAATCTTGAAGATTGACCCTTTTTACCCATGTTCCAAGATCTTCGCAAGACAACCTCATTCTACCTGCGATGGTAACCTGGAGTGGACTAGAATGTCGCGACATCATCACAGTGGTACATTTGTTCTCTATGATGGTTGGATTATAGGGCTCATCGCAAGTTTTCAATGTCCTTCTTGCGACGATAGCTCTGAATACACTGTTGCCCAGCGACACCATCTCTGAGTCCTATTGTTTGACTCGCGATGACCCAGATATGGTGAATTAGTTCAAACAAAATGCTTCTGGGTGTTTCTGGCACTGGTTGTTGGGTCAAGGAAGTTCATCTTTCCTCCTTTGAGATGGTGTTTCCACCTTTTGAGAAACCTCCCTTGGAGATAAGTTCCCTCTCGCCCATTTATGGGGGCTCCTCCTCTTATAAAAGCATTCCCCATTGTTATGATCAGCTAGTTTTTAGTATTGAGCAAATTAGCTAGTTTTGGTGTGAGATTGATAGTTTGCAGTGTGAATTATTGATAGTCTAGCAATTGGTTGTGGATTGCCTTAGCCTTATACTAGTGCTTTTGGGTGAGAGAGAGAGTTATCAACCTTTTGGGAGACCCTTTTGAGAGTGAATGCTTGAGGAGACATACTGACTGGACCCTTTGAGGAAGCTTGTGATGTCAAGGCTTGGTTGTAAGCTTTGCTTTTGCTCATATTAATACAATCAATGGTGATTTCCTATGTCATGTGTAAAATATATTTGATAGCTTATGGTTCCTTGACTCTATAAGTGAATAGTTCATTTTTGTGCTCTATTATGTGTTTTGTTGTTCTCTTGTGTTGTTTTAGGTGAATCGCTCCTTGAGGAAAAGGAAACGATAGCTAAAGCGGCATAACGAAAACTCCATCGAACACTGGCATAAGGTAGGCTCTTGCAACAATGACTCTTTAAGGAATTAGTTGTTGTTTTTTCTTGCTGTGACTAGACCCACTCTAAGGCTAGAGGGGTTGCCCTTGTCTGCAAAGGGAACATTACCTACATCACAAGTTGGCAACTACGCTGGGGAGTCCTTTGTGTGTTGTCTCTTGTTTTGCTCTTAATTTGTTTTTTATTGAATTACATAGTGTCTCCTTGTTTGGGACTGAGCCATCAGTGTTTTGGGTTACTTGTGTAAGTAACATGAGAAAACAGTGAAATAATGCCTATCGGGGGTTGGAATAGTGGTTGAACAGGGACTATTGGATCTGGCCAATCAATGATCCAGATCCAATCGGCAATCGCAATTGGTGATACCACAAGGCAAAGGCAAGACCCTAGAGCGATGCGATGGTGCGATTGCCGAAATCGCCGGATCGCAATCAGAGCATTCAGAGGAGCAGCCACATATGTTATATATATGCGTGATAGTGCGACATCTGACTATGATCACCAATATTGGCGGATTGGCATTGGTGATCCCAAAAGGGAAGCCCAAGGGCCATTATGACTAGCGATGTAATATGGCTAGACCCGATAAAAATCAAAAGCCCAATTTAATAAAATTTCAGATCCAAAAATTTAGATTTTCCTTTGTATTTCCCATTTAATGAATTTTTGGCCATTGGCCATGCCACCAAAGCGATTGCGATATGCGATGGAAGGTGGACCTGATAGGGACTTTAGGGGTGATTTGTTGAATGTTTCAAGTCCGAAAGACTGTGTCTTATGCGGATTTTCCCGTGTTTACAACTCTCTCTATGTAAAACTCAGAACGACTGTTTTAGAGGGATTTCAAGCACTGATGCACTAATCCATTATGGAATAGGTGGCATTCATCCTGGGGAAGCATTTAGCAATGACTGCTAATGCTCGAATAAGGGATTTGAGCAGACCAAAACAGGAAGATGAAGAGCCCGAGAGGGAAATGAATCAACAACGCCATTTGGCTTAAAAGCCATGGATGTCAAAGACAAAGGGGCTGCTGAGTTATTGTTGGTGGCCAAACTATGGTTTTCTGCTAAAAGTGGTAGCATCAGAGAGCCGAGGGAGTAGGAGAGCAATAGAGAGCCAAATAACTATTGCATGGGGTTGCTAAATTGTTGTTGGTGGTCGCGTTGCTGAAAGCCAAGCCAAGGCAGCAAGCCAAGGAAAAAATAGGCAGTGTAGAAGCCCAAGGAGGCAGTTCAGAAGAAAAAGGAGTAGCTATGGGAGCCTTTGGGTTCACTTGAAGTTCAAGTGAAAAGCCAGAGAGCGTGAAGGTTACAGAAGGTAGAAAGGAACCAGAGCAGGAGAGACAAAGAGCCAAGAGCCCAAGCCAAAGAGCCAAGAGTTAGAGCTAAGAGCCAGAACTAGAGCCAAAGAGCCAGAGTCAAAGCCAAGAGCCAAAACCAAGAGCCAAAGAGCCAGAGCCAAGAGCCAAGAGCCAAAAGCCAGAACTTCAAGAGCCAAGGGATAAAAAGGTGTCTGAACCCACTATTTATGTGTAGAACAACAGGAGTTGAGTCAAAGACTTGTAAAAGAATTACACCATAATCTTAGAGAGCCAAGTCAAATTGACAAGAGCTCATGGAGATGTAGCCCAAGAGTTATGGGTGAAATCCAAATTAATTTTTGTCTTATGTGTCTATTGTTATTAGTGCTTTATTTACAGTTATATGTGTTAGAGTCGGTCCTTACAGCCCTCCGTCAGAGATCTTTTCACTTTTTCATATCATTTTAGGTGTCTCACTCGTTCCACTTCGTTGCATTTCGTTAGGGGCATGCCATTGACTGACGAGGGGGTCTGGTTGTCTTGTGTTCCCTCATGCTTGTCCCTACACGGTTAGTCAATTTTTTTTTTTAAATCATCAAAGTACATGGCCATTTCATTCATCGTCATACATGCTTAGTTTTGTTAAAAAAGGGTCTTTAGTCCTAGAGTCTAGGGTTTTGAGTCCCGTGCATACACATAATAAAAGCCCGCAGGCCATGAGGTTGGTTTCGTAAGATTTTCACTTAATATGTTTCCTCAGAAAGCATTTAAAAACATTTTAGGTCCAAAACTCTGTTTTGGAACTAAAATTTGTTATTGTAAATAATTGTAATTGTTTTATCTCAAAGGGTTTCAGAGCAAGCCTCTGATCTTCTCCAAAGCCAAAATTCCAGATCCCTGCAAAAATCAACAAAAAATGATCAATCCAAACCTCCGAAAAGCATGGGAAAATCAAAAAACGGTGTTGTATTAAAAGACCAAAAGTGAAAAAGTGCCAAACATTACAAAGTGGGTTTTTGAATCAATTTAAATCAAATCAGATATTTTGTTTGTACAGAAAGGGGAAAACAAGTCTATTTGTTCACAAATTACCAAGGCAAGATCGCGTTCAAGTGTTGGAGGGCGAAAATTGTGTTTGCAAACTTGTGTACAGTGTTACAGGTGTGCGCTGCGCATAGGAAGCGTGCGCTACACATTGGGCAGTGCGCTTCGCGTTGGGCAGTTTGGGCCAGCGTTAATTTACAAAGGCACTGCACATAGAAGGTTGTGCTTCGCACTGGGGTTGCGTGTTGTGCATTGAATCTGAGCAACAGAAAAACTTGTATATGCGCCCAGAACTCAACCAAACTCACTCCAAGCTTGAAAATAGGTATGTTATCGCTGCCTAGTAATGTTAGGGTGTTTGATATATGTTTCAAAGATGGGATTTGATGTATTGGGTTTTGGGAAAATGAAACCCTAGGTTCATAACAAAGGCATCCCTTAAGTTGTTTTAAAACTATGTGGGTGGTTTAGTAAGATGTCCCTCATCCTCCATTGATAAAAAAAACCAACTCCTTGCTCATTTGTGCACCCTAGTCAAACATTCCAAAGAGCACACATTGTATTTTTCTCATTTGTCAAAAGGTGACTGTTTTTGTCAAATCATGAAAACAGAACATTATTATTATGGCATGGTTTGTATGATGCTGTGGTAGACATACTAAAGTTTTGAGCATACATTGAAAACTGACTCCACCACACCTATATCACTCTATATATCATAGACATCTTGACACCAAAGCCATGTCAGACACGGGGTCAGAGTATGAATAGCAATATGATAGTGATTCTACAGCAGAGGGTAATGTGCCAAGAAGGTCTCGCAGAGGTGGCAAAGATGGTAAGCCTCTCAGGGAAGAGCCTATTTCTTTGGTTCAATTGTAGGCTTGCCTGCTTGCAATGGATTGTTTTCGTCGTTAGTCATGCTATCGCCATTGTGAATTAATTTCACAATTCCAGCATCATCGTGAGCTAGCTCGTTTGTTCATTCTACATTTACATGATGGCCATGTAAACCTCGTCGGAGTTGATTTCATTTTGTCACCAGAGACTATTGCAGAGGCCACTGGGATACCAAATGTTGGAGAGCAATGGAATAAACGTCAGTAGTTAGAGAAATCTTACTATCATCCATACATCAAACCTGGGTATATGAGGCACTTGAGTAGAGTTTTTCCTTTCCAATACCTGAATGATCAGTTTGCACCTTTGATGAAACTCATCATTCAGTATTTCAGTTGTGAGGGCAAATTCTCCCGTGTTTATGCATACCATGTCCGTTTGCTGATGCATTTTACAAGGGTACATATGATGAACATTCCATACTTCATGTTTCACAACATAGAGAAGAAGGTTCCTCTTGTACAAAGGAAGACCCCAGCACAGCAGCATAACAATATTTATCATTATGCGTTGATCAAAATCGTAGTGGTTCATCAGTTGGCATAGCAGGGCATCACTTGGGAGGATTTTATTTCTCGTGACCTTTTCACAGTGCCTCAGCCAGCTCCAGAGATAGTTCATGATGAGGGAGAGCCTTCACAGCAGTTTGACATCCCCGAGACCGAGCATGTCAATGCTCCAGTGTATGTGACATATCAGCGAGGCCACAGGGCCTTATTTGCAGCTACACGACGAGTACTATCTCCACATGGTGTGGAAGGGGTCTCGCCTTCTTCTTCAGCACAGGTACAGGTACAGGTTCAGGACAGGGGCAAGAGGTCAATGCATGAGGAGGGCCCTTCAGGAGGCCATGATATTGATGCTACATTTACTGATGTGGATAGGAGCTCTCCTAGCTCGGAACTGAAGGAGATCATCCAAGAGCAGAAAGCTAAGATTAATAACTTGAATGACAAATTGTTGAGAGCAGAATGGGTGATCAACTATTTGGAGCAACCCAATAAATAGTTAGAGGATGAACACACACTTATAGAGCTACGACAAATCCGTGAAGACCGACAGGCTTCCCGAAGACATATACATGAGATGACACCTATTGAGCAGGAGATAGAAGTTGATCGGGAGACTTGGCTCAAGAGGGTCAACATTCACTTAGAGAAGCTATTGGCAAAGGCTAATAGAGATAAATATATGCTCCGACACATGAAACATCATTATTGGGCTCGCATGCATGTCAACAAAGAAAAAGTGAAGATTTTGAAAAAGAGGTTGAGCCAAGCACTAAAATGGCGAAAGAGGCCGGATCCACTTTGAGTTTTGACCGAGGCTTCACTGGTTGATCATAACACATGATGGAGGGTTTTCACTCCGAATTTGAGTGAATTTGGAGAAAATTTTGTCATTTTGAAAATTTTGGTTCCCAAAAAACAGGTTTTTCGGCTATACGCGCAACACACATGTGTGCTCGCTTTTGATTGGGACACTTGCTGGAAGAAAAATTTGTATTTTTGGGTTTTTCATGGTAAGTTACGCATGCTCAACTATTTCCGAAGCATTTCATCAAGTTCTGGATGGTCAAAAGGCCCAAAAACACCATGAAAACCACCTTGCTGCCACCTTTTGCAACAGCAAGAAGTACCTCTTGGAGAATGCAGTTTTGAGGGGGCAAATGAGCTCCAAATTGGAAAATTCCACTTTGGTTGGAAATTAGACATCCAGGGCTTTCCAACTAGCTATCGTGAGCTCAATTTGGATTCCAGGAAGTGCCCGAAAATCAGCCTAAAATGTGCACTGTGCATAGAGATCAGGGCACTGCGCATAGAGGATTTTGGCCAATTTTTCACCTTCCAGCTCAGAATTTCGGCCAGTTATGACCAGTTTCACCTCTTGATGTAATTTTTGGTTTTCCTTGATGTAATTTGATGTATATGATGTAATTTTGGCACTATATTACTTGTTCTAGAAGATTCATTCACCAAAGAAGTGAAAATTTAATGAATGAATCAGTTTCCTAGCATATAGGGGTTAGTTGTTTGACTATTTAGTTTTCAGTTCCTTGTTTAGAATTGTTTGAAACTACTCCTAGAAGGAGGAGCTCGACCCCTAGAGGTTAGGGAACAGGTTAGCTTGATCTATATATGTAAATTTTCATTCAGTAGTACAGGTTGGACTCTTGGGAAGATTTTGGCACACTATTGTACATATTTTTCACATTTTGGCTAAGGAAAGATCAGAGATTTTGCAGCACCTGTTGGGATTCTTGTGGCTTTTAGCTCTTGATGGTGTTTTTTCTCAGTTATTGTAAGTTTATTTATGTTTACATGTATTTCATTCCTCCTTATGTTTCTGAAACTAAATGAATGAGTAAATGAGGTTGAATTCATTGTTCACAGTGCTCTTCCTTTAAAATTTGTTTAGTTTTACATGTTTTCGTCAGTTTGGAGAGGATCCATGTTCTCCTTTGCCCTCTTCAGCTCCTTGTCATTCTGATCCATCCATACACCTGATCAAAGGCATCAAGACTATTGCCTACCTCGCCCCAACTCGAGTTGTGCAAAGATTTGACCTCAATCCCCGCACCCAAAATTGGTTTTCCCATTTCTCCAACAAAAAACTCAAATATCTAAAGAAAAATTTCCTATCTCTTTACTAGCCTAAAATCAGTATTAAATTGGAGTCATCTCAGCCCCTTTGAAGACCTTTTGCCGAGATAGACCTGGAGAGAGCCCTCTCCTGTCCTCGTAGGGCTAGCTACGAGGTTGAGCGTGGTTTGATGTGGCCTCGAGTTTTGCCTTCCTCAGCCTAAGGCAGATTTGAGCGCTAACAATATGCATTTATATGTTAGTTTCAACACACTAATTTACAAAACTTAACAGTGAAAAACAAATACACCCACCTTTTCGAGAATTTCTTAATTCTGCATTGGTTAATCATAAAAGACTTGGGAGAATTCAAGCTTTGGAAGTGGGAGAGGTTCTTGTAAGCTAGACAAGAAGCCTAAGAGACCCATTTTTAAATCAAGTGGTATCAGAGCTTATGTTTGATTAACCCCACCTTCAAGGAAGGTTATATCGGAATGCTTGATTGAAAAAGCAAAGACTGCTTGTCTGAAAGGTGTTTAAACAGTTAGAGGTTGATTGTATGCTTGTTTTGTAGACTAACTATTGTTTAAGTTTGTAGAGGCAAAGAGAAAACTATTGATCACTCAGTCTAGGAAGGATAAGAAGGAGAAAGGGCTGAAGGCATTCTCCTTATCGTGAAGCACCTCAAATCAATCTTTGGAGCACAAGAGGTTTGTTGCAAAAGTTTGTTGAATAAGCTCTTTATTTATCTTGTTGAAGTTTTTTTTTGTTCATTGGCACAATGACAACTTCTACAAGTGGGTCCTCAAATTCTGCTCTCCTCACAAGACTCTTTGATGAAGACATGAAGCAAGAATTTTCCACCATGATGGATATGGTGAGAGAAATGAATGAGGATGAAAGGAAGAGAAACATGCTTAGAAAGCAGTTGAATTCCATGAAGGAAGAGAAGCAGTTGCTTGCTAACAAATTGCAGGAAATGGAGAGGCAACTTCATATTGCAAATATGAGCCTGAAGAGGATGCATGAGTTGGAAACGCAACCCTTTGTTGCCCAGGAAGCCTTAGTCAAGTACCATCTTGAAGAAGATGTAAGCCATTCCATTTTGTCTTCAAATTCCTTTGAGAATGCTCATATCGTTTCTTTTGAAAATCATACTAAAGGAATAGGTTCCAAGCTAATGTCCAAGATGGGCTATGAAGGAAAGGGCTTGGGAAAGCATGCACAAGGTATTGTTGAACCAATAATGGTTGAGGAAAGGCCTAAATATTTGGGTCTTGGCTATGAACAGTCTTATGGAGAGAATTCCAAAGCTGCCATGAAAGCCATTGAAACAGTCCCAAGAAGGAGTTTCATTTCATGTCCTCTACCTCAGAAGTGTGAAGGTTGTTTCCAAGAGGAATATAATAGCTTGAAACATCAATTGTAGGAAATAGGTGTTCATAAGCACACACTTGAACCAGAGAGCTAGGGAGACTCTAACAGCCTTGAAGAATTTGATGGTGTTCTAAAGGGAGCCACTTCTTCATTTGCTTCACCTCCTTATGAAGGCAATCAAGGTGAAAGAGGCAGGTATAAATATGGTTCTAATCATATTCCTTTTGATTTTGCAAAGCATGATAAATTTCCACATAGATATGGGAAAAGGGTTGCTTGTTCCTTTTGTGGTTTGGATAACCATGATGTTTCTAGATGTTAGAAGAAAATGGCTAGATACAGGAACCAGAAGAAGGAAAAGAAGAAATAATCCAAAGGCCCAATGGACAAGGCAAATCATGTTGTCAAGAGGATGCACATGCAATGCACTTACTGCCATAAGCAAGGACATCTCGCTGCAAAGTGTTGGACACTGAATCCAATAATGATTCCGAAGAAAGTGGAAAGAGAAGATGGCAGAAATGGAAGTGAAGATTCCATGAATAATGTGTCAAAATGATTCACATGATGATGTTGATGTGCAAGCAAAGGTAGTACCTTTGAAAGGGATTGGTAAGGAACAATTAGAGTTCTTATCCGATTAAGATTGCATGTCTATTTGATGCATCTACATTACATTTCATTTCAGCTTCGAAAGTACAGTGTGCTTAAGTGAAAGTTGAGGGATGAAATGCATGCATTGCATGTCATTCCATGTTGACTTGAAAGAGGTTAACTTGGTCTCCAAATGGAGATAATGATGAAAGTTTCATATTTTGAAAAATAGTCATAATGGTCTTTTCTACATGCTTGACTTGAAGGGTCATTTGTTTAAAGTCATGTTTTGTGGGTTTGTTATCTAGTCCATAATTTGCATGCAAATGTAAGACATGCAGGTTTTCACAAAATGTGAAATCTATCTCTTTTATTGAAGCAGGAGTTTAGGCCATCTAGTTGTTTTCTGTATGCCTGTTGTTGTTAATCGTTGTTGTTGGCAGCTTGTCAAATAGCTACAAATGAAAGTTTTGTGGAGTAGATGTACTTCACATTTGTTGAGCTGCCTTAGATCAATGATCAAGGCAAAGAAGCTCAAACTACCTTCTATGACCATTTCAGTGGAAGTTCTACAGGAAGGCAAGGAGGAAGATAGTTCTTCTCAGGAAGACCAGCCCATCCAAGAGAAGGGAAGTGGTTAGAAACTTTGGTTCAGAGGCACTATGCAAAGGCAAGTGTAGGGAGGCTAAAAGAAGAGGGTGAGTCACTCTCATTTACTGTTCAAATTAGTATATCAATCTTTTGGAGACCAAAAGTTCTTTTAGTGGGAAAGCGTGATTCAAAATTGGATCCTGGAGAAACCTCTATGTCTAAAAGACTTCATTTAAGAGGTGAAAGGTGCCAAATGGCACACGTCCTTTGTAAATCAAAGGAAAATGAAAGTCGCAGGCTGCTCTCAGACACAGTCTCATTGCAGGGATCTCTCCATTCTGAATCCAATGCAACTTAAATGGGCGAAAACAGACTTCAGATGGGAAGCTATCATAAAATGAAGCTGCCCTTTTTCAAAGGAAAATGGGGCAAAAATCCCTTGATAATGGGTCTAAAAACCCTCTAAGTCTTCCAAATCTCCCAAAGGGAAAAACAAGCACAAGAGGAGGAGTTATGGACTCATCAGATAACACTATCCGAATCCCAAAAACATGATAAAAAAATGAAATAAGGCCTATTGGGGGTTGGAACAGTGGTTGAACAAGGACCATCGGATCTGGCCTATCAACGGTCTACATCTGATCGACAATCGCAATCGACGATACCACAAGGCAGAGGTGGGACCCTAAAGTGATGCGATGGTGCGATCGCCGAAATTGGTGGATCACAATCGAAGCATTCTAGAGGAGCAGACACATATGCTATATATATACACGATAGTGCAACATGCGACTATGATCGCTGATATCAGCGAATCGGTGTCGATGATCCCAAAGGGGAAGCCCAAGGGCCATTATGACTAGCGATGCGATATGACCGGACCCGATAGAAATCAAAATCCTGATTTCATAAAATTTTAAATCCGAAAATTTAGATTTTCCTTTGTATTTCCCGTTTAATGGATTTTTGGCCATTGGCCATGACGCTGAAGTGATTGCGATATGCGATGGAAGGTGGACTTGATACAGGACTTTAGGGGCAATTCGATGGATGTTTCAAGTCCGAAAGACTATGTCTTATGCAGATTTTCCTGTGTTTATAGCGTCCTCTGTGTAAAACTCAGAATCACTGTTTTAGAGGGATTTCAAGCGCCAATGCACTCATCTATTGTGGAATAGGTGGCATTCATCCTAGGAAGCATTTAGAAATGATTGTTAATGCTCGAAGAAGGGATTCGAGTGGACCAAAACAAGAAAATGAAGAGCCCGAGAGGGAAATGAATCAACAAAGCCATGGATGTGAAAGATAGAGGGGCTGTTGAGTTATTGTTGGTGGCCAAGCTATGGTTTGCTGCTGAAAGTGGTAGCATCAGAGAGCTGAGAGAGTAGAAGAGTGATAGAGAGCCAAAGAGCTACTACGCAAGGCTGCTAAATTATTGTTCGTGGTCAAGTTGCTAAAAGCCAAAGCCAAGGCAGCAAGCCAAGGAAAAAAGAGGCAACGAAGAAGCCCAACGAGGCAGCATAGAAGAAAAAGGAGCAACTGAGGGAGCCTTTGGGGTCACTTGAAGTTCAAGTGAAAATCCAAAGAATGTGAAGGTTGCAGAAGGCAGAAAGGAGGTAGAGCAAGAGAACCAAGGACCCAAGAGCCCAAGCCAAAGAGCCAAGAGTTAGAGCGAAGAGCTAGAACTAGAGCCAAAGAGCCATAGTTAGAGCCAAGAGCCAAAACCAAGAGCCAAAGAGCCAGAGCCAAGAGCTAAGAGCTAAGAGCTAAAAGCCAGATCTTCAAGAGCGAAGGGATAAAAAGGTTTCTGGACCCACTATTTATGTTTAAGACAGCAGGAGTTGAGTCGAAGACTTGTAAAAGACTTACACCATAATCCCAGAGAGCCAAGTCAAATTGACAAGAGCTCACGGAGATGTAGCCCAAGAGTTGTGGGTGAACTCCAAATTAATTTGTTGTCTTATGTGTCTGTTTTTACTGCTTCTTTATTTAGTATTATATGCATTTATATGTCAGTTTCAGCACATTAATTTACAACACTTAACAGTCAAAAACAAATACAAGCATACACCCGCATTTTCAAGCATTTCTTACTTCTGCATTGGTTAATCATAAAAGACTTGGGAGAATTCAAGCTTTGGAAGTGGGAAAGGTTATTGTAAGCTAGACAAGAAGCCTAAGAACCCCATTTTCAGATCATTGGTAGTCCCTCCCACTGTCTGAGAGATTAGTCTGGTGTCTTTCAGGTGTTTTTGATTTGTTTTGCCTCTTAATTGAGATCATCGTTGTTTAGCTCTTAATAGTTGCAACAAGTCACGCCTGTCATCTTTGATCAAGTTGTACATGATGGATATCCCATCATATAGCTGCAATGATTCCTAAAATCGGACCATCATTGAAGACAAGTGTACTCTTGCAAATACGTCGCTTAGTTGTTGGCTTTGCACTTGCGACGATTTGGCTCTCATCTCAGGTTGCTAGTTCAACCCCTGCAACGATTCCTGTAAGGCTGTTTTTCATAGCCTTACCTCCTGAGTCAGCCAGTGCTGCTTGTACCCTGTTGTCTCCTGTCTCTTATCGAACTTGTTTTGACTGTATCTTGTTAAGGAACTTTCTCCTTGGTTTCATTTATCTAAGTCTTGTGTTTTTAGGCTGTGTGACCTAAATCTTTTTAAGATTTCATCAAGAAGTTATTTGTTTGGGTTACTCGTCCGTCCAAGATTCATGCACAACCATCTGATTGATTTTTCTGAGGTTGTTCTACTGCTTGTCTTCTTTCTGATTGGTCTGTAGTGTGTGGTTATTAAACCAATTTCTCATATTGATTTGATTTCCACACTAACAAACATAGATTACATTTGTGTGGATCAGTCAAGCTTGCATTTTCTTGTTTGTCATTAAATTCCAAAAATCAGAATATTGCATTCAAACAGCATACGAAAGTGTAAGCGCATTTTCATTAGTGAATTTTTCATGATTGAGAAATTAGAAAGCAAAGTTCAAATCTTTCATTAGTAGTTGCGAGATAAGTGCATTGATGCATTGTGTTTCTTAGTGATTGGATTGCCTTCATGCACTACTGTTCTTGCATTTGCTTGTTATGGTTTTTGTTCGCTTGCAAATGAACTCCTTACCCTCATTTAGGTAGTTGTTCATCAAAAGGAATGGTTTTTTACACATTGTAGTTGCATCCTAGAAATTGTTGAAATACATTCGGTGGGGTCTGGAAACAAAAACTTAATTCAAGATTAACTCTTAAAATCTATTGAATGAACTTAAAAATGCATTAGAACCTAACGTACACTTATCTAGAGGTCTAGGCTAGAGACGTGCTTCAGCATCATTAAACCTAGTCACTATTGTTTTCACTAAGGTTGGGTGGTTCCTCCTTTTGTGATCCAATAGGTACTAGTAGGGATTTGTGCTCCCTGTACCATCGTGTATATATTGGGAGATCCCACTAGGTTATCATCCTATTATCCATAGGAAGCCTAGTCTGCCACCTTACAAATCGTAACGCATTGAACACAACATTCGGGAAGATTGACTGTCGTACGAAATGTCCTCGGTCATTTCCCTTTCATTTGATCACCAAGGCGTATATGTGGTTCTGCGATTTGTCTAGTAAACCTCTTATCTAGTACTCCAGAGAAGTCACTTTTGTTCCGTTTTTACTCCTTAAAAGTGAAAGGATCATCTGAGCATTTGTCCTTTCAGGCTCATTAAACATTCGAAGGCGACTAGAGTCATATTTTGTCCTTTTTCTCAACTCTTTAAACATGAAAATGTCAAGTTTCGTTCCTATATCATAAAATTTATTTCTGCACACTCACATTTTACCTGTTAATCTTGGCCATGTTCTTGGTTCGCGTAGAGTTGTAACCCTACTCGATTATCTCTTTTTCTCAGATTTTGAGTTAGGCCATGCTAGCAAACTTACCGATCCCATCCTCTTTACCAAGTGACGAAGACTCTGCATCCCCCATCTCTTCTGAGGTATCGACTGTTGGTAGTACCCTTCCCATTACCCCAAGTCTTCAACCTCTTGATTCTCAAGCTCCGCGAGGGGAGCCTTTTGATATCAATTGGAATCCTCTTTGGGAACCTTTAGAAGAAGACTTCCCGTTTACTCCCCCTGGTGTTTCGGTGGCAATGTCTTCTTCCGACATAGATGAGACAAGCCCCATTACCAGTGAAGAGAGCCTTGTTTCAAGTGGAGAAATTCCTCTTCCCTCAGAAAGTTTCCCTTTTAACACTCCTCTTGGTGTGTCATTACCGTTGTGCTATCATGCCTTGTCAGATATCATGAGTTCCACGTCTCTAAATTGGAGTTCTGTGTGGTCTCGTACTATCGCCTCGACTTCAGGGCCTTTCATACCTCAGATCCATGACATCTCAGTCACGTCTGTTCCATCAAGGCCCACTGTTTGTGTGGCCTCTATAGCTCCTGCTGTTAGTGTTGTTATTGCATCCTTGGTGGTTACCACTGTTACTAGGCCTTCTGTTGAACCCGCTAGCAGTGGTCCTTCATCCTCGGCATCTGGAGTTGTTAACCCTACAGGTAATATCCCACTTTCTTCCAGTTCCATTATGGCAGGGTGGTCATATGAGCAATACATGTTTGCTCTTCAAAACCTAAATCATAACCCTCTAGGCTCCCAACCACCATCCTATCCACATAACCATTGCACTATTATGATCCTCGAGGGGCTCATATTTATCATACTAGGTCCCTCCCTCCACAACCTATGGTTGAAATTTCCATTCCACTATCGGTTTCCTGGTCTCATACTACCTACCATGGTCCGCAAGGCCATCCTTTACACAGTTAGCATTCTAGTTTTCAAGGGAAACTGTATCAAGGGCAACTGTATCGAGGGAAACCTTCAGGCCTACAAGGACAACCCTTATAGGGACAAACTTCGGCCCTTGCAGGTTCCTCTTTTTTTTATTTAGGGCAACCTTCTGGTCAACCAGGTCAGCCTTAGATCCAACAAGGCTAGCCTATTGTCCAGCCAGGTCAACCCTCTATTCAAATAGGTCAGTCTCAGATCTAGTAAGGCCAACCTACTGTCCAGCCAAGTCAACCCTCTGGTCAAATGGCTAGCCTCAGTTTCAGCAAGGTCAACCTATTATCCAACAAGTTCAACCTTCTGAGAAAATAGGTCAGCCTCCATACCAACAAGGCCAACCTTCTAGCCAGTTGGGTCAATGCCAGTTTTAGCAAGGACATCAATCCGGTCAAATCAATCCATCTCTCAACCAGCCATGCATTGAAACGCTAACTATTTCTCAAGCCCCACCTGGTTTCCAGACTTAGGCTGGACTCTAGACTCAACCTGGTCTCCAAACTCAAATTAGATTTCAAGCCTGACCTGTTTATGAAATGCAGCCTGGGCCTCAGGTGCAGTTTGGAGCTCAGCCGCAATACGGTCTCCAAGCACTTCAGCAACCCCAAGGGCAACCTCAGACTACTCCGTATCAAAACTATCAGCAACCACAAGTCAATCCTTATCAAAATTTTCAGCAGTCCTATGCCGCCCCTGTTAGTCAGGCTAGTGACCAATGGGTTGCTGGTGGTCAAAACCCAGGACAACCATCAGGTTATACTTACAATCCTTATGGACAAAACCATTATGGGAAAAATCCTTATGGATAGAACCCATGGGGGCAACTAGGAGCTGGATGGAACCCTAATGTTCACTCTTATTAGAAGTCTATGATGTCCTTTAATCCTCAATTACCTTTTCTGGCAACCTTGGAACTGATGTGTCCAAGCTGGCGAATGATCTAATCCTTCATAATCCATATTGGCCACTAGTTCCGACCAAAACTCTCGGTGATTGTCCTAAATTTGATGGTAAATTTGGAGAGGACCCTCAAGTGCATGTCATAACTTATAACCTCTGTTGCTCATCTAACTCATGGCTTGATGATTCTATCCACCTCCGTCTTTTCCAGTGGACTCTCAATGGTTCCACCGCAAAATGGTATATTGAACTTGCTCGTGGAACTTTCCAAGATTTCAATTCACTTGCGATGGAATTCCTTACCCTCTTTCAATTTCCAATTCATTATGAAACAAGAACACACCTCCTTACTTCTCTGAAACAGGACACGGTGACACACATCTCTGATCATATTCACGAATGGAGAAGGTGGCGTCATTTGATTAAGTTCTAGATCCTTGATCAGCTTCTGACTAACTAGTTTACTACCTCATTTGTTGGTCTGATAGCCCAAGATATTGCCATGGGGGCATGTGTTACTGAAGAGCAAGCTATCGCACGTGCTCAGTATCTCGATTTGGTTTATTCCCAATCTGGTACGTTGTATGATTACTTGCCTGATGCTCCGCGACCTGGAACTACTAAGGCTCCATCTATGCCATCCATCGATGGTGTTATTGGTTTCGTTACTTCATCTTCCCGAAAGTCTTCTGCGACCCCTTCAAAGCCAAAATCTACTGCTCCTAGTGAAAATGCTTCTCAGGCCACATCTAATACTAGTAAAACCTCTAAAGTCAATGCCATCCAGTCCACCATGGCAGGTAAAGATTCGAAAGGTAAAAAAAGGGAAAAGGCAAAAGTAAATTTTATCCACCAAAGCAGGACCCTCCTAAGCCTCTGGCCAATGATGGTGCTAAATGCAAACCAAAGTACCCTTGTCTCATCTGTGACAAGGATCATTACACTAAAGACTATTCTAGATGGTCTGAAGTTAGTCGTTTGCTTAAGGGGGCTCCAGGAACTCCTACTATGCTTAAAGAGCCTTTTCCCTCTCAAAAAACCAAAATGGTGGTCAATCAACCTCAGTCCTCTTCCACTTTTGGCTCTTAAGTCGTTAGAAAATGCCCCATTTTGTTGCCTCTTGTTTTCAAAGATTCCAGTAGCCAATAATCCAGAGCAAGGGAGTATAGTTTGATCCATACTGGTACCGATGTAAATGTCTTGTGTTCTAGAACAAAATTCATCATGCATGGCCACATGTAGAGGCCTGCAGCAGCATAGAACTATGGTCCTCCTTTGAACACTTTGTCTTTATCCTCTAGGCTTGTGAATACTATTGTGAAGAAGCCCTTTTATCCCAGATGAAGGTGTATTTCCCCCTTTGGCTTCTAGTGGCTCCTTATCCATACATGTAGCACCCTCTCTGTTAGCCATATCCCCATGAATTTGCATATGACCACATGTTTCGTCATATGTTCCCTATGCACTTGTAGTTCTAGGCTGCTCAAGATGACCCAAGGAATGTTGTTAGACTTACGTTTGTAGACCCTAGTTGTCCTTATAGAAGTGGGTTTTTTACTGCTACCCCCTTTCTCCATTTCCTTACTAGCTTCCTGCTGATCCCCTTACTGTTCATGAAGTTTGTTTCCTCCCAATATGTTTGTGTTACTTTCCACTGTTGCCTTCTCTAGAGGTTTCTTGAAATGCTACTTTCCTGCATCCTTGCTTCTATCCATAACTACTTGACTGTAGGAGGGATCATCACTCCCCCCTGCGCATCCCACCATGGTTTCCAACATCAAAACCTTAACCCTAGATCAAGTTGTAGAGCCTCTCAATCGTTCAATGGCTCTTCCACGTCCATCTCTTCTTGCTATAGATTCTAGATTTTCATTTTTGCTAACATTTAACATTTATATCACATTGCAGTAGATAGTTTTAATATTGTTGTCTTTTGGACACATATTAAACTCAGTTTCAACAAAAGTTTTCAAATAGGAACTACCTGAAGGATTTATATTTTTTGTGCTGGGTCTCTTTTGATACATTATATCAGTTCTAAATGCAAGCATACATGGTTGGGGTTATTGTGTAGTTGTTTTTATATGAAAATGTGCTTGAGGACTTTGATTTATGTAAACGGTTGGTGTTTCTGTAGGACCATGCCATTGCAATAACCCTGAGGAGGTACGTTAGATTAGCCATGGTTGTTTTCTATGATGATCTTAGACCACCAATTCATGGCTATGATGGGAAACCTTCTATATTTCTCTCCAAATGGTATCATTCATAGCAAGAAAACTATGTTTTTATTATTTTAAGGGGTTTCCATCTACAGTTAAGGAGGAGCATGCTAAACTCCTATCCACAGTCATGGTTAGTATTCTATATTTCTCGTCAATGGTATGATTCAGAGCAAGGGAACTCTATTTTTAAGGGTTTTCCAACTACAGTTAAGAAGGATCATGCTAAACTCATGTAGACAGTCGAAAAGGGGGAATATCTTATTCATGTATATTTTCCAATGAGAAAAGAAAAAGACATGACATGGAAGATGCAGGCATATTACACAAAATTTACAACAGGGATGTGATGTAAAGTTTTGAGGGCATTTGTACGTCATTTGGAGGGTCTTTTCACTACTTGGTAGTGTCTAGCCTACTATCAACATCTAGTGGTGGAAAAGTTACAACAAATAAATATTCAAATACAAAAATTCATATGAACAACACAGGTTAAACAATGTTAAACCCCAAGATTGTTTAAGCCAAAGAAATGTCACGATCATACCTATCAAATAAAGTTGTCAAAAAAAGTTGCACTACAAAGGATATAATAGTTCGTTGGTCTGAAACTCTAATGTATAAATAATATATTCCTAGAACCAACTACTAAAGGCCACATTGAAAAGAGGTGAAGATAGATATTTTGCAAAAGAAACCTATAAGACACCACACTCAAAAGAGGTAAATACACAGCTTTTGTAAAAGAAGCTGTAAGACTCCTATGAGACATGCAAAAATGTCGCATACAAAAAACATCTGTAATTAAATTAAATATGACACGTATAACATTGTGGGCCCACAATTTTACCACTTATATTCCTATGTGGGCTCGGGGCCTACGACTTTACTACATCTCTCTCTTGCATGCCCATTAACGTGTCTACTTCCTAGCAAGGTGGAATGTGTTGTTCACACTGTAAAGAAAAAAGTTCAGACTAATAAGTTTAAACCCTAGTATGCCTACGGCTAGGGTAATTAGCCTAAATGGAAGGCAACTTGTTTGTAAATAGTTTGATCTATGTTGGGAAGCCTTTGTTAAATCCATATCTATGGTGATGTGGGCATATATAGTTATGTGCCTATTTTTCGTTTCTACGCTCTTGAAGTGGAATTTTCCCAGGGCATTTCTGATTTTCTTTGGCGTTTAAAGCCCCCCAACAACAATTACTTAGTCTGGTTTCCTAGATTTCAGCTTCTTGTTTACAATTCACAAAAATAAGAACTGCCATAATAATTCACCAAAATGAGAATTTCCATAACAAGAGCCATAAGAAGAAGTAAACAATTTTTGTTTGTTTAAGCATAAGATTGTGGGGTTTTTTTTGAAACACACATCATTCATAGAGAGATTTGATATCTAGATCCATCTTCCTTATGTTAGAGATGTGTTGTTAGGTCCTTTTGCATTACCCCTTCAAACCATCCACCTACAGAGTCAGTAACCACTAGTAAGTAGCTGTACAACTTCAAGGCATGACTCCTCATCTTTAGCTTGATCCCACTGCGGTCAACATCGATATCAATCAACTACTCTTTCTCATAGCTCTATGCTCATTTCTGCTTTTTCATTCTTTGTTACACCCCACAATAGCTAGATTCTTCATTGACTAGATGTGGTGGATTATCTCACCAGCAAACAATAGTATCTATCGATAAGTTCATCAGGAGGAACCCATAATATCCAATCATTCTTTATTTGGTAATTCCAATCCTTAAACCCTAAAACTTATCAACTCCATCAAGCATTGAAAAGTGATTGTCTTAGTTGATAGTGACAACACCCATAATTTCTTCATAGATGAGATAAAATGGAAGGGGCTCTGCCATAATTTCTTCATAGGTAAGTGAGAATGGAAGGGGCTAATTGGGCAAGGACACAATGGCCCTAGCAGAAGGTTAAATGGAGTAGTGGAATGGAACAGTGTGTTATGGTGGCTCCACAGAGAGAATATTGACAAAGACTCTGCCCCTAGAGCCAAGTCGAACAGATCAAGGAATTCCATCTGACCCATTGAACGCTAAGGTCTTTCAGTCATTCTTTCTAGATGGAAGAAAATGCATTCAAAAGAAAGAATTGGCATATGCACGCTAGGCTAATCCAAAGTTCAGTCAATATAGTTAAACCCATTTTCGTACATGGAATTAGAAGCAACAACTGACCATTTACTTTAATGCAGGGAAATGCCTGTGTGCCTGGTTCATGTGCAAGAATGGAGTAGGTTTCCTCGATGTTGTGAGGTTTAGGTTCAGGCGAGAGTTGGAGTTAATATAAAGGCAGGGAGTTGGCCCTCATTCAAAAATGTTGTTCTCACTTCAGCAAGCCAGCCCAACCAAACTAAAAGCTAGTGACCTACTCTAACCTTGACCTTCCTGTTTGTTGTGCAAACCGTTTAAATCTAAGCCCTTTCATTAATTGGGGCTTCCACTCTTCCTTTCTACAATAGTTTTTTTAATCCACTCTGTCATTGGGGTTTCCATTACCCTGGAAGTTCAACTATTAGCCCAAACACGGATGAATGCCCACCGTGGAATAGTGACACTTGAAGCATAAAATTTGTGTTATAAAACTCTACATGTGCCTCCCTGCTTCCTTGTGCCTTTAATATCTCTCTATCCCAACTGATGGACCCTACCCATTTCTATATTTGCACCACGTGGCTGCAAACTATTCATAAAATTAACTTTGGCTAAAATAACTTTGTCACAACATTAAATGATTTATAAAATTAAAATTTGGCTAAAAGAAGATTGTCACAATATTTTTTTGCATCTGATAAGTTAAGCTTGCAACAAGAGGTCCATATTTTTACAATAGAAAACTTTGTCTAAAAATTCCATTGATAAATATAGCCACTATAAAAATTTGGTTAAACCATAACTAGGTAGGAAAAAAAATAGTCAATGGAAAATTTAATTAAAGGTCAACTATCTACTGATCACTATAGTCCAATTGAAGGCAAGGACTAATAAGAGCATGGTTGGAAACCTTAATTATTGGGTGACTTAAAGAGTTGACCAATTACTTTACCTTTCTTATCTATGATTTTCATTATCTTGATTTACAAAAGAAAAAAGAAGTTATGTAATTCAGGTTTTTATTTTATTTTCATTATATTTTTCATACTTGTCAACTTTATTGTACTAAATTTCCCTATAACACTTTGTAAATAATTTTTTATTTAATATAAAGTTTTGTATAACATTAATGTTGAAAATAAGTATAAAAAAATAAATGAGATAGTTTTGTTTGTTTTGAGAAAATGAAAAATACTTAAAAAGAAAGGATTGGAAAATTTTAAAGTTATTTTAAAGGGAATGAGAAATAAATTAATTCAACAAATTACTTAAAAGTATAAGTGAACATTTTCATAACCATTGGGTTAAGAAATCTTTATAAAAGAAACATGTTGCAAGTTTTAACGAGGAATTGAGAAGGAATAAAAGGGTATTAAGGATTATATTGCACATTTTCTTTAAAAATGTATTATATATTTCATATATATATATATATATGTGTGTGTGTGTGTGTGTGTGTGTGTGGATATATTTTATGAAAATGATGGTTTATTTTTTGATAAGAAATTAGAGTTGGATAATGAAAATTTTATTTAATGAACACTCAATTGAGTATGTCAAAATATACCTAGGTTTTTAAGGTTAAAAATGAATTATCTTAATTAATTATGGATTAATTAAATAACTTGTACCCTAAGAAAGATCACACATAATATACAAGCTTCAAACCAAATACTAAGAAATCTGAAATAGTTATAAAATTATTATGCATTCCATGAAATTAGCACATCTAGTTTAAGATGGTGCAACTCAAAAATGATGTAATTTAATCTATAAAAAATCTCTCTATATGAATAGTGAAAACGAACCAAGTTATCACAAATAATTCAGATATTAAAATGACATCAAATGTGATTACACTATAATAAACAAAATCATGTTAGAAGAATTTTTATTCATGTCAAAGGGTCAATGATGCATTAACAAAAATGAGGAATTCTTTATATGCCTGGTTTTCCTCGAGATGTTTGATTAACATATTAGTGGGTTTCTCATAAATACTTATAAGCAACCCTCATGAATATTGAGAAACAACCCTGTAAGTTAATATTTATAGGTTGTTCGACATTTGAAAAACCATGGATCTATGTTATCAATGGTCTTTTGGATGCCCTTGGAACAATGTTTGCACGGTGAGGAAGATTCAGACTACAATTCTTTGTTTTCTTATCCTCCCATTCAATACTCTCCACCTCCTACAACATCTATCAAAGAGAATATTGGAGATGTAAGTAGCCATATCCATCTTGGAATAAGTGCATCAAATGTACTGAGGAAAGTGTACAATAGTGATGATGAACTTGATGAATTAGAGTCCCCCACATTGTCCTTGTTACACAAAACTATGCATGGAGTTGCACCCCATAAATTCTAGTTGTAAAGTAATGGAAAGTCTAGAGGGCATAAAAACCAACCAATTGACAACGCAAGACTAAATGGGCATTATCAACCACTTCAAGAGACACAGATTGCTAATTAAGGGGAACAACATGGTTGCAAACAATTATTTTCCTTATTATATGATATATAATAGACATGTTCATCATTGCAATCACAATTGTTGAAGATCCAAGTTGAGATTTGATAACTCATCTACTAGAATTTTCAATTTAATTAGATAATTATTCTATTTGGATTAAATTGACATGTCTCCTTCAAAAGCCACAAGTTTTCTCCTTCCTTCCAAAAGAGACCACAATTCAAGTAAACCTTGACTAAAATAAATTACCAACTCATATCACCCATTTTTCACAAGCATTTGTAAAAGAAACTTGACTAAGGAAGTACACAAGAAAACTTACAAACATGAGGGATAAATGTTTCATAACTCATGAAACTTAGAGTTGATCAAGTGGGATAGACACGGATTTTTCCTTTTGTTTTTTGGTTGGATATTTCTATGTGGTTTTCAGGAATCATTCTATATCATATTTTGGCCATATCTTATATCAAAACTTGGATTATACCTCAAATCATACCACACCCTATTCGGTGGCACCATTATGACATTCGGACCTCTTGCACGATGACTTCACTCAATGAACCTCCGACATATCAAGTGCATTTGCGACATATTAAACAATACCCCTAATTTGACTACATGTTGGGAAATACCTCTAAAATCACATTATTTAACCCCTACCAGTATGAACCCAATACAACTTCCCAATTTAAAAAACCCCTCCTTTCACTAGATATTGTAGGTATCCATTTTTGCATTAACATTTTATATAACCTTTTATATTTTTTCGTTAACCTTGAGCTCCATTTTTTATCCCTACCAATATAAAAACCCTTTACCTCCTATATATCCCCCAATATATTATGTCATTTTTTATTCAATATATATCCCCCATTATGAATGCATGTGGTATGGTATTTCTCCCCTAGTGAACCCCCCATGACCTCCTACAGCATAATTTCAAAAGCAGATTTCAAAAACACTCTTTTGGTTATACATTAAAACATTTTGTTATCAATTTCACTGTTATCTCTCCTCAAGCCCAAGTACGTGCCAACTGAAGCAAATTCCATCATCAAGATATAAAGCCTAGACTAAGATTCTATTGGGGCATTTTGGGATAGGTTCAAGGGTACTTTGTAGAACCGATTAAGCTAATTTGAAAACCTTTAAGCGAATGCTAGAGCCATACTATTATATGATGTATTCAGACTATGAGAGACTCTTCTAAGTGAAATAAACATGATTGCGTTTGAGGTCCTCTGTAGTCTTCTTGGTCCTATTAGGAGGCCTATTATGATATTTATTGAAAACGTTTATATGATTTGAAGTGGTGGACACAAGATCTAGAAGGTATCCAAAATATAGTTTGGTTCTTTGAGTATAGGGTAGAGATGGCTGTGTTTCAAGCCATTTGAGACCAACTTGCAGTACATGTTGATGATATTTTGAAGTAGTTGACGGATTTGTTGAACTAGTCCTTTGTTGAAGCAGATTTAAATATCATTTGAGCACACATTGATGGAGTAGTGTTGGAGTTGTTCTTAAATCATTATTGGAGTTTCATTGGAGATCTCTTTCTAGACTTGTTAAAAAGAACTTTTGGAAGTCTTAAGGTGGTATTGGAGCCACCTAGAAGGATTTTAGTAAATCGAGAGACTTGGATCCCTAAAGTATTGGAGTCCTCACACAAGGTTGGAGACTTGTAAGGAATCAAATTGGAGTCTGGATTGATTTTTGAGGATTGGAATTCTCATAAGAGGTTGGAGCCTTATTGGGACTAGGCTAGAGTCTAGATTGATATTTCAGGATTGGAGCCCTCATTTAGGGTTGGAGCCTTGAAGAAGTAATAATTTTATGGTACAAGTTGGAACCTGATTATTTTAAAAAGGATTGGAGTCCTCACTTATTTTATTAATAAAATATTTTTTCTTATTTTACATCTTGTATTTTGGTTTAACTAGTGATCTTAACTAGAAAAATTTAACCATTACAAAGAAATACTAATTCACCCCGTCTAAGTATTTCCAACATATTATATAACTCAATACTAATGTTTCCACACATTACATAAACAATATTACAAAATATAACATAATTAGATTACATGCCAGCCTAGATCCATCTAAAGCCTAGATCTATCAAACATTGAGAGGGATCCAATATTTCGAGGTGCAAACATCTTTTTTTAGTGTAAAAATTGAGGAAAGGTTTGCACCTGAAGAGATTTGATCCCTCTCAGCACTTGATAGATCTAGGGTTAATATGGATCTAGGTAGGTTATATAAAAATATATAATATATATTTGTATATGTGTATATCTCTTATTCACTCTCTCTATCTCACCCCCAAACATACACACTCTCTTTCCATATCTATCTCTCTCTATCTCTCCCTCCCTCTTCCTCTCTACCTCTTTCTCTTCCCCTTCTCTCCTTCTCTCTATCTCTTCCCTCCCACTCTCCACCCCCCTGTTATAGACATTTTTGTGCCTTGCATCACTGAGCATGAAATGTCAATAATTAAGGGATCCCAAAGTCCCTAAACATGTTGTTCCTACCCCTAGAGGAACAAGGCCAGCAAACCACAGCAGTTTATAAAAGTTCTCCACCTGAAAACACTCAAAAACAAGCAATTTCTGGATCATGTCAACTGCTCCACTAAGCATCTGCGCTGAATGTCAAGTGCTCCACTGTGTACCTGCGCTGAATGTCAACTGCAAAGAAGGCCACCTGCACTGAGCGTACTTGGACAAGTGGCAGACTCATTCCTCAAGGTGTCAATGCCCAGGAAGCTTCCAAAATGACACTTGGATCAGGAAATTCGACTGGAGATGAGTAAGAGGTTCCAAATCTCCAAGTGGAAGTAAGAATCTCCAAGTGGACTCAAGAACCAAAGTGGGAGAGGACACTAGTCAGCTTCATGCAAGCCTCAAGCTGACTCATCCTTTCTCCAAAATTCCTATATATAGATCTCTCTCATGAGGTCTAGGGAGGCTGGATTGTATTGTAAAGAATTGTTGTTGGATTTTTGGTTGGATCATTGGGTGTTTATGCTTTTGAAAGGGGCTGAAGAAGGAATTCCTTGCTGCTGGGAAGGAGATGCTGGGTTGGAACCCTATGGGTTGTATCTCTTCCTGAACCCTGTTTATCAATCAATAAAGCTTCTTGGTTCTTTCCTATATGCTGGTGTTTATTGTATGATTTGCATTAGTGTATTTGATTTACTTCTAATCCTGAATCATTTATGAATATGAATATTTGTCTTTGTATTGTGTCCTTCTCTTGTTGCATGTAGTTGTTCTCTTGTCACAGGTAGCTGTTCTCTTGTGATCTCGTGGGAGCAAAAGCGAGGAGGCAAGTAGCTGTGGACACACAAAGGGGAGAGGATTTAGATCGAGGGACAACCAAAAGATAACGGTAAGTCTACCAATCTCCTCTCTTTCATATTTCATAAAGGAAGAAACCGAAGTAGCTGCATTCGTTTGTTGCTAAGGCACTATCACGCCTTAGGTGGATAGGATCGTCCTGCATAGGCATTTTTCCCCACAAAAAATTGGCGACTCCACTGGGGAAGAACTTTGTTTTAAGTCATTTTGTTTGAGCTTGCATCATTGTTTACTTCATAGACTCAACAACAACAATCGAACTGCTTTGCAAAGTAGAATGTTGCTGCTTTGATCCTTTACTGGGTTTTTGTCTATGATCTTAACAATGGACTCATAAATGACTTGATGATCCTTTGTGATAGTCTTTAGTACCCTTTCAAAGTATCCCTCTGTCTATACCTTGCTTGTGTTTCTGATTTGGCCTAAAACAGTTGATTTTTGAGCATTTTATGACCCGGAAACCAAGAGAGACGAGAGTTTCTCCTTTCAGCGCAGGCACTGTGAAGGCAGTCTGCATTTCAACGCAGGTCCCGTGAAGGCTACCTGCGCTGAATGTCAAACTGACAGTGTTACACTTGCGCTGAACCAGTGTGGCCTTGTGCAGCTGGGGTTCCTTGTTGTCTTTTGCCCTGTTTTGATCTCTGTTTTTTGCTGCCTTTAACCAGCATAGGTGCCACATCTGAAACCCCTTTTCTTTGCTTGTATTCAGCCTCATTTTTGTACAAAAAGACTGTAAGTGTTTTTATGTGTTTGTGGGGTCATTTACAGTTTTCCTTTGCATGAGCAAAATAGTCATCCTGTAGCCTTGATTCAGATCTGATTGAGTGATTGATTGTGATCTTAGAAGAGAGTTCATTGGCTGTTTGCAGTTTGATCTATCATTTGCTTTTGCTTATTGGTTTGAATTTGTCATTTTTAAGTGTCGAAACAAGTATTTCTTTCGAAAAATCGCAAAGTGATTGTAATCTCTTCTACCCTTGCTGATTTGGGAAAAAGTAAACTTGTTTATTTTCAGTCATTTAAAAGCAAATTTGAAGTTGTGCAAAAAGCTTTCTTTGTAGGCATTTATACTAAGAAAGTGAAAACAAACACCTGCATTGTGCATTTGCATTTTGATAAGTTTGCATGTTGGATTTAGGAAGAGTGCATTAGAGTGTGCTGATTGCTCTTTGAGAAAAGATAGTCGTTC
Organism: Pinus tabuliformis; assembly: GCA_031772625.1. NCBI lineage: Eukaryota > Viridiplantae > Streptophyta > Pinopsida > Pinales > Pinaceae > Pinus > Pinus tabuliformis. The sequence continues at coordinate 464,737,962 of CM062814.1, forward strand.
TCTTTTCCCTTAGTAGCTAGGATTTTCAAAGTTGAAAGATTATAAAGCTTGCTTATCATCTTAGACTGCATTTAGGAATTTGTACCAATACATCTCGTGGTGATCCTGAAAGACACACTTTAAAAAGATCAAATTAAAATATATTGAATGAACCTAACAACGTTTTGCAACATAACGCTCACAGTAGAGGTCTAGGTAGAGACGTGTTCCGGCGTCGTTAAACGTAGTGACTGTCGATCTCTAAGAAGGTGGGTGATTCCTCCTGAGGGACGATTGCGCTAATACGGACTTGTGCTCCCACGTACCGTCGCGTATATATTGGGAGACCCCTATAGGCATATATCCTTTATCCTTAGGAAGCCGTGTCGGCCGCCCTACTAATCGCAATGCAGTGAACACAGCATTCACAAAGATCGACCACCCGTACCGTAAAACGTATTCTGTGGTTTTGCGAAAGGTTTGGCACACCCTCTGCCTAGATCTCCAGAGCAGTTTCTTTTGGCCTTTTTCAGACTCTATAACAGAAAAAGTCCAACCGAGCATTTGTCACTTCGGGCTCGTTAAAATATCGAAGGAGACTAGAGTCATCTTTAGCTTTTTCTCGACTCTTTAAAACTGAAAAAGCAAGTTGTGTCTAAAAGCGTCGTTAACAATTTATTTTAAACGGAACAATCACCCTTATTCCCGCGTTGATCTTTAGGTTGAAAAGATGGAGCACACCAACCAAGGAGTTCCTCTTGGTGGGAATCCTAGTCCCTTCTCCTCTTGGGGAGATGTTGGTTCACCCCACATGGCCACATTGTCGCTTCCAAGATTGACAATTGGCCTACCTGTTTGGCTCTTCTCAACCAATGTCGTTCAGAATTCCACCATTCCTGAGCAGTCGAGTCAACAGTTAGATTAGATGAAAATTGCCTCCCAGCCTTCTACTTCGTCTTCCTCTCCTCCTTCCTCTTCGCTTGATGGAACTGGTCGATCAAAGAACCGAGTTCCTAAGGAGAAAAAGGAGAAGAAGAAGACAGAAAAGAAGCAGAAGGAGCCTAAGGCGACTGGGGGCAAACAATCGTCATCTAACAAAAATCCACACACCGCACTCGTAAGGCCTAAATTGCCATGCGTCATATGCAGGGGAGACCACTTCCATAGAGATTGTCCATGTATCCCTCGGATACTGAGAGACTGGTCCCCCCGTCTGCACAATTCGGTAGCATCGACCTCTGATAACCATGTCGATTGTTCACCGTCAACTAGTGGGAGTGAAGCTCCAGGACAGAGCGGGAAAGCTAAATTTCCCTGCAGACTGTGTGAAGGCGATCACGCCATCCACAGTTGTCCCTTCTTAGACGAGGCAAAAAGAGTTCTGGAAGATCGCCCGATATTACGAGCAAATCTTCCTCCTGGATATCAAAAACTCTTGCCAAGTCCCTCGCTAGTTGAGAATCCGGTTGACCCACCCAGGTGGTCAGCCGAAACACCTGTCATTGAAGATGAACCGTCTGGATCCATGCCTGACGAAAGTCAAAAGGTTGACACGGCAGTTGACCCAGTTTTGCCTTCAGAGGCTCCATCTTCGAATGACACCATCACAGAGGAGAATCAAGACGACACCGTCTAGATTCTCTTCATCAGCACCGACTCTGATGATCAAGGGGGCAATGCCACCATTCCTTTATCACAGGAAGGAAGTTCATCAGAGCGCTATCCGGCCGTTTACTCGGTCCCACCACCAAGCAACCTGGTTGTGTCCTTTGATTGGAACCAACTAGGCAGACCCCGGTTGCCAGCCAGTATACCATTCAGAATTATTTGTCAAATATACAGAATGGTAATGGCTGGCACTATCATTGATGAGGGGGCATCTGTGAGTATCCTTTCCTCTATTTCTTGGAAAGCGCTTGGTTCGCCTGTGCTTTTGCCTGAGATGAGAAATCTATCAGGCTTTGATAAAGGAACCAGTCGCCCTTTAGGAATCCTCCCCAATGTGCCAATAACACTGAAGGGGAAGACCGTTCAAATGAACGTGATGGTCGTTCAAGGACCCTTGGATTATAACCTACTCCTTGGACGAGACTATATATATTGCATGGGAGCAGTAGTCTCCTCACTCTTTAGAGTAATGTGTTTTCCACATGGAGGAAGAATGGTCAAGCTCGTGGACCAACTTTCGTTTCCTGGATCACACATCGCAAATAGTCGCTTACCATCCCTAAATGGTCTATTCATGCAAGAAGTGTCTCAACCCACGGTCCGTCCTCCTGATAAGCGCGAGTAATTCGGGAGGACATGACTGGAACCCAGGGGGCATGCGTCCTGGTCTGCTTCGGCAGAGAACTTTGGGTATAAGGTAGGATTTCCGCGAAAGAATATGACTAGTCCGTACCCCGTCCATGGAGGAAAGAGGGTTGTTCTAGAATAGGATTCTTTTGTCAAGGTACGTTGGGAGAGACGGGACCCGTCTCCCATCTTTGTCTATTTCGGTAGGCATTGCCGAGGAAGTGTCTTGTTTAACGAAACAATCTTTAGGTAACCTGAAAAAGGTAGGCCAAGGAGGGGTTTTATCTAACGAGACAATCTTTGGGTAACCAGAAAGAGGTAAGCCTCCCTCAATAACACCAATGTTTTGTCTTTGAGTAGTGTTCTTCTCTTGCAATGACAAGTAGCTGTGAACACCCAAAGAAAAACAGAAGTGAGAAGGAGGAGGGGCAACCTTGAAATCATATTTTATACCTGGGGGCATGCAAACCCTTTTGGAGTGCAAGAAAAGAGCGGCTATTTACCTGTTTTTTGGGTTAGCTGTGTCGGAACCGGTTATTTATCTGTTTTTGGGGTTAGCCGTTTCCGAACTTGCATAAAGGAAGGGTGTGGAGCAGAGCGTAGCAAGATGAAGCTCCATAAAAAATAGAGATCTCACAATGAGACAATCTTATCATATGACTGGTATTTCGAGCAGTTTTAGCAGCATAGTTCATGCTCGTTAAAAAATAAACATAAGCTTTCGAGCAGTTTTAGCAGCATAGTTCATGCTCGTTAAAAAATAAACATAAGCTTTCGAGCAGTTTTAGCAGCATAGTTCATGCTCGTTAAAAAATAAACATAAGCTTTGAGCAAGTTTAAGCTCGTTAAAAAATGAACTTCCCGGTAAATAACCATTAAGAATGTAACCTGATCAACCATAAAAAGCCTTGGTTGTGTTTTCGTAGTCTTCACCTCCACCGTTCATTTGGCCGATCGTTTACCTCCATATGATTGTTTACCCTTTTTGAGGAACAGCCGCAAAGAGTGATTTCACCTAGCCATCCTTGTGACACTGCCGTGTTTGGAAAATTCCAACCTGTACCTGGAATCAGTTGCTATCCCTGTTCATCACTCGTTCCTCAAAAGACGAGTCTTCTGTAAGCTCTTTTCAATTGACTCGTAAAATATGAAAAGATTGCCGAGTTTTGGCCTTCCAGCTCGTTAAAGGACAGGAAGAGCTATCCCTCCTCTTGATTTTAATCTTTTTGGACCTCAGGGATTATTACACAAAAAGATCGAGCGCTTGTTTTGTTTGGCTCGTTAAAAGTACTGAAAACTCATCCCTTCTATATTGTTTTATACTTTTTCAGACTTAAGGGATTAGATGACGAAAAAGGAATTTTGGAGTTGACTTTATGTACCTTTTCAGACTCTCTAAAAATGAAAAGGGCCGAGTTTTCCTTGTCGTTAGACTCGTTAAAATTATTAAATAGCGACAAACTTGTCTTTAGATGAGAACGAGTTTCCCTATCGCTAGGCTCGTTAAAACATAGCGATGGGCTTGCCCGAAGGGCAGGTTATAGAACAAGCATATGTTATCCTCCTCAAGCTTGACAAAAATAAAGAGGTACTGGTCAGAAATGACTGGGGAAAAATTGGGAAAAAATCGAGAAGTCTTTGATGGTAGCAGGTCGCTCTTGAACATGACACTTTTCCTCCGTATCACATCAGGTTGGGTTGTTTCATTCACCGGTCACATCACCATGGTCTTTGCCACACCATCCATATTTGGGGTAATGCTAACGATCCATTGCATCAGTGTCACCATATGTTCAAGAGAAGTCGTTCAGAAAGAGTCAACCAGGTCCCATCCACTGCCATACATTATCCTTCATCCATTCATGACCGCCACCCTGAATCATATATGACAGATTGTTTTCACCTCCACTAAAATCATTAGCTCCGTTCCGTGTCACTGATGTGGGATTCATTAAGGCCCTCCTTTGACGGATCGCTTCTTGTCGACATCAGCTCATTATCCAAGAAGTTGATCTAGGAACAACCCCTTCAGTACTTTGAAGCTTGCATGCCTCAATGGCAAGTTTCTCACTTCCGGCGACAGGTATACATCAATGACCTTCGACCAGAAGATTTCGCGTGGTGTTCGACGCCAAGTCCTTTGTTCACACCACGTGAATTGTACTGCAGTACCTTGAGGGTCATTATCATTATCGGTGATTCCTCTCGCGCTTGTTAATGGTTTACATCATTGACCGGTAATCAAGCGATGTCTTTCCATGTTCGACTTCAGCGCAATTCTCACATGGATCGACTTGTACTTAGAGTGAAGATCGAACGAGTTTGAAGACCCCGGATCTAGTTTCATCCATCCGGGCTGCGATAATATATTCAGGAAAATAAAAACATTTGACATGTACATCATTGCAGCAGATGATCATCCTTCTCAAAGGATGATAGTTTCGCCAGAACTATCAGTCTACCATCAGACAATCATCTGTTCTATGTACCAAAATGTATTTATAAAGCTGAGCATGGGAATGCCCGCCTCAGCTAGATCATGAAAGTAGAATGAATCATAATGTATTGTATTGTATCTTATTACAGGTCTCCTCCCAGCAAATGGATGAACTTCAGACTCCCCTGGATAAAGCATTTCACCCGATAAACGGCCTCATACTTTAGGGGGCAATTGTTATAGACATTTTTGTGCCTTGCATCACTGAGCATGAAATGTCAATAATTAAGGGATCCCAAAGTCCCTAAACATGTTGTTCCTACCCCTAGAGGAACAAGGCCAGCAAACCACAGCAATTTATAAAAGTTCTCCACCTGAAAACACTCAAAAACAAGCAATTTCTGGATCATGTCAACTGCTCCACTGAGCATCTGCGCTGAATGTCAAGTGCTCCACTGTGTACCTGCGCTGAATGTCAACTGCAAAGAAGGCCACCTGCGCTGAGCGTACTTGGACAAGTGGCAGACTCATTCCTCAAGGTGTCAATGCCCAGGAAGCTTCCAAAATGACACTTGGATCAGGAAATTCGACTGGAGATGAGTAAGAGGTTCCAAATCTCCAAGTGGAAGTAAGAATCTCCAAGTGGACTCAAGAACTGAAGTGGGAGAGGACACTAGTCAGCTTCATGCAAGCCTCAAGTTGACTCATCCTTTCTCCAAAATTCCTATATATAGATCTCTCTCATGAGGTCTAGGGAGGCTGGATTGTATTGTAAAGAATTGCTGTTGGATTTTTGGTTGGATCATTGGGTGTTTATGCTTTTGAAAGGGGCTGAAGAAGGAATTCCTTGCTGCTGGGAAGGAGATGCTGGGTTGGAACCCTATGGGTTGTATCTCTTCCTGAACCCTGTTTATCAATCAATAAAGCTTCTTGGTTCTTTCCTATATGCTGGTGTTTATTGTATGATTTGCATTAGTGTATTTGATTTACTTCTAATCCTGAATCATTTATGAATATGAATATTTGTCTTTGTATTGTGTCCTTCTCTTGTTGCATGTAGCTGTTCTCTTGTCACAGGTAGCTGTTCTCTTATGATCTCGTGGGAGCAAAAGCGAGGAGGCAAGTAGCTGTGGACACACAAAGGGGAGAGGATTTAGATCGAGGGACAACCGAAAGATAACGGTAAGTCTACCAATCTCCTCTCTTTCATATTTCATAAAGGAAGAAACCGAAGTAGCTGCATTCGTTTGTTGCTAAGGCACTTTCACGCCTTAGGTGGATAGGATCGTCTTGCATAGGCATTTTTCCCCACAACACCCCCTCACTCTCTCTCCATTTCTCCCTTGTCACACCCTTTCTCTCTCCACATTTCTCCCTCTATGTCTTTCTTCTTCCCTCCCTCTCTACCCTTGCAACTCCATCTCTTTCTCCTTCTCTATCTCGAGTCCTCTCCCTCCCTTTCGCTCCCACCTCCCTCTGTCTCTCCCCCCATAAGTCACTCTCTCTCTATCTCTCTCTACCCTCCAACTTTGTCACTATCTCCATCCCTCTAATCCCCCCCTCTCCCCTCTCTCCCCTTCACTTTGCTTGTTGTCATCAGTTAGATCCTTAGTTAAGATGGATCTATGTTGGTTATTACTAATATTATTTATATTAGATAAATTCCACATCTTTAAATATGAAAGTATTCTCATTTTCAATTTTATTAAAACCTTAATCCCTCCCTCTCACCCTCCCTGCCCCCTCTCCCCTTCACTTTTCTTGTTGTCATCACTTGGATACGTAGTTAAGATGGATCTATGTTTGTTCTTACTAATATTATTATTTATATTATATAAATTCCACATCTTTAAATATGAAAGTATTCTCATTTTCAATTCAAGTAATGCTTGACTAATACAAATTACCAATTTGTCTCACCCATTTGGCACAAGAAGTTGGCCAAGAAGCTTGACTAAGGAAGTACACAAGAAGACATACAAACTTGAGGAATAAATGTTTCGTAACTCAAGAAACTTAGAGTTGATCAAGTGGTATAGACATGGATTTTTCCTTTGGTTTTCTATTTTAATATTTCTATGTGGTTTTCATGAATCATTCTATATCATATTTTGGCCACCTCTTAGATAAAACCTTGGCTTATACCTCAAATCATACCACGGCCTATTCGGTGGCACCATTATGACATTTAGACCTCCTGCACGGGGGCTTCACTCAATGAATCTCTGGCATATGATGTGCATTCGCGACATATTAAACAATACCCCTAATTTGACTACATGTTGGGAAATGCCTCTAAAATCACATTATTTAACCCCCTACCAATATGAACCCAATACAACTTCCCAATTTAAAAAACCCCTCCATTTGCTAGATATTGTAGGTATCCATTTTTTCATTAACATTATATATACCCTTTTATATATTTTCATCAACTTTTAGCTCCATTTTTATCCCTACCAATATAAATACCCTTTACCTTCTATATATCCCCCAATATATTATGTCATTTTTTCTTCAATATATATCCCTCAATATGAATGCATGTGCTATGGTATTGCTCCCCCAGTGAACCCCCCATGACCTCCTGTAACATAATTCCAAAAGTAGATTTCAACAACTCTATTTGGTTATACATTAAAACATTTTGATATAAATTTCACTATTATCTCTCTTCAAGCCCTTGTACATGCCTACTGAAGCAAATTCCATCATCAATACATAAAGCCTAGACTAAGATTCTATTGGGGTGTTTTGGGATAGGTTTGAGGGTTCTTTGCAGAATTGATTAAGCTAATTTGAAGTACGTTTAAGCGAATACTTGAGCCATACTATTCTATGATATATTCATATTGTTAGAGACCCTTCTCAACAACATAAATATGATTGAGCTTGAGGTCCTCTGAAGTCTTCTTGGTCCTATTGGGAAGCCTATTATGAGATTTATTGCAAAGTTTGATATGATTTAAAGTGGTGGAGAAAATATCTAGAAGGTATTCATAATCTAATTTTGTTCTCTGAGTATAGGGCAGAGATGGATTTTTTTCAAGCCTTTTGAGACCATATTAGAGTACATGCTGATGATATTTTCAAGTAGTTGATGGATATGTTGAAGTAGTATTTTGTTGAAGCAGATTTGAAGATCCTTTGAGCATACATTATTGTTGACACCTAATCATCAGGATTGGGTGAATAAATAAAATCAATGTAAATAAATAAAAAGAGATATGAACAGCCATCAGGAGATGAAGTGAACAGTCTCCCTCATGTATATAATAAAGACCAACCTGAAGGAATAATATGAATTGATTTGTTTTGAGGAGTTACTGCCTAGACTGACATGGTATCAGAGCCAACTCCCGAAATTAGTTATCACTCCCTTCTGCCATTTTCTTGCAGTCTGTTCCCTTGTGGAGTCTATTTACTGCACTCTCTGTCTGCCATAATTATTGTCTATACCATTCTACACTCTATATTACCCACTATGTGGCTTTTGCGCATACATTGTCTGCCATATTCCATATATTCCGACCTGCGCTAGTTCTACCATGCCTCAGCTCTGAAAACTTTCTGAATCGCTGTGTTGAATGCCTTGAGGCTAACAGTTTCGGTAACAGTGCTTTTACCTATATTGATCTCAGTGTTTTCATTTTAAAGGATGGAAAGTGGTTTCCTTTTGACCATATTTTCCATTGAAGGGACTCTACAGCAGTGCCTAGATGGCACACACATACCAAATGTTTAACATGTCTTCTTGTTTAACCAGCATTCATCCTCTTCTTTACCTCCTTCCATTTCATATCAAAATATTGACAACCTTTGTTGGCATTCAGATCCGTCATCAGCATCGCTGATCCTCATATAATCTGTGGCAGGGTGGGTTGTAGCTGCGTCGTTGTGAAACTGAAGTGGCGTATCCTCTAGAATCACAATATTGACAATGACTATTGTAATAAGAATGTGCATTGAGAAATTGATGGGAAAGAGCAGGTTGTTTGGCTGTAGTTCAAGTTGATCTCACTAAATTTCCAGCAATTCCAGCGAGTAGGTCAGACTAGCGAGAAGCAGAGATCTGGTAATTTGCAGGATGTGGCAACTTCAAATCCTTATGCTGATACAATGAGAATGAGCGTGAGCGTGGAGATTTGGTAACTTGCCACTCATGTTATTTTTAACACATTTTTTAATATATATAATCCGACCATACATGGAATGTTGTTATATAACTAATATATGGTGGAGATGTGGGGTATCGCTCCATGATATATCGTTGTAATGCTGTGTTTAGGTAGTGGTATTTTTTTGTGATTGTTGTCGTTGTTGATGAGATTTTTTGGATGTATACACAGTGAATATATTTTTTCCGCTTTTGTTGGCAATACTGTAATAGGTGAAGATTGATATTTGTGTTGTATATTGAATGTACGCTCTCCCATGTATAAATGGAGTGATCTTGTTTAACACTACCATATATGTGCTATTTAAACACTGCCATATTCTATACTTTAACACTCTGCAGATGAATGCAAATTTACATTTGAATTTGTTGTCCCATCATATCAGATGTATATTTCTTCCCATTAAGAGTAAAATTTTGCAACAGAAGTTTTTGTTCTAGAATGCATTCAATCATATCCATTGTGGGAATAGTTCTCACTGGCAAGCAGAACTATCTTGAGTGGTCTCGGATGATAAAACACACCCTCATTTTCAATGACCTATGGAAAGGAGTGTGCATTGGAGATGGAGACAAACAGCTAGAACAACCTACCTCACACAAAGAGCTCACCAATTGAGATAATAAGAACAGCAAAGCCTATGCATTAATTGCAGCATCTGTAAGTGAAGAGGTGAGTCGCCATATTACGCCATTTTCAACTGCTTTCAAAGACTTACAAAAGCTGAAAGAACTCTATCACTCACATTCTTCACTTGAAGTTGTTCAACTTATGATTAAGCTCTTCACTCTTGAATTGCAAAATAATGATCCTCTTGCTCTTGCATCTGAAGTAAAGTCTATAACGCATGATATCCAAGCCATTAAAATTGATTTGGATATTCCTCTTATCACTTTTCTCAGGGCACTTTACCCTACTTACTCCAATCATCTTGAGTCATTGCAAGCAAATGGAAATCTTAAAGGCATTACCTCTGACTCTCTTGTGAAAAAGTTTGTTGAAAGAGAGAAATATTTTGGAAAGAAGACAGCCCCTAAATCTTCTGAAGAGGTTGTGTGCCTTGCTCATAAAGAAAAGCATCTTGCTCAAGATTCTTTCATAGGAAGAGGTGGTCGGAGAGGAAGAGGAAGATATTTCAGAGGAAGGGGGGGCAGACACGCTCAAGGAGAAAAGGCATATTTACACTGCATACGCTGCAAAAGAAATGGATCACATGATGCCTCTACATGAAAGTTACCATGGGAAAAAATTGAGTAGCAAAGAAACCAATAGAAAGGTATAACTAATGACACAGACAAAGGTAAAGCACCTGAATCCGCTCACTATGTTGTCGCACAATGTAATATTGGAGTAAATGAAGACTTATTTAATGCTTCACTTGCTTTTTGTAAAAATGATTCATTGCTTGATTCAAGAGCAACTTGCCACATGACTCATAGAAAAGATTTTTTTGAAGAATTTACTGATAATGTTGATGGAGCAATATACGTTGCAGGCCAATTAAAAATCAAGCCATCAAGGCTTGGCACAATCATGCTTAAATTGTTTGGTCTTCCAGAATTTCTTCTGCATCATGTTCTATATCTCCCACAACTGAAGAGAAACTTGTTGTCCTTGGTTTCAATCCGCCAACAAAGTCACTCCATTCCTATGTTTGATGGCAAGCTTGAGGTGAGAAAAGAATCTGACCACTCACTTGTCATGAGGGGAATAGAAGAATAAAGGCTTACCAAGCTACAAGGTACCTCTGCTCGTGGACAACATTTCTCATACAATTCTCATTATGAAGAAGGTACACTTCCATCAAGTTTATTATGGCATGCTATATTTGGACATTTGAACTACAATAGCCTCTGCTTGTTGAAGAAAAATGGTGTTGTTGGTTTGCCTACAATTCCTAGGAAATTTAAGCAATGTGATGCTTGCATTCTAGGAAAGCATAGAAAACAGGCTTTTCATGATTCACATTCAAGAGCACATAGAAAACTTGAACTCATTCATTCAGATTTATGTGGTCCAATGCCTATTCTTTCTGCAAATGGAAATAAATATATGATGACATTTATTGATGACTACACTAGAATGTGTTGGGTTTATTTATTGAAGAACAAATCTGATGCTTTTCAAACATTCAATAACTTTCATAAATGGATTGAAAATGATGCACAATCTCATATTGGGTCTATTCACACTGATAATGGAAAAGAATACACATAAAATGAATTTGAAAACTATCTTCGCCAACATGGGATCAAACATCAAACAACTGTACCTTATAATCCCCAGCATAATGGTGTTGTTGAAAGAATGAATAGAACAATCTTAAATATGGTACAATCCATGCTCTTCTTCAAAAATGTAAAGATAATGTTTTGGGCTGATGTTGTTCTATGTGCTGCATATAGAAAGAATAGATGTCCATCTAATGCTATTAGAAACAAGACTCCATATGAAATGTGGTATGGACATGTTCCTTTGGTAAAGCATCTCAGGGTCTTTGGTTCCACCTGTTATGCCTTGATATCAAAGGTACATAGAAACAAATTGGTGCAAGAAGTCATAAGTGTATCTTCCTGGGGTATTCAAAGACCTCCAAAGCATACCGTCTCTATGATGAAGTCAATAAAAAGTTTGTTGTATCTAGAGATGTAATTTTTCTTGAATCATCCAAAACTGATAAAGTTGTTGAGCGGCAACTTGATCGCTTGGATAGACTCACAAATGCAAAATCATTTCATCAATTTGATAATTAGATTCCACATCTTGAAGGGGGGATTCCTATACTAGATCAACATGTGGAATCTTCTTATGAAGAACACTCTCCCCCGCATGAAACTCCAACAACAGATGATGCTTTAAGTGATGTGATTGATATAATTGGGAGACTCAATCTTGATTCAGTCCCAACTCAATCAATGGAGAAGCCTGGACCATCTGAGAAAGGTCCCCCAAAATGGCTGACAAAGACACTTGAAAGTCTTCATCCTGATGAAGTTGGAAAGACAGGAACTAGAAATTCAAACCAGCAAAATGGAGGTGATGTAGATGAATCTAATTCACCTGTTGATATGGATGTTTCTTATGATTGTGAATTGAACATGTCTACAGATTTTGAACCAACTTCCTTCAAAGAAGATTCTTCTAATGATGAATGGAAAGAAGTGATTTAAAAAGAGTATGATGCCCTCATAAAGAACGACACTTGGAAGCTGGTTGATCCTCCATTAGGAACCAAACCAATTGGCTGCAAGTGGGTCTACAAGAACAAGTATAAAGCTGATGGCTCACTTGACAAGCACAAAGCTAGGCTTGTGCAAAAAGGTTTTGCACAGAAGGAAGGGGTTGATTATGAGGAGACTTTTACCCCACAGCAAAATGGGCTACCATCCAGACACTCTTTGCCCTAGCAACTCATAACGGTTGGAAAGTCCATCAAATGGATGTAAAAACTTCTTTCTTGAATGGACATCTAAAATAGAATGTTTTTATGTCCCAGCCTGAAGTATTTTCTGTGAAAGGACATGAACATAAAGTATGCAAACTTGTGAAGCCCTTGTATGGCCTCAAACAAGCACCACAAGCCTGGTATGAAAAACTAACTGACCATCTTCTGAAACTCAATTTCAAACATTATAATCTTGATGATGCAACTTTATTTGTCATGAAAGTTGGAAAAACAGTTGTATATCTTTTGGTATATGTAGATGATCTTTTGATGACAGGGAAAAATGAAAGCTACATTGCATCCATAAAGAAGGAATTGGGGAAAAGTTTTGAAATGATTGATTTGGGCTATGTTCATTACTATCTTAGTATTGAAGTAACCCAACATCCGAAGTCCATATTTCTTCTCAAAAGAAATACCTTAGAGATCTAATGAACAGATTTGGCATGACAGAATGCAATACTCTTACTACTCCAATGGAACAAAACTTAAAGCTCACATCTATTGAAGGAAAAGAATTTGAGGATGCAACAAAGTATAGACAACTTGTAGGAAGTCTCAACTACCTAACTACTACCAGACCAGACATTTTGTTTGTTGTTGGAATCCTCTCCAAGTTTATGCAAAAGCATTGTGAGGGACATTGGTCTACTGCAAAAAGAGTCCTAAGGTACCTGAAGGGAACTCAAGACTCTGAAATCAAGTATACACAGATGGACGACTTCATTTTGATTGGATACTCTGATTCAGACTTCGATGGAGACAAAGGAACTGGTGTATCTACTTCAAGATATGCTATGAGTCTTGGATCAGGAGTTTCCTGCTAGAGATCATGCAAACAATCAGTTCCAGTAGATTCCACAATAGAAGCAGAATACGTGGCAGCAGTTGAAGCAAAAAAAAGAAATTCTGTGGCTCCGGAAAATTCTTGAATATTTGCAGGTAAAACAAGTACAATCAACTCCACTCATGATTGACAATACCTCTACAATAAAGTTGGCCAAGAACCAAAAGTTCCATGATCAAACGAAGCACATCAATACCAAATATCATCTGATTCGACATCATGTTGAGGCCAAAACAATCCATCTTCGTCATTGTTCCACTAATGAGCAAATTGCTGACATCTTCACCAAATCACTTGTAAGAGAAAAGCTTGAATGATTCAGATTGATGCTTGGATTCACCAACATCCCTTCAGATTAAGAGGGGGAATGTTGACATCTAATCATCAGAATTGGGTGAATAAATAAAATCAATGTAAATAAATAATAAGAGATATGAACAATCATCGGGACAGTGGAGCCTCATTGAGACTACACTAGAGTCAGGATTGATATTCGAGGATTGGAGCCCTCATTCAGGGTTGGAGCCATGAAGGAGTTAGAATTTTATGGTAGAAGTTGGAACTTGATTATTTGTAAAAACATTGGATTTGTCACTATTTTTATTAATAAAATAATTTTTCTTGTTTTACATCTTGTATTTTGGTTTAACTAGTGATCTTAACTAGCATAATATAACCATTACAAAGAAATAGTGATTCACCCCCTCTGAGTATTTCCAACATATTATATAACTCAATACTAAAGTTTCAACACTTTATATAAAAAATATTACAAAAAAAACATAATTAGATTACATACCAGCCGAGATCCATCTTAACCACCGATTTATTAAGCACTGAGAGGGATCCAATCTTTCGAGGTGCCAACCTATTTTTTGAGCGTAAAACTTGATGAAAGTTTTGCATCGCAAGAGATTTGACCCCTCTCAGCGCTTGATAGATCCAGGGTTAAGATGGATCTAGGATGGTGATATAAAAATATATAATATCTATATTTGTATCTATGTGTCTATTTATTATTCACTCTCTCTATCTCACGCCAAACATACACACTCCCATTCCATATCTATATCTCTCTCTCTCCATCCATCCCTCCCTCTTCCTCTCTTCCCCTTCTCTCCTTCTCTCTATCTCTTCCCTCCCACTCTCCTCCCCCCTTACTCTCCCTCATTCTCTCTCCATTTCTCCCTTGTCACGCCCTCTCTCTCTCTCCACATTTGTCCCTCTATGTCTTTCTTCTTCCTTCCCTCTCTCTCCCTTTACAACTCCATATCTTTCTCCCTCTCTCTCTTGAGTCCTCTCTCTCCATTTCTCTCCCACCTCCCTATGTCCCCCCCCCATTACTCACACACACTCTCTCTCTATCTGTCTCTCTCTTCCCTCCAACTCTGTCTCTATCTCCCTCCCTCTCCCCTCCATCATTGTGTCTCCCCTCTCTATCCTCCACCCTCTCCTCTCTCCATCTCTCCTTTGTGCTTTCCTCCCTCCCTCTCCCCATCCTACTCTCTCTCTCTCTCTCTTCCCTCCAGCTTTGTTACTATATCCCTCCCTCTGACCCCTCCCCTCTCCCCTCTCTCCCCTTCACTTTGCTTGTTTTCAGCAACAATATCTTTAGTTAAGATGGATCTATGTTGGTTCTTACTAATATTATTTATATTATATAAATTCCACATCTTTAAATATGAAAGTATTCTCATTTTCAATTTTATTAAAACTATAGTCCCTCCCTCTCACCCCCCCACCTAATCTCCCCTTCACTTTTCTTATTGTCATCACTTGGATCCTTAGTTAATATGGATCTATGTTGGTTATTACTAATATTATTATTTATATTATATAAATTCCACATCTTTAAATAGGAAAATATTCTCATTTTCAATTCAAGTAATGCTTGACTAATATAAATTACCAACTCGTCTCACCCATTTGGCACAAGAATTTGGTCAAGAAACTTGACTAAGAAAGTACATAAGAAGACATACAAACACGAGGAATAAATTTTTATAACTCGTTAAACTTAGAGTTGATCAAGTGGGATAGACATGGATTTTTCCCTTGGTTTTTTGGTTGGGTATTTCTATGTGGTTTTCGTGAGTCATTCTATATCATATTTTGCCCATCTTGTAAATAAAACCTTTGATAATACCTCAAATCATACCATGGCCTATTCAGTAGCACCATTATGACATTCATACCTCCTGCATGGGGGCTTCACTCAATGAACCTCTGACATATCATGTGCATTCCTGACATATTAAACAATACCCCTAATTTGACTACATGTTGGGAAATAACTCTAAAATCACATTATTTAACCCCCTCCCAATTTAAAAAAACCCCTCATTTTTCTAGATATTGTAGGTATCCATTTTTTCATTAACATTTTATACACCCTTCTATATTTTTTCATTAACTTTGAGCTCCATTTTTTATACCTACCAATATAAATACCATTCACCTCCTATATACCCCCCAATATATTATGTCATTTTTTCTTCAATATATATCCCCCAATATGAATGCAAGTGGGATGGTATTTCTCCCCTAATGAACCCCCCATGACCTCCTCTAGCATAATTTCAAAATACGATTTCAACAACTCTCTTTAGGTTATACATCAAAACATTTTGTTATCAATTTTGCTGTTATATCTCCTCAAGCCCTAGTACGTGCCAACTGAAAAAATTCCATCATCAAGATATAAAGCCTAGAATAATTTTCTATTGGGGCCAATTTGAAGTACCTTTAAGTGAATACTGGCGCCATACTATTCTATGATATATTCAGACTATGAGAGACACTTCTCAATGACATAAACATGATTGAGTTTGAGTTCCTCTGAAGTCTTCTTGGTCCTATTAGGAGGCCTATTATGAGATTTATTGCAATTTTTTATATGATTTGAAGTGGTGGACACAAGATCTAGAAGGTATCCAAAAACTAATTCGGTTCATGGAGTATAGGGCAGAGATGGATGCGTTTCAAGCCTTTTGAGAACAACTTGGATTACATGTTGATGATCTTTTGAAGTAGTTGATGGAGATGTTGAAGTAGTCTTTTGTTGAAGTAAATTTCAATATCCTTTGAGGAGACATTGTTGGAGTAGATTTGGAGTTATTCTTAAATCATTATTGGAGTTTCATTAGAGAACTCTTTCTAGACTTGTTAAAAAAAACTTTTGGAGACTGGATTGCTTTTTGAGGATTGTAATTCTCATAAGAGGTTAGAGCCTCATTGAGACTAGGCTAGAGTCTGGATTGATATTTGAGGACTGGAGCTGTCATTCAGGGTTGGAGCCTTGAAGGAGTTCGAATTTTATGGTACAAGTTGGAACCTGATTATTTGTAAAAGGATTGGAGTCCTCACTATTTTTATTAATAATTTTTTTTTCTTATTTTACATCTTGTATTTTTGTTTAATTAGTGATCTTTTCTAGCATAATATAACCATTACAAAGAAATAGTGATTCACCCCCTCTGAGTATTTCCAACATATTATATAGCTCAATACTAAAATTTCAACACTTCACATAAACAAAATTACAAAAAAAACATAATTGGATTATGTACCAACCTAGATCCATCTTAACCCCAGATTTATCAAGCGCCGAGAGGAATCCAATCTTTCGATGTGCAAACCTGTTTTTTGAGTGTAAAACTTGAGGAAAGATTTGCAGCTCAAGAGATTTGACCCCTCTTGGTGCTTGATATTATTTATATTATATAAATTCCACATCTTTAAATATGAAAGTATTCTCATTTTCAATTTTTTTTAAACCTTAATCCCTCCCTCTCACCCCCCCAACCCTTCTCCCCTTCACTTTTATTTTTGTCATAACTTGGATCCTTAGTTAAAATGGACCTATGTTTGTTCTTAGTAATATTATTATTTATATTATATAAATTCCACATCTTTAAATATGAAAGTATTCTCATTTTCAGTTTAAGTAATGCTTGACTAATATATATTACCAATTTGTCTCACCCATTTGAAACACGAATTTGACCAAGAAGCTTGACTAAGGAAGTACACAAGAAGACATACAAACCTGAGGAATAAATGTTTGATAACTCGTGAAACTTAGAGTTGATCAAGTGGGAGAGACATGCATTTTTCCTTTGGTCTTTTGGTTTGATTTATCTATGTGGTTTTCATGAATTATTCTATATCATATTTTGGCCACCTCTTAGATAAAACCTTGGCTTATACTTCAAATCATACCATGGCCTACTCAGTGGCACCATTATGACATTCAGACCTCCTGCACGGGGGCTTTACTCAATGAACCTCTGACATATCATGTGCATTCACGACATATTAAACAATGCCCCTAATTTGACTACATGTTGGGAAATACCTCTAAAATCACATTGTTTAACTCCCTACCAATATGAACCCAATACGACTTCCCAATTTAAAAACCCCTCCTTTTGCTAGATATTGTAGGTATCCATTTTTTCATTAACATTATATATACCCTTTTATATATTTTCATTAACTTTTAGCTCCATTTTTATACCTACCAATACAAATACCCTTTACCTTCTATATATCCCCCAATATATTATGTCGTTTTTTCTTCAATATATATACCTCAATATGAATCCATGTGGTATGGTATTGCTCCCCCAGTAAACCCCCCATGACCTCCAGTAACATAATTTCAAAAGTAGATTTCAACAACTCTTTTTGGTTATACATCAAAACATTTTGTTATCAATTTCACTATTATCTGTCTTCAAGCCCTTGTACATGTGTACTGAAGCAAATTCCATCATCAATACATAAAGCCTAGACTAAGATTCTATTGGGGTGTTTTGGGATAGGTTTGAGGGTTCTTTGCAGAACTGATTAAGCTAATTTGAAGTACCTTTAAGAAAATACTTGAGCCATACTATTCTATGATATATTCATATTGTGAGAGACCCTTCTCAACTACATAAAGATGATTGAGCTTGAGGTACTCTGAAGTCTTCTTGGTCCTATTGGGAGGCCTATTATAAGATTTGTTGCAAATTTTGATATGATTTGAAGTGGTGGAGAAAATATCTAGAAGGTATTCATAATCTAGTTCGGTTCTCTGAGTATAGGGCAGAGATGGATGTGTTTCAAGCATTTTTAGACCATCTTAGAGTACATGTTGATGATATTTTCAAGTAGTTGATGGATATGTTGAAGTAGTATTTTGTTGAAGCAAATTTGAAGATCCTTTGAGCAGACATTGTTGGAGTAGTGTTGGAGTTATTCTTAAATCATTATTGTAGTTTCATTGCAGACCACATTCTAGACTTGTTAAAAAAGCTTTTGGAAGTCTTAAAGTGGTATTGAAGCCAACTTGAAGGATTTTAGTAAATTGAGAGAGTTGTAGCCCTAGAGGATTGGAGTCCTCACACAAGGTTTGATGAGCCCCAAAAAGGGTAATTATTGGGCTCATTTTGCCTATTGTTCTCCATTAATCCACCATTATTCATAGTTTATGCATGTTTTTGAGTCTATTTATGTTGATTGAACGAATGAGGATAATCACTTGACCATGAAGACATACGTGTTTATTGCAGATTTTTGGACAACTTTTGGACCAAGGTCAAGCATTTATGAGACATTTGATAGCCGAATGCAAGGGGACAATGCTAAGGATTCGTAGGGAGGGTGCCTCCTGCACTAAATGGCCTCTTCCTTGAGTTCTCCACCATCATCTCAGAGTTCAGCAACCCACCAACATTGATTCCCAAGGGTAGCCGAGCAGCTTTTATGAAGTGATTGAGTACTAACAGTTTGGGCAGCCAAGCCCCTCGAATCAAGGAGGAATGTTGGAGGTCCTCATGGTGCATAAATAGGAACACTTCCAGCCTTCATAGGTTATTTTTGAATAGTTGTATTTTGCACTATAGTGTTGCTAGTTTCTCAGCTCATTTTGTAGCTCCTGTTGTACAGCTTCTTTTGTGACATGGTTATTTTTTAGTAATGGAAAGCAGTTTCATTTGGCACCAGTTCTGAGCTTCTTCTTAGGAGCCTGTAGCTCTTGGGGTTGGGCCCAACCCAAGTGCCAAGGCTTCCTTTGTGTACTGTTATGTGTTGTTGATGTCTTTATCAAATAATTTCTCTTAAGTAGATTAAACTCTTGCTTGGTTACCTAGGTCATTGTTGATGATTAAAAAGGTTTTTCATGATCAGATTGGTTTGATAGGTTGATAACAGAGAAGATCTTCAGAAAAAGGCTATCAAGAACCCCTGATCTCACCTCTCCCTCCATGGGACCATGAGCTGGGACAAAGGCGTCCTTGTCGCCACCAAAAACACTGTCTTTGCTTCGTCATGCAATTGTTAGTGTTAGATTCTCATTTGTGGAAGTTGATACCAGTTGCGGTTACATTCTTAGGTTCATGATTGCTTAGTTTGCATAGCTATTTCACATGATTTTGTTGCCAACAAACTTCTGTTCATTTTCTTTGCTGATATTTAGGTTAGATTAGGTTAAAGAAGCTAGGTCTTTGGTTTTCCAAGTCTTTGTTTGAATAGTTTGGAAAATAGCTTACAGAGCACCTGTGATACCTCTTTGCCTACCCCTACTCCATCAATACCACCTGCTCCATCCTCTAACTCTGATTCTTGCCTCACATTTGCTACGTTCCCTCACTTTGACCTAATTTCCATATTTTTGTGCAACATTGCTCTACCCCTCCTTAAACAAATCCAACAATCCTTATCACTCACCCACTTCGTTCGCCAGGTCCTGGACCCCTCCACATCAACATCCAACCTCCGTACCCATTTCTTCACCTTTCTTCCACCATCAACCCTCCAAAATCCCCTTTCGAAACATCCTGTAGAAGCCACAGAACATCCTGTAGAACCCCTGCAGACTTCCTGTAGAAGCTCACGAAAGTGATTTCTTGAGATTCGATCACTGTGAACCTCTCTGGAAGGGTGCTAGGGATGCCCTTAGGCCCTCTTCTCACCTTCCCAACCTCCTGCAAGCATCCACTCCATTTCCTTTCACCAATCAACCTCTGCACAATCAAAATAGCCAAAACACCTGCAAAGTGATTCCACAAATACTATTCGAAAATACAAAAAGATGTTTTCTTCATATTTCTCTTCAGAAGTAGCTTAGTCACATGCATTTTATCTTTCTAGAAGCCAATGGCATCCATTTCTATAGCTTTCATCATTTTACTTGCACCAGTAGGGTTAGTCGGTAAACTAGGGTTTGTTAGGGTTTGTGTTCCTTTCTAGCTTTCAACTTATTTCTGCAAGTAGATTAGCCTCTGGTTGAGTTAGTTTTCATCCATAATAGTTAAAAGCTTCTTCTAAGAGCTCATAGAAGTTGTCTTAAGCTCCTAGCGGACTTGTGACAGCTGATCAAGTGACAGCCTGCTGCAAGAGCTAGTACTTGTGCATATAGCACCGTCGCTTCCAAGTTTGTTACGAACTACCGAGTTGATAAAAGTAAAGAAGGGAATCCCAGGAGTTGCAACATTATTGCTGCAATACTGGAGCCCACCATTCTTTTCGGCGCCGGCCGGGGAAGCGTCAAAGTATTTGTGATTGCTGCTTTTCTTCTTCTACTACAACGTTCTGCTAAGTAGTTTATTTCAGCAAGCGTAGAGTAGTTGTTTCATTTCCAATCTACAATTTCTTCCGCAAAAGTAGTTTAGACATTTCCCGCTTTCATAGATTAGAATTTCAATTCTGCAATTTCAATTCTGCAAGCGTAGATTAGCATTTCATTTCTGTAATTTCCATTCTGCAAGCGTAACTTAGCATTTCATTTCTACAATTTCATTTCAGCAAAATAGATTAGTCCTTTCCTGCTTTCATTCCAATTCTGCATTTTCATTTCAGAAAGATAGTTAGTTGCAATTCAATCTATTTTAGTTTTGCAGGTACAAGCAAAAAAAAAAACAAAAGAAAACAACAATATTTCATTTCATGCCTTGTAGGAACAGAGACAATACCAGAAAATTCCTACCCAACACCCCCACCACATCACTGAGTCACCCCTCTCTCTCCTTTTGTGGCAGTGATCCAGAAGAACCTATAGGTGAACCTCCTGAGATATACGAAGATCCTATAACAGAAGAAGAGTGATAAAACATTCCTCTTAAGACCATGGTTGAACACATAAACGGTATGGGAGATGAGGAGAGAATAGAAGGTGCCTTTCCCATCCGGGAGACCAACCGGAACATGAAAATGAAGAACATAAGTCCCTCATCCTTACCTCACTTCCATGGACTGACCATTGAAGACCCTGATACCTTCCTGTTTGAGTATTCTTTCCTTTGTCGAACTTATGACTGTGCAGAGGACGAGCAAAAGTTGAAACTCTTTCCTTCTACCCTCAAGGATGCAGCACTATGCTGGTTCATGGGGTTACCTGGAAACAGTATCACAACTTGGGCTCTAATGCAGCAAGCCTTTAACAACAAATACCGGGACTACTGTAGGTCAAAAGAAACAAAGGGAGAGATCTTTCAGATGACCATGGGAAGTGATGAGTCTTTAGAAGACTACGAGGAAAGGTTCCAACTTAGCTATAAATGGGTCAAGTGCATGCTTGATCTTGAATCTCTGAAGCTGGTTCTGCTCCGACGATTCCTTAAAGACCTTCTAGATACCCTCCATCTGCTAGTTGGAGGAGACGTCTACCAACTACCTTATGAGGACATAAAGGCTGTGTTTAGAAACCACTCTAAGGCAGCTCAGAAACAAGGTAGGGGGAATCCACTCTTAGCTAGTGCCACCTTCTCCAAGCATGAGTTTGCTAATCAGATGGAAGACCTCAAAAGTGAGATGAGACAGACCATTGCCATGCAGCTGGATACTTTCTGAATCCAACAAAAGAAAGAGGAAGCTGAGAGGGCTTTGGCCATTTTTTGTCCCAGATGTACAAGGAAGCATCCTAAGAACGAGTGTCCATTGCACTCAGTGGAGGTATGTTTCTTTTGTGAGGAAGATCACCCCACAAACCATGGCCCAACCTTACCCAGATTTAAAGCCATGTACCAAGGGACTGAGGTGGCCACTAAACCACTCTACTTCCTCAATCAAAGGACGCCATATGGAACCAGACCTTACCAACAGGGGATGCAAGGGACATACCAAGCTTATTACAACCCCTACCAATCCACTCATATACCTTCTTGGGGGCCCCCTGTTAATCCGCCATGGTCCACACCTCCTCTGTGGTCTTATGCATCTCAATACCATACTCAACTTGCTGCTCATTCATTTCACTCACATGTCTAGCCACAACCTCAGTGGAATGCACCTCAACCGGGGTGGAGGCCCCAATACAACTCTCTGCCCGCCATTTTGCCTCCACCATCGACTCAACCACAACCATTACCTCTTGCTCCTCCAAGACAACCCCAGATGCCTGATCAACTGAAGCCAAACCCCAACAACAGACAAGCCCAGTAGGTATACACTAGAGAGACAACATGCCGTACCTATGTTGTGGAGATTCAGGAGATCAATGTACAATGTGGAAAGGTCCTTCCAGATCGCCAACCTCCTCCCCCGGAGGAAGAAGAAGAGAAACAGGAAATTGAACCCAAAGCCATTCCACCCTTTCCTGAGCGACTAACAGTAACCGCACAACCGAACCCAGAGGAGACTGAACTTTTGGGAGAACTTAAATAGTTTTGTGTCAAAATACCACTTCTCCAGGCCATAAAAGATGTACCAATATACAACAAATTGATCAAGGAGAAGTGTTTCAGGCACCTAGGCAGGCACAAGAGAGATGCCCTGACTATTAATGTCATAGGACAACTGTCTGATCTAATGTTGGGGCAAGTAATATGTCCAAAATATTTGGACCCTGGGAGTCTTGTAGTTGATGTCCACATCAATGGCACCATAATCCCCCACACCTTGATTGATTTAGGGGCTACCATTAATGTGATGACTAGGGACACTATGCTTAAACTTAACCTTCAGAGTTCCTTAAGAAAGACGTCGGCAGTACTGCAGTTAGCAGATCGCTCCACTGTGACACCCGAAGGGATTGTGGAAGATGTCCTAGTCTCTCATGACTTCTGGGAGTGCCCTGCGGACTTCTTGGTCCTTCAACCAAAGGCAAAACTCACTGGATACCCCCTCATTTTGGGAAGGCCTTGGTTAGCTACTGTGGATGCTTACATCAGTTGTCAAGCTGGGAGCATGACCATCAAGAATGCGCTTATGTCCAAACAGCCAGTCCTATACCCTCCTGCCCAACCTCTGTTAGAACATGACTTACCACTCTAGTTGGAGGAGGGAGATGAGGGTGAAGTCTACTCTGCACCATTGTGCATAGTAGAAGCCACCAGGGGAGGTCCTTTGACCGAGGATGACTTGATCGAGAATTTGATTCAAAATCCACCTCCTAGTGCACTATCATTAGAGGATTTAGTGGAAGGTACCCAAGCCAAAGCTTTAGTGGACCTCTATGTGGCCGATCCGACCTCACCCAGAGTTAAAAATGTGGAATTTGGCCCTAAAAGAACCTTAAAGATCAGCTCATCCCTATCTTCCTCCTAGGTGAAGGAGCTGTGTAGCTTATTGAGCTACCATTTGGATGCCTTCGCTTAGAGCCATAAGCAGATGAAAGGAGTTCACCCTTCAATCTGTACCCATCACGTTTACATCAAAGAGGATTGCAAACCAGTCAGACAGCCTCAAAGGAGAATGAACCCAGCCCTTAAAGACATTGTCAAAGAAGAATTGCAAAAGTTGTTGGATGCAGGATTCATCTACCCCATATCTAATAGCGAGTGGCTCTCACCTCTAGTGCTTGTGCCCAAGAAAAATGGGAAGTGGAGAATCTGTGTATATTACCGAGAACTTAACAAAGCCACCAAGAAGGACCATTTCCATTTTCCTTTCATAGATCAAGTATTGGATGGGCTGGCAGGGAAGAAGTTCTTCTCTTTCCTAGATGGGTTCAGCGGGTATAATCAGATCCAAATCAGCCCAGAAGACCAAGATAAGACCACCTTCACTTGTCCTTGGGGTACCTTTGCCTACCGGGTCCTTCACTTTGGGTTTTGCAATGCTCCTGCCACTTTCTAGAGAGCAGTATTGAGCATATTTGCTGAGCTGGTTCACAATTCGGTGGAAATCTATATGGATGACTTTACTCCTTATGGGTCTAACTTCCAAGAAGCATTGTCTAACCTGGGAAAAGTTTTAACCAAGTGTATTGAGATGAACCTGTCCCTCAATCCTAAAAAATTTGAATTCCTGATGACTGAAGGGACCGTGTTAGGTCATACCACTTCTAAGCAAGGATTGCAGGTGGATCCTAACAAAATTACTATCATCCAAAAGTTTCCACCTCCTCAAAAGGTAAGAGATGTTCAAAGTTTTCTAGGCTTAGCGGGATATTATAGAATATTCATTAAAGATTTCAGTAAGCTAGCCTCACCATTTTTTGGCCTCTTAGGGAAAGATGTTGAGTTTAAATGGACTAACAACTGTCAAGGGGCTCTGGATGAGTTGAAAGATAAGCTGGTGTCCGCCCCGATCTTGAGAGGTCCAAACTGGGCCCTACCTTTCCACATCCACACCGATGCCTCGAACAAGCCATAGGGGCAGCCTTAGGACAAGTTGAGGATAAACTAATTATGCCATATACTTTTTCAGCAAAAACCTGTCCAAGGTAGAGATGAACTATACTGTAACCAAAAAAGAGTTCATGGCTATAGTCCATTCCCTAAACAAGTTCAGACCCTACATCATTGGTTATCAAGCATTCATACACATTGATCATGCTACGGTTAGATATTTAATGAATAAGCCTGATGTAAATGCTCGTATCATTAGATGGTTACTCTTGTTGCAGCAATTTTATTTGACCATTTTGGACAAGCCAGGTAAGGAAAATGTTGTTGCTGACTTTCTATCTAGATTAGATTTGCCTGTAGGTGAAGAAGGGATAGTGGATGACCAGATGCTAGATGAACACCTGTTTACTATTTCAATACTCTCTCCATGGTTTTCTGAATGGAAAATTACTTGGTCTCAGCATAGTTCCCTCTACACCTATCCTCAAGAGAGAAGAGAAAAATTTTGAGGAAAATTTCCCCATTCATTTGGATCAGGGGCAACCTGTTTAAACTTGGCCCAAATCAGATCTTGAGGCGTTGTGTTAGGGAGGAGGAAGTTTTTGACATTCTCCTGACCTGTCACGATGGGCCCTGTGGAGGTCACTTTGCAGCGAAAAGGATTTCCTTCAAAATTCTACAGGCAGGCTACTATTGGCCCACTCTTCATCAAGATGTCAGAAGATACATCAGCCAATCTGACCGATGTCAAAGGATGGGGAAACCAACTGCAAGGGATGAAATGCCCCTCCAACCTCAAGTGACCTTCGAGCCATTTGAGAAGTGGGGCATGGATTTTGTGGGTCCTATCAACCCTCCTTCAAAGAAAAGGTCTTACATCATTGTGTGCATAGACTACCTAACAAAGTGGGTAGAAACCAAGGCAATCAAGGCAGTGACAGAAGGAAAGGTGGATGATTTTTAAGGGAAAATAGCTTCTACAAATTTGGCTACCCAAGAGAGCTTGTCACCGATCGAGGAAGTTAGTTCACCTCTAACCTAATTGAAGACTTGCTTGCTCATCACAAGATCAAGCACATAACTTCCACCCCTTATCATCCACAAGCTAATGGGTAGGTGGAAGTTACTAATAGATCATTGGAAAAGATTTTTACTAAAGTGGTGAGTAGCAGCAGGAAGGATTGGGCAGATCACTTGTTTGAGGCCACCTGGGCCTACAACACCACTTGGAAAACTACGACAAGTTTCACACCTTATGAGCTGGTCTATGGGAAGAAGGCTCTACTGTCCATAGAATTCGAGTACAACACATTGAGGGTGGCAGCTCAGCTAGACCTAGATCTCAGCCATGCACAATGGGAAAGATTACTACAGCTCAATGGATTAGATGAACAGAGAATGCAGGCCCTCCTCCACTCAGAAGTAGTTCAAATCCAGAGGAAGATATGGCACGACCAACATCTTAACAAAAAGAAATTCAAGCCAGGAGATTGGGTGCTACTGTATGACTCAAGATACAAGGATTTCAAAGGGAAACTGAGGAAAAGGTGGTTAGGACCATATACAATTGGAGAAATGCAACTACAATGGTTCAATCATTATCAGGACCATTGATGAAGAAGCCATCCCCATGCTCGTCAATGGGAATTGGTTGAAAATCTACAGGAAACCCCTTTCAAGGCAGGAGTTCATTGAAACTTTGGACAAATCAGTGCTATTAGTGGAGCAGGGCCCTGTCTCTACTCCACCCACACCTTGAGCATAAAAAAAAAAAAACAGAGAAATGGAATAAAAAGATCCTTGGGTGAAAACTTCTTAGAGGTGGCCGGGGCAGATAGTGAGGGTGAAAACTTCATGGAGGCGCCCTAGCTATCTCTCTCTCTCAAAAAAAAAAAAAGAGAAAAAATAAAAACAGGCCTAATCTCTGTGGAATAATTGCAGGTTGTAGGGAATATATTGCAGGTTAGGAAGGTTGCGCAAAACAAGGACAGGGGTCTGCACCAGGCTACAGGACACCCTCACAGACACTTCCTCCATGACCACTTGCCTCTCCTAGGATTTGATCATATTCGGGGGCAAATTTCACCTTCTACAGGAAGTTTTGCCTATTCTACAGGCATTCTATGTCTTCTACAGGAAACACCTTGTAGAACCTTCAGGCAAGCCAAAATCGATCTTGGAGGGGAATCTGAAGGTTGGAATCTGTTTGTCAGGCCTGTAGCCACCCCTGTTTCCACCCATCACCATATGGCACCCTGTTCCATCTCTTTACACCTCCATCACCCACCTAGTTATGTGTTCCTGCATAGTCATACAAGAAACCCTGTTTTCCTCAGATTGCCAGCAAGAATTTTTCAGCGACAAATCAAGCAATGATGTCTAGCTCACCCTACCTATCAATCTCCATCTGGACTCTTCGTCAATTGAATCCCTCGTACTCGTTTAGCTTGCATTCCAGGAGGATAAGTAGCTACAGGTAATCCTACAGGAATCCTGTAGCAGCTGATCCCTCTGGAAGACATATTCTAGAAGCAGGAACAACCGAAACCAACAAAGGGAACATGCAAAAGGCTCCTCTTGGACGTGAAAACATCCTCGGTAGCCGAAACCAAATAGAGCCTATACATGCAACGTTAACAATCGAAGGATCGGGTTGCAAAACCCATGCATACATCATCAAAGAATGAAGGAATGGGTTCTAACACTCGTGCACGAGGCAGTAGCAAGTGAAGGAATGGTCCTGAGACCCAAAGTCTGCATAATTCATCCATGGCGATGCAGGTAAGTGTCTAAACCCATTCATCAATTGCATAAACTATATTTCGAAAGCTACATGCCTATGAAAATGGTTAGGATTGAATGGGATTGATGGCCAGTCAACTGGCCACCCTCATCCAGTTACATAGCTTCGTGGGATCCGAAAAAGCTCAGTTACATTCAAATTTGCCAACGAGACATGCAGTCGACACATGTGGAGTGTCCAATCGGGGAAAATCATTGGGACTAGTAGTGGTGGCGGTGGTCAATGGCAGAGGGGGAGGTGATGGCGGTCAGAGACATGTAGAGAAATGATGGCCGTGACATTGGATCAATGGTTCGGTCTGGCCACCTCATCCCCTCGCCACGAATTGCACCACAGTTAAAAGATGCTCGGTTGAAGACTCTCACCACCCTCTGTTCATTCACACTTGCAACATCCTCGGCCGAAGTATGCGTCCTCTACTTTCAAAATGTATTAACCCATCATCCTCCACCGAGTTTTTCGACCTGTTTCAAAAATCTCCTGCGTACCAGGCTCGTTCAGAGGCACAGTGACATCCTACAGAAGCTGGCAAGAGTTCTACAGGAAGAAGCTCTATAGGAAGTACAACACAGCTTTTTGGAGCAGGGAAGCCTGGACTTTTCTTCGCCGAATTTGGAGTTCCGAGAGAGGTAGGCTCGAAAACACTCTTCCATGCATGGTATGTTTCGAAAAGGTGGTGAATTGAACTGTCTCAAATTGGGGAGTCCGAGAAAAATACGCTTGTGAGTTGGAAATAGAAATTTTCCTGTGTCTTGCACGATATTTCTCAGTTGTTTTTGCGTCAAAATTCTCCTCCACAATTCCTGTTAAAAAAGAAAATTCTCCTGTAGGAAAGATACGCAACTGTGAGGGCTAGCCTGTGTATGAAGAATTTGAATTTGCATGTTTATATGTATTCTGGGAATAAACATTGAGCTCTGTACTCTATATGTGGAAACCCAATTTCTTACTTCATAAATGGACAGCTGAGTTCTGGGCAGCAACAACCTTAAAGCTAAGGAATTAGTGCTAATTGATAGTTGAAATCCCTTCTCAAAGTTCAGGGGAGAAATCCATAAATAGCATTCCCTTTTCTGATCAGAGCATAAAACAAGGCACTCTCACCATGATAGGGGGGTTTATTAGGAAAGAACCTTCAGATCCCAGCAAGCTGTGTGAGCATCTGGAGGTGGTGGATCTCTTCACCCGCACCAATTGGATGTC
The DNA here is from genome assembly GCA_031772625.1 of Pinus tabuliformis. Classification (NCBI taxonomy): domain Eukaryota; kingdom Viridiplantae; phylum Streptophyta; class Pinopsida; order Pinales; family Pinaceae; genus Pinus; species Pinus tabuliformis. The sequence goes on from CM062814.1 coordinate 464,766,704, forward strand.
CTTTTGTGACAAAATTCAGGGTCATGACGATGACATAGCAGAGGAATTCTTAATGTCCCTAAAACTTGGATCAAAGGCACATGCCACAGTGAATTTTAGGGGTTTGACCCTAGAAGTTACCCCTGAGCTCATCAGTCGTGTTACTAGTGTCCCATTAAGTCTCCCTTGGAGCAAAGAAGAAAGGTCATTGGGCCAGGCAGCCAAGAAAGCATTCTTCTTGCCTGAGGAACATCCTATAGAAGACAAGAACGGGGTCCGTAGAACTAGCTTACCTCCTCTCTGGAGCGAAGTCAGTTTCCAAATCATGAAATACATTACCTGTGAAGGGAGGTTCAAGATTGTCTATGGCTATCATTTCAGGTTTCTAAGTGAACTAAGACATGGAATGGATTTACCTCTAGACAAGAAGTTGAGCATCCCCTATTTTCTTCTACAGTGATTAAGTGAATGTCGCACAAAATTGAATGAAGGGACATCGAATCAGTTAGCCCATAATGGGCTCATCAAACCTTTAGTGGAAGATGCCCTCCACACCTACATTTTGCCCCTCTCTTGAGAAATTTTCCGAAGCATGTCGAGAGATGACGATATTAGAATTTTGGCAGAGGAGCTCACCTCATCCAGCAGTGAAGAAGGGGAACACACTGAAGGAGGAGAGAAAACCAGTGGTAAAGAGACACAGGAAAAACAAGCACAAGAAGGACAAAAAGAGAAAGAGGGAAAGGGCCAAATTGCTGAGCCCAAAACAGTGGGAGGAACAACAGCACAAACACCCAGGGAAAAACGATTACATAGTAGAGCCGAGAGGGCTGAAAAATTCCAACTGAAGAGTGTCACAGCCAAAGCAACCACACAGAAACAAAAGGAGAAAACACAGTCAGGAAAACAGGCAGAAACAGGCACAAGGATTTCTACAGGAAGCGGGGAAAAAGAGCAGCAAGAGGAGAAATCACCTGAGATATTGGCTAGGGAGGCAGTAGTTGTGCTTGTTGCCCTAAGCACATCTCCAAAACAAAAAGGGAAGCAAAAAAGGGAAACATCTATGTACTTTAAAGCAAGAAGAAGCACACGGATAAAAGTGGGCAGACCCCAACCACAATCAAAATAGCCAATTATCATTGAGGACGCCACAACTAAACAAAAAGAGTCTCCCCTAAAGATATCTATCACATATGAACGAGGGAGCCCGAAAACATCAACCTAGAGAGAAAGGATTGAAATGATGGACTCAAAGAGAGCTCTACAGGAAGCTGAGATGGTTCTACAGGAAACTCTGGCTAAGCTGAAAGAGACAGAGAAAATGGAGGAGAAGGCAGCTAAACTATTACAGGAAGAAGAAAAGGCTAAGAAGATATTGGAACCAAGCCCTCAGCCTAGCTTGGGTTCCTACTATAACCTATTAGAAGTTGGGAAGATAATTCCCCAGAAGTTCGCTGTGCCACTTTTCTTTACAGTGGAAGAAGAGAGAGTGAGGACTCACACTTGGATGAGGATCGCCAATTCTAAAGGTGTGGTGGAGATAGGTCCCCTTGAAGAACAAATCAAGCAATCAAGAAAAGAGTTGGCTATGGTAAGCCATGTGGAAAGCAGTCGGCAGGCCAAGCTATAAGAAGAGAACAAGTTGCTGAAACAGCAGCTACAGTTATAGGGACACTACAAGGAAGACATGCCCCACATCTTGGGAGAATAGCAGCAACAGGGAAAGCCTCCAATAGACAAAGAAACCTTGGATGAAAAACAAAGAAAGGATGGGATGCAGGCTGAAATCAAGGCACTAACAAAACAGCTACAGGAGGAGTTTGTCGTGGCGGAAAAAGTCGTTTGCGCGGACACAACTGACCTCCCTAGGAGTCCAAACTCTCTAGCGACAAACAAGACAAAATGGAGCGATCTTTCTCTAAATACATCTTTTAAAACATGAAAACTACAAGTGTTTAGGCTTACCTTATTCCAAAACGTTGTTGTTGTAGTCCGTCCTTGCCGATCCGGATGAGCTCCTCCTTCACATCAATTCCTGCAACCACAAACAATCAAACAATTACCAAGCACTTGCATCTCATATAATAAAACATATATTCAACATGCAGACCAAGGAACACATGAAATAACTCATTAACACAAGCTATTGAGAAAAATGAACCAGTTTGTATTAATAACGAAACAAAGAAACTCTTACAACCTGGCCTTGGTGTTGTGCAAGTTCCTCCCAGGGTCCATCAAGGGTTTTCCTCTACTTTGACAAAGCTCACCCACTTCCAAGTAGAATCAAGCAAAGACAATCTCTCCTCACAAGGTTCTAAATGGGAGTCCTAATTCCTGCAGCATTTACCCAAAGAAAATGTATAGCTTCAACCTCTCCTCCCTCTGGCTCAATGCCTTTATTTATAGTGTTGTAAAGAGGTTATTCAGGTCCACCATCAATGGGATAATCCCCCTCTTTGGGTGGGATAGCTCCCTTATTGATGGGATAAGTTCCTCCTTAATAGGGATACATGAACCAACTGGAGGCGCATCCATTTCATCAAACCAACCTCTAGAAAGTTCTAGAAGTAACCACAAGTAACTTTTTTAAGATGAAACTTGCGTATTTTGCCTTTTACAGAAGGACGCACCTGTCCCTTAACATACAGAGCGTCCAAGGGCGCAGTCTTTGTGAACATTATGAGCGTCCCCGCAGGTAAGGCTTGAGAGAACCTGCGTCCCCGGAGATAAACACATTTTTTACAAGACTTTCTCTCTTCTTTGAGTTTGAGATGGATAGCAGAGGCATAAGACTTGCCTAAGAGGGTAGCATGACTGTTGATTGAGCCATACTAACTGTAAATAGTCATGGTGACATTTTTTAGTGTAACAGATTGCCCCCTAAAGTGCGAAGCCTGGAATAGATTAGGGTTTTGTAATTCTAGGAAGGGTGAAGCGCTTTATCATTTCAAAGATTGTCTTGTGGATGACCTGGTTGGAACCTGCAATTTTCAACACAAAATACATGTATAAGATTATATCATCACTGAGGTAGGCATTCCCATACTCAGATTCAAAACTTTAACTAATGGACTAACTACTCTGATACAGGAATGATCTTGCAGTACATCATTTTTATAGACTTTTGTAGACACAGTATGGATGCAGCCATCTATTTATGATTAGTCTACATAGATAATGAATACAAAACTCCTCGCAGCCTGGATGGTAGAAACTAGATCCAGGGTCTTCACTTCTACTTCCCGAATTGGTACGATTCTAGCCATGTGATTAAATGATTTGATGTCGAACATGTTAGAAACCACTTGATTACCAGTCGATGATGTAAACTGTTAACAAGCGTGAGAGAGACCACCAGTAATGTCAATGGTTCTCAAAGTACCAAGCACAACCCGTGAAATGTGAATAGATGTTTTGATGTCGAACACTTCACGGAATCCTTTGATCGAAAGTCAATGATGTAAACTGATGTCAAAGGCGAGAAACCTGCCATTGATGCATGCAGACTTCAAGGTACTGTCGATTCCTAAGTCATCTTTCTAGATAATGTGTCGATGTCGATAGAAAGCGACCCATTGCAGGCAAGCCCGCAACACGAAATCATTGTTCAAGTTGAAGAAATGTTGCTGTAAGGACTGACTCAGGGATGGTCAAATGGATGACAAGTATTTTGCAGATGAAAGTTTTGCTTGCAGACCTCTTGAACACATAACGACACGACAGATGGCTTGGTGACGAATAACTCAAAGTTAATCCCCGGAACCCGGTTAAAGACTTTCAAAGTGGTTTGATCAACTGTGAGGTAAAAGATTTCCCAACCCAGGTGAATGAAAAAGTGTCGTGTTCAAGAGTGGTAATAAAGTTTCTTTTGAGACAAAAGGTAACAAACAGGTTCATTCTTCTCTCTTTTCCCCCACCATTTCTGGCAAGTACCTCTTTATTTTTAACAAGCTTGAGGAGGATAACATATGCTTGATTATAAGCTCATCCTTCGGACGAGTCCAACCTAGTTTAAATTCGAACCCTAGGAAGGAGTGGTTCGTTCCTGTTTGTAATTGAACAGGTCCTCTACTGTAAAAGTTTAACGAGCCCAGTATAGGAGAAACTCGGCGTTTTTCAATTTTAGAGAGTCTGAAAAAACTAAAGGAGACTCCACGTTGAACTTTTTCGTACATTTGTGTCCCTCAAGCCCGAAAAAGTATAAAATAATACCTGGGGGAACCGCTTGATCTTGCGACCAAGGAGTACTTTCATAATAGTGTCGTTGACCTGAAAAGTAAAAAGCGATCAAGGACACGTCGTTTTATTTCCTTATCGAGTTTGAAACAACAAAAACCCGGCAATCTTTTCCTGATTTTGCGGTCAGAAAAGAGCTAAAAGGGGACCGTCTTTTAATTCCGTTTTAACGAGTGTAAAAGAAACGCTCGGCGATCTTTTCATGTTTTAGGAGTCAGAAAAGGGCTTAAAAGATGACTCTGATATTTTTGTTTGTGAAAAATGACAATTTCCCTCGAAATCCCTTTGTCCTGCACAAAAGCAACACATTACTCATACCTGTTTAAAATAGGCAAAAATACATCGGAAAACATCTTTTCATGGTAAAAAATGAACTAATTCATCCAAAAAACCTATAAAAAGACCTTTTACCATGTCATTTTTACCGTTTGACTGTTGAGGTTGAAAAAGGAGCTTTTGACAAGAAACTTCCCGTGGTCGCTGCGGAAAATCCGACCGTTGGAATCGAACGCCGTCTTATCCAGGTATTTTACACATCCTACTCTGCATTTCTATCCATTTAGAATTAATTTTTAGGTCTTAGTTTCATTTTTTGGGGGGGTTTTGGTTTTGGAATGCGCCTCTCGGCGGACGCGGGTGCCCTTCGGGTGACCCGCGTCCCCCGACTTTTTCCTATACAGGAAAATGGTCGGTAGACGCAGTCCGCCTTCAGGCCAGCCGCGTCCGGGCACCCTGTACTGTAAAGGCGGGGTGCGTCTTCTGTGAAACGCGCATTTCAAAACCCCAACCCCCTCAAATAACTATCTAAAAATTCCCAAATCAATTTCTAATGACTATTTCTGGTGTGCAGGGCATTAACCATGTTAGATTGGAGAGAAAGAGAGCATGTAGAGGATGATGAAGCTGCAATAAATCATCAACCTTCCCTGGATGCCCTAAGAGCATGCGGGTTATACAAATACTGGACCATACCGGGCATGAGGGGTCAGGTAAGATTCTTGGAATGGCTGGTTGAGCGATGGAACGTTCAAGAACAATGCTTTTACATAGGAGGGCACCAGCTCGAGATAGAGCCCTTGGATGTATACTTTCTTACTGTCTTGCCGAACAGAGGCGAGCAACTCAGTCTTGCGGGGACTAGGCCGGGTGGCCAATCCCTTGATAGTCTCCGCGACGAGTGGTGCACCCCTGGGGCTCACCATTCGAAAGGCATAGAGATAAAACACATCACTTTGCGTGAACTCAAAGTCATAGCGTTCACGGTTACCAGAATTTGCGGCGCGGCCGCTTTACACATTGCTTCCGGATCCCAAATGCGGATGGCAATTGACTGTTACCAAGGCACCATTTTCAACTGGTGTGAAGCTGTGTCGGCTCATATGAAAAGCCAACTGACCAAGGCAAAGAACGGACGACTAAAGACTTTTGGATATGGGCCTCTAGTCGTGAGCTTTGCCTTGGAGAGAGTTCCAATGCTGATCCCTCAGCAACTCACTGTTGATATCTTGGGTCCTCGGGAGCCAAAGCTGATACGATGGGTTGCGGTGATGGCCCGGCATCCTGACGAGGGCACGGTGGTGGTTCGATTCTCAGATAGTTACTTTCACTGGTTAGAGGACCAGGTTTTTTCGATACAGGACTTTCCGTATGCCGGAGTGGATTTTAGAGGTGATCCGGACATGGTTCTTCCACAGGGAGAACAATGGGATGACAGAGGTACTTTATTTTCCACAAGTTTTTAAATTATGTATTTTTTTTGTTTTTATATATATCGTCTCAAAACTGACAGTAAAAATTTTCAAAATGCAGATGTTGGTCCACAGCGCCCAGCCAACCTCCGGCCTTTTGAGAGGAGACACCCAGTTGCACCGGTACCGGCCCCACAGGACGCAACTGCAGAAGTACTAGCTGAGTTGGAGCATGATCTAGAGCGTCTGACGGCAGATGTGCCTGAGACTACTATGGATGACATTCCTATCAGGCTTCAGCGCTTTGTAGTTGCAGTCCCTGGACCGTTTAGGAGATTTTTGCGTAAGGTAGCCCGTTCAGTGGTGTCGTATAGGGAGCACCACCAGTGATTGACTAGTCACTTTTGTGGATACATGTGACATTTTTGGCTTTTTGTACTTATCATTTTTGCCGATCATAAGGTGTTTTTCAACCTATGATCGAAGACGATGTATATTTTTTGACACACTCCTATCTATATATATATCACTATTACCGGCTTATCTTGTTTCACATATGTGATGAAATGTTTTTAAATTTACTTGCATGATTATCGTAAATGTCTGTCCAACATTCGAGAAGCAATTGCATCTGCTAATGTATTTAAAGACCTTGGAATATGCTGATATTCAATGTAATCAAATTCACGTTCCAAGAGACGCACTCTCAAAAACAACCTTAATAACACAGGATTTCTAATGGCATAAACTCTATTAAGCTGTAATACAACAAGTTCAGAATCTAACCTCACTATCAAACGTCGAATTCCAAATGAAATAGATTCGGATAATAATTCAACCACTGCACTGTATTCTGCAATGTTGTTCGTTGTTTGACCGAGGCTTACCCCATGCATAGAAACTAACTCGTCAGAGGGCGAATAGATAACCCAAGCTGCGGAAGAGATATTCCGTGTACTACGACAAGCACCATCAGCAAATCCAATGTATGTTTGGAGAGGCGTCGACATCTGCAATATCAAGAGTAAAACCAAGATAAGCCAGAATAACGACGAAAAACACACTCTCTAAGCTAAGCACACTGACTAAACTACCAAACACGCTAGCTAGAAAGAAAATCTATCCTATCTAAAAGTTTCTCCATACCCACCATTTAAGCATAATACCTTTTTAGGTAAAGTCCATTTCTGGGTTTACCCAAAGAGTCCCCATCAAAATCAACCAGCTCATAAGCCCCTTTTGCTAGCTTTCGCTTTACAATGTAGGGTCCATGCCACATAGGAACGAATTTTCCAGCACCTAGCTTATCGTTAGCTTGATCATATAATAGCACTAGGTCTCCCTCCGAAAAACTTCGAGGGGTTACATTTCTATCATACTGAGCTTTCATTCGTTTCGCGTGAGTCTCGATTGCCAATGTAGCGTCACGTCGAGTCTCATCTAATTTAGCTAAGTATAATAAACGTTTCTCCTCTTCGGAAGTAGCTGGAAGTAATTCGACAGCCATTTGAAGTGATGGGATTTCGCATTCAATGGGTAACACAGCTTCCAAGCCATAAACTAGCTGGAAAGGAGTGAACCCTGTTGAATTTTTCACTGAAGTTCGGTATGCCCATAGCGCTGAAAATAACATGTTGTGCCAATTTGACCGATGAACACCAATGGTTCGTCGGATCATGATAACTAGAACTTTGTTGATAGACTCAACCAAACCGTTGGCTTGCGGATAATAAGGAGTAGAGCTATCGTGGCGCAAACCAAGCTGGCTTGTAAGCTCAGTCATCATGATGTTTCAGAAATGGCTCCCATGGTCAGTAATGATTGCTTGTGGGACACCAAACCTAGTTATGATATGATTGAATACGAAAACTGCAGCTGTTTTGCCGCTTGCGTCGAATGTAGGCATCGCCTCGGCCCATTTAGTAAAATAATCAACCGCAAGGATGATATACGCATGCCCCCCGGCCGAGTGAGGGTTACAAGTAATAAAGTCGATACCCCATTTGGCGAATGGACCAACGGCAATTATAGGGTGGAGAGGAGCAGGTGGAGCGCGCATCTTGCGATCAAACACTTGACAGTTGTGGCACTTCCTGACGGCAATGATACAATCTTTAAACATAGACGGCCAGAAATAGCCAGCGCGCAACACCTTCTGAGCTGTGGCATACCCAGACATATGACCGCCACATGCTCCAGAGTGACAATCATTCAAAACCTTCTCAGCCTCTTCGTGAGTTAAACAACGTCGAAAAACTAAGTCTGCCCCCAGGCGATAAAGTGTATCTCCAATAATTCTGTATTGCTGGGATTGAAACCGAATTTTTCGACGTTCTGCTTTGGAAGCTTCAGGCCGAAAGGTTTGGGTTTGGAGATAGATGATTATATCCCCGTACCACGGATCTACAGTACTGATAAGAAACAAAGATTCGTCCGCAATGGACTCTTCTGCCACAGTCTCTGTGTCAGCACTCGGGAAATCACACATCAATTCCGCAAAAACTAAGGATTTCTTAGACTTGGACTTCTCGAACTCCAAGTCGAACTCTTGCAGGATAACAATCCATTTAGAGTACTTGCCCCCTAGCAGTTGTTTTGTCAAAATATAAATCATAGGGTTGCAATCCGAAATAACTGTAGTTTTACGGAGAAGAATGTAGTGACGGAAACGCTGGACAGCTTGAACGGCTGCCAGGGCCAATTTCTCCACATGCGAATATTTTAGCTCAGTGGGATTCAAGGTCCTACTAAGATAATATATCACATGCTCCGTTCCAAATTCATCTTCTTGAACTAACACCATTCCAATGGTGGAATGCGAAGCTGCGAGGTATAAGAAGTAGTCCTGGTTGTAGTTGGGAGGATGCAATAACGGTGCATGGGTCAACGCGTGTTTAAGTGCATCAAAAGATTGTTGGGCAATCTCGTCCCAAAAGAATTGTGCGTTCTGTTTCAACAACCGTGTAAAACCTTTAGTGACCTCGGCGTAGTTTGGGATGAATCGGCGTAAAAAGTTCGCTTTCCCTTGCAAACTTTGGAGTTGGCGCAAACTCGAAGGAGGAGGCAATTTGATGATAGCCTTGACTTTCGAGGGATCGACGCGAATGCCGGCTTTTGAAACAACAAATCCCAGCAATCGACCTGTTTCTATACAGAAAACACACTTGTGGGGATTCAACCGAATTCGATAATGCCTACACCTCATAAAGATTGCTCGTAGGTGGACAAGGTGATCAGCTCGATGTAAAGAATGAGCAGGCAAATCATCGAGATACGGTTGCACAATGTGCTTGATGTCATGAAATGCATAAGACATCGCCCGTTGAAAAGTGGCCCCGGCATTCTTAAGCCCAAAAGGTAACTTGCAATAAGCAAATGTCCCCCATGGACAAATGAATGCCGTTTTTGGTTGGTCGGCAGGTAGAATATTGATTTGATTATAGCCCGAAAAGCCATCCATGAAGGAAAACATTTCACTTCCGGCACAATCATCAATAATTTGATCGATATAAGGCGTAGGATAGTTGTCTTTTGGACAAGCTCGATTTATATCCCTATAGTCGATACAGATTCTTATTGTTCCTTGTTTCTTGTTAACCGGAACAATATTCGATACCCAATCCGTTAACGGGATCGGATAAATGAAACCTGCTTTCAACAGCTTTTCGACTTCTGCTTTAATCGCAGCCGCTTTTCGAGGGTGAATCTGACGCAACCGTTGCCGGACGGGTTTAGCATCCGGGTAGGTCTTTATTTCATGAACAACAATGGCAGGATCGATTCCTGGCATTTCCTCGTAAGACCAGGCAAACACATCGCGGAATTCTTGGAATAGGGCCTTGTAAGTTTGGATTTCTTCTTCTGTACAAGCGGCACCTATATGAATTTTTTCCTCGATTCCGGGCTTCACTGAAATATCAATGGGAATAGTACGAGAAATATTCCCCAAATTCAACTCTGAATCAGAATGTTTCGTTGGATCCTGAGCGTCTTTGACATATTCAGCGGTAAAGATAGATGAAAAATCATTTTCAAAAACATCACTCTTAGGTAAAAACGAAGATCTGTGATGGAGATCCTCCCATGGTAGATCGTCTACACTTAGGATTTCGCGAAGTTGTTCGTCAGATGACACGACTTCGGGAAACGCTATCCGTTCTAAGGGTGAGGTGAAAAGTGACTCTTCACTGACCACATTCATTTGGTCGATTTCGGTTGAATGCGAGTCGGTAAAAGACATGACAGCTTCATAAGCAATTTCATATGGACTCAAAGGCATAGCATCACCGAATGAGTCTATCTCAGAGTCAGATGGGACAATCCAAGGATCGTCATAAATAATGTTTTCTGATGTAATCATATGAATTGTTGCAAACGAAGGATCTGCGTTGAGTGGAGGGAGAGGAAAAGTTCCCAGTAAACCGGAATCCTTAACTAAACCTACACCAACGTCCCTATAAGGGATTGTCGTCTTACCGACATGCTGGATACTCTCTGAAGAGGCTGGGTCGGATGAAAAGTATGTCAGCTGATCAATAGTCACGATCTTACCGTTATGTGGAAATTTGATTACTCTGAAGACCGATGAAACGACCGCTGTCATAGCATATGACCAACTTCGACCCAAAAGAAGGTTGTAGTCTAGAGGGGCATCAACCACTTCCACATCCAGACTAACGGTTTTACCTTCTACCCCTATAGGCAATTCTTGTAGAATACCAAACGGACGGAACCCACGGCCATCAAAGGCCTTAAGGATGGTGGGGGATTGGTTCAACGAAGGAGAACCAAGCGATCTCCAACATTGAATCGACATAATACACGTAGAAGCTCCCTCATCAATCACAGTCCGATGAATAGGCCTGTTTTTTACTATCACTGGAATTTGGAAAGCCATTTGATGGGGGAGACGTGGCGTACTATTTTCTAGATCGAAGATCATTAGATTCGGATCCTGAACATCAACAGCTCCGATAGCCGACAAAAGCAATTTTCGTTGTGCTGGGCATGATTGCAGCACTTCTAACGCCGACATTGCTGAGGGTGAAACAGCTAAGTCCTCAACAATGTTGTAATTCTGGGCCGCTCTCGCATGTGGATTGAAAGCAGACCTTCGAAGTACACCCTTGGCGGGCGGTTTAATTACTAAGTCCGGGTTAGGTTTTTCGATCTGTAGTGGATCGGAACCAGGAGCTGAGGTTGATGGGTTAGAGTGAGAAGATTCTGCTTCCTTACCATCAACAGGAGCCTTACTACCATAATCTTGCGATCGAGTCGCAATCCTCACATGAGACATCATCAAAATGGGTTCTTCACTGGCATTCGAAGAAGAACCTATCATCTTATTCTCCTGCTCTGGAAATGGATTCTTTAACACAGCAGGAGTGGGAGAACCTTTGACTATTTTCACAACCTCGGCCCGATGAGGGCAATCTCTCGTAAAATGATCCTCTTCACAAATAAGACAAGGATATCGAGGTTTGCGTTTTTCGTCATTGGTTTCCGACTTTTCAGTTTTCTCCTTTGGAGCCTTGTCTGCTTTAGCCTTCTTCTTTCCTTTCTTCTTTCCACCGTTTTTTGATTTGGCCGTAGATGACTCTACAGCGTGAATGTCGGCGGTAAGTTCAGGAGGAGAAGACTCTCCTTTCGGAGAATCAGGCAAAGTGATAATTGGAGTAGTTGAAGCCTTGGAATTGCTCTTCGTAGTCACGATACCAATCATACCATCAGCGGCATGAGATCCCGAAGGAGTAGCAGCGATTTGATTCGATTTGGGAAGATCCGGAATCTTCTCGTGTAACGTACCCGACTGAGTGTAAACTAAGTCAAGGTATTGTGCCTGAGCAATGACTTGCTCCTCAGTAACTACTCCGGCCTTAGCTACATCTTCAGTAATCTTCGGTAATAATGATTTGACAAACCATTCAGCTAAGATTTGGTCCGGGATAAAAACTTTCACTAGCCTTCTTCGACGTCTCCACTCATGAATGTGATCAGAAATATACGTGGACGTTGATTGTTTTAGTGAAGTTAATAACTCCGTGCCGTTATCGTATCTGACCGGCAACTGAAAGTGAGTTAAGAACAAGGTAGCTAACTGGCTAAAGTTGTAAAAAGAGGCCCGTGGTAACTCAATGTACCACTTGGCCGCAAGACCAATGAGTGTACGCTGGAAAAGACGTAAGCGGATCGAATCATCCGAGATAGAATTTGAAGCACACCAGAGGTGGTAAGTCATCACGTGATTGGACGGATCCTTTCCAGACTTACCTTCGAACTTGGGTATATCACTGGGCAACTTATTTGGCATTGGCGGCCAGAACTGAAGATATTGAATTGGATCGTTCGTTAGGCGCGTCAAGTCTGGTAAATCCAAAGTTGCGATAAACGGTAACTGCCGGTTAGGATCTCTAAAACTCTGGGTCACAATACCAGCCCCAGGAGGAGGATATCCAGGATAACTAGGAACAGGAGTCGCATTTGGGATATTATATCCTCCTGGAAAACCAGGATTAACCGGACCGTACTGGGGTTGTTGAGGTTGTTGATAAGTGTACCCAGGATACGGTTGATACTGGTAAACCGGTTGTTGGACAGCTTGCCCATGTTGGTACTGTCCCTGGTACGGAGGTTGAACAAATTGAGGTTGAGTAGTGACAACCGTACTTATACCAGGCTGGCCTACAGGCATCTGGACCGTGGTTTAAATCGTAGATCCATACAACGGTAAAGATGTCTGAGGTCTGGTAACAGGGACAGTAGAAACTGGAGCCGTCGATACTCCAGAAGTAAGTATGGTAGATGTAGCGGTAGTTGCAGCAACCATTTGAGATGGAGTACTAGGTGCCATTGACGACTGAGTAACTACCGAAGTTACAGAAGTTTGAACATTTGGCTGGACAGGTTGCGGTTGCTGGGTTGGACCAGAAACTACGGGTTGTCCAGCTTGAGGAACCATCTGTACACTTGGCTGCAACACCTGTTGACCCTGTGATGGATCCCACACTAACATTCCAGGGTATTGACCCGTAACAGGTTGAGGATACTGAGATCCATAACCAGATTGAGGGTAGGATTGATAATTGTAAGGTGCAGTTCCAATACTTGGAACATATGACTGACCTTGAGGCGGTTGATAACCTTGACTCGAGTATTGACCTTGGGGTTGATAACCTTGGGGTAAATACTGATACTGGGGTTGACCTTGACCTTGAGGTTGGTACCCTTGAGGTTGATAACCTTGGGGTTGATACCCTTGAGGTTGCCATCCTTGAGGTTGCCATCCTTGAGGTTGATATTGATACTGAGGTTGGCCTTGGGGTACATATTGAGGCTGGGGTTGACCTTGAGGCACGTATTGCACCATAGGTGCATACTGACTTTGAGGTTGCCCCCCAGACAAGATTTGTGTACCTTGAGGTTGCCCCCCAGGCGTTAACTGCGGTTGCCCCCCAGGCGGTAATTGGCCACCTTGAGGTTGCGAAACAGGAACTGAACCTGACATCATGTAAATGTCTCCTACACCCAATGGTACATTACCACTGTTTCCAATTAATAACCCACGATCAACGGGTTGAGGAGATGCTCCCGCAAAGGTACCAGAAAGAGATTGATACCCAGTGGGGACAGAAGGACCGCCGTGTAAGAAAGATTCAGGACTTTGAGTAAACACGGACGACTGACCAGACATATTTATAGGAGTATAAATACCTCCAGGTGGAAAAGGAGTACGAGGTGGAGAAAAACCTACCCCTGAGTTGTCTAAATAATTGGTTAACGAAAGGTACCAAGTAGTACTTCTAGGAGGACTGTAAAAGATGGATTCACGCTCCCTTAGATCAATAGTAAGTTGACCTTCAAGGTGAGAGACACCTATATCCTCTTCTGGAGCAAGTTCTTCTATAGCAATCAAACCAGAAGGTAGATTTTCGGTGATAATTCTTTCTATTCTTGGTGAATCTGGAACACTAGAAGTTGGAGTAACAGGTTCAGATATTTCTGGTTCTTCCCCTGTATCACTAGCAGACGAAAAACTACCAACAAGCTCAGAAACTGAAACAGCTTCGGGATTATAACCTGTCTCTAAACTTTGGTAATCTGGATGGACTACCAAGGAAGATTCTCCTTCTTCAGGTGAACCTACTCTACTATCACTAGGAGGAGTTACAAGGACCTTTAACCCTTCATACTGACCCAGAATGTCTTCAGGAGATCCACCCCATGATTTACGGAGTTTTCTTAACAAATCTATTCCGGTAACAATCTCAGGAGACTTGCCCCGAAGTCGACGGGACTGTCTCAGTAATTCCGCCACAATTAAAGATTTTTAACTACAACACACGAAAACAAAGTAAAAATTTCAAATCAAACCACCTAAAGTCTTCTAAAGAAGCAAACAAATTTGAAGCACATGCCTAAAGAATCTAGAGCGTCAAACCAAACACAAACAGTAGTCTTCCGGACCAAAAGCGCTAGTTGGTGATGAAGCCCAACCTCGCTGGATTCAGTACAGAAATGGCGGGTGGAACAGTTACCCCGGCAACCTGCTTAATGAATAGACCAGCACAAGTTCCTCCACTTTAACCGTCTCGAAGTGAAGTGAACCCCCCGGAAAATCCAAGTGAGTATAACCGACGTCTGCTCCAGGTACAGTGGGACCTTCCCTCCACCGTCACCTCGGTAGAACCCTAAAGATTATGGTCACTAAAGTTACCAATCACAACAATTACACCTGGGGGAACAGTCTAAACTCCGACAGCACGCAAGGGCAGAGTAACAAGCTCAATCCCCTTACTGGCTCCTTGACAGTAATCCAAGGTTTACCGATAAGTGACCCCTGGCTCCTCGACAATGGTTAATCCGAGGTTTACCATTTGTAATACGTACTGACTGGCGTCGTTCCCAACGAGGGGGGAATGATCCCCTCACTGGTTCGGACACGAGCTCGTGCTTCTCCTTTAAGAGGAGCTTTCCCAGAGTGCAATTGAAACAATTGGATTTATTCTACTCAAGATAAACTATCTGTTTGGTTTGTAGTCTTGGAGAGTTAAGTACTCACCTACTCCAAGACCCTAGCCTAAGCTATGTTGGTGTTTCAGAGCCCTAGAAAAATAAAAATTACTAGATTGATTTTAATTTAAGCGTTACTTTTAAGGTTGTTTCTTAAGTCAAAAGGTGTTGGTCTGTGAAACCAGAGATTCTGGGTTCGATCCCCAGTGGAGTCGCCAATTTGTCGTGGCGGAAAAAGTCGTTTGCGCGGACACAACTGACCTCCCTAGGAGTCTAAACTCTCTAGCGACAAACAAGACAAAATGGAGCGATCTTTCTCTAAATACATCTTTTAAAACATGAAAACTACAAGTGTTTAGGCTTACCTTATTCCAAAACGCTGTTGTTGTAGTCCGTCCTTGCCGATCCGGATGAGCTCCTCCTTCACATCAATTCCTGCAACCACAAACAATCAAACAATTACCAAGCACTTGCATCTCATATAATAAAACATATATTCAACATGCAGACCAAGGAACACATGAAATAACTCATTAACACAAGCTATTGAGAAAAATGAACCAGTTTGTATTAATAACGAAACAAAGAAACTCTTACAACCTGGCCTTGGTGTTGTGCAAGTTCCTCCCAGGGTCCATCAAGGGTTTTCCTCTACTTTGACAAAGCTCACCCACTTCCAAGTAGAATCAAGCAAAGACAATCTCTCCTCACAAGGTTCTAAATGGGAGTCCTAATTCCTGCAGCATTTACCCAAAGAAAATGTATAGCTTCAACCTCTCCTCCCTCTGGCTCAATGCCTTTATTTATAGTGCTGTAAAGAGGTTATTCAGGTCCACCATCAATGGGATAATCCCCCTCTTTGGGTGGGATAGCTCCCTTATTGATGGGATAAGTTCCTCCTTAATAGGGATACATGAACCAACTGGAGGCGCATCCATTTCATCAAACCGACCTCTAGAAAGTTCTAGAAGTAACCACAAGTAACTTTTTTAAGATGAAACTTGCACATTTTGCCTTTTACAGAAGGACGCACCTGTCCCTTAACATACAGAGCGTCCAAGGACGCAGTCTTTGTGAACATTATGAGTGTCCCCGCAGGTAAGGCTTGAGAGAACATGCATCCCCAGAGATAAACACATTTTTTACAAGACTTTCTCTCTTCTTTGAGTTTGAGATGGATAGCAGAGGCATAAGACTTGCCTAAGAGGGTAGCATGACTGTTGATTGAGCCATACTAACTGTAAATAGTCATGGTGACATTTTTTAGTGTAACAGAGTTGCAGGCAATAGAGGAGATATAGTCTCTAAGGCAACAGGTACATGAGAAGGAAGCCCAACTGGCCTGCATTGGCCAGCTGGGCAATAGAGGTCGTATAGTGTAGGTAGCCTACCAAGTCATACGCTTTGTACCTTAAAGATCAATCGTTGCAGTTCAAAATTAACACCTTGGCCCAAAGGGGCACTACTCCATTTCAAAACTACCATCAATTGATGGCTTTATGTGACAGTAGCTCATCAGAGGACAAGGCTAAATTATCAGAGTTTTATTTACACAACTTGGCCCTTCCAAACATGAATTTGTGGGATCCCAATGCTGTGGTAGGAGATGTGCAACTTATGGCCATGGCCTCTTGGTTGAATCATGAGGAAAAAAGGGTAGCAGAGGTTCAAAATATTATGAACAGGGAACTCAGTGAGCCACTAATGATCAGAGCAGAGTCGGAGGATCCCTCAGCATTGATAAGTGCTCACCAGCACTTGGCCAACAACTCTCAGGCCCTACCAGATTACATTGAACGACAAGCTCAAGCCATCACTCACTTCGAGGACATGGAAATATTGTTGGGGGATAACTGCGTTCATGCTTGCACAAGGAGGTGGAACACACTGTCCCACAGCCTGAAAATGAGAGAATACCACTCCCCAACAAGGATGAGGGAGGCCTTGGCAAGAGTACCCCTCTACAAATAGTCAATGTAGAATCTCCAGGCCAACTGGATCGGCCTAAATTTCAGTCCTCCCTTGCTTTTAGGACTGCTGGAAGGAGTCAAAGAAGAAGAGGAACACAAACAGTGGGAGGAAGTGGAAAGAAAAGCAAGATTCCATGACTGTGAAGAAGACATTACCTGGAGGCCTCGGATGTGAGGGGGGTAGTCAAAGCAATCAAGGATGATGAGTTGGACTAGTTTCTCAGAGGATGAGCAACCCATTTAGCAGGGGGTGATGACGAGCCCCAAAAATGGGTAACTTATTGGGCTCATTTTTCCTATTTCTCTCCATTAATCCACCATTCTTCATATTTTATGCATGCTTTTGAGTATATTTATGTTGATTGAACGAATGAGCATAGTCACTTGACCATGAAGACTAATACGTGTTTATTGCAGACTTTTTGACAGCTTTTGGACCAAGGACAAGCATTTATGAGCTATTTGATAGCCGAATGCAAGGGGACAAGGCTGAGGATTCATAGGGAGGGTGCCTCCTGCACTAAATGGCCTCTTCCTTGAGTTCTCCACCATCATCTCGGAGTTCAGCAGCCCACCAACATTGATTCCCAAGGGCAACCGAGCAGCTTTTATGAAGTGATTGAGTACTAGAAGTTTGGGCAGCCAAGCCCCTCGAATCAAGGAGGAATGTTGGAGGTCCTCATGGTGCATAAATAGGAAGGCTTCCAGCCTTCGTAGGTTACTTTTTGAATAGTTGTATTCTGCACTATAGTGCTGCTAGTTTCTCAGCTCATTTTGTAGCTTCTGCTGTACAACTTATTTTGTGACATGGTTATTTTTTAGTAATGGAAAGCAGTTTCATTTGGCACCAATTCTGAGCTTCTTCTTAGGAGCCTGCAGCTCTTGGGGTTGGGCCCAACCCAAGTGCCAAGGCTTCCTTTGTGTACTGTTATGTGTTGTTGATGTCTTTATCAAATAATTTATGTTAAGTAGATTAAACTCTTGCTTGGTTCCCTAGGTCATTGTTGATGATTAAAAAGGCTTTTCATGATCAGATTGGTTTGATAGGTTGATAACAGAGAAGATCTTCAGAAAAAGGCTATCAAGCATCCTTGATCTCACCTCTCCCTCCATGGGACCATGAGTTGGGACCAAGGCGCCCTTGCCGCCACCAAAAACACTGTCTTTGCTTTGTCATGCAATTGTTAGTGTTAGAATCTCATTTGTGGAAGTTGATACCAGTTGCGGTTACATGCTCAGGTTCATGATTTCTTAGTTTTCATAGCTATTTCACATGATTTTGTTGCCAACAAACTTCTGTTCATTTTCTTTGTTGATATTTAGGTCAAATTAGGTTAAACAAGCTTGGTCTTTGTTTTTTCGAGTCTTTGTTTGAATAGTATGGAAAATAACTTTCAGAGCACCTGTGATACCTCTTTGCCTACCCCTACTCCATCAATACCACCTGCTCTATCCTCTAACTCTTATTCTTGCCTCACATTTGCTACGTTCCCTCACTTTGACCTAATTTCCATATTTTCGTGCAGCATTGCTCTACCCCTCCTTGAACAAATCCAACCATCCTTATGACTCATCCGCTTCATTTTCCATGTCCTGGACCCCTCCACATCATCATCCAACCTCCGTACCCAGTTCTTCACCTTTCTTCCACCATGGACCCTCCAAAATCCCCTTTCGGAACGTCCTATAGAAACATCTTGTAGAAGCCACAGAACATCCTGTAGAACCCCTGCAGACTTCCTGTAGAAGCTCACGAAAGCGGTTTCTTGAGATCTGATCACTGTGAACCTCTCCGGAAGGGTGCTAGGGACCCCGGTAGGTCCTCTTCTCACCTTCCCAACCTCCTGCAAGCGTCCACTCCATTTCCTTTCGCCAATCAACCTATGTATAGTCAAAATAGTCAAAACACGTACAAAGTGATTCCAAAAATATTATTCGAAAATACAAAATGATGTTTTCTTCATATTTCTCTTTAGAAGTAGCTTAGTCACATGCATTTTACCTTTCTAGAAGTCAATGGCTTCCATTGCTGTAGCTTTCATCCTTTTACTTACACTAGTAGGGTTAGTCGGTAAAACTAGGGTTTGTTAGGGTTTGCGTTCCTTTCTAGCTTTCAACTTCTCTTTGCAAGTAGATTAGCCTCTGGTTGAGTTAGTTTTCATCCATCACAGTTAAAAGCTTCTTCTAAGAGCTCATAGAAGTTGACTTAAGCTCTTATCGGACTTGTCCCAACTGATTAAGTGACAGCCTGCGGCAAGAGCTAGTACTTGTGCATATAGCACCGTCGCTTCCAAGTTTGTTACGAACTACCAGGTTGATAAAAGTAAAGAAGGGAGTCCCAGGAGTTGCAGCATTATTGCTGCAATACTGGAGCCCACCAAGGTTGGAGCCTTCTGAGAATTCAAATTGGAGTCTGGATTGATTTTTGAGGATTGCAATTCTCATAAGAGGTTGGAGCCTCATTGAGACTACACTAGAGTCAAGATTGATATTCGACAATTGGAGCCCTCATTTAGGGTTGGAGCCTTGAAGGAATTAGAATTTTATGGTATAAGTTGGAACTTGATTATTTGTAAAAATATTGGAGTCGTCACTATTTTTATTAATAAAATATTTTTCTTGTTTTACATCTCATATTTTTGTTTAACTAGTGATATTAACTAGCATAATATAACTGTTACAAAGAAATAGTGATTCACCCCCTCTGAGTATTTCCAACATATTATATAAGTCAATACTAAAGTTTCAACACTTTGTATAAACAATATTACAAAAAAAACATAATTAGATTGCATACCAGCCTAGATTCATCTTAACCCCCAATGGAGCTGAGAGGGATCCAATCTTTCGAGGTGCAAGCCTACTTTTTTAGTGTAAAACTTTGCACCGCAAGAGATTTGATCCCTATCGGTGCTTGATAGATCCGGGGTTAAGATGGATCTAGGATGGTGATCTAAAAATATATAATATCTATATTTGTATCTATGTGTCTATTCATTATTCACTCTCTATCTCACCCCAAAACATACACACTCTCTTTCCATATCTCTCTCTCTCTCTCTCTCTCTCTCCATCCATCACTCCCTCTTCCTCTCTACCTCTTTCTCTTCCCCTTCTCTCCTTCTCTCTATCTCTTCCCTCCCACTCTACTGCCTCCTCACTCTCCCTACTCTCTCTCTTTTTATCCTTTGTCATGCCCTCTCTATCTCCACCTTCCTCCCTTCATGTATTTCTTCTTCCTTCCCTCTCTCTCTCTTTACAACTCCATCTCTATCTCCTTCTCTCTCTTGAGTCTTCTCTCTCCATTTCTCTCTGACCTCCCTATGTCTCCCTCCCCCATAACTCACTCTCTCTATATCTTTCTCTCTCTTCCCTCCAACTCTATTACTATCTCCCTCCCTTTCCCCTCCATAATTGTGTCTCCCATCTCTATCTTCCCTCCTCTCCTCTCTCCATCTCTCCTTTGTGCTTTCCTCCCTCCCTCTCCCCATTCTACTCAATCTATCTCTCTCTCTCTCTGCCCTCCAACTTTGTCACTGTCTCCCTCCCTCTGAACCCCCCTCTCCCCTCTCTCCCCTTCACTTTGCTTGTTATCATGAGTTGGATCTTTAGTTAAGATAGATCTATGTTGGTTCTTACTAATATTATTTATATTATATAAATTCCACATCTTTAAGTATGAAAGTATTCTCATTTTTAATTCTATTAAAACTATATTCCCTCCCTCTTACCCCCTGCCCCATCTCCCCTTCACTTTTCTTATTGTCATCACTTGGATCCTTAGTTAATATGGATCTATGTTGGTTCTTACTATTATTATTATTTATATTATATAAATTCCACATCTTTAAATAGGAAAATATTCTCATTTTCAATTCAAGTAATGCTTGACTAATATAAATTACCAACTCGTCTCACCCAAAGAAACTCTGACATATCATGTGCATTCGCTAGATATTGCAGGTATCCATTTTTTCCTTAACATTTTATATAGCCTTTTATATATTTTCATCAAATTTTAGTTAGATTTTTATACCTACCAATATAAATACCCTTTACCTTCTATATATCACCCAATATATTAAGTCATTTTTTCTTCAATATATATCCCTCAATATGAATGCATGTGCTATGGTATTGCGCCCCCAGTGAACCCCCCATGACCTCCTATAACATAATTTCAAAAGTAGATTTCAACAACTCTATTTGGTTATACATCAAAACATTTTGTTATCAATTTCACTGTTATCTCTCTTCAAACCCTTATACATGCCTAGTGAAGCAAATTCCATCATCAATACATAAAGCCTAGACTAAGATTCATTTGGGGTGTTTTGGGATAGGTTTGAGGGTTCTTTGCAGAACTGATTAAGTTAATTTGAAGTACCTTTAAGCGAATACTTGAGCCATACTATTCTATGATATATTCATATTGTGAGAGACCCTTCTCAACGACATAAACATGATTGAACTTGAGGTCCTATGAAATCTTCTTGGTCCTATTGGGAGGCCTATTATGAGATTTATTGAAAATTTTGATATGATTTGAAGTGGTGGAGAAAATATCTAGAAGGTAATCATAATCTAGATTTGTTCTTTGAGTATACGACAGAGATGGATGTGTTTCAAGCCTTTTGAGACCATCTTAGAGTAGATGTTGATGATATTTTCAAGTAGTTGATGGATATGTAGAAATAATATTTTGTTGAAGCATATTTGAAGATCCTTTAAGTAGACATTGTTGGAGTAGTGTTGGAGTTATTCTTAAATCATTATTGGACTTTCATTGGAGACCTCATTCTAGACTTGTTAAAAAAACTTTTGGAAGTATTAAAGTGGCAATGAAGCCACCTTGAAGGATTTTAGTAAATTGAGAGAGTTGGAGCCCTAGAGGATTTGAGTCCTCACACAAGGTTGGAGCCTTCTAAGAAATTAGATTGGAGTCTGAATTGATTTTCTAGGATGGGAATTCTCATAAGAGGTTGGAGCCTCATTGAGGCTACGCTAAAGTTAGGATTAATATTCAAGGATTTGAGCCCTCAATTAGGGTTGGAGTCTTGAAGGAGTTAGAATTTTGTGGTACAAGTTGGAACTTGATTATTTGTAAAAAAATTGGAGTCGTCACTATTTTTATTAATAAAATATTTTTTCTTGTTTTACATCTTATATTTTGGTTTAACTAGTGATCTTAACTAGCATAATATAACCATTACAAATAAATAGTGATTCACCCCCTTTGAGTATTTCCAACATATTATATAACTCAATACTAAAGTTTCAACACTTTATATAAACAATATTACAAAAAAAACATAATTAGATTACATGCTAGCCTAGATCCATCTTAACCCCCGATCTATTAAGCACCAAGAGGGATCCAATCTTTTGAGGTGCAAACCTCTTTTTTGAGCATAAAACTTGATGAAAGGTTGCATCGCAAGAGATTTGATCCCTCTCGGTGCTTGATAGATCTGAGGTTAAGATGGATCTAGGATGGTGATATAAAAATATATAATATCTATATTTGTATCTATGTGTCTATTTCTTATTTTCTCTCTCTATCTCACCCCAAACATAAACACTCTCTTTCCATATCTCTCTCTCTCTCCATCCATCCCTCCCTCTTCCTCTCTACCTCTCTCTCGTCCCCTTCTCTCTTTCTCTCTATCTCTTCCCTCCCACTCTCCTCCCCCTCACTCTCCCTCATTCTGTCTCCATTTCTCCCTTGTCACACCCTCTCTCTCTCCACCTTTCTCCCTCTATGTATTTTTTCTTCCTTCCCTCTCTCTCCCTTTACAACTCTATCTCTATCTCTTTCTCTCTCTTGATTCCTCTCTCTCACTTTCTCTCCCACCTCCCTATGTATCCCCCCATAACTCACTCTCTCTCTCTATCTTTCTCTCTCTTCCCTCCAACTCTATCACTATCTCCCTCCCTCTCCCCTCCGTCATTGTGTATCCCCTCTCTATCTTTCATCCTCTCCTCTCTCCATCTCTCCTTTGTGCTTTCCTACCTCCCTCTCCCCATCCTACTCTCTCTCTCTCTCTTCCCTCCAATTTTGTCACTATCTCCCTTGCTATGACCCGCCCGTCTCCCCTCTCTCCCCTTCACTTTGCTTGTTGTCATTAGTTGGATCTTTAGGTAAGATGGATCTATGTTGGTTCTTACTAATATTATTTATATTATATAAATTCCACATATTTAAATACAAAAGTATTCTCGTTTCCAATTTTATTAAAACCGTACTCCCTCCCTCTCACACCCCCTGCCCCATCTCCCCTTCACTTTGCTTATTGTCATCACTTCGATCCTTAGTTAAGATGGATCTATGTTGGTTCTTACTAATATTGTTATTTATATTATATTAATTCCACATCCTTTAATAGGAAAATATTCTCATTTCCAATTCAAGTAATTCTTGAATAATATAAATTACCAACTCATCTCACCCATTTGGCACAGGAATTTGGTCAAGCAACTTGACTAAGTAAGTACATAAGAAGACATTCAAACACGAGGAATAAATGTTTCATAACTCATGAAACTTAGAGTTGACCAAGTGGAATAGACATGGATT
Source organism: Pinus tabuliformis (assembly GCA_031772625.1). Taxonomy (NCBI): domain Eukaryota; kingdom Viridiplantae; phylum Streptophyta; class Pinopsida; order Pinales; family Pinaceae; genus Pinus; species Pinus tabuliformis. The sequence goes on from CM062814.1 coordinate 464,790,166, forward strand.
TTTCCTTTAGTTTTTTGATTGGGTATTTCTATGTGGTTTTTGTGAATAATTACATATCATATTTTGGCCATCTCGTAAATAAAACCTTTGCTAATAACTCAAATCATACCACAACCTATTCGGTGGCACCATTATGACATTCATACCTCCTGCATGGGGGCTTCACTCAATGAACCTCTCACATATCATGTGCATTCATGACATATTAAACAATACCTCTAATTTGACTACATGTTGGGAGATACCTCTAAAATCACATTATTTAACCCCCTACCAATATGAACTCAATACAACTTCCCAATTTAAGAAAAGCCCTCATTTTGCTAGATATTGTACGTATCCATTTTTTCATTAACATTTTATGTATCCTTTTATATTTTTTTCATTAACTTTGAACTCCATTTTTTATACCTACCAATATAAATACCATTCACCTCCTATATACCCCGCAATATATTATATCATTTTTTCTTCAATATATATCCCCCAATATGAATGCACGTGGTATGGTATTTATCCCCTAGTGAACCCCCCATGACCTCCTCTAGCATAATTTCAAAACAAGATTTCAACAACTCTCTTTTGGTTATACATCAAAACATTTTGTTATCAATTTCACTGTTATCTCTCCTCAAGCCCTAGTACGTGCCAACTGAAGCAAATTCCATCATCAAGATATAAAGCCTAGAATAAGATTCTATTGTGGTGTTTTGGGATAGCTTCGAGGGTTCTTTGCAGAACTAATTAAGCTAATTTGAAGTACCTTTAAGTGAATATTGGATCCATACTATTCTATGATACATTTAGACTGTGACAGACACTTCTCAGTGACATCAACATGATTGAGTTTGAGTTCCTCTGAAGTATTCTTGGTCCTACTGGGAGGCCTATTATGACATTTATTGCAATTTTTTATATGATTTGAAGTGGTGGACACAAGATCTCGAAGGTATCCAAAATCTAGTTTGGTTATTGGAGTATAGGGTAGAGATGGATGTGTTTCAAGCCTTTTGAGACCAACTTGGATTACATGTTGTTGATCTTTTGAAGTAGTTGATGGAGATGTTGGAGAAGATTTGAATATCCTTTGAGCAGACATTGTTGGAGTAGTGTTGGAGTTATTCTTAAATCATTATTGGAGTTTCATTAGAGAACTCTTTCTAGACTTGTTAAAAAAAAACTTTTGGAGACTGGATTGCTTTTTGAGGACTGGAATTCTCATAAGAGGTTAGAGCCTTGTTGAGACTAGGTTAGAGTCTGGATTGATATTTGAGGACTGGAGCCCTCATTCAGGGTTGGAGCCTTGAAGGAGTTAGAATTTTATGGTAAAACTTGGAACCTGATTATTTGTAAAAGGATTGGAGTCCTCACTATTTTTATTAATAAAATGTTTTTTCTTATTTTACATCTTGTATTTTTGTTTAATTAATGATCTTTTCTAACATAATCTAACCATTACAAATAAATAGTGATTCACCCCCTCTGAGTATTTCCAACATATTATATAGCTCAATACTAAAGTTTCAACACTTTACATAAACAATATTACAAAAAAAAAACATAATTAGATTAGTACCAGCCTAGATCCATTTTAACCGCCGATTTGTCAAGCACCAAGAGGGATCCAATCTTTCAATGTGCAAACCTCTTTTTTAGAGTTTAAAACATGAGGAAAGCTTTGTACCTCAAGGGATTTGACCCCTCTCGATGCTTGATAGATCCGGGGTTAAGATGGGTCTAGGCTGGTTATATGAAGCTATATAATAGCTATATTTGTATCTATTTGTCTATTTCTTATTCGCTCTCTCTATCTCAGCCCCAAACATACACCTCTCTCTCTATCCATCCCTCCCTCTTCCTCTCTACCTCTCTCTCTTCCCCTTCTCTCCTTCTCTCTATCTCTTCTCTCCCACTCTCCTCCCCCCTCACTCTCCCTCACTCTCTCTCCATTTCTCCCTTGTCACACCCTCTTTCTTTGCAGCTCTCTCCCTCTATGTCTTTCTTTTTCCTTCCCTCTCTCTCCCCTTGCAAATCCACCTCTATCTCCTCCTCTCTCTTGATTCCTCTTTCTCCCTTTTTGTCCTACCTCCCTCTATATCCCCTCCCATAACTCACTCACTCTCTCTATCTCTCTCTCCCTCTCTCTTCCCTCCAACTCTATCATTGTCTCCCTCTCTCTCCCCTCCATCATTGTGTCTCCTCTCTCTATCTTCCGTCCTCTCATCTCTCCCTCACTCTCTCTCCATCTCTCCTTTGTTCTCTCTCTCTCTCTCTCTCTCTCTCTCTCTCTCTCTCTCTCTCTCTCGCTATGCCCTCCAACTTTGTCAATATCTCCCTTCCTCTAACCCCCGCACAACCCCCCTCTCTCCCCTTCACTTTTCTTGCTGTCATCACTTGCATCCTTAGTTAAGATGGATCTATGTTGGTTCTTACTAATATTATTTATATTATATAAATTCCACAATGAAAGTATTCACATTTTCAATTTTATTAAAACCTTAATCCCCCCGCTCTCCCCCTCACTTTGCTTGTTGTCATCACTTGGATCCTTAGTTAATATGGATCTATGTTGGTTAATTTAATTTCTATCGGAATATTTTTACTAGTTGTGAGGATAGAGGATTTAGATATATCTTAAAAGTAATTATAACATTTCTCCTTTTAGCTTCAATTAAAAAAATGTTATAAAATTAAATTAAAATAAAATATTTTTCTTATGAAATAAGTTATGGTTTTTGGGCTTGTGGTATTGTTAAGCCAGATATTGGCCCATGCTATTATAATAAAGTCTTTTCAAAAATTCATAATATCAATGGCAAAGACTAATACGTGTTTATTGCAGACTTTTGGACAACTTTTGGACCAAGGTCAAGCATTTATGAGCCATTTGACAGCCGAATGCAAGGGGACAAGGCTAAGGATTCATAGGGAGGGTGCCTCCTGCACTAAATGGCCTCTTCCTCAAGTTCTCCACCATCAGCTCGGAGTTCAGCAACCCACCAACATTGATTCCCAAGGGCAATCGAAGAGCTTTTATGAAGTGATTGAGTACTAGCAATTTGGGCAGCCAAGCCCCTTGAATCAAGGAGCAATGTTGGAGGTCCTCATGGTGCATAAGTAGGAAGGCTTCCAACCTTTGTAGATTACTTTTTGAATAGTTGTATTCTGCACTATAGTGCTGCTAGTTTCTCAGCTCATTTTTTAGCTTCTGTTGTATAGCTTCTTTTGTGACATGGTTATTTTTGAGTAATGGAAAGCAGTTTCATTTGGCACCAGTTCTGAGCTTCTTCTTAGGAGCCTGCAGCTCTTGGGGTTGGGCCCAACCCAAGTGCCAAGGCTTCCTTTCCGTATTGTTATGTGTTTTTGATGTCTTTATCAAATAATTTCAGTTAAGTAGATTAATATCTTGCTTGGTTACCTAGGTCATTGTTGATGATTAAAAAGGATTTTCATGATCAGATTGGTTTAATAGGTTGATAACAGAGAGGATATTCAGAAAAACGCTATCAAGCACCCTTGATCTCAGCTCTCCCTCCATGGGACCATGAGCTGGGACCAAGGCATCCTTGCCGCCACCAAAAACACTGTCTTTGCTTCGTCATGCAATTGTTAGTGTTAGATTCTCATTTGTGGAAGTTGATACCAGTTGCGGTTACATGCTCAGGTTCATGATTGCTTAGTTTTCATATTATTTCACATGATTTTGTTGCCAACAAACTTTTGTTCATTTTCTTTGCTGATATTTAGGTCAGATTAGGTTAAAGAAGCTAGGTCTTTGGTTTTCCGAGTCTTTGTTTGAATAGTTTGGAAAATAACTTGCAGAGCACCTGTGATACCTCTTTGCCTACCCCTACTCCATCAATACCATCTGATCTATCCTCTAAATCTGATTCTTGCCTCACATTTGCTACGTTCCCTCACTTTGACCTAATTTCCATATTTTTGTGCAACATTGCTCTACCCCTCCTTGAACAAATCCAGCCATCCTTATCACTCACCCACTTCGTTTTCCAGGTCCTGGACCCCTCCACATCATCATCCAACCTCCATACCCACTTCGTCACCTTTCTTCCACCATCAACCCTCCAAAATCCCCTTTTAGAACATCCTATAGAAACATCTTGTAGAAGCCACAGAACATCCTGTAGAACCCCTGCACACTTCCTGTAGAAGCTCACGAAAGCGGTTTCTTGAGATCTGATCACTGTGAACCTCTCTAGAAGGGTGCTAGGGACCCCCTTAGGCCCTCTTCTCACCTTCCCAACCTCCTGCAAGCGTCCACTCCATTTCCTTTTGCTAATCAACCTCTGCATAGTCAAAATAGTAAAAACACCTGCAAAGTGATTCCACAAATATTATTCGAAAATACAAAAAGATGTTTTCTTCATATTTCTCTTCGGAAGTAGCTTAGTCGCATGCATTTTACCTTTCTAGAAGTCAATGGCATCCATTTCTGTAGCTTTAATCCTTTTACTTGCACCAGTAGGGTTAGTCGATAAAAGTAGGGTTTGTTAGGGTTTGCGTTCCTTTCTAGCTTTCAACTTCTTTCTGCAAGTAGATTAGCCTCTGGTTGAGTTAGTTTTTGTCCATCATAGTTAAAAGCTTCTTCTAAGAGCTCATAGAAGTTGGCTTAAGCTCCTAGCGGACTTGTGCCAGCTGATCAAGTGACAGCCTGCGGCAAGAGCTAGTACTTGTGCATATAGCACTGTCGCTTCAAAGTTTGTTACGAACTACCGTGTTGATAAAAGTAAAGAAGGGATTCCCAGGAGTTGCAGCATTATTGCTACAATAATGGAGCCCACCAAGGTTGGAGCCTTTTAATAATTCAGATTGGAATCTGGATTGATTTTTGAGGATTGCAATTCTCATAAGAGGTCGGAGCCTCATTAGGACTACACTAGAGTCAGGATTGATATTCGACAATTGGAGCCCTCATTTAGGGTTGGAGCCTTGAAGGAGTTAGAATTTTATGGTATAAGTTGGAACTTGATTATTTGTAAAAAGATTAGAGTCGTCTCTATTTTTATTAATAAAATATTTTTCTTGTTTTACATCTCATATTTTTGTTTAACTAGTGATATTAACTAGCATAATATAACTGTTACAAAGAAATAGTGATTCACCCCCTCTGAGTAATTCCAACATATTATATAACTCAATCCTAAAGTTTCAACACTTTATATAAACAATATTACAAAAAAAACATAATTAGATTACATACCAGCCTAGATTCATCTTAACCCCCGATATATTAAGAGCTGAGAGGGATCCAATCTTTCAACATGCAAGCCTCTTTTTTTATTGTAAAACTTTGCACCGCAAGAGATTTGATCCCTCTCGGTGATTGATAGATCCGGGGTTAAGATGGATCTAGGATGGTGATATAAAAATATATAATATCTATATTTGTATCTATGTGTCTATTTCTTATTCACTCTCTATCTCACCCCAAAACATACACACTCTCTTTCCATATCTCTCTCTCTCTCTCCATCCGTCCCTCCCTCGTCCTCTCTACCTCTTTCTCTTCCCCTTCTCTCCTTCTCTCTATCTCTTCCCTCCCACTCTACTCCCTCCTCACTCTCCCTACTCTCACTCTATTTATCCCTTGTCATGCCCTCTCTCTCTCCACCTTTCTCCCTTCATGTATTTCTTCTTCCTTCCCTCTCTCTCCCTTTACAACTCCATCTCTATCTCCTTCTCTCTCTTGAGTCTTCTCTCTCCCTTTCTCTCTGACCTCCCTATGTCTCCCCCCCATAACTCACTCTCTCTCTGTCTTTCTCTCTCTTCTCTCCAACTCTATTACTACCTCCCTCCCTCTCCGCTCCATCATTGTGTCTCCCATCTCTATCTTCCCTCCTCTCCTCTCTCCATCTCTCCTTTGTGCTTTCCTCCCTCGCTCTCCCCATTCTACGCAATCTATCTCTCTCTCTGCCCTCCAACTTTGTCACTATCTCCCTCCCTCTGACCCCCCCTCTCCCCTCTCTCCCCTTCACTTTGCTTGTTATCATCAGTTGGATCTTTAGTTAAGATGGATCTATGTTGGTTCGTACTAATATTATTTATATTATATAAATTCCACAACTTTAAATATGAAAGTATTCTCATTTTCAATTTATTAAAACTATATTCCCTCCCTCTTACCCCCCCTGCCCCATCTCCCCTTCACTTTTCTTATTGTCATCACTTGGATCCTTAGTTAAGATGGATCTATGTTGGTTATTACTATAATTATTATTTATATTATATAAATTCCACATCTTTAAATAGGAAAATATTCTCATTTTCAATTCAAGTAATGCTTTACTAATATAAATTACCAACTCGTCTCACCCATTTGGCACAACAATTTGGTCAAGAAACTTGACTAAGTACATAAGATGACATATAAACACGAGGAATAAATGTTTCATAACTCTTGAAACTTAGAGTTGATCAAGTGGGATAGACATGGATTTTTCCTTTGGTTTTTTGGTTTGATAATTCTATGTGGTTTTCATGAATCATTCTATATCATATTTTCGCCACCTCTTAGATAAAACCTTGGCTTATACCTGAAATCATACCATGGCCTATTCGGTGGCACCATTATGACATTCAGACCTCCTGCACGGGGGCTTCACTGAAAGAAGCTCTGACATATCATGTGCATTCGCGACATATTAAACAATACTCCCAATTTAACTACATGTTGGGAAATGCCTCTAAAATCACATCATTTAACCCCCACCAATATGAACCCAATACAACTTCCCAATTTGAAAAACAACTCCTTTTGCTAGATATTGCAAGTACCCATTTTTTCATTAACATTTTATATAGCCTTTTATATATTTTCATCAAATTTTAGTTAGATTTTTATAACTACCAATATAAATACCCTTTACCTTCTATATATCACCCAATATATTAAGTCATTTTTTCTTCAATATATATCCCTCAATATGAATGCATGTGGTATGGTATTGTGCCCCCAGTGAACCCCCCATGACCTCCTATAACATAATTTCAAAAGCATATTTCAACAACTCTATTTGGTTATATGTCAAAACATTTTGTTATCAATTTCACTGTTATCTCTCTTCAAGCCCTTGTACATGCCTACTGAAGCAAATTCCATCATCAATACATAAAGCCTAGACTAAGATTCATTTGGGGTGTTTTGGGATAGGTTTGAGGGTTCTTTGCAGAACTGATTAAGTTAATTTGAAGTACCTTTAAGTGAATACTTGAGCCATACTATTCTATGATATACTCATATTGTGAGAGACCCTTCTCAACGACATAAACATGATTGAGCTTGAGGTCCTATGAAGTCTTCTTGGTCCTATTGGGGGGCCTATTATGAGATTTATTGCAAATTTTGATATGGTTTGAAGTGGTGGAGAAAATATCTAGAAGGTAATCATAATCTAGATTTGTTCTTTGAGTATAGGGTACAGACGGATGTGTTTGAAGCCTTTTGAGACCATCTTAGAGTAGATGTTGATGATATTTTGAAGTAGTTGATGGATATATAGAAATAATATTTTGTTGAAGCATATTTGAAGATCCTTTAAGCAGACATTGTTGGAGTAGTGTTGGAGTTATTCTTAAATCATTATTGGAGTTTCATTGGAGACCTCATTCTAGACTTGTTAAAAAAAAAATTGGAAGTATTAAAGTGGCAATGAATCCACCTTGAAGGATTTTAGTAAATTGAGAGAGTTGGAGCCCTAGAGGATTGGAGTCCTCACACAAGGTTGGAGACTTCTAAGAAATCAGATTGGAGTCTGAATTGATTTTTGAGGATGGGAGTTCTCATAAGAGGTTGCAGCCTCATTGAGGCTACGCTAGAGTCAGGATTAATGTTCATGGATTGGAGCCCTCAATTAGGGTTGGAGTCTTGAAGGAGTTAGAATTTTGTGGTACAAGTTGGAACTTGATTATTTGTAAAAAGATTGGAGTCGTCACTATTTTTATTAATAAAATATTTTTTCTTGTTTTACATCTTATATTTTGGTTTAACTAGTGATCTTAACTAGCATAATATAACCATTACAAAGAAATAGTGATTCACCCCCTTTGAGTATTTCCAACATATTATATAACTCAATACTAAATTTTCAACACTTTATATAAACAATATTACAAAAAAAAAAAAATTAGATTACATGCTAGCCTAGATCCATCTTAAACCCCGATCTATTAAGCACCAAGAGGGATCCAATATTTTGAGGTGCAAACCTCTTTTTTGAGCATAAAACTTGATGAAAGGTTTGCATCGCAAGAGATTTGATCCCTCTCGGTGCTTGATAGATCTGAGGTTAAGATGGATCTAGGATGGTGATATAAAAACTATATAATATCTATAATTGTATCTATGTGTCTATTTCTTATTTTCTCTCTCTATCTCACCCTAAACATACACACTCTCTTTCCATATCTCTCTCTCTCTCTCTCTCTCTCTCTCTCCATCCATCCCTCCCTCTTCCTCTCTACCTCTCTCTCTTCCCCTTCTCTCTTTCTCTCTATCTCTTCCCTCCCACTCTCCTCCCCCTCACTCTCCCTCATTCTCTCTCCATTTCTCCCTTGTCACACCCTCTCTCTCCACCTTTCTCCCTCTATGTCTTTTTTCTTCCTTCCCTCTCTCTCCCTTTACAGCTCTATCTCTATCTCCTTCTCTCTCTTGAGTCCTCTCTCTCCCTTTCTCTCCCACCTCCCTATGTCTCCCCCCCATAACACACTCTCTATCTATATTTCTCTCTCTTCCCTCCAACTCTATCACTATCTCCCTCCCTCTCCCCTCCATCATGTGTCTCCCCTCTCTATCTTTCATCCTCTCCTCTCTCCATCTCTCCTTTGTGCTTTCCTACCTCCCTCTCCCCATCCTACTCTCTCTCTCTCTCTTCCCTCCAATTTTGTCACTATCTCCCTTGCTCTGACCCGCCCCTCTCCCCTCTCTCCCCTTCACTTTGTTTGTTGTCATTAGTTGGATCTTCAGGTAAGATGGATCTATGTTGGTTCTTACTAATATTATTTATATTATATAAATTCCACATATTTAAATACAAAAGTATTCTCGTTTCCAATTTTATTAAAGCCTTACTCCCTCCCTCTCACACCCCCTACCCCATCTCCCCTTCACTTTGCTTATTGTCATCACTTCGATCCTTAGTTAAGATGGATCTATGTTGGTTCTTACTAATATTGTTATTTATATTATATTAATTCCACATCCTTAAATAGGAAAATATTCTCATTTTCAATTCAAGTAATTCTTGACTAATATAAATTACCAACTCATCTCACCCATTTGGCACAAGAATTTGGTCAAGCAACTTGCCTAAGTAACTACATAAGAAGACATACAAACACGAGGAATAAATGTTTCATAACTCATGAAACTTAGAGTTGATCAAGTGGAATAGACATGGATTTTTCCTTTAGTTTTTTGGTTGGGTATTTCTATGTGGTTTTTGTGAATCATTATATATCATATTTTGGCCATCTCGTAAATAAAACCTTTGCTAATACCTCAAATCATACCACAACCTATTCGGTGGCACCATTATGACATTCATACCTCTTGCATGGGGGCTTCACTCAATGAACCTCTCACATATCATGTGCATTCATGACATATTAAACAATACCTTTAATTTGACTACATGTTGGGAAATACCTCTAAAATCACATTATTTAACCCCCTACCAATATGAAATCAATACAACTTCCCAATTTAAGAAAAGCCCTCATTTTGCTAGATATTGTAGGTATCCATTTTTTCATTAACATTATATATATCCTTTTATATTTTTTCATTAACTTTGAACTCCATTTTTTATACCTACCAATATAAATACCATTCACCTCCTATATACCCCCCAATATATTATATCATTTTTTCTTCAATATATCCCCCAATATGAATGCACGTGGTATGGTATTTATCCCCTAGTGAACCCCCCATGACCTCCTCTAGCATAATTTCAAAATAAGATTTCAACAACTCTCTTTTGGTTATATATCAAAACATTTTGTTATCAATTTCACTATTATCTCTCCTCAAGTCCTAGTACGTGCCAACTGAAGCAAATTCCATCATCAAGATATAAAGCCTAGAATAAGATTCTATTGTGGCGTTTTGGGATAGCTTCGAGGGTTCTTTGCAGAACTAATTAAGCTAATTTGAAGTACCTTTAAGTGAATATTGGAGCCATACTATTCTATGATACATTCAGACTGTGAGAGACACTTCTCAGTGACATAAACATGATTGAGTTTGAGTTCCTTTGAAGTCTTCTTGGTCCTATTGGGAGGCCTATTATGACATTTATCGCAATTTTTTATATGATTTGAAGTGGTGGACACAAGATCTCGAAGGTATCCAAAATCTAGTTCGGTTATTAGAGTATAGGGCAGAGATGGATGTCTTTCAAGCCTTTTGAGACCAACTTGGATTACATGTTGTTGATATTTTGACTTGTAGTTGATGGAGATGTTGAAGAATATTTGAATATCCTTTGAGCAGACATTGTTGGAGTAGTGTTGGAGTTATTCTTAAATCATTATTGGAGTTTCATTAGAGAACTCTTTCTAGACTTGTTAAAAAAAACTTTTGGAGACTGGATTGCTTTTTGAGGATTGGAATTCTCATAAGAGGTTAGAGCCACGTTGAGACTAGGTTAGAGTCTGGATTGATATTTGAGGACCAGAGCCCTCATTCAGGGTTGGAGCCTTGAAGGAGTTAGAATTTTATGGTAAAAGTTGGACCCTGATTATTTGTAAAAGGATTGGAGTCCTCACTATTTTTATTAATAAAATGTTTTTTCTTATTTTACATCTTGTATTTTTGTTTAATTAATGATCTTTTCTAGCATAATCTAACCATTACAAATAAATAGTGATTCACCCCCTCTGAGTGTTTCCAACATAGTATATAGCTCAATACTAAAGTTTCAACACTTTACATAAACAATATTACAAAAAAAACATAATTAGATTAATACGAGCCTATATCCATTTTAACCCCAGATTTGTCAAGCACCGAGAGGGATCCAATCTTTCAATGTGCAAACCTATTTTTTTGAGTGTAAAACATGAGGAAAGCTTTGTACATCAAGGGATTTGACCCCTCTCGATGCTTGATAGATCCGTGGTTAAGATGGGTCTAGGCTGGTTATATGAAGCTATATAATAGCTATACTTGTATCTATTTGTCTATTTCTTATTCGCTCTCTCTATCTCAGCCTCAAACATACACACTCTCTCTCTATCCATCCCTCCCTCTTCCTCTCTACCTTTCTCTCTTCCCCTTCTCTCCTTCTCTCTATCTCTTCTCTCCCACTCTCCTCCCCCCTCACTCTCCCTCACTCTCTCTCCATTTCTCCCTTGTCACACCCTCTTTCTTTGCACCTCTCTCCCTCTATGTCTTTCTTTTTCCTTCCCTCTCTCTCCCCTTGCAAATCCACCTCTATCTCCTCCTCTCTCTTGATTCCTCTCTCTCCCTTTCTCTCCTACCTCCCTCTGTCTCCCCTCCCATAACTCACTTTCTCTCTCTATCTCTCTCTCCCTCTCTCTTCCCTCCAACTCTATCAATGTCTCCCTCTCTCTCCCCTCCATCGTTGTGTCTCCTCTCTCTACCTTCCCTCCTCTCATCTCGCCCTCACTCTCTACCCATCTCTCCTTTGTTCTCTCTCTCTCTCTCTCTCTCTCTCTCTCTCTCTCTCTCTCTCTATGCCCTCCAACTTTGTCAATATCTCCCTTCCTCTAACCCTCGCACAACCCCCCTCTCTCCCCTTCACTTTACTTGTTGTCATCACTTGCATCCTTAGTTAAGATGGATCTATGTTGGTTCTTACTAATATTATTTATATTATATAAATTCCACAATGAAAGTATTCACATTTTCAATTTTATTAAGACCTTAATCCCCCCCCCCCCTCTCCCGCTCACTTTGCTTGTTGTCATCACTTGGATCCTTAGTTAATATGGATCTATGTTGGTTAATTTAATTTCTATTGGAATATTTTTACTAGTTATGAGGATAGAGGATTTAGATATATCTTAAAAGTAATTATAACATTTCTCCTTTTAGCTTCAATTAAAAAAATGTTATAAAATTAAATTAAAATAAAATATTTTTCTTATGAAATAAGTTATGGTTTTTGGGCTTGTGGTATTGTTAAGCCATGATATTGGCCCATGCTATTATAATGAAGCCTTTTCACAAATTCATAATATCAATGGCAAAGTGAGGGTGAATATCCATGATTAAAAATCTTGTCATATTGTTATAAAATATTTTGATGATGAAATAAGTTATGTTTTCTGGGAACGTTGTTTTGATAAGCCGTGGTATTGTAACAAAGTCTATTTACAAGTTAATAATATCCATGGTAAAGTGGGGGTGAATATCCATGGTTAAGAATATTTTCATATTGTTCTAAAATATTTTGATTGTGAAATAAGTTATGTTTTTTGGGGCATGTGGTATTGTTAAGCCATGGAATTGGCCCATGGTATTGTAACAAAGCCTAATTAAATTACAAATATCCATGGTTAAGAATCTTGTCATATTGTTATAAAATATTTTGGTTGTGAAATAAGTTATGGTTTTTGGGCATTGATAATCAATAGTATTGTAACAAATCATATTCACAAAATCAAAATATAACAAATTGATTTTTATTATTTTTATTACTTAAACTTTTTATTATTAATTGAACCAATATTTAAATATTTGCATATTACATCTACATATTGGATAACCTGTCTTATTTAACTAAAAATATGAAATAACACTACAACTCATAAAAAGTTACTACCACAACTTTAAGCATCTATCGACATAATAAATCATCTAACATCTATTAATACATAAAAAATTATGACCACACCATTAAGCCTCTCTGAACATAATAAATCATGTAACATCTATTAATGGATAAAGAGTTATGACCAGAACTTTAACCGTCTATTGACATAATAAATCATCTGACATCTATTAATGCTTATGTGCTTATATCTCTGACTCACCTTTAAATAAATCATCTGACATCTATCATGCTTATGTGCTTATATCTCTGACTCACCTTTAAATAAATCACTTAACCGGTGAATCCTGTTGGGATCACAATGGGGGAGCTTAAATGAAAAAAATATTTTCTAGCCCCAAAATTAATCGAGGGCAAAGTAATGGGTAAAAACGCACGCCATTCTTTCTCGTCGACCTTCCAAATATATTAAGTTTAAAATGATATGGTCAGTATATGTATCAAACTATTACGGATCAAGATGGTAGGTCATAAGATCAAAGCCGCTTGAAAAAACTATATTTCTTGACAGTTTCTTGGCAGTAAATAAGCAAAACCCTCCAACATATATCTAGTTACAAAGCGACGAGATGGAAGAAGCACGAAATGGAAGCGAGAACGATAATATCAATTGTACAAGAGAAACTTTTCTGCAGGCTGCGAGAGAAATGTTTCAGCAGCTTATTTGTCATGTAGAGAAGGAGACAAATAATGGTATATTATGGAAAAGTTTTGCAACTTCCACAGAAACAGATGACTTTGCACAGGAAGAATGTGAAAATCAGTGTGCTGTCCAGCAGCACTTGATCTCTAGCGTAGTGTTTAGATGGATTGAACGAGACAACGGAGATGAGTGGGAATTGGAGAACATTTGGGACAATGTGTATGTACGTCAATTAGATGACATTGGACAGAAACCCAACTGTGAATGGCATACTGTGAACTACGGTGGCAAAAGAAATATCCAGGCTGCAATGGCTGAGAACGCCAATATCGTTTTCCTGCGAACTATCTTAGATTGGAGCCGCCTAGATGGAAATGTGTGGAGCCAGCAAATTGTATGGAGCGGCAGTTTTGCAGATTGTCATCGGGTACTGCAACTCTTGGAAGACAATAGTAATTCCATACAATTGAGAGGTGAACGTTTTGATCTTCATGCTCATTTGCGAGGGCAATACATTGCTCGCCATCGGACTCATCCCTTTGCGGCAGCTATCATTTCAGATGAATTCGTCAGCACAGATGATGGTGATCGCGACAGCTTGTTATGTGCCATTTGTCAGGAGACGTTATCAGTTGGAGAAGATAATGCAAAACAATTGCCTTGCAATCACCTTTTTCACTGGAACTGCATTTTAAAGTGGTTTTATCTTAAACTTGAATGCCCCCTCTGCAGGGATCAATTTGAGGCATTGTAGCGGCCAGTAAGTTCTGTACCGAAGGACAATTCTTGTGAATGCATTGATGCGAACTGGGATGAGTGAATATCGATATATGCAAGTTGGTTAGTTGGATAATATTTATTAATGTAATTAATTTGAACAATTTTTTAAAGGTTATAAAGAGAATCATTTATTAAGAAATAATCACTCTTAACCATTAATTTTCTTAATATTGATAGAAAATTCTAAATATGGTCTTACTTATGATTTTTAAACATCAACAGATATTGATGTCCATACAAAGAAACAACTACCCATTGAAATGCATGGGTATGAATAACTAGTATTGCAATTGTTTGTTTACTAGGATCTTGTCTTTAAATATGGTCCATTTAATCGTCATATCTTTATATTTATACTTATATTTTACTTTTAATTCCCCTGCATCACCACCATCATCATTTTGGTGTTTTTTGGCTCACCTATAACCATGCTCTAGGTTTGTTACCTACCCTCAACCATGTTTCAGGTTCATGGCTTTATTCTCAACCATGTTCTGGAATTTCTTGGTTTACCCTCAACATGCTCTCAATGCTCCTGGAAACTCTCTCAAAACTTTAAATAATGCTTACATTAGTAAATAGGTAAAATTAAGTTGTTGGTTGTTGGATTTTTGTTGAGAGATTTTCTCAACCACGTTCTCTTTTTTGAAATCTAAAAAATCTATTAAATTTCATAGCACTATTTATATGGCTTGTATTTAAATTTGTAATTAAAAAATATAAATTATTTCTTTTTGTGTGTAATCTAGCCAACAGACTGCTCCTCCAATTTTTTGGTTGGTATCAAAACAGCTCTGAGCCTGTCTCCCTTTCAAGAGGATGAATGAGATATGTTGTTTTTTTTACATATATAGTTGGGGTGTGTTTTTAGATTATTGCACTGTTGATATTCCTTTTTTTTCGTGTCTCGCTGGGCGTGGTGGGAAGGAGAGGGAAAGAATATTTCAACTAAACGAAGCGCACCAATGGATCTATAAGGACAAGTCTGCGTCTGATATCCAGTCGGTTGTTTGTATGGATTTCGTTTGTTCGTATGGATTTTGTTAGCGGATTTGGATGTGCTATCCACGAAGTTAGAGAGCAGTAAGACGTTGTTAATGCTACGATGCTGGAGGGTACAATTTGTAAGCTCTGAGCATAATTCATGACATCATATGAAATGGGTTGGAGAAGTCAACAGTGGAGAATGTTTTTGTGTTTGTTAAAATCTGCGTGGAGCCGAGCTGCAAGGAGATGCTATAGAGAACAATTAAAAGAAGCTTAATTGCCAAATGTGGAGCTACATACTAACAAAGGAGCCTATTCATATCATGCACTCCCTCTGCCGTTTGTATGGGAAGCCAAGAGGATGTGAGGTAGGACGTAAGCATACAACAAAATGTCATTAGAGAACCAAAGATCATGAAATGCAGGAACTTACTAGCGTGAACTGAATGCAGTAACTCAAAGATAACAACCAAACAAAGAAGAAATGAAATCTCATTTCCAGCGTTGACAAAACCTTTTACTCGTTCATGTGCGCGACCCAGAAGTGAAGCGTGGAAGCTCGTGCGCTTTACTTAAACCAGTAAAGATCAGGCTCATGCTTTGAAGTAATTGGCATAGAACCGTGTAACAAGGCGACACACGCTAAATTTACTGCTGAACACTTCGTGACATCGATGCAGCGCACGCCAAGGAACACATCAAGCACTCCCACGACAACGACCTTCATTGGGGTGAATCCACAGAACTTGTCGGGCTCCCACTGAAATTCAGTAAAGGGCAGAAGATTACGACTTGTTATATAATTGTAATCGTGCTCTTGATCTTGGGTACACTCTCATGGTTGGTCTTGGGGTCTCATGGTTGGTGTGCAGCGATATTTTCCCATGGAAACCCGTTTCGCTGGGCAGAGCATCGTGGTCTGCGTTAACCTATTCTTTACCACTGTAATCGCCAAGTCTTTCCTGGTACTTCTCTATCACCTGAAATACGGGATTTTCCTGCTGTTGGGGCCCTGGTCCACCCTCCATGAGTCTCTTCATTTACTTTTTCCTGCCAGAGACAGAGAATGTTCCCATCCAAGAGATAAGAGATGAGGGAGAATACACTTAATCCAACATGGGCAGAATATTTTCTTTTTGTCGTCATGTGTTAGAGATTGGTTTCATTGTTTTCTATTTGGTGTATAGAATTTGTGTGCTTGTACGCTACTCTATAAAAATTTCAGAACCAATTAAATGAACAGAATAGCATAATTAAATTAGTGGCTTTTCAAGTCTTTTGTACCGAGACAAATTGGGCTAATTAATTGTGTGAGTTTCATTGTTTTCTATTTGGTGTATAGAATTTGTGTGCTTGTACGCTACTTTATAAAAATTTCAGAACCAATTAAAATGAACAGAATAGCATAATTAATCAAATTAGTGGCTTTTCAAGTCTTTTGTACTAAGACAAATGGGGTTAATTAATTGTGTGAGTTTTGATGGCCTTGTTGTTCTTCAGGGTTCAAAAGCATCTGTTACTGTTATGTTATGAGGTCCATGTGTGTAGAAAGGTCAGTCCACTATCAGAGTTTTTTTCGGGAAATCTAGAAGCATCAATTATACAAAGTTAATTAAAGATGGTTAGAGACCATTATGTATTAAATGAATTGAATGAGACACTCGAATATTGTGGTAGTGAAAAGGGCATTCTCAGGGAAATTCAAAGTGGGGATAAGTGCCAAGGAAGACCAGTGATTTGACATTTTTTGTAGTAATTTTTTTGTAATGATGTAAATGTAAGCATTAAAGGGGAACTTGGAAGGATGCTTAGATTAGTAAATAAGTAAGTTTAGGTTGTTGGCCGTTGGAGTTTTGTTGAGAGATTTTCTCAACAATGCTCTTTAGTTTGGAATTTGTTGGATCTCATGAGCACTATTTATGTGGCTTGTATTTGGAATTTGTGATTGAAGAATACAATATTTTATTTTTTTTTGTTGTTGTTGTGTAATATGTCCACCATGATTGCTCCTCTAATATTCTTGTTTGCTATTTGTCAAAATAGTGTAATAATTATTGTTGGAACATTTACTCTTGGAAAATTGAGTTGAATATTTTCTCAATTTAAGACTCTCAATTACTTTTTCAAAAAAAATATTCCTTAAATTTGAAATTTAAAAATTCATAGTTTATTTTTTTTAAGAAAATAAAGATGAAAAAGAGAAGGCTTAGTTATGGGAAGAGAAAAACTTGTTAGTATAACAATCAAAATTGCATAAACACATTCATGTTATTTTTAATATTTGTGGAAAGGTATATATAGGTGTAACAGGGAGATCCTTGGGCATAAGGTTAAAAGAACACATTAATGATATTGCAAGAAATAGGTCATGTTCTTCCTCACACTATATTTGCATGGAACAGGCAAGACCATTATTTAAAAAGAAAGGTGAAAGAGGCCATTGAAATTGAGAAATCTTCCAACAACCTAAACAGAGATGATGAGCTAAAACTAAATAACACCTGGAAACCCTTATTAAATTAAATAAAAAAATAGTATATCTATCTATCTATCTATCTATTATATATAGATAGATATAGATATATATATATATATATATATATATATATATATATATATATATATATATATATATATATATATATATATATAGTAATGAATAATTAACATTCATAAATTAATTATAATCAAAATTAAACCTAATCATAATTAACACCCTATTTAACTGTCTCTTTTAAATAAAATTAACTAAGTAAAAAAATAAACCATCAAACATTAACTTTAAATTTGAGTATATAATTAACAAAACATTTAATATATAATTACAAGGCACGAAAAGAATTTATTCTCTCTTAACAAGGAATTTAAATATATAATATACATGGAATTTAAAATTATAATTAACAAGAAATTTATATATACATATAATTAACAAGGCATAATAGGAGTTTAAATCTATCTAATGTTTTGTGTATTTACAACATCACCAATAAATCCAAAATTTCAATTTAGGTTATATAAAAAAATAATTAATACTAATAATAATAATAATAATTAGTTAATCATTTATAAGCCCACACCAAATATTTCTCTCTATTAACTATTAATTGCTCCATGACTTCACTCTCTCTCTTCTCAAAATGCAGATCACATTGCCTTGATGATGGACTCACTAGGTTAGTCTCAAATGTTGGTTTCAAAAAACTGATCACAAGTTTTTCCACAAATATTAAAAATTCTACCAACGTGTATGGACTCTCTCTTTAACATTCATGTTAATCCAATAATGCTATGAAAGTATCTCAAATAGTCAAATTGGTTGAGTGAATCTCTCAACCATACACCAATATAGCAAGTTAGTTAGTTGGATAATATCTATCAATTTAATTAGTTTTAGGAACTTCCTAAAGACTATAAATAGATTCATTTACTAAGAAAGAATCACGCCTAAGAAAACTAACATTTATAACTCTAAAACACACCTGTAACAACTAATTTTCTTAATATTGATATGCACAAATCTAGATATGGTCCAACCTAGGATTTTTAAATATTATCAGATAATGATGCCCATACAAAGAAACAAAGATCTAATGGAACGCATGAGTATGAGTAACTAATTATTGCAATTTCTTGTCTACTAGAATCTTGTCCCTAAATATGGTCCATTTAACCATCACATGTTTATAGTTATATCCATACTTTTACCTTTAATTCCCCCTACATCACCACCACCATCATCTTGGTGTTTCTTGGCTCGCCTATCATGCTCTAAGTTTGTTATCTTACCCTCAACCATGTTTCTAGATAGGGGTACACATGCCTTATCACGCTTACATCGCAATTGACTTATGTACATTCAATGGAAAAATCCACTTATGGAGATCTGACATACATTCATTTTCAAGCATTAAAATATAGATTTGTCTACAAATTGACTGTGTGACTTCTATTATAATATGATCTTGAGTCTATTCCACAAAACCCACACAACTTTTAGCATTAATTATCCACCATCCTTTAACTTCCAACATTACCATCTTTCATTACTACCATAAGCACTATCAAATGCACTAACACCAATTATTCTTTTCTCCTACACCGAGGATCACAACTATATCTTCAAACTCACTTTATTAACTATGGGCTTCCTTTTCCTTCATTTTGAACCCGCACACAAAAACTTTCACTGCAAAAAAAATATCATTGATGTCCATATAAAAATAAATGTGTTTACTGAGATAGATGGGTACCATCCCCTGTAATTATTAATTCTTTCTGAATCCCTTTCTTCTACATAGTTCATTAACATGTTAAAATTTAATTAACACGTTCTTTTACATTCTAAGATTTTTCATCTCACATTCCTCTCTTGATCAAAACACAATTTCTCCAATTACACTTAATCGAAGATGAAATTTATATGATTACACATCAAGCATAGATATAGGTCTAATTTCCTGCTTCGACTAATTCCACAACTTGATGTCACATCCTCCATATGCTTATCTTTTTATTATAATAGAAATTTATTTTCTAATATGATAATTACTTCCATTGATTTGTATTCTTATGTTGAATTATGTCATTTATATCAATAAGTAATTATACATAGAAAAATACCAACTATATTGCAATAAAAATAGGACATAAAGAAACAATAAAACACAATAAGAGACACAAGATTACATTGGGGGTAACCCAACTAACTTTTCTACTAAGGACAATTCATTATTTAGCAAAGTTTATAATATAAATTCTCTAGAAAATTGTGTCAGTTTTCCAAACACTGATACGAGTCAAACCTATTCAATCTTCTTGCTAGAAATTTAGTCCACCCAGTAACTCGACCTTCTTTAGAAACTTAGCTTTCCATGTCTAAAACAAGGCTTTTGTGGTTGCTTTTGAAACTTGGCTTTTTGCATCATGTATCTTTCGCTTAAACGAGCGGAAGATATCTTGTTAATTTTTGCAACTGTCAGTTTTCCAAACACTGATACGAGTCAAACCTATTCAATCTTCTTGCTAGAAATTTAGTCCACCCAGAAACTCGAACTTCTTTAGAAACTTAGCTTTCCATGTCTAAAACAAGGCTTTTGTGGTTGCTTTTGAAACTTGGCTTTTTGCATCATGTATCTTTCGCTTAAACGAGCGGAAGATATCTTGTTAATTTTTACAACTGCAGTAAAATTCCACCTTAGACAACTTAAATGACCGAGATAATGATTGCATTAGATTCCTCTTTTAGAGAGGACCAAAATTAACTTCAATATCACCCAATTTGGTTAAGTGGAAGTTGAATTATGAATTATTTTATTCATACATGTATTATGGAATGGGTCGGCTCTAATCACACGAGTAACTGCTTGGGTCAGTCTTTGTAATATTCCTAACCCAGAAAATTCTTCAAATCCCAGCAAAAACTCCAACCAAATACAAGCAAATGATATAATAACCCAAAAGTGATAAAATAACAGTGGAACAACATATAATAATGTAAACCGGAAATATAAACAGATACACAAGAAATATAGCAAGAAATTCTAAGCAATTTTATTATATTGAGCAATAAAGTGAGTACAAGAGGTGATTAGACAGATGGCACCTCAACTTGCATAAGGCAAGTCAAGAAATACTCTCAGAATTACACGAATGGCCTCTCCGCGTGGATGCTGTTGTTGTGTTGTTGCTACTGCTAGAAAGAAAATGATGATTCAGGGCTACTCCCCTCCTCAGAAAAAGCTGAAACTCTGGATTCGGGCTCTACTCAAGAAACCTAGAAAAACCCAGAAAGATTTCTTGGAATGGCCGACCCCCGAAAAACACCCTCTTGGGGTTCTGCGCAGTTCCCCAATGCCCTGCGCTGCCACTGAAGGAAACCCCTCTAGACTCTGCCTGAAACACTGCTTGAAACCCTGCCAAAATCCTCCAATGAGACAAGAGCTGGACCCCTGCTCAATCTCCTAGCATAAATCCACCTGCAAAACCCCAATCCAGCACTAAACCCAAAAGGAACTACATCTCTCTCCCAGTGCTGCGCAGTCCTCCAAAATGCTGCTAGAACTGTTGTTGGAATGCTAATAAAACTACTGTTGAAATGCCAAGGAAATACCTTGCCTAAGTAGGCACTCGAAGTCCCCCATGGCTAAGGGTGAGATCTCCGAACGGAGACACTCAATGCACTAAATAGTGCTACAGACTAGCTAAACAACTAGTGTGCTCAGAAGTCGAAACGACTAGCTCAAAATGCACATAACTGAATGATCCAAAATGAGGGGGCTCCTCTCTATTTTATAGCCTCCGCCTCTCACAATCCCTAGGGTCACCTCCTCCTACGTGCTTCTCCTCTTGCCACATGTTCTTCCCTCCTACGCAGTCTCTCCATGTGTTTGCGTGGGCTCCATTTCTGCATCCCCCTTTGGCCCCCTTGGCTCCCCTTTAAGTCACAACGTTGTGCTACCTAGAAAGTGACATTTTATTCTAAAGTGAGTTATGTCCCCCTTCCTCACTTTTTATTTACAAATAACTATAGAAGGCAAAAATTGAACAAAATCGAATATTCCAATTAGCCATGGCTAATTAGGAATATTACAGTCTCCCCCGACAAAATGTTGCTTGTCCTCAAGCAACTGAAGTGATGGATGTTGCAAGATCTTCTCACTCTCCCAAGTGGCATCCTTATCCAGCAAATTCTTCCACCTCACCAACAATTCCTGAACCATCCTGCTCCGCAGCTACCTCTCCCTGGTATCAATGATAGCCTTCAGCTGCAATACCAAATGCCCCTCATCATCCATGGGTGGTAGCTCATCAGTCACTGTCACCTGCTGCCCCAATGCCTTCTTTAGGCATGATACATGAAAAATGTTATGAATCTTGCTGTCTTGGGGCAGCTCCAACTCATATGCAACCTGTCCAATCCTGCTTATCACCCTGTATGGCCCATAAAAGCGGGGCTTCATCTTCTCAGCCCCCTTCTGCTTCAGTGATGACTGTCTATATGGTTGTAATTGTAGGTAGACCAGGTCCCCTACCTCGAATTGCCTCTCCACTCGACCCCTGTCGGCATATAGCTTCTGCTGGTTTTGTGCTATAACCATGTTATCCTTGAGAGCTCGGGGGATATCCTGACTCTCTTGGACCCAAATCTTGGCTCTAGGAGCCCTGCTATCACCAACATCACATCAACAAAAGATAAAGGATGATACCCATATAAGGCATAAAATGGTGACATACCAATGGACATTTGATGTGAAGTATTGTAGCAGTACTCCCCCAGATGCAACCACCTAAACCATGCTCGCTGCTGCCCACTGACATAGTTATGCAAGTAGCCCTCTAGGCACTTGTTAACTATCTCTATTTGTCCATCTGTCTGTGGGTGATAACTGGTACTTGGCGTCAACTCCGTCCCCACCAACCGGAAAAGCTCCTGCCAAAACCTTCCCATGAAACGACTATCCCTGTCAGTGACAATGGTCTTAGGAAGACCATGTAGCCTAAAGATTTCTCTGAAGAACAGCTCGACCACCTGTGTTGTTGTATAGTGTGCGGATATGGAAAAAAAATGTGCGTACTTTTTCAGTTGATCAACGACGACAAAGATACAATCATTGCCCTGTACCATGGGCAACCCTGTGATGAAGTCCATCGAAATACTCTCCCATTTCCCCTTCGGAATGGGAAGAGGCTGCAATAATCCTGCAGGATGGCTCATCTCTCCCTTGTTCCTTTGGCAAACATCGCACTCCCGGATGTGCTGGAGCATGTCCTCCTTGAGGCCCTTACATGAGAACCTCTCCCTAATGGCCCTGTAGGTTTTGGTAAACCCCTAATGTCCTGACAATGGTGAATCATGTGATGCCTGGAGTATCTTCTTCCTGAGCTGAGACCCCTCAGTTAAGAAGATCCGGTTCCTGTAATAGATGATCTCATTGACCACCCTGTACCTATCATCTTCCACCTCCCCATCCAGCACCTCACATGAAAACATGTCCTTGCAGTACTCTACTAAGAGTCCAGCCCTCTAGTCTGTATCCAAGCTCATAAGAGACAACGTGGCTGGTCTACATGAAAGGGCATCTGCTACCACGTTGTTCTTACCCTTGACATACTCAATGTCAAAGTCATATGCTTGGATCTTGCTGATCGACTTCTGCTGCCTCTCCTATAGCTGCTTCTGCTCCAAAAAGAATTTGAGGCTATTGTGATCAGTCCTCACCCTGAACCTGTTACCCACCAAATATTGCCGGTACTTAGCCAATTCATGCATGATGGCCAGCATCTCCTTGTCATATATGGAATAAAACCTCTCACGCGGAAGGATCTTCCGACTCTCAAAAACTATAGGGTGACCTCCCTGCATCAATATTGCGTCGATCCCCTCTCTTGACGCATCACACTCCAAAAAAAATGGTTGCGTAAAATCCAGCAACGCAAGCACTGGGAAGCTACTTATAACCTCCTTGAGCCTGTCAATGGCTCGCTGCGCTATATCCGACCAATTGAATGCCCCCTTCTTCGTCAAATCTGTCAGGGGTGCAGCAAGCTGTGAGAAACCCTTGACGAACTTCCAGTATTAAGTATAAATGCCAATGAATCCTCGAAGTCCCACCACGTTTCTCAGCTCTAGCCATTCTCTGGTGGCCCTGATCTTCTCCTCGTGGACCCTCACTCCATCCACTCCGATGATGTGTCCCAGATCCAACATCTCCATCAACCCAAACTCATACTTGGAGAGTTTGGCATAGAACTGCTCCTCCTGTAAGATACACAATACCATCTAAATGTGTTGGAGATGCTCCTCCCAAGTCCTGCTATAAATGAGAATGTCATCGAAGAATACCAACACAAACTTCCTCAAGTGACTACGGAAGATGTTATTCATGCAGGACTGAAATGTATCGGGGGTGTTGGTTAGCCCAAAAGGCATCACCAAGAACTCAAAGTGCCCATAGTGACACCTGAAGGCAGTCTTGGGAATGTCCTGCTCCCTCACGCGAATCTGATGGTACCCGGATCTCAAATCAATCTTTGAGAAGAATCGTGCTCCCCTCAACTCGTCCATCAACTCATCGATCCTGGGTATGGGGTACCTATTCTTCAGGGTCTTCTTGTTCAAGGCCCTATAGTCAATGCACATCCTCAATGTACCATCCTTCTTCTTTACCAACACTACAAAAGAAGCAAAAGGATTCGTGCTCGGTCAAATGTGCCCAAGAGCCAACAACTCCTGGATAGCCTACTCAATCTCATCCCGATAGGCCTTGGGGTGACTATAGGGGGTGGTGATCACTGCCTGCATTCCCTGCTCAAGCTCGATGGTGTGCTCAAACCCCCGATATGGTGGCTATCCTGGTGGAATCTCCCCAAACACTATCGCATACCGATCATGGATGGACTATATCTCTGGATGTACCATCCATCCTGTCGTCCCTGCCTCTGATGCCCGCAGCTCCACTGCCCACTCTATGTCTCCCTTCTGGAAGACTGCCTCCATCCGATGAGTTGACACAGTCTGAGGCGGATATGTCTGCTATCCCCATATCTTCTCATGCCTCCCTGTCTTCTCATCATCCCACTCCATCTCCAAGGTCTTCCAATCCGTTGTGAACTTCCCTAGAGTGATAAGCCACTGAACACCTAGTATCATGTTGGTGTCCGAGATATCGACCACGAAAAAGTGGTCAGTCAATGTGTAGGTGCCCATCGTCACTAAAAGCTCTGGAACATAATGAGCACACGTCATGGTCTAATCTCCTGGGACCAATACTGAAAACCCATCGAAGCTCTCTGTCTGAATTCCTCTCCGCTCAACCATCTGTGCATCAATGAAGTTGTGGGTTGCCCCACTATCAACCAAAACTGATATGTGCTGGCCACATACTATCCCTGGTATGCATAGCATCAGATACTTGGGAACTCCTCATAATGCTACAAGGGCCCCTCCGGTGGGTGCAAAAGATGCACCACCTGCTGCTGGTGGTGGAGGTGGCAAAGGTCCCTGTATGGCATGGCTATCTCCTGCCTCCACATCCTCCTCATCATCCTTTTCTCCACTGCTCTCAGAGAAGACCTCAATAAAATGCGCTTTTCCAGCAGCACATCTATGTCCTGGTGCCCATAGCTCCTGACAGGTGAAGCACAACCACTTCTTCTTTAGCTCCCCCTTGACATTGTCCTCGATCTATACTTGTCCTAGATTCCCCTTTGGAGGTGGAATTCTCACATCCTTCCCCTTAGACTGAAAAGGCTGTATTTGGGGGTAAGGCATCCAAGTCCTGGGTAAGACATCTTGTAAGTCCCGGTGATAGCGTCCTGGAGCGTGGCTGGTCTAGTGGATCAGACTAGACCCTGAAGTGGCTCTACTAGCCCCTCAACATACATATAGACCCTCCGTTCCATGGATAGGTCTGGCACCATCATAGAGACCCTCAAGAAATCTGCAATGTAGGTCTCTGGGCTCCCTGTTTGCTTGAGCCTCGTCAGCTCAACAAAATGTTGCTCTGGATCCCTCTGATCAAATCGCTCCATCAATCTCCTGGTAAACTTGGCATATGTCATCACTGTGGAGTGCCCCAGTGTAACCATCCCATGAAACCACCAATCCTGGGCCTCGCCATCCAAATGCAATGTTGCCACCTTGATGGCCTCTGCCTCTGACATCTGGTTAAGCTGGAAATAAATGTCCAGCTTCTCCACCCAAGACTTTGCCAAACTATTTGATGAACCATCAAACGTAGGCAAGTGGAATCTACTCGCTTCACGGTGGGTGTCACCATCATGGTAATGTCAGTACCCTCTGTGATGGTCACGGGGTCTACTATCCAGCTGGAGCTGAACAAAATCTCTAAATGAGAGGACTTCCCTCAACTCCTGCCCATAGTCTTAGTATTCTGCAAAACAATCGCCCATATGTCCGGGCTCTGCCTCCTGCTGGGCTACATCCCCTTTGTCTACTCCTAAGAAAGTGGGCATGGTAGAGCGTGTAGGGGCATGTGAGGCCACCTACTGCACAGTATCACGATGCTCTGGCAAGTGGTGGGATGCACCTGATCCCTCACCAATTTTAAAAACTCGTGGGCTCTCACACTGTCTAGCCTCTATTGCCATGAATCTCTGCCCCATCACCTGAATCTGCCTCGACAGATCTGACACTGATTTGAGGAGCATATCTGCAAAACTCTTCCCATCCTCATTGGCCATCTGTTCTACGTCCACTACTGGATCTCTCTGTTCTGCATCTACCACAAGCTCCTCCTGTTCTGCATCCACCACAGGAACACAGTCTCCCTCCCCATAGGTACTCTCCAACCTACGTCTAGTGTCTCTGTACCTCCTACCTCTGTAAGAAATGTCGGGTTTTTGCACTAGTGTCATAGATTTCTAGCTCCACAGGCTGAGCTAGATTTATGCTCTGATACCACTGTAATATTCCTAACCCAGAATATTCCTCAAACCCTAGAAAAATCTCCAACCAAATACATGCAAATGATATAATAACCCAAAAGTGATAAAATAACAGTGGAACAACATATAATAATGTAAACCGAAAATATAAGCAGATACACAAGAAATGTAGCAAGAAATGCTAAGCCATTTTATTAGTTTTAAGAACTTCCTAAAGACTATAAATAGATTCATTTACTAAGAAAGAATCACACCTAAGAAAACTAACATTTATAACTCTAAAACACACCCTTAACAACTAATTTTCTTAATATTGATATGCACAAGTCTAGATATGGTCCAACCTAGGATTTTTAAATATTATCAAATAATGATGCCCATACAAAGAAACAAACATCTAATGGAATGCATGAGTATGAGTAACTAGTTATTGCAATTTCTTGTCTACTAGGATCTTGTCCCTAAATATGGTCCATTTAACCATCATATGTTTATAGTTATACCTATATTTTTACCTTTAATTCCCCCTACATCACCACCACCATCATCTTGGTGTTTCTTGGCTCACCTATCATGCTCTAAGTTTGTTAGCTTACCCTCAACCATGTTTCTAGATAGGGGTACACATGCCTTATCACGCTTACATCGCAATTGACTTATGTACATTCAATGGAAAAATCCACTCATGGAGATCTGACATACATTCATTCTCAAGCATGAAAATATAGATTTGTCTACAAATTGACTGTGTGACTTCTATTATAATATGATCTTGAGTCTATTCCACAAAACCCACACAACTTTTAGCATTAATTATCCACCATCCTTTAACTTCCAACATTGCCATCTTTCATTACTACCATAAGCACTATCACATGCACTAACACCAATTATTCTTTTTTCCTACACTGAGGATCACAACTATATCCTCAAACTCACCTTATTAACTATGGGCTTCTTTTTCCTTCATTTTGAAACCGCACACAAAAAAACTTTCACTGCAAGAAAAATATCATTGATGTCCATATAAAAATAAATGTGTTTACTGAGATAGATGGGTACCATCCCCTGTAATTATTAATTCTTTCTGAATCCCTTTCCTCTACATAGTTCATTAGCATGTTAAAATTTAATTAACATGTTCTTCTACATTCTAAGATTTTTCATCTCACAGTCTTCTCTTGATCAAAACACAATTTCTCCAATTACACTTAATTGAAGATGCAATTTTTGTGATTACACATCAAGCATACATATAGGTCTAATTTCCAGCTTCAACTAATTCCACAACTTGATGTCACATCCTCCATATGCTTATCTTTTTATTATAATAGAAATTTATTTTTCTAATATGATAATTACTTCCATTGATTTGTATTCTTATGTTGAATTATGTCATTTATATCAATAAGTAATTATACATAGAAAAATATCAACTATATTGCAATAAAAATAGGATGTAAAGATACAATAAAACACAATAAGAGACACAAGATTACATTGGGAATAACCCAACTAACTTTTCTACTAAGGACAATTCATTATTTAGCAAAGTTTATAATATAAATTCTCTAGAAAATTGTGTCAGTTTTCCAAACACTGATACAAGTCAAACCTATTCAAACTTCTTGCTAGAAATTTAGTCCACCCATAAACTCAACCTTCTTTAGAAACTTAGCTTTCCATGTCTAAAACAAGGCTTTTGTGGTTGCTTTTGAAACTTGGCTTTTTGCATCATGTATCTTTCACTTAAATGAGCGGAAGATATCTTGTTAATTTTTGCAACTGCAGTAAAATTCCACCTTGGACAACTCAAATGACCGAGATAATGATTGCATTAGATTCCTCTTTTAGAGAGGACCAAAATTGACTTAAATATCACCCAATTTGGTTAAGCGGAAGTTGAATTATGAATTATTTTATTCATACATGTATTATGGAATGGGCCGGCTCTAATCACATGAGTAACTACTTGGGTCAGTCTTTGTAATATTCCTAACCCAAAATATTCCTCAAACCCTAGCAAAAACTCCAACCAAATACGTGCAAATGATATAATAACCCAGAAGTGATAAAATAACAGTGGAACAACATATAATAATGTAAACCGGAAATATAAGCAGATACACAAGAAATGTAGCAAGAAATGCTAAGCCATTTTATTATATTGAGCAATAAAGTGAGTACAAGAGGTGATTAGATAGATGGTACCTCGACTTGCACAAGGCAAGTGAAGAAATACTCTCAGAATGATAAGAATGGCCTCTCTGCATGGATGCTACTGCTGCTAGAAAACAAATGACTATTTGGGGTTGCTCCCCTACTCAGAAAAAGTTAAAACTTTGGATTCGGGCACTACTCAAGAAACCTAGAAAAACCCAGAAAGCTTTCCTGTAATAGCCGACCCTTGAAAAACACCCTCTTGGGGTTCTGTGCAATTCCCCAATGCCTTGCGCTACCGCTGAAGGAAACTCCTCTAGACTCTGCCTGAAACACTACTTGAAACGCTGTCAAAATCCTCCAATGAGACAAGAGGTAGATCCCTGCTCAATCTCCCAGCATAAATCCACCTGCAAAACCCCAATCCAGCACTACACCCAAAAGGAACTACGTCTCTCTCCCGGTGTTGCACAGTCCTGCAAAACACTGCTATAATTGGTGCTGGAATGCTAATAAAACTACTACTGAAATGCAAAGGAAATACCTTGCCCGAGTAGGCACTGGAAGTCCCCCGGGGCTAAGGGTGAGATCTTCGAATGGAGACACTCAGTGCACTAAACAGTGCTACAGACTAGCTAAAGAGCCAGCATGCTCAAAAGTCAAAATGACTGGCTCAAAATGCACATAACTGAATGATCCAAAATGACGGGGCTCCTCTCTATTTTATAGCCTCTACCTCTCACAATCCCTAGGCTCACCTCCTCCTACGTGCTTCTCCTCTTGCCACGTGTTCTTCCCTCCTGCGTAGTCTCTCTATGTGTTTGCGTGGGCTCCATTTATGCATCCCCCTTTGGCCCCCTTGGCTCCCCTTTAAGTCACAACGTTGTGCTACCTAGGAAGTGACCTTTTATTCTAAAGTGATTTATGTCCCCCTTCCTCACTTTTTATTTACAAATAACTATAGAAGGAAAAAATTGAACAAAATCAAATATTCCAATTAGCCATGGCTAATTAGGAATATTACAGTCTTAACCCCAAGTGAACCCTCAGGAAAGCCTATAAATAGGAGAAACCTCAAGATAATTTGGACACATATTCTCTTCACTTTTGTCTTGGTTCACATAGGTTCAACAGAGGGAGTTCACCCAAGGGTCCGAAATCATAGGCGAAATGTTCGCTTTGGGTTAGGGACTTCTGGATCTCAGTCGTTGACATAGAATAGGGTATTCTCATCCATGGAAGTTGGAACATAAGCCTATGAAATAGACTATAGACCCTTGGACACTAGCACAAAGTCTTATGGGAGTGACTATGGCTTCAGAGGCAGATCAGAAGGTTCAGGTTCCCAATTTCTCGCATAAGGTTGTCTTGAGAGTGACCAAGACATCTTAACCACTCACACAACAATTGTAAGGGAGCGACTATGGGATTTAGGTGCATTTTGCCATAGTGGCATGCATAAAGACTTCATGAGAATGATTGTGTAGTCACATTCGCCCGCATACAGTGGTCAAGAGCGTGACCAATGCGTTTCAGTCACACACAAACAATTTTGATGACAACAACTCGAATTTAGATCTAGGGTTTGACATCTCGACTACATAAGCATCTTGTGATAAAGATGATTGACACTCTTGTTGTTTTGATAAATATTTATTGAATTATCTAACGTGATTTCATTGGTCATGAAGAGCATGGTAACCTTGATGTTAGAAGTATAAGTGTAATATTGATAAGTAGATCTCTTACTCACTATGGTGGTGGTTTTATTGAATATCCTAACTTGATGAAGTGACTTAATAGAAAAGGTTATTGTGCTCATAATCATTGAGATATGATGCTGCATATATCTACTACTTTGAATCTAAACCTTTGATGAAAGATTGATGTTATGATGCTGATGGCCATATCTATGGTCGCATGACTCAAGTCGAGATAGGTTCCTTACATGGATGAAGATGAATAATGCAGATCCCCAGTCAGAGGGAGAATCCATTCTCAATATTCTTAGCCTTATTACTATTCGTATTCTATGCTACTGAAGTACGATTTATGTTCATCTGAAAGTATTGATCTGCAGTAGAGTCTTAGATCTGAAGCTTGTATAGAAATTAGGGATTCTGTGTTGGGTTGTGTTATATTCTTTCCACGACTAGCCCACGTAGTTAACAGGAGGGTGAGAGGGGGGCGGAGCCCCCCCTTTGTTGTGCCGATTGCGTAGCGGGGGGGTCACAGGGGGTTTAAGGGGTGTAGGTAACCCCTCTCTATCGGGTTCGGGGCAGTGCCCCAGAAAATTTTGTTTTTGGACCCTATATTAGGTTGGGTGGACCTACCTATGCTTTTGTGCATGATTTGCACACATGGTTTTGGGCGCGATGGTTTTTGGTCCATGGTATTGGATGCGATGGTTTTCATTCCATGGTATTGGATGCTTCGGCATGTATAAATATGTATTGTAACATTGAAAGTAACATAATGAAAAATCAAGCTGGTAGTCCTTATTTTGGGATCTAGGGGAAAATCTCTGTGTATATGTGTTTTATGTGTTATGTCCTTGCATTGTTTATTTTCTGTGTTTTAGAATTTGTATGCAGGTAAATTCTATACACGGTCAAAACCTACATTTGGTATCAGAGTTGTTTTGGCTTCAAGGGGACGCCTTTGTTGTTGAGGGGTTTCGCCCAAGCCTATGGTAGACCCTATTCAGTGGGAGATTTGCGAGATCGATTCTAGTGGTGAAAGAAGATGGCAAACAGTGGAAAGATAGAGATCAAGAAATTTAATGGTCAGAGTTTTGAGTTGTGGAAACTCAAGATTGAGGATCTCTTGGTGGATAAAGATCAATGGATTGCAGTAGATTCGAGTACTAAACCAATGGGAGTGTATGACGAAGAATGGAAGAAGTTGGATCAGAAGGCAAAGAGCACAATACAATTGTGTTTCTCAAATTCAGTATTGCTGAATGTATCAGGGGAAGCTACGATGAAGGCTTTGTGGGACAATTTAGGGACTTTGTACCAATCTAAGTCTCTGGTGAATAAACTATTCCTACGGAAAAAGTTGTATAACCTGAGGAAGAAAGATGGAGACTCGGTGACAGAGCATCTGAACGCATTTAATACTGTGGTAAGTCAGTTATTATCTGTTGATATTAAATTTCAGATGAAGATAAGTGCATCAGTTTGTTGTGTTCTCTACCAGATTCATGGGATAGTCTGGTTATTGAAATAGATAGCAATACAACTGCCTTGCATTTTGATGAAATAGTGCCATCCTTGCTGATGGAGGAGATGAGACAGAAAAATATGGAGAGCCAAAATGGTGATGCCTTGTCTGTACGAGGACGGTCCCAGAACAGAAACAAAAATAAGTCATCGAGTGGGAGATATAAATCTAGAGGGAGATCTAAATCTCCAGGAAAACCTGTAAAGGTGGTGTGCTAGAAATGTGGAAAGGAAGGGCACTACAAAAGGGACTGTGAATCTAAAGCTCCTGATAAAGGAAAGGGATCTGATAATGCTCCTTCTGCAGAGGTGAAAATCACCTCAAATGAAGGTGGGGATGTGTACTTGCCTTCTTCAAGTACACATGTAGATCATGAGGCATGGTTGATTGACTTAGGTGCATCTTTTCACTTCACCCCCCATAGAAAGTGGTTCTCTGAGTATGAGAAATATGATGGTGGTGATGTCTTCTTAGGGGATGATAGGAAGGCTAGAATCGTTGGTCGTGGAAAAGTAAAGTTGAAGTTGTAAGGTGGAAGTGTTAAAACACTTCCGGGTGTTCTGCATATTCCTGCATTGGCCAGAAATCTTATTTCTGTAAGCAAGATGGATGATGCAGGTGTAAAAATAGTGTTCCAAAAGGATACCTCCAAGATGGTTCGGGGAGTGATAGTATTGATGTGGGGAGTTCGGATTAGAACTCTGTACAAGCTGCAAGGTAGCACTATTATTGATGGGTGCAACAACTCTGTGGTTCCTGAAAGTGGAGCAGAAAATCTAGTGATCTCTAGAGAGAAGACCATGTTGTGGCATCAAAGACTTAGACATATTGGAGAGAAGGGCCTTCAAATACTTCATGGTAAAGGTATGGTAGAAGGTATGAGTAATAGCTCTTTGGATTTTAATTTCTGTGAAAATTGTGTATATGGGAAGCAAAATTGGGTGAGTTTCCCCTCTGGTGGTAACATGGCAAAACAAATATTAGAACTTGTTCACAGTGATGTGTTTGGGCCTGTGAAGGTTCCATCACTGGGTAAGTCTGTGTACTATGTATCATTATAGATGACTTCTCAAGGAATACATGGATATATTTCCTTAAGAAGAAATCTGAAGTCTTTAACATGTTTTGAGGATTTAAGGCTCTGGTGGATAACCAGACAGAGAAGAAGATAAAGGTGTTGAGGATAGATAACGTTGGAGAGTTTTGCAGTAAGGAATTTGAAGAATTCTGTAAGAAGTGTGGTATAGCACAGAAGAAGACTACTCCACACACACCTGAGCAAAATGGAGTTACAGAAAAATGAACAAGATGTTGATGGAAAGGGCAAGAAGCATGCTCAATGGTGTTGGGTTAGGATAGGAATTCTGGGCAGAGGTGATGGAGACAACATGTTACCGGGTCAACAGATCACCTTCATCAACATTGGAGGATAAGACTCCACAAGAGGTATGGATTGGTAAGAAACCATCTCTTTCACATCTAATGGTATTTGGATGTGATGCATATGTACATGTTCCAAAGGAGAAACTAACCAAGTTGGATAGTAAATCTGAAAAGTGCATCTTTATTGGGTATAAGGATGGTTTAAAGGGTTATAAGCTTTGGAACCTAGTAACAAGGAAGGTTGTGTATAGCCGAGATGTGGTGTTCAGAGAGGTAAAATATGTTATTAAACATGAATTCCAACCAAAGGAACCTGAGAAGACAGAGTTTGAGCTTGAGGAAGAATCAGACTCTACAACAGAGGAGGAATTAGAAGATGAAGAGCCACAAACTTCAGGTGTGAGAAGATCAGTTCAAGAAAGAAGGCAGCCAGAAAGGTATAGTCCATCTACTTTCTGTTGAAATTTTGCTTTATCTGTTATTGATGATGATCCCAGAACTATGAAGGAAGTAGTAGATTCAGAGGATGGCAAACTCTGGAAAGAGGCCATGGTTGATGAAATCGCATCTTTGCACAAAAATGAGGCTTGGAATCTGGAAGGAAACCCATTAGCAGCAAATGGGTGTTTAAGAAGAAGACAAATGCAAAAGGAAAGGTGGAGAAACAAAAAGCTTGGTTGGTAGCAAAAGGTTATTCCCAAGTGCCAGGAATTTATTTTGGTGACATTTTTTCTCCTATTGCCAAGGTAACTTCTTTTAGATTACTTTTATCTGTTGCTTCTGCTTTTGATTTTGATGTAGAAAAGATGGATGTGAAGACAACATTTCTTCATGGGGATCTGGAAGAGGAAATCTAGATGAAGCAACCTGAAGGCTTTGTGGTGAAGGCTAACAGAGAACTGGTATGCAAGTTAAAGAAGTCTTTGTATGGGTTAAAATAGTCACCAAGAATGTGGTATCAGAAATTTGATACATTTATATGGGAAATTGGCTTCACCAAAAGCGAAGCAGATCACTGTGTGTATTTTAAATCAATTGGTGACCGTGTTATTTATCTGGTCTTGTATGTGGATGATATGTTGCTGGTTGGAAATGACAAAGAAATTATCCAGGATTTGTCCTCCAAATTTGAGATGAAAGATCTTGGTGTTGCAAACTATATTTTGGGCATGGAAATTAAAAGAGACTAGGAGAAGAGGAAGCTCTAGATAAACCACAGGAAGTATGTCGAGACAATACTGCAGAGGTTTAATATGCAAGATAGTAAACCAGCGAGGGTTCCTATTCCTGTAGGTGTGAGGTTAACTGCTGAACAGTGTCCCAAGACACAAGAAGAGGAAGAGGACATGTCCCGTGTTCCATATGCAAGTGCAGTCAATAGCCTGATGTATGCAATGGTCTGTACTAGACTAGACATTGCACATGCAATGAGAGTATTGAGCAAGTTTACGTCAAAAGCAGGGAAGGAGCACTGGACAACAGTGAAGTGGGTTTTTAGGTATTTGCGTGGCACTAGTGATTATGGTTTGTGCTACCAAGGAAGACCAGGATTGGACAGAGTGTTGGATATTCCTAGCTTTGTTGATGCAGACTGGGCTGGAGATCTGGATCAAAGAAGATCAACAAGTTAGTATGTGTTTAGCCTATTTTGGAGGTGCAGTCAGTTGGATGAGTAAGAAACAATCTGTAGTGGCACTATCAACTACAAAGGTAGAATACATGGCATCCACTCATGCAAGCAAGGAAGCAGTTTAGTTGTAGAGAATGTGTTCAAGTATGGGGTTAGTACAGGGAGCTCTAAGGATAGACTGTGACAGCCAAAGTGAAATTGTCTTGAAAAAGAACCCTGCATATCATTCAAAGACAAAGCGCATTGATGTTCAGTATCACTTTGTGAGGGATATGATAGAAGACAAAAAGGTGTTGCTGGTAAAGGTGTACACTTTGAAGAATATTGCAGATGCATTGAAAAAATCTGTGAGCTCTGAGAAGTTCTCTTGGTGTAGAAAAATAATGGGCATTGCAGGGCTGGAAAAATTACTAAGATCTCTTGTGGCCCCCTGTGGAAAGAAAACAGCAAGTGGGAGAATGTTGGGTTGTGTTATATTCTTTCCATGACTAGCCCACGTAGTTAACAGGGGGGTTAGAGGGAGGGCAAAGCCCCCACTTCATTGCACCGATCGTGTAGTGGGGGGGTCACAGGGGGTTTGAGGGGTGTAGGTAACCCCTCTCAATGGGGTCTAGGGAAGCGCCTCGAAAAATTTTGTTTTTGGAGCATATATTAGGTTGGGTGAACCTACCTATGATTTTGTGCGTGATTTTCGCACATGGTTTTGGGCGCGATGGTTTTCGGTCCATGGTTTTGGACATGATGGTTTTCAGTCCATGTGTTTTGGAGAATTTAGCATCTATGGATAAATACTAATTCACTAGACAAGTAGTTGTGCCTAGAACAACAGTTTAAATTGTTTTAGAGTTTTCCTATAAGCAATAGATAAGAAGAGAGGATAGAAGGCCTACCTGTAGTTCCGCTTTCCTCTCGTATCCCTTGTATCGATTCCGTTGCTCCTTCCCATACTTAATCCACTTGAAAAGTACCCTGTCAACACAATAGAAGAGGAGAACTGATCAAAGCATACGATCCATTGAATATAAATGAAAGGAATCAAAAGTAATTCATACATATAAGCATTATGAAAGAACATGACCTATGGAAAAAGGTTCAAACACTTTACTAGATAGAAGAAGGAATTACAACCATCAATGTTTGATTCAAAGTCATTCCTCTAGCTTGGATCCCATCCACATCACAGCAAAAGCAAGACAAGCTTGTGGCATCACATCATTTGCTCCAAAGTCAGGTCTCATAGCAACATTATCTACTTACAATTCAACATAATCTGGCCAACCCCTGATCACTTAGATGAGTGGTCAATTTATAGGAGGACGAAGGAGGTTTTGTCATTAATGGTGACATTGAATGGCATTCCATAATTAGAATTGGTTCCATGGAGGAAGGGATGAGAGGATAGGATGCTCCTTAGCTCATTCCTCATCCATTTTCAAGCTCATAG
The DNA here is from genome assembly GCA_031772625.1 of Pinus tabuliformis. Taxonomy (NCBI): domain Eukaryota; kingdom Viridiplantae; phylum Streptophyta; class Pinopsida; order Pinales; family Pinaceae; genus Pinus; species Pinus tabuliformis. The sequence continues at coordinate 464,826,645 of CM062814.1, forward strand.
GAGTTGATAACTGAGGGAAGCTTCTAGATGACTCCAAGAGATAAGAATTTTCCCCAAACCCTAATTGAATTTTTCTCAAATTTTCCTAGCATAGCCTAAAGAGGACTTAATAGTGTATCTACATATCCTGCAGAGCACCCTGACAGTGTATCTACCTACGTTGGTCCCTTTAGAGGCCATTTCTGAATGTCTTAGGTCATGAAACTTTCTAGGAAGGAGGCATTCAAAGGGGTGACTTGTTTAGGGCATGTAACAACTGAATTTAGGGTTTGATGAGCCCTAAAACACTGATCTGAATGTTGGGATTTGATGTGCCCAAATGGATCTGTAATAGCTGCCCCCTAAAGCATGAAGTCGGAAAAATGCCAATGTCGAATGAAATGCTTTACGATGTGATGAGGAGGTATCAAAGTGGAAGGTGACCTGCATCAATTACAATACATATATCATGATATTTGATTGTACATGAATTGCTAAGGGAAGGCATACCCATGCTCAGCTTATGAACTTTCATTACATTTACATATATAGTCATCTACAGATATAGACCCATGATCAGAATGACTATCAATGTAAAGCCATTGTACATATGATTTAGCACTTATGATATCCGAGCTCGGATGGATGAAACTAGATCCAAGGTCTTCAATCTCATTCAACCATTTTCTCAAGTACAAGTCTAACCATGTGAATAAGTGATTTGAAGTCGAACATGGGAAGACACCATCTGATTACCAACCAATGATGTAAGCTGTTAACAGATGTGAGAGTAATCACCGATAATGATAATGATCTTCAAAGTACTGCAGTACATTCTACATGGTGTGAATGGATGATTTGATGTCAAACACCATACAAATTCTTTTGGTCTAAGGCCATTGATGTATGCCTATCACCGAAAGTGAGAAACCTGCCATTGATGCATGCAAGCCTCAAGGTACTGAATGGGTGTTTCTAAGTCAACTTCTTGGATAATGAGTTGATGTCAACAAGAAGCGACTCATCGCAGGAGGGCCTTGATGTATCCCACATCAATGACATGAAACGAGTGTAGTGATTTTAGAGATGGAATTTGACTGACGACACAAGGTTCAGGAATGGCGGTCATGAAAATGAAGGTTTATGGTATTGCAAAAGATAGATTTTGACTAGATGACTTCTCTTGAACATGTTGGCGACAATAAAGTGAATTGGTAGCATTCACCCAAAACAAAGTGATGGATGGTATGATATACCAACAGTATGATAACCATCAAGCTAGTAACCCAACCCAAATAGTCATGGTGATGGAGTGAAAGTGTCATGTTCAAGAGCGACCTACTACCATAAAGTGGTTTTCCCCTTTTTCCATTTTCCCCAATCATCATTGACCAGTACCTATTTATTTTTATCAAGCTTGAGGATAACATATGCTTGTTGTTTAATTTCACCCTTTAGGCGAATCCATCGCTATTTGATGTTTTAACGAGTCTAGCGAAGGTGAAACTCAGTCTTGTCTAGATGGACAAGTTTGTCGCTATTTGATGTTTTTAACGAGTTTAATGACAAAGATAACTCAATCCTTTTCATTTTTAGAGAGTTTGAAAAGGGACAAAAAAAAATCCACAAGTTATTTTTTGTAAATTAATCTCTCAAGTCTGAAAAAGCATAAAATAATACAAGAGAGATATAATTTCCAATTCGTTAACGAGCTGGAAAGGACAAGCACTCGACAATATTTTCATATTTAGAGAGTCTGAAAAGAGCTTAAAGAGGACTCCATTTTTGAGGAATGAGTGGTGTCTAGGATAGAAACTAGTTCTGGTGATGTTGGAACTTCTCAAAACATGTTGATTTATGTGAAGAGGATCGCTAATAATACCACTCATTGCGACTGTTCCTCAAAAAGGGTAAAACAACCAATTGAAAGTGTATGATCGGCCAAAGGGATGGTGGCGATGGGATGAAAACAACCAAGGCTCATCTGATGAAAGAGGCTGATAGAATGGCAATCACAAGGGTTAAAATGAAAATGGGTTCATTTTTAGACAAGCTTGAACCATAGGGAACTATGCTTGGATTCGGTTTCATGTTTACACAAGCTTAAAACGAAAAATTATGCTTGGATTCAGTTTCTTTTTTACACAAGCTTAAAATGAAAAAATATATGCTTGAGATTGGTTTACATGCCCCCAGCATGGTGAAAGGGAGAGTCTCCTATAACCATATGGAATTCGTTGTGGTGAAGCAGGATGGTTATCCAACACCTTTTTGGCTTCGTCCAGATATGGACAAAGGTGAATGGGGTGATTCCCTTCACATAACCTACAGGGAAAATTAACTTTACCACTAGGTACATGCCCCCCAAGCTTCATTCCATTCACCTAAGTAGACTACTCATGGCTATCAGGTGGATGGAATGAAGGTTCATTTACAAGATCAAGTGAAAGACTCGACTGGGATTTTACGAGATCTACTCAAAGACTCGATGTGGAACTTGCTCAAGGGGACCTTGTTTCATTTTTAATGAGCTTGACACAAGACAAGGAACTCTGCACATATCCTTGGTTTCATTTTTTAACGAGGTTGACACAAGACAAGGAACTATCCTCATAGACCCTTGTTTCATTTTTTAACGAGGTTGACACAAGACCAAGAACTGTCCTCATTCCTTGTTTCATTTTTTAACAAGGTTGACACAAGACCAGGAACTATCCTCATGGACCTGTTTCATTTTTTAATGAGGTTGACACAGTAAAACAAATATCCTCCATATTCCTTGAATCACAACTCATAAGAGGTCATTAAGGAGAGATCTGGTTCCAATGCCCCCAGTACATGATGTACAACATCACTGAATTGATCATCAGTTGATGTAGGTATGGAACAGGTTGCCACATAATTAACCCGTGGAGGGGATAATACCATTGGTACAAAAGGACCACTTAGGGAAGATGGTTGACTAGGAACCATATTTGGACTGGGAAATGAAAGCAGGTCAATAGTGACAATTCGGCCTTCATGCAGGAAACAAATCACTCAAAAGAGTGTTGAAACAATAGCTCCCATGTCATAAACATAGTCGCACCCAAGAAGTAAATTGTAATCTAAAGGGCCTGGGACTACCATCAAATTCAGATAAATGATTTTTCCTCCCAAACTAATAGGTAACTGAGGGAGGACTCCTAATGGTTGATTGGTTCCTCTGTGAAAAGCCAATAGATTATGGGTAACAGGCACAAGTGGCAGTGAACCAAGTGCTTGCCAAGCAGTTGAGGAAAGGATACTCATAGATGCACCTTCATCTATAATAGTGCCTGATACAATCATATTACAAACTTGTACTATGATCTAGAAAGGCACATAAGAAGGAAGACAGAATCCTACCAGTCGATTCCAATCAAAGGAAGTGACCAGACTACTTGGAGGGGGTACCGTCAAAACGGGAGAATTAACCCCTTGAGTTACGAGAGTGGGAGGATTTTCCTCCTGTCTTGATGGAACAGGAGGAATGCCCCCAAGCTCATTAGAATCTGAAGAAACAAAAAGAACTTGAGTGGTATCGTATTCACTCTCTTCGGGAAAGGTACGATTAACTAAAGGTGAAATTAGGTCAACTGTTACCTCGACTTGTTGATTTGGGTTGGGTATAGACTCATAGGATTCACTTTTAGAGAGAGTGGGTTTGACTGACGGTTGATTTGAGTCAGTCAATTCATCAACTAGTGAAGGATTAAGGGAGAGTCTCCTGTAACCAGATGGAAGTCATTGCGGTGAAGCAGGACAGTTATCCAACACTTTTTTGGCTTCATCCAGATAGGTACAAATGTGAATGGGGTGATTCCCTTCACATAACCCACAGGGAAACTTAACTTTACCACTAGTTGATGGTGTGTCACAAGCATGATCTCCAGAAGTTGATGACACAGGATGATGTGAACGAGAAGACCATTCTTCTAAGATCTGAGGAATATGAGGACAATTTCGAAGTAGATGGTCTCCCGCACAAAGTTTGCATGGATATCAAACTTTGTGAGGCTTGATGGATGGTTTCTCATTAGATGTTGCATTCAAAGCAATGGTTGCTTGGTTTCCCCTCTACTGAATTTTCTTCTTATTCTTCTTCTTCTTCCCTTTCTTCTTCTTCTTAGCCACTCGGTTACTAGTACCAATACTTTCACTAGGCGAAGAGGAAGAAGGGGAGGAAGAAACAACTGAGGAAGAAGGCAAATGGTCAATTTTAGGATCAACTGGAGGTTTATTTTGTCTAGTTGGAGGTGTACTCGATTGCAGAGAAATCACGATATTTTGAACCAAGGAGGTTGAAAACAACCATATTGGTAAGCCAATGGTAAATCCTGAAAGGGACAATGTAGCCATATAAGGAGCACCAATATTTCAGAAAGGAGGAAAAGGACTAGGATTCCCATCAAAAGGAATTCCTTGATCGGTGGATTCCGGATTTGTCACCATATGTTTCAACCTAATATCAACTAAGGAGTGAGCATGGAGGATGTTATCCGCGGTCAATTAATTTTATTTTAATCAAAGTAACATAACAAAAAAAAGAGGGATAATGTAGGCAAAAGGTTTACCATGCAACTGTGAACCGCAGAATATTCCCCGGCGAACCAAGAAGTACGGGTAGGCAATCTCCCCGAATGATGTGTTTGGTATATCACAGTGTACAAGGTGGCTAACTTGGTTACCAAAGGATGGATAGAAACCTAGTGTTGTCCTCCCATATATACTCGAAAGTACGTGGAGGCCCAATCCGTATAAGCGTTGTCTAATGCAAAACCACACAATGAGAGCATTCCCATATACTTTACGTACTGTAACACCGCCCTATATACCTGAAGGTATGTGGATGAGCTACGATATACTCACGTATGTGGAATGATGTATCACACTCGAGATGTATTGCAGACAAGTTAGTGACAACTGCTTTGTTTCATGACGGCGGAACATGTCTCTAGCCTAGACCTCTAAATGTTTTTCATTAGGTGACAATGCTCCATTAGGTAAATTCAAATAAATTTTTAGTTGATCTTCTTTAGAATTTGCCTTTCAATTTTCACCATGTGATGTATGTTTGCAATTCCTAAAATGCAACTAATATGATAAGCATTCTTTCCATTCAATTTAACAATGAAAATCCTTAGGTAGTAGGGATAGAGCAATCAGATTTTGACAAAGAGCAAAGAGCACATCTAATGCAATTTCCCTAGCTATTCCTTTCAAGCATTCTCAAACTACAATACGAACAATGCAATTTTTTCTTTTTTATTCCCTAAATGTTATGATGGAAACATGCACATACAATCAATCAATCTTTCATAAGAACAAAGACTTTTACGACAATTCTAATTCGAAGGAAGAGAAGACTTTATGACACTTTCTTTCGAATGAAGATTAATCAACCATATTCTAACTTTGACTATAGACTGATAATGACAAAGAAACATTAATCAATCAGATCAAAGTAGGGCTGGCAAAGGAGATAAAAATTTGTTCTATGAGACATGACATTCATTGATCAATCAGCAAGCAAACAAACAAAGAAAAATTGGCAAAAACACTTTCCAAAGGTGGGAATTTGACCTAAGGTTGATTAGTGCAGGTCAAAGAGGGCCTAACTACGTTGCAGAGCACTATCTCTCACTCAAGGGTGCTCTGCAGAGCACTGTCCCCTGACCAAGCCTGCGCTGATTTCTGAGAGGCCACTCAAGAGTCATCTAACCTCAATTTTTGACCAAAATTCAATGCAAAAGAGCTGAAATAGAGTCAATGAACACAAATAAAGTCTACAAGGATGTCTTAGGAGGTGAATAAGCTACTAGGGAAGGTGATAGTTTCCCCAGCGGAGTTGCCAATTTTTTTTGGAGAATTTAGCATCTACAGATAAACACTAATTCACTAGACAAGTAGCTGTGCCTAGAACAATAGTTTAAAGTGTCTTAGAATTTTCCTATAAGAAATAGATAAGAAGAGAGGATAGAAGGCCTACCTATAGTTCCGCTTTCCTCTCATCTCCCTTGTATTGATTCCGTTGCTCCTTCCTGTACTTAATCTGCTTGAAAAGTACCCTGACAACACAACAGAAGATGAAAGCCAATCAAAGCATATGATCCATTGAATATAAATGAAAGGAATAAAAACCAATTTATACATATAAGCATTATGAAAGAACACAACATATGGAAAAAGGTTCAAACACTTTATTAGATAGAAGAACTAATTACAACCATCAGTGTCTGATTCAAAGTCATTCCTCTAGCTTGGATCCCATCCACATCATATCAAAAGCAAGACAAGCTTGTGGCATCACATCATTTGCTCCAAAGTCAAGTCTCATAGCAGCATTATCTCCTTACAATTCAACATAATCCAGCTAGCCCCTGATCACTTAGATGAGTGGTCAATTTATAGGAGGATGAAGGAGGTTTTGTCATTAATGGTGACATTGAATGGCCTTCCATACTTAGAATTAGTTCCATGGAGGAAGGGATGAGAGGATAGGATGCTCCTTAACTCATTCCTCATCCATTTTCGAGCTCATAGGAGTTGATAACTGAGGGAAGCTTCTAGATGACTCCAAGAGATAAGAATATTCCCCAAACCCTAATTGAATTTTGCTCAAATTTGTCCAGCGCAACCTAAAGAGGGCTTAGGTGCTCTGCAGAGCACCCTGACAGTGTATCTACCTGCGTTGTAGAGCACCCTTGCAGTGTATCTACCTGCGTTGGTCCCTTTAGAGACCATTTCTGGATGTCTAAGGTCATGAAACTTTCTAGGAAGGAGGCATTCAAAGGGGTGACTTGTTTAGGGCATGTAACAATTGAATTTAGGGTTTGATGAGCCCTAAAACACTGATCTAAATGTTGGGATTTGATGTGCCCAAATGGATCTATAACACCATCGTATTAGATGCTTCGGCATGTATAAATATGTATTGTAACATTGAAAGGAACATAATGAAAAATCAAGCTAGTAGTCCCAGTTTTGGGATCTAGGGGAAAATCTCTGTGTATATGTGCTTCATGTGTTATGCTATCGCAGTATTTATTTTCTGTGTTTTAGAATTTGTATGCAGGTAATTTCTGTACAGGGTTAAAACCTGCATTTGGTATCATAGTTGCTTTGGCTTCAAGGGGATGACTTTGTTGCTGAGGGGTTTCACTCAGACCTGTGGTAGACCCTGTTCAGTCGAAGATCTACAAGATCAATTTTGGTGGTGAGAGAAGATGGTGAGAAGTGGAAAGATACAGATCGAGAAATTTAATGGTCAGAGTTTTGAGTTGTGGAAACTCAACATGGAGGATTTGTTGGTGGATAAAGATCAGTGGATCACGGTAGATCCAAGTACTAAACCAACAGGAGTATCCGATGAAGAATGGAAGAAGTTGGATCGAAAGGCAAAGAGCACAATATGATTGTATGTCTCAGATTTAATATTGTTGAATGTATCAGGGGAAGCTACGGTGAAGGCTTTATGGGACAAGTTACGGACTTTGTACCAATCTAAGTCTCTGGTGAATAAACTGTTCCTATGGGAAAAGCTATATAACCAGAGGATGAAAGATGGAGACTCGGCGAAAGAGCATATAAACGCATTTAATACTATGGTAAGTAAGTTATTATCTGTTGATATTAAAATTTTAGATGAATATAAGTGCATCAGTTTGTTGTGTTCTCATCCTTGGATGCTCCATGCTAAGGCCCAGACAGCATCAAGGCAGCCAAATTCACTCTCATGTTAACATGAAGGGAGTGACCAGATGCTTGACTATTGTTGACCATCATCTGAAGCTTTCTGAAGTTTCTTGAATTCTGAATCAAAGTGTCTTTGCCATATTCTACCAATGTTAACTAGTTTATGAAATTGTTGAGTTAAATTTGTGATCATATAATGAAGTACTGTGCATGGAAGATGCCAGTACCATAGATGTACTATAGATAACAACAAGATCTTCTAGTAAGAAAATCTTTAATATTTTCCATAACATGAACATCCACACTAAACTTTTGTTTACAGGGGACTAGGACATACATATAGATATGTCACTATGTTTGTGCTACAAGTGGTTGCCATGATTTGGCATCATTGGTATATATGAAAAGTGTTTTGACATATTTCTTGACAATAACTTTGAATTGATGATTGAGATGTGCTTTAACTATACATAACTCTACAATAGTAATTTGGACTTGACCCGATGTCTAGTGATCTGATTTGACAATTGTTGATTTGTCGTGATATCAATGATATGTGGGCATGATGACTTATGTGGGTATTTGGATTTGACCTCCTTGTTCTTAGAAAAATGGTTGAAACAATGATAGTTGTGATTATGAATGACTTATGATTATCATAGTAACTTGATGAAGCCTTAGACTTATATTGCATAATCGAATTCAGACTTGATATGAGCTCTACCTATCTCGTAGTTAAAAATATTAATACTACGATAATGATGACTTTGATTCTGGTCATAATCTGGATTCTAAAATCTAATAAGATGATTTTTCTGATACAATGATACAAAATTGATTTATGTAAGGATGATTATGATGACTTAGAAAGGAATTATGCTTAGAATCCATATATGTCTATATTTGACATTTATCTGATGAATTCAGGATGATGAGTTACAAGATATGGATTTGATATTGATTCTAGTTTTGATTTTATATCCTGATGATCTACTTGTGACAGGTGATGAGCCTCTGATGATAAAAATCAGAGGGCGATGGATTTTGAAGCCCAAAATGATGTATCATGGCATGATGAATTAATGTCTAGAATTTGGGAAAGAAATTCCATATTACACAGCTATTGAAAAATGTTTTTGTAAATCCTTGATACTCTAATTTGAAATTGTTGAACTTGGAATGTCATCCGACAGTTGATTGATGTATTATTTATTCTGTTTTTGAACAACCATCTGTATATATATGATGTGCATAGAACATTAATAAATTCATGATTGAGCTACTTCACTCACATAAAGTTTCCATCGAACATGATTTGAAATATCTGCATGAGATATTATATTTTGAGAATGAGATATTTCTCTTATGATATGTGTCTGCGCAAATGTATTGCTGATATTTAAGATTATCTTTTGATAAACACATTTGGATGTTGTTCTAGTATGAGATTTGTCATGATATCTTGGATGAGAAGTCCATAACATGACCGAGATTGATCATGTTTATGCTTGTTGTGGGGAAAAGTATCCGACTCGGAATGACCCTATCCCTACTCTAAGGGTGATAGTTCCTTAGCAACAACTGAAAGTAAAGCTTTGATATTTTTCCTTTATGAAAGTACAGAGAAGAAAGAAAAGATTGACCAACCGATGTCTTTCGCTTTTGTCGATCCTGTCTTCTCTCTTTGCCTCTTGTTCCCAGCTCCTTGCTCCCTTTGCCGGCCCAGCTACACAAAGATCCTGCAAAAAACAAGAGAGGGAAACTACAAGAAACATGTACTCATAACTGATGCATGGATTAGAATGGATCAAATATACAGATAAAAACAATACATCATTGCAATACAAGTATATAGGAGAACATCAAAGCTTTATTGATAGAAGAAAAAGGTTCTGAGAAGGTTACAACCATAAGTGGCTCCAATCCAGCAGCACCTCCCCAGCAGCAAGAAATCTCCTCTTCTCCTCTATAAAAGCAATCACCCAATAGCTCTAACTGTAAACCAACGGCACTTCCTTACTTTGCACAAAATTCCAGCCTCCCTAGACCTCATAGAAGAGCTCTATATATAGGGTAGAAGGAGAAAGGATGAGTCAGCTTGAGACTGACATAAAGCTGCCTTGTGTCCTCTCCCTCTTCAGTTAAACTTCAGTTCTTGAGTCCACTTGGAGATCCTTGCTTCCACATGGAGATCAAGTACCTCTTACTCATCACAGGGCGAATTCCTCGAACCAAGTGTCAGTTTGGAAGCTTCCAGGGCAATTGACACCTTGCAGAATGACTGTGCCACTTGGCCAATCTCGCCCAGCGTAGGTAGCCTTCATTGGTTTTGACTTTCAGCGCAGGTACAAGGAGGAGCAGTTGACATTCAGCGCAGATGCTCAGTGGAGCAGCTGACATGATCCGAAAATAGCCTGTTTTTGAGTGTTTTCAGGTGGAGAACTGATAGGAAGTGCTATGGTTTGCTGACCTTGTTCCTCTAGGGGTAAGAACAACATGTTTAGGGGCTGAGGATCCCTGTAATTATTGACATTTCATGCTCCATGCTGCGAGGCACAAAAATGTCTATAACAGTTGCCCCCTAAAGTATGAGGCCGTTTATCGGGTGAAATGCTTTATCCAGAGGGTCCGAAGTTCATTCAAGTGCTGAGAGGTGCCCTGTAATACAATACAATACAATACATTATTTTTCATTTTGTTTTCATGATCTAGCTGAGGCGGGCATTCCCATGCTCAGCTTTATAAATACATTTTGGTACATAGAACAGACGATCGTTTGATGGTAGACTGATAATTCTCTGCTGAAATTATCATCCTTTGAGTAGGATGATCATCTGCTGCAATGATGTACATGACAAATGCTTTTATATTTCCTGAATACGTATCGCAGCCCGGATGGATGAAACTAGATCCGGGGTCTTCAAACTCGTTCGATCTTCACTCTAAGTACAAGTCGATCCATGTGAGAATTTCGCTGAAGTCGAACATGGAAAGACATCGCTTGATTACCGGTCAATGATGAAAACCGTTAACAAGCGCGAGAGGAATCACCGATAATGATGATGACCCTCAAGGTACTGCAGTACAATTCATGTGGCGTGAATAAAGGACTTGGCGTCGAATGCCACGCAAAATCTCCTGGTCGAAGGTCATTGATGTATACCTGTCGCCGGAAGTGAGAAACTTGCCATTGAGGCATGCAAGCTTCAAAGTACTGATGGGGTTGTTCCTAGATCAACTTCTTGGATAATGAGCTGAAGTTGACAAGAAGCGATCCATCAAAGGAGGGCCTTAATGAATCCCACATCAATGACACGGAACGGAGCTAATGATTTTTGTGGAGGTGAAAACAAACTGTGACATATGATTCAGGGTGGCGATCATGAATGGATGAAGGATAATGTATGGCAGTGGATGGGACACGGTTGACACTTTCAGAATGACCTCTCTTGAACATATAACGACACTGATGCGATGGATCGGTAGCATTACCCCAAAATGTGGATGGTTTGGCGAGGACCATGGTGAAGAGACCGGTGAATGAAACAACCCAACCCGATGTGGTACGGAAGAAAAGTGTCATGTTCAAGAGCGACTTGCTACCATTGAGCTTTGATGTTCTCCCAATTTTTCCCCAGTCATTTCTGACCAGTACCTCTTTATTTTTGTCAAGCTTGAGGAGGATAACATATGCTTGTTCTATAACCTGCCCTTCGGGCAAGCCCATCGCTATGATTTAACGAGCTTAGCAATAGGGAAACCCGTTCTCGTCTAAAGACAAGTTGGTCGCTATTTAATCATTTTAACGAGTCTAACGACAAGGAAAACTCGGTCCTTTTCATTTTTAGAGAGTCTGAAAAGGTACAGAAAGTTAACTCCATAATTCCTTTTTCGTCATCTAATCCCTTAAGTCCGAAAAAGTATAAAACAATACAGAAGGGATGAATTTTCGATTGCTTTAACAAGCCGAACAAAACAAGCGCTTGATCTTTTTGTGCAATAATCCCTCAGGTCCAAAAAGATTAAAATCTAGAGGAGGGATAGCTCTTCCGGTCGCTTTAACGAGCTGGAAGGCCAAAACTCGGCAAACTTTTCATATTTTACGAGTCAGTGAAAAGAGCTCAAAGAAGACTCGTCTTTTGAGGAACGAGTGATAAACAGGGATAGCAGCAGATTCCAGGTACAAGTTGGAATATTCCAATCACGGCAGTGTCACAAGGATGGCTAAGTGAAATCACTCTTCGCAGCTATTCCTCAAAATGGGTAAACAAACATATGGAGATGGACGATCGGCCAAATGAAAAGTGGAGGTGACGGTGCACAAACACGACCAAGGCTTTTATGGCTGATGGATTTACGATCTCAAAAGGTTATTTACCGGGATAGGTTCTTTTTTTAGATAAAAATGAGCTTAAACTCTGGAGGGAACATTGCTCACTGCTTTTATTTAATTTTTAACGAGCATGAAGACCACGTTAAAACTGCTCGGATCTTGCGTTTATTTTTTAACGAGCATGAACTATGTGCTAAAACTGCTCGAAATACCAGTCATAAAATAAGAATGCCTCCTCTAAGGTTCCATTTTTTATAGAGCTTGCACCTTACCAAAGCTATGCTCCAACTCATCCTTCCTTTATGTAAGTTCGGAAAACAGTTAATCTTAAAACCAGATAAATAACTGCCCCTAGCTTACACTCCAAAAGGTTTGCATGCCCCCAGGTATAGGATAGAATTTCGAGGCTGCCCCTCCTCTCCCCCACCTCTGCTTTTCTTTGGGTGTTCACAGCTACTTGTCATCTTGCCAATCTAATGTTAACGATACTAGTCTTCTCGTCATTTTAAGGGGTCTTACGCGGTACTCAGTCTTCCCGTCGGCCCTACTTTTAACGAACAGCTATTTGTGACAAGAGAAGAACACTACTCAAAGACAAAACATTGGTATTATTGAGGGAGGCTTGCCTCTTTCTTATTATCCGAAGAGGGTTCTATTTGCTGCCGCAAATCAATCTCTTTCTTCGGCGATGTCTATCATCAGGTTACTAAAAATGGCGACCACCTGTTGCAGCAATAGAATCTCTTTCTTTGGAGGCTGCCCCTACTTATCCTTCAAAACATTTGTTTTAATGGGTGAGGCTTGCTTTTCCCCAAAGATGGTTACTACTTGCTACCGCAAATGGTCCCCTTCCTCGGTATCCTGATTATCTAGACAAGGGGAGCGAGAAGCTGATTATCTCACTCGCATAACTTTGACAAAAGAATATTATTCTAGAACAACCCCTCTTCCACCGCCGGACGGGGTACGGACTAGTCCATTCTTCTACGGAAATTCTACCTTATACCCAGGGTTTCTTCTGCCCGAAGCAGACCAGGGTGCATGCCCCCTGGGTTCCAGTCTTTCTTTCCGAATCACTCGCACTCATCGGGAAGGAGGACTGGGGGTGGAGGCGAATCCTGAGTGAACAGACCATTTAGGATTGGTATTTGACTATTTGCGATGCGAGATCCCGGAAATGAAAGTTGGTCTACGAGCTTGACCATCCTTCCTTCGTGTGGAAAACACATTACTCTAAAGAGTGAGGAGACTATCGCTCCCATGCAATAAATATAGTCACGTCCAAGGATTAGGTTATAATCCAAGGGTCCTTGGACGACCATCACGTTCAAATTAACGGTCTTCCCCTTCAATGTAACAGGCACATTGGGGAGGATTCCTAATGGTCGACTGGTTCCTTTATCAAAACCTGAGAGATTTCTTAACTCAGGTAAAAGCGCCGGGGAACCCAGTGCTTTCCAAGCAACAGAGGAAAGGATACTCACAGACGCCCCTTCATCAATGATAGTACCAGCCATAATCATTCTATAGATCTGGACAATGATTCTGAATGGTATACTGGCTGGTAACCGGGGTCTGCCTAGTTGATTCCAATCAAAGGATACAACCAGGTTGCTTGGTGGTGGGACCGAATATACGGCCGGGTATGACCCTGATGATGTTCCTTGCTGCGATAAAGGAATGGGCGCATTGCCCTGACGCTCATCAGAGTCGGTGTTGATGAAAAGAACCTAGATGGTGTCATCCTTATTCTCTTCAGTGAGGGTGTCGCATGAAGATGACTCTTCGGCGACGGTGTCATTTGCAGATGAAACTTCTGAAGGTAGAACCGGGTCAACTGCCGTATCGACCTTTGGACTTTCGTCCGGTCTGGATTCAGTAGGTTCATTTTCAGTGACTGACGCTTCAGCCGACCACTTGAGCGGGCCAACTGTATTTTCAACCAACGAAGGACTTGGCACGAGTTTTTTGTATCCAGGAGGAAGTTTTACCGGTGAAACCGGACGATCTTCCAAAACTCTCTTCGCTTCGTCTAAGAAGGGACAACGGTGGATGGCATGACTGCCTTCACACAACATACAGGGGAATCTTACTCCCCCTTTTTGTCTTGATCCTTCACTTTTGCTGGTTGATGGAAAGCAATCAACTTGATTGTCAGAGGTTGATGCCCCCGAATTGTGCAGACGAGGGGACCAGTCCCTTAGTATCCGGGGAATACAGGGACAATCTCTGTGGAAATGGTCTCCTCTACATATGACACATGGCGATTTAGGCCCGGTCGGTGCAGTGTGTGAGTTTTTGTCAGCTGTCTTCTGCTTGCCCCCACTCGCCTTCGCCATAGGCTCCTTCTGCTTCTTTTCTCTCTTCTTCTTTTCCTTCTTCTCCTTGGGAGGTTGACTTTTGCCAGCTCTACCTTGCGAAGATGAAGGATCGGAGGAAGTATTGTAAGAAGTGGAAGGCTGGTGGGTAGTTCTAGACTGTTCTGACTGTTGATTCGACTGTTCAGGATTAGTGGCGATCTGGACTACATTAGTTGAAAAGAGCCATACAGGTAGGCCAATTGTCAATCCTGGAAGTGACAATGTCACCATATGAGGCGCACCAACATCTCCCCAAGAGGAGAAGGGATTTGGATTTCCGCCAAGGTTGCATCCTTGGTTGGTGGGCTCCATACTTTTCAACTGAAAGATCAACGTGGGAATAATAGGTGATTTTGTTCCGCTTAAAATAAATTTTATTAACGACGCTTTTAGACACAAACTTGCTTTTTCATGTTTTAAGAGTCGAGAAAAAGCTAAAGATGACTCTAGTCGCCTTCGATGTATTAACGAGCCCGAAGTGACAAATGCTCGGTTGGACTTTTTCAGTTATAGAGTTTGAAAAAGGCCAAAAGAAACTGCTCTGGAGTTCTAGGCAGAGGGTGTGCCAAACTTTTCGCGAAACCACAGAATACGTTTTACGGTACAGGTGGTCGATCTTCGTGAATGCTGTGTTCACTACATCGCGATCAGTAGGGCGGTCGACACGGCTTCGTATGGATAAAGGATAATTGCCTATAGGGGTCTCCCAATATATACGCGACGGTACGTGGGAGCACAAGTCCGTGTTAGTGCTACTGACCCTCAGGAGGAATCACCCACCTTCGTAGAGATCGACAGTCACTATGTTTAACGACGCCGGAACACGTCTCTACCTAGACCTCTAGATGTTTGCGTTATGTTACAAAGCGTTGTTATGTAAATTGGATTTATTTTAATGTTGATCTTGCTTAGCAGTTTGCCTTTAAGGATCACCACGAGATGTATGTATACAACTTCCTAAATGCAATCTAAGATGAGAAGCAAAACTTTTCAATCTTTCAACTTTGAAAACCTTAATCTACTGAGGGAAAAGAAAGACATCAACTTTTCTCACAGATCATAGAACACACACTAAATGCATTTTTTCCTAAATCACATGCAAACTGTCAATAATGCACATGCACAATGCAGATATTTCTTTTCTTTTTCCTTAATGTTGATGTAAGACAAAAAGGAAACTGTTGTATAATTTTGAATCTAATTTCAAGCGAAAGTAAACAAGCTTGTCCAAAATCAAAAGACACCTTAAGATCGACTTGTTTAGACACTGGAAATGTATAGATTCAAACCATAAAATGAAAAACAAACAAACTCAAACAGCCATGAACAGTAATAAAACTAGCTCTTAAGATCACAAAGACACTTTTACAGTTCAGGATCTAAGAGACCACAGCTATACTGGTTTGCTTTTCACAATGGGAAACTGTAACTGAAATAAGAAATACTGAAAGAACAATCACAGTTTCATCACACAACTGAGGCGGAATAATGTCAAGGAAAGTTGGTTTACAGCAAGTACTAATGACAAGCAATCAGCAACAAAATAACAGTGAAAACAGGGCCAAGACTCAGTGAGAAACCTCAGGAAGACATAGCCTAACTGGTTCAGCGCAGGCTCTGGTCTGTCAAACTGACTCTCAGCGCAGTTCCTGAAGGGAGTACCTGCGCTGAAATGCAGACTGCCTTTGGACAGCCTGCACTGAGACACGAGAGTTGCGTTTACAAGGGTTTCCGGGTCATAAAAAGCTCAAAAATTCACTGTTTTTTGCTGAAATAAAAAGCTATAGGTCAAGTACAAGCTAAGGGATGATCAAGAGGATGAAAAGCTATCACAAAGAGCACAAGAGTCTTTCGTAGATCAGCTCTCCAAATCATGAATCTGCTCAGAGAATGAGCAAGAGTAGCAGCCCCTCTACTTCGCTTCTGATATAGTCAAAAGCTTTTCGATTTGGTACTCTTTTGTTCAGGAAATGAATAGCAAAGATACTACAAACACCAACAAGATACTAGGTTCCCCAGCGGAGTCGCCAGTTTGTTGTGGGGAAAAGTATCCAACTCGGAATGACCCTATCCCTACTCTAAGGGTGATAGTTCCTTAGCAACAACTGAAAGTAAAGCTTTGATATTTTTCCTTTATGAAAGTACAGAGAAGAAAGAAAAGATTGACCAACCAATGTCTTTCGCTTTTGTCGATCCTGTCTGCTCTCTTTGCCTCTTGTTCCCAGCTCCTTGCTCCCTTTGCCGGCCCAGCTACACAAAGATCCTGCAAAAAAAAAGAGAGGGAAACTACAAGAAACATGTACTCATAACTGATGCATGGATTAGAATGGATCAAATATACAGATAAAAACAATACATCATTGCAATACAAGTATATAGGAGAACATCAAAGCTTTATTGATAGAAGAAAAAGGTTCTGAGAAGGTTACAACCATAAGAGGCTCCAATCCAGCAGCACCTCCCCAGCAGCAAGAAATCTCCTCTTCTCCTCTATAAAAGCAATCACCCAATAGCTCTAACTGTAAACCAACAGCACTTCCTTACTTTGCACAAAATTCCAGCCTCCCTAGACCTCATAGAAGAGCTCTATATATAGGGTAGAAGGAGAAAGGATGAGTCAGCTTGAGACTGACATAAAGCTGCCTTGTGTCCTCTCCCTCTTCAGTTAAACTTCAGTTCTTGAGTCCACTTGGAGATCCTTGCTTCCACATGGAGATCAAGTACCTCTTACTCATCACAGGGCGAATTCCTCGAACCAAGTGTCAGTTTGGAAGCTTCCAGGGCAATTGACACCTTGCAGAATGACTGTGCCACTTGGCCAATCTCGCCCAGCGCAGGTAGCCTTCATTGGTTTTGACTTTCAGCGCAGGTACAAGGAGGAGCAGTTGACATTCAGCGCAGATGCTCAGTGGAGCAGCTGACATGATCCGAAAATAGCCTGTTTTTGAGTGTTTTCAGGTGGAGAACTGATAGGAAGTGCTGTGGTTTGCTGACCTTGTTCCTCTAGGGGTAAGAACAACATGTTTAGGGGCTGAGGATCCCTGTAATTATTGACATTTCATGCTCCATGCTGCGAGGCACAAAAATGTCTATAACAATGCTAGCATGGCTAGCTATGAGGAAGGATACAGAAGCTCCTTAGAGAGTTGTTTGAGCATGATTTGGATATGACAAGGTTACATTTAGGACCGAGATATTCTCACATATTGAGATAGTCCAGCGGTTCGAAACAAAGCTAAATCTTGTGGTTGGCACCTCCTTTTGAGGGAGGATGATTATGATATCCTTTTGTAATTTATATGATTATATATGATCTGACATTATATTTGATTTGTTTTTGTGTATGAACATGAAACAACTGCTATTGAGTCAAGTAGATTTTAGATATTATCACAAAGGGATTACCAAAGAGAAATTTCTTGGTTTTCAGAGAGCATCCCCTTCAGATGAAGGGTAGCACTAATCGAGGACACTAAGGCAACTCTTCCTACCCTGTTTGAGCTCCCAAGTTGACGAATAGAGATGGAGGGATCCTAGGGTTGAGGGACCTCTGGAAAATAGGGTGTTACCCCTATCTGTTACCCATAGGGTTGGAGTAGTATCTCACCCTATCTTGGTATTTGCAGAGTATACCCCAGTTGGCATCATACCCACAAGTCCAACTTATTGGGAGTATCGCTCCTCATCTGGCCAACGAGGTGAGAGTGTACTTAGGGGTGTACAACCCAAGGTGATTATGATGCAAATGTTCTACCACTTGAATGGGTCATTGATGGGAAGGTCAGTAGGCAACAGGATGGGTTAATATGACCCAGTATGATTCCAAGTTGAGGGTGAAGTTCCCAGATGAAATTCTAGGGTTGAGCATTTACTGCCATATGTGATGAGTTATCCTATTGGTCGGTATGGGTGGAAGTCATTGCTTCCTAATGTGATTCCATATTGACATGTTCTCCATGATGATATTCTCTTCGATGAAAACATTACAGGTATCAGCCCAATGGCAGAGATTCTAGATAGCAGCCTGATGGATAAAGGGTGGTATCTTGAGCTCCCCTCGAGTAATAGATTCTTCTTCGTCTAGATCCGAGAATGTTCAATGTACGAGAAAGAACAATCAAGAGATAAAAAGGAGTAAGCAAGGGCTATATCGAGATGTACAATGATGATTTGTGATGGACATGGCACGATGACTACATGAAAAATATGATATGTGATGATATATTGTTCAATGGACAAATATTAGCAAGTGGAATTCTCCCTAATTGAGAGGGAGTGTTAATTTTGGGAATTGTGGTAAAATTCCACCTTGTAGAGCTCAAAGAACTAATATAATGGTTGCATTAATTCCCCTTTTTGAGAGGACCAAAATAGACCTAAAGATCACCCAATTTGGTTAAGAAAAAGTTGAATTATGAATTATTTTATTCAAACATGTATTCTGGAATGGGTTGGCTCTAATCACATGAGTAACTGCTTCAGTCAGACTTAACCCCAAGTGAACCCTCAGGAAATCCTATAAATAGAATATACCTAAATATAATTTGTATACATATTCTCTTCTCTTTTGTCTTGGTTCACATAGGTTCGACGGAAGGAGTTCGCTCAAGGGTCCAAAATCATAGGCAAAATGTTCAGTCTGGGTTAGGGTCTTCTGGATCTAATCATTGGCATAGAACAAGGCATTCTGGTCCCTGGACACTAGCGCATAAGCCTATGAGAGTGACTATATACCCTTGGATTCTATCACAGAGGCTTATGGGAGCGACTATAGATTTATAGGCAGATTGAAAGGTTCAAGTCCCCGATCACTCACATATTATTGTCTTGAGAGCAACTAGGACATCTCAGTCACTCGCACAACAACTATAAGGGAGTGACTCTGGGATTTAGGTGTCTTGTGCCATAGTCGCATGCATAAATACTTCTTGAGAGAGACCGCGGTCAAAGTCGCCTGTATACAATGACTGAGAGAGAGACTAGGGTGTTTCGGTTGCACATAAACAATTTTGATGAGAGTGACTCAAGGTTAGATCTAGCATTTGACATCTCGACTTCAGTTGACTTCAGTGATATGGTAGATATAAGTTTTTGTAGATTTGATTTGTTAGTATCTACTGCAAACATATGTATTGGGCTCATTAACAGTTACAATAGTGCTTAGTAGCATTCGACACAATGACAAAAATATACAACAGTTGACATCTATTTGTGACAGCACATTAGAACCATCAGTATGAGGATTTTGATTCCTAGCATGATTAGATTTGTTTCATGAATATCATTATTGTTTTGCTTCATAGATAAATTTATTCATCATTCTACTCTCTTTTGTTGCATCATTTGATTACGGTCTAAGAAGAAAAATATTTGCAACAATTTTCCTCATAGTGGGTTTTGCCCTGGTCTCAAACCAATCCTGGTGTCTCTATATGTGTGCATGCTTTCTTCTACTATTCCTTTTATGTTCCGCTACATTGATGATGATGGTGATGTTGTTTCTTTATATGTTATTGCACATGTTGATGTATAATGGTGTAGATATGAAAAATGTAATGATGATATGGGGTGAACTTAATGTATTAATGATGAAATGCAACTATCATAGAAAAGAACAATGTCGCCTATGAAAAATTAACATATCTTGTGTTGCAAGATTCAAATTTGTGTCAAGTTTAGAGGTCAAAATTTCTTATATTTAGTGGTCAAATGAGTGTGCTTTTCACCAAGGGTCACCTCTAATGATGGGGTTGAGTTATCCTTCTTGGAGTCTACAAAAACAAATAAAAAATTGAATTTCCCTTTGAATATTTATAATTTCTTTTGTTGATTTTGAAGGATCCTAAGCATGCGAGATTACCTCTCGATGCTACAAAAATCAGCACTCCCTCTTAGAGAGTGAGGTATTCTCTCGCAATAGATTTGTCTTTAACAAGGAATTTTCCTTCATAAGAAAAATTTAATGAGCTTGTCATAATGACCCATGTATTTAAATATCCAGGGCGAGCCATGATCCTTTATGACTCTTCAAAAAATCTATAAAACTCTTTTGGTCATGACCTTAGCCTAGGCATCAAATCTTTTTAACTTCTTAAGATAATTATCCTTTGAACTATTCACCTTTCTGGTCAGAGTCCTTTGTGACCTACCCAAGTCCTTCCGTTATTTAAAGGAGAGTTTCATCTATCTCCCTTGGTTTACATAGTCAAGTCCTTATGCCAGCTGAGTCCTTTTGGATTCTATGGAGAAGATATATCTAATATTAGTTTCCATGGAACATTCACTTTTGGTCAACCTCACCAAGTCCTTCTAGCTTCAAAAGTGAATGTATACATATTTTCTTAGTCAAAATCCTTTATGACCCATCCAATATAGTTTTTGGCTTCCTCATCATTCTTTTCAATGAGGGAGACATCTAGCATCAAACTAAGCTAAAATTTATCCAAAATTTATTCATTCGTGAGTATGTAATAGAGCTCAATTAATCCTTGCTTCATAATTTCTTTAATTTAGTGATATGGTCATTGCTTTTTGTAAAGTCTCACTTGTTTCCTAAGATATATCATAAGTACTAATGTACCATATATGTATATTAACTTGAAATGTTCAATTCTGAGATATTTGGTCCATCAATATGGATTTGTAATTCAACAAAAAATTGTACAAAATCCTTCATCTTGAAGTCTCCCTTGTGTTAATCTTGGTTTCTCCCTCTTACTTCAGAGACCATATTAGCAATGTTCCTACAAAATTTATTCAAGTATCATAAAAGAAACAATTATTATTTGTGTAAAGTGATACAAGAAAAAAAGAAAGGAATGTAAGGAAAAACAAATAATAGTCAAGATGGAAGGATATATATTACTTATATTTTGAGAGTTGTACGAACGTTTTTATTTGATCTTTCCTCCTTGTAGATATTCTTCAAATTCTTCTATGATTCTTATATAATATTCCAAACCTAATTCTAGAATTTACTTTCTAGAAGATTTCAATAGGTTGTATGTTTCCTTTAGAAATTAATTCCTTTTGATCATCTATGATCCTAAGTATTTATATATCATTTTATTTTTCTTTGTAGGAAATTCCTTCTTCCTACTACACTTCCTTGTACTACAACAATCCTTAAAAATTTTCCTTTTATTATATCAATAATAAGAATAAAGTACCAATGATTCAACTAATAGAATAATAAATATCTAAGAAGTAAGGATGGGAAGAACATAAATACTTATCTTTCAATTATCAAATTCTTCAAATGAAGAATTTATTTGACTTCTTTAGAGGTGGCTTCACATCATTATTTTATTCATTAACATTGGCCATAGAATATTGTGCATTTTCCTTCCTCTTTCTTTCAGGGCATCGTGATGCATAGTGACCAATATTATGAAAGATGCAACATTTGAATTTTGATATGTCTTTCTTATTTTGATATGATCTATTTGGACTTCTTTCATAAAATTTTCCAGTGTTCTTGTTGTCAAATTTTCCAAAGTTCCTCTTATTAAATTTTCTATGATTCCTCCCTTTATTTTTGTGAGAAACAAGGGCTTGAGTCTCCTTGTGTTGAGGTTCATTTTTAACTTGTGACCTAATTTATTCTTGAATACAATCATCCCACATATCATCAAATGATGGTAGTTTTCCACGTGCATAAACTCCTTGAATGAATGGTTTCCATGGTGAAGGAAAGCCACAAAGAGAAACTATAACTAATTATGAATCTTGAATTTTCTGATCATTGGCTATAAGTTCATCTTTGATTTGAGTTATTTAAATAAGATAAGATGTGATAGAATCTGATTTAGTCATTTTAATATTGAAAAGATAATTCTTCAAGGCTAATTTGTTGTTATTATTATTTCTTGCATATAGCTTTGTTAGGGAATTGTACATTTCTTTGGCACTCTTTATTCCTTTAACATGAAGAATCATGTGGTATTTTATAGAGTATACTATAATCCTCTTTTCTTTTGCCTCACTCTTTTTGAATTTTTCCTTCTACTCAACTCCCTTTGGTTCTGGAATATATTTTTCCACATGACCTAGAAAGTCATTTTCTTCCAAGATGAGAAGTACTCAAGTTTTCCAAGATTCATAGTTGATTGCACCTTGCAATATGTCCTCACTTCTGAGGTTTGGATCCATTATTCAAACTACGAGGAATCAAATGTTTGAGAACCCTCTTTCTCTAGGACTGACTTAAAATTATTCAATTCTTTGCTTCTTATGGCTGCTCCTTCACCTAGGCTTTGATACTATGTTGATTTTTTGCTTATAATAGAAACTGAATTTTCTAATGTGATAATTAATTCCAATGATTTGTATTCTTAATTTTCCTTATGTCATTTGTATGATTAAGTAATTATAGGTAGAAAAATATCAGCTATAATGTAATAACCATATGTTCATAAAGAGACAACCAAACACAATAAGAGACACATGATTACATTAGAAAAACCCAACCTTTGGATAAGCCCAACAAACTTTTCTACTAAGGAGAATACAATCTTCAACAAATTTTACAATATAAATTGTCTAGAAATATGTGCCATTTTTTCAATCACAAATACAATTCAAACCTTGTCAAACTACCTACCGAGAAATTTGGCCTTCCCATAAAGGTCTGCTTGGAAACTCATATTTTCGTATCTTGTCTCCTTCACTTAAATGAACAGAAAATATCTTGTCTTGTGAGATTCAAATTCATGCAAAGTGGGGAGGTCAAATTGTCTTATATATAGTGGTCAAATGAGTGCCATTGTGACCAAGGGTAACCTCTCATGGTGGGACTAACTTAGGCTTTGTGGAGAATACATAAATAAATATAAAAAATGAATTTTTCTTTTAATATTTATAATTTATTTTATTTATTTTGAAGGATACTTAACATGCGAGATTACCTCCAAATGCTACAAAAATGAACACCATATACACAATATGGATGCATGCAACATGATTACATGTGTTATCACATTAATATATGTAGGTTTCATTTAGGAGGTCTTACAAAACACTATGGGAAATCAAATTGGACCAAAATATTGGGGTGTTAGGTAAAACCAATCATGGACACTTTACAACACCATTTCTATTCAAGTGCAACGAACATTCAAAATTATTTTACTGTTGCAAATTTACTATACGAAAAGTGCATTTATATGTCACTACAATATACTACTTCTTTTATTCCCACATAAAGGGTCTCGCGTTACCCTTGGACCAAACCTACCAAATTTTATCCTTCACAACTTGGATCCTTTGCCTCTCATCTTGGACACGCCAAGACAATTGTCCATCTCTGCTCAATCACAACCTTTTTTAACACTTAACATATTTAACTAAATCTTTAACATCTTTGTCTAGTCTTTATGTTGGATTGTTTCACTATTTATCTTGAATCTTCCCAACTTTAACTTGTAGTTGTTAGAGTAGTCAACTCCAATGAAAATACATTCACATATTAAGTTGATATACTTCCGATATATCTTTTACAAATTCTACAAAATTTCAAAGAGACAATTTACTTCACCATTGCCAAAAAATATTCTACAATCATCATTAATGAAGTCTTCATTAACATTACAACCATGCAAATTTTCTTATTATAAAACTTTGCTTCAACCTTCTCCAATTTCCTACATCATTTCTAAAAAAAAAAAACCTTTAATAATAATACAATAGACCAAATTCTATTAAAATAAATTTATAATGGAAAACATATTCCATAACATGTGAAGGAAATATAAAACCAATTACTTATATCCTTCCTACATCGTAGGACCACTATTAACAAATTTACTATAAACCAATAAAGAGGTTCTCATTGGTTGATATGAACGTAATCATGGTGACCACATATGAAAATCTCTTTATTTAATGCATATTAAATCTTATTAATTTACTTTTCCATGTTACTGCAACCATTGACCACACACTACTACACAAAGGGCACTTGTAGGACATTTTTTTAACACGAAAGAAATCTTTTGTCTTAAAAAGTCACTTTTTATTTTGGTTATTTTATATTAAAAATTAATATGAACTGAATATTCTTAAATATAAAATTTAAGACAAAAATAGTTTGAGACAAAAATATTTTAAGACAAAATTTTATATTTAAGACAAAAGAGTTTGAGACAAAAAATATTTTAAGACAAAACTATATATTTAAGACAAAAACAGTTTAAGACAAAAATGTTTTAAGACAAAAATTTATATTTAAGACAAAAATAGTTTGAGACAAAAACATTTTAAGACAAAAATTTATATTTAAGACAATGGTCACTTAAGATAATGACAATTAGGACAAAACTCATTTAATACAGTTAACAATTAAGATAAAATCATATCAATTTAACACAATGTTATCTAACACTTGCAAAATTGACTCTAACAGTGTGCCCTAAGTCCACCAACTTGTAGGCTACTACTG
This sequence comes from Pinus tabuliformis, assembly GCA_031772625.1. NCBI lineage: Eukaryota > Viridiplantae > Streptophyta > Pinopsida > Pinales > Pinaceae > Pinus > Pinus tabuliformis. The sequence continues at coordinate 464,851,471 of CM062814.1, forward strand.
TCTCGCGCCTACACCGTGGATTCTATTTCACTTACCATTCACGTTATCTTACATAAAGCTAAGGATTTGTTGGACTCTTCATTTGTGAGGGTAGTCAACTCTAAAGAATGCGATAACTTTTCCTAGCAAGATTTCCTGGATATCAATTCCTCTTATGTCCCTTCGATCTCTACTGATATGACTAGAGACAACTTCATTCGGGAAGTTTGCACAGAGATTCCATGAGTGAATAGGGGATAATTATATTTTTTATTTTTAAAAATAGATATTCAAACCACATGAAATTTAATCATATCAATTTCTTTCTTTTATATTATATTTTTCATTTTTATTAATCCTTTTTAATTAAATACAAAATTAGAATATGCTAAGTATATTAATTTTTTAATTAATTATAAAATTAAAATATAACATTTTGAAAAGTTAAAATATGTTTAACTAATTTTTAATTATTTAATTTAAAGTATATTTCTTTGAAAAATATATTAAAAGTTGCATAAAGATAATTTATATGGTCGCCCCTGAAGCAAGGGACCATTAAGCTTAACTACGATGGAGCGGACAAAGGCAACCTAGGCTCAGCGGGCTTTGGGGGGGCCTTCAGGAATGCTCAGGGGGAAATCTTGTGGATTTATGAGGGAAACATTGGTACCTCAACCAATAACACTGCCAAACTACACGGTCTGGAACACGAGATCACCATTGCAAAGCGCTGTAAGTTTAGCCCTCTAATTATCGAAGGTGATTCAACTCTAGCGATGAAAGTTAGTAGGAAACTTCAGAAGGGGATGGATACCGCTAAGGTATCAGATAATTGGCGTTTAAACAAAATGTTACAGAGAATCAAAAACAACATTGAAAGCATGGAAGGGATTCACTTCCAGGCAATCAAAAGAGAAGGGAACAAGTTGGCGAATAGGTTGGATAATGAAGGTACATCAGGTAACCTCTGGTTGCGATCAAGGTCATGGCATGACCTACAATACGGCGATCTCTGTCAGCACTATGAAGTAATCAATGCCAAGGACAACCAGAAAAACCAACATTAATCATTCGAGGATCCCAAATCACATCAATGATGGATCAAAAAATTTGGAGGGTTGCAGTTTTGATGATTATCTGTCGTGGGCCATCCTCTATTTGACAGTCGTGCTTTGTAATCCTTTTGCGGCTACACTCTCTAGTGGGGTCTCCGTCCTTATTTCCAATCAATCTTGTGAGGTACTCTCCCCACCACCTAACTCTGTTACCTCACACGCTCTAACTTCACTCCCCTTCCCTCATCTCCTCGCCCCTCGAAACTCTCCCACCCCTACTAATACCACCCCTCACCCTCTCCTTCCCATCATTCTGCTCGCTATGGTTCCTCGGTCTTACTGTCTCCTCCCTGTAATCAACCTTTTGTCCACCCCTTTCTCTCCCATGGCTCCCAAGCGTAGTTCTAGTTGTTATCACCAAAAAATTGATCATCTATCCTAATTTACTAGATGGATCAAAGTACACCATGCAAAGCCAATTACCATGCTCTCCTTCTTTGGCTACTACTATTTTCTTCTCCTTCCCTTTCCATTTCGCTTTGGATTTTCCATTGGGACGTTTGAATAGTGGCTTTCTGGACTGATCCTCTCTTTCATTCTTGCCCCTGTTCTCAATATGAATTTCTTTTATGCTGGCTGAATCAATAGTGGTTGGTACAAACAATAATAATGAATGCCTAATATAACTATGCAGTGAGCCAATATACTTAGTTACAACTTCAGGTGCATCAAGTGTAATACCCAAATTCAGTTCTTCCTTCCTAAATTCCTTTGTAAAACTCTGAACATCCTGCCCTTTGCCTTGCCTTAAATATTACCAATTCATCAAAGCTTTTTGCTTGTATCCTAAGGGATAAAACTATTCCTTTAATGCAGAAGTGAAATCAAACCATGAGGAAAAGCACTTACCCACATTTTTACTTCTTTGCAATTTTCTCTCCCACCAAACGAGAGCTGTGCTGCCCATCCATAGAGATGCCAACTAGATTTTCACCTCATCCTCTACAATTTTTTGAATCCTGCAATAAACCTCAATCTGCCTGATCCACTTATTAAGCTTCTATGTGTTACTTTCACCATTAAACACGGGGAGATCAAATTTAACATCTAATTTAAAAAAGGGTTTCGTAGATGCATCCTTTGGATTTCTCTGATTATGGTGGTGAGAGGAAGGAGAGCCTTCACTACCAGAAGGAGAAGGAGGGGGTTCTTCTCCACCATTCCCATGTGCTGAACCTTGTCCTTCTAGATTCCGCTCTTCTGATTTTTCCAATCTTAAAACCAACTGACTGGTGTTTTCTTCCATTGAATAGAAAGTCTTTCTGAAATTGTGCTCCTCTTCAATATGAGCTTCATCTTCAGCCATGTTTCTTCTCTAAGGTGCATGCCCTGCCTCTAGATCGAACGGTTATAGTTCCCCTTCGCCTATTTGAAGCTTGCTTCTTGTTAGCATACAAACATGCAATTCACATCTAAAGAGCCCTGCTCTGATACCACTTGATCCCGGATGTTTTCGCTTATAGATGTATAGAAAGAATCACATGTAAAATTTCAGTTTAACAAACAAATGTGCACATAAGAAAAGAAGAAGTAAACACATAAAAGGCACAAAATAAGCCACCAAGGCTTGATAATGGAGTTCGTCCAATTCGGACTACGTCTCCGAGCCTAGCTCAACAATGGGGAGGCCTTTCTTATTAAATGGCACGAAAGAAAATGATTACAATCTCAACTGTCGACAAGAGGCTTATACCTCCAATCTAAAAGATGGCTGTGAAATGGACGCCTGATATGGAGAGGTAAGAAGCACCAATGCATGCATAGAAATGAAAGGGGCTAGAGTCTTGTAAAACTATCTACACACAGACAAAGATGCTCTCTCAGCCTCCTACCAATGAAACAACGTGTTGCCAAAAATGCCTCCTCCCTGCTCTTTCCATCGATCGATTTTTTTTATAATGGGTTCTTTGGACAGAATCCCATTCAAAAAGGGGCTTGTCTGGTTCATAATAGAGGTCGGTGGCATGGAAGGATTGGTAGGCACAACTGACCCCCTAAAATAGTCCTTTTATCATTACCCTGATAAATACAAAAAAACCCCACAAAACCACTAAAATCTGGTAAAATCGGCTTTACTCAGACTTCAGAAAATATAAAATCGAGCTTATATTATTATTGAGTGTAGCCTGTTATCCATTTGGAAGCCGATCTGCTGATCTGATTTAGTCGGAGATCAGTGATCGGGGTTTCCTCAGCACCTTTCCTAAGTCTGCCTCTATGCATCCTTTGATTTCAATTTTGACTTTAAGGCTCAAAACCCATTTTCAAAGGAAAATCCTCATTTTCTTAAGGATCAAAGCAGACTTCCTTGTGTGATAACTTCATCATCCGGACTTGGATTGAAGTGTCATTCATGCCATTGGAATCAGGATGACAAGATCTACGCTCTGATCCTGAGTTGACTTCATCCCGATCACTTTGATTTCTGAGATTTTCCATGCCATTGTATCTGAAGATCCACCTGGATCATGGGTGCTGGGGAAGCCACAAAATTCTAAGGAAGAAGTAATGTGTGATTTCATGAATAAGAAAATTTTAAGGAAAAAAATAACATGGAACACCATGAGGAAAATTGGTATGAGCATGACAATAGACATATGCAAAAGAAAAAGGGTAAGTGGAATGTGACAAGATAACCAAGTAGGTTGGTTGATTCTGTAAGAAATGATGGAAAACAAAATGTAAAAATGGAGTTCTTTCAACCCTAGATTCATTTTCACTTGTGATTATATTTTGTGTACATGATTATGTTGACATAAAGATGTCGTTTTCATTGAAAAGTTTTGTTAGAAGTCATTATTATGGAATAACGGCAGAGGTACATTGTATAACAAGGAAAAGACACACAGGTGGAGTAAGTTCTTTGGACTCCTGTTGTGTATTAGGTGAAGCTCAACTAGAGCTCCAGATCGTGTATTTATTTGGGGGTGGAGGTACAAGCCGTTGGATACCCTTATTCCTTGTGGATATGTGCATGTGTTATACATATGTAAATCTGTATATGTTGTACGTGTCATGTGTGTCTTTGCGATATGTGTATGTGGCATCATGTTATGTGTACGTTGTATGGTGCCATACATGTTTGTATACATATTTGTTACTTGTCTAGGCCCATGTACTATGTATTGTTTCTGAGTGGAGGCAAGTTAGTCTCTATATTCCCAATATTTTTGTTAACAGAACATTGCCTAGTTTGGTAGTTCCCATAGTCATGAATGGGCTTCAGGGTGGAGGTGAGCCTTTGGATTCCCTTTTTTCTTTGGAAATATATCCAACATGACTATGGGGTGGGTACTTGGGAAGTTATCTTGGAGGGTACCTAGAGCCCTAGAGCAGCATGACTGTGGGGTGGGTACCTGGTTAGTTAGCCTAGAGGGTACTTAAATCATTGGAGCAACATGACTGTTGATTTGGCACCTTGATAAATAGTCTAAAGGGTACCTACATCTTGAGAGAGGCTACCTTGGATCGACACTTTGGTCGTGGAGGACATGTTATCGCTTGGGTGCTTTCTAGGATATGAAATCAACCCCATGTGCATTCAAAAATGAAGCCATAAAACCAAGATAAGTACTAATGCTTTATTGATATTTTGAATTTTTAAATTATGAGCATGATTTATGATAGTTTGGAATTTTTAGATTACTTGATGAAATGTTCCAGTTTATGATGAGTTGATTTATGCACTAACTTGGTTTGATGTAGGAATTATGGAAAATTTTGAGTCCACTGCAAACATAGACCACTAATAAGGTATAGTTTACATTCATTACATTTTCTTTAGGGTGAGTTTCATGGGATATGTGTTTCTATGATGCAGGAATAGACATGTGACAACTCACTTTAGATGAACAACAACAACACAAAAAAAGCCAAATATTTTAGGAAATGAGGCCATTGTGGGACACTAGCACCAGTGGTGCCAACAGATTCCCATAAGCATGTGATGACAGGTTTATGTTATTGAGGCAAGGATATTCCTTTGTTTTCAGGTCCCTATGATGCGAGGAAGCACAAAAGGGTGGTGACTATATTTCTCGAGTGATTGGTATGTAGAGAATAGAAGGCTAGAAAATAAATTGGTTTTTGGTCTTGAGCATAACTGATTAGGATCTGAAGCACATTGGGGGTGTGCCCAAAAACAATAAACCGGGAACTATTCATTGAATTAAAAGAAGCACAAGGATAGTAGTGTTGCACATTGGAGGAGAGAAACTCTCCAAGGAAAGGGAACAAATCCAAGATGGATTGAATATATAAAGTACCATAAGGTTACAAAAGGGGAAATTGGAAAATGTTTGAAATTATAGAGTGACAATTATCAAGTGGTTGGGTAAGCCACAATGCATAGAACATGTGATGTAAAAATTTGAAATGAGTTGTATATAAAACTCCATATCAATTTTGTTTAGTATTTTTTTATTTCATATGTTCATTGAACACCGAGGATGTTAATCCCCCCAGAGGGGAGGTTTACAACACCTTGATCACTTTTCACCTTTATAAATATTACAAATATTTTTACAAGCACATGGGATAAGGGAAAAAGAGATAGTGATTCCAAGACTTGGGAGGATATTTCTGCATAACCATATTTTTTTTTAGAACAAGCTTGAAGGCTGAAAAATGGCAGACAAAGGGGAAAAAGGTAAAATGGCATGAAGGTGATTGGCTTGCAAGACTAATTATTGATGATAGGGCCAGCCACCAAAAAAATCTAAGTATAAAGGACAGGTCGAATATTTTTTATTCATCCAGAGAATTTGGATCAGGATGGACACTAACAATCGAGAAGGACCATAAAAACTCAAGTTGAATATCTCATGGAGGGGGGGACACAGCTTTAGCTAAAAAGGCGGGTAGTCGAGTTCTCTAAGGCAGGTGCTTTGAGTTTATTTTTCTTGAAGCTTGGATAGCTCACTCGAAATGAGCAATCACAAGTGGGTCGCAACTATCTTGGAGAGAACCAACGTAATGCTTGGGAAAAAATGCGATGTTCTTGATTGTTTCTAGTCACATATATGGAATTTCCTTCAGGTGAGGATGGAAAACCTCTGGAGTCCCTGGGCTTCCACGATGGAGATTGCTCCTTGGAGCCCTGTCTTCTCAAGTCCTAGAAGATAAATCAAGGGTGACAACTACATAAGGAGCCAATGGTAACTTATCAAAGGTTTGGACGTGAGTATTTTCCCAAGCTTGATTGCCCTATTGGATTTAAAGAAGACAAATCATGTGTGCAATAAAATTGTTAGATTTAACCACACTATGCATGCATCACTAACAAACATGTATGAGTATGATATGTACACTAAAATTATAGGTATGTTATACAAAAATATCGTCACCATGATTATTTGCAGTCAGTATGGGTATATCATCACTTGTATTGTCCTCCTAAGCAAGTCTCAGACCTCAGCTCTTCAAATCAAGCTTTGGAAATGAGAGAAAGACATTAAAAATCAATGTAACTCTGGTTCCGCACTTTCTCTCATGGTCACCTGTGGTCCCGCACCTTCTGTGTACAACAACTGCGGACATGCCCGCTCTATCCCTAACGGTTTAGGTGCGGACCCCTGTGAAAGTCAAAAGGCACAAATTTTATCTTAAAAAACTCACTTTCGGTTAATTCTAGAGGTTTCTAGAAGGAATTTTGACGTGGATTGTTCGCTCTAAGGTGGTTCATGCATCCCAAAAGAGAAGGAGCTAATCCCTTGATGAGAGGAGCTATCCCTTTGAAGGAGGACCTAGTAACCTCCCTCCATTGCACTATAAATATAGGCATTGGGCTGGTTGCTAGAGGTTAGAAGCTGAACATTTTTTAGGGTAAATGCTAGTGAAATCAAGACTTCCTAGTTGAGCTTAAGAGGAGAGATCACACATCTTTTTGGCTTCATTAGGAAGTGAGTGAAACTTGTCAAAGTAGAGGAGACTTCTTGCTGGACCCTGGGAGGAGCTTGTACAACGTCAAGGCAAAGGTTGTAAAGTTCTTCTTCTTTTGAATTAATACAATCAAACTCATTTTTCTCAACAAGTATCTTATGTTATTTGTTTCATGGACTCCTTGAATTTCATGTTAAATATGTTTTATGCAATTGGCTTTTCAGGTGCTATTTAATTTGTTTTCCTTGTTTGTGATTGCAGATTCGCGAAAAGGAGCTCATTTGGATCAAAGGAGCGAGGGCATCCACAAGCTTGTGTTGGAACTAAGGTAGGCCCTAAAAACACTTGTTTGCTATTGTTTATCAAAGCATATTTAGAAAAAGATAGTGTCTGGTTGGTTTGCTTGTCATTAGGTCTTCTTTAGATTCTAGGAAGGTCTATCTTGTCCGCAAGATCGACTTATTCCGTGTGACAAAATGGCGACTCAACTGGGGACTTGATTGTTTTCCTTATTTTTACTTTGACTTGAGAAACTCTATTTTTGTTTCTGTTTTTGGCTTGTTGTGTGTAAAATTGGGTAGAGTTTGTAGATCCAAGGTTATTTTTCATTTTTCATAGCTTTGGGAGAGGACCGCACCCTAGCCGTTTGACACAGCGCGTACCTACCCGCAGCTTGGCTTTTAGCACAGAGTGGGACTGCACCTGTGCCAACTGTGGGCCTGCGAACCCTGTCAAAATTTTGAAAACCCTAAGATTTCCTCTATTAGTCAGCTTAGTTTGTCTTTAGAAATTGTTATTCACTGCCCAGACCTGCATATAACTTGTCAGAAGCTTTCCTTGGATTGATTTCGTTAGTGTTAGGGTTTTAGGTGAAATTCCTAGGAGTTTTGCTTGTTGGGTTTGTTTTTCATTTTGGTTGTGTAGTGGCTCTGAGCTTAGAAGCTGTAAGGACTTCAAATCACCTTAGTGTCTACCAGCTTTCTTATGAGTCTGACCATTTATGAAATCTCCCCTTGTTTGAGGAATCTGCTTTGAGTTTTCTCTTTACAAAACTTCGAAAGGCCTGCGTTTGAGAGTTTGGATTTTCATTTTCAAAAAGAAAACAAAATTGGTTTTTCTTGACTTATTTGTGATTCTGCATAAATTGGTCCTTAGCTTAGATCTAGCTAAGTAAAACATCCTTAAAAAAGACTTTTAGTAGGCTTTGACTTCAAATAGGTTTTTATAATTTGTAGATCTCAAAGTTAGTCATTTTCATTAGTTTTGAGTGTTTTTAAAAAAAATATAAAAAACTCTTTTGAAAACAAAAAGTTTGTTTTTTGTAGTGATTGAGTGCTTTGAAACGAAAAAGGGAAATTTTTGTGAAATAACTAGTTGTCTCATTTTGAGTGCTTTGGAAAGGAAAAGCTCTTCTTTTAATTTGTTTAATTGAGAAAGATTTGTGTTTACAAAGTATTTGCATTCTCAAACTCTTTCTTAGTTTAGAAGTTCATCGAAGAGAAAAAGATTGTTTAGATCATCTTAGGTGCATTTTTAGTGATTTTGAGTCGAGTCTTCATACCACGAGTTTCATCTCCGCACCTTTGGATTTAAACAAAAACCACTAAAATTAACGCTTAAAGTAAAATTCACCTAGTAACATTTTTATTTCTAGGGCTCTGATACACCAACTTAGCTTAGGCTAGTGTCTTGGAGTAGGAGAGTAATTAACTCTCCAAGGCAGTAAAAACAAACAAGTAGTTGTATCTTGTGGTAGGGAAGAAATCCAATTGTTGCATTTATGCTCTGGGAAAGCTCCTCTTAAAGGAGAAGCACGAGATCGTGTCCGAACCAGTGTGGGAATCAATCCTTCCTCATTGGGAACGACGCCAAATATTCACGTATTAAAAACGGTAAACCTCAGATTAATCATTGTCGAGGAGCCTGGGGTCACTTGTTGGTAAACCTTGGATTATGTCAAGGAGCATTCAAGGGGATTGAGCTTTCTACTCTGCCCTTGCGTTCGTATCGGATCGTAGACTGTTCCCCCAGGTGTATTTGTCTCAGTTGGTAACCTTAGTGGCCATATTCTTTAGGACTCTTCCTGAGGTGACAGTGGTAGGAAGATCCCACTGTACCTAGAGCAGACGTTGGCTAGACTCACTTGGATTTTCTGGGGGGTTCTCTTCACTCGAGACGGTTAAGTGGAGAAACTTGTGCCAGTCTATTCATTAAGCAAGTTGCCGGGGTAACTGTTCCAACCACCATTTCTGTATTGAACTCTGTGACGTTGGATTTCATCACCAATTAGTGTTTTCAGTCCAGAAAGTTACTGTTTGTGTGTGTTTGATCTCTTAGATTCTTTAGGCGTGTGATTCAAATTTTTTTGGTTCTTTAGAGACTTTAGGTGCTTTTCATTGAGATTTTACTTTATTTGCATGTGAATTAGTTAAAAGTTTTCAACTGTGGCTGAATTACCAAGACAGTCCCGTAGACTTCGGGACCAATCTCCTGAGTTTGTAAACGTGGCTGAGTTACTGAGGAAGTCCTGAAGACTTTGGGGCCAACCTCCTGAGGAAGTACCGAGCCAACTTGAAGGCTTAAAAGTCCTCGTAACTCCTAGAGACAGTAGATTTGGGTCACCTGAGGAAGGAGAATCTTCTTTGATAGTACATCCTAATTTTCAACCGTTAGTAGCAGATTATAATCCGCAGTCAGTGTCTGTTTCCGAAATTGCCGGTAGCTTTTCATCTACTAGTGATATAGGTGAAGAACCTGAAATATCCGAGCCTGAAAGTGAATTTGCTGCTACTCCGACATCGGGGTTTGTTTCTCCAGCTTTTAGTGGTCCTGGTTCACCTAGGGTAGAAAGAGTAATCACCCAAGATCTTCCTTCTGGACTTATTGCTATTTAAGAACTTGCTCCGGAAGAAGAAGTAGGCATCCCTATCCCTGAAAATCAACCTGTTATTGAACTAAGGGAGTGTGAATCAATTTTTTACAGTCCACCTAGGAGTAGTTCCTGGTACCTTTCTTTGACTAATTTTCTAGAAAACTCAGGGTTAAGTTTTTCACCACCTCGTGCTCCTTATCACCCAACACCTAGAGGTTTTTATACTCCCATCAATATGGCAGGACAGTCATCCATGTTTACTCAATCGCCCGAATATTTTTTGTACGGCGGTCCTTCTGTTCCCTCCGGGTATCAATCACTTTCTGGTACTTTTTCGGGAGCATCTCCTCAACCCATTGAGCAAGGGTTATTAACTAGAAACAATGGTACTAAGCCGTTGAGCGTAGAAGACATTCTTATGATGTCAGGTTCTATTCCCAATCCTCAACCTCAAGGTGGCCAGTTACCGCCTGGGGGGCAACCTCAAGGTACACAATTTGCATCTGGGGGGCAACCTCAAGGACAATACATACCTATGGGACAGTACGTTCCTCAAGGTCAACCCTAGACTTAATATGTACCCCAAGGTCAACCCCAGTATCAATTTATACCTCAAGGTCAACACCAGTATCAGTATGTGCCTCAAGGGTATCAACCCCAAGGTCAATACTCGAACCAAGGTTTCCAACCACCCCAAGGTCAAACGTTTGTTCAAGGAACGGGAAATGTACCTTTCAATTATCAATCCTACCCTCAACCCGGTTATGGTCCTCAGTATTCTCAACCAGTTATGGGTCAGTACCCCGGAATGAATATAGTGTGGGATCCATCGCAAACCCAACAGGTGTTGCAGCCAAGTGTACAGTTGTCATCTCAAACTGGACAACCTTTAGTTTCTGGTACACCCCCGCAACCAGTCCAGTCTAACATTCAAACTTTTGTACCTTCAGTAGTTTCTCAGTCTGGGCCTAGTACACCTCGTACTCCGCCTCAAACGACTGCTACAACTGCTGCAACATCTATTCAATCTACCCCACCTACTTCTGGAGTATCGATAGTTCTGATTTCTACTATTCCTGTATCTACTCCTCAGATATCTTTACCACCGTCTGGATCTACGATTCAAACTTCCGTTCAGATGCCTGTAGGAAAACCTGGTTTAAGTACGGTTGTCACAAGTCAACCATAATTCACCTATCAACCATACCAGGGACAGTACCAATTTGGTCCTGCTGTCCAGCAGCCAGTCTATCAGTATCAACCATATCCTGGGTACACTTATCAACAACCTCAACAACCCCAGTACGGTCCGGTTAATCCTGGTTTTCCGGGAGGATACAATATCCCGAACGCCATTCCCATTCCTAGTTATCCTGGATATCCTCCTCCTGGGGCTCATCTCATGACCCAGAGTTTTAGGGATCCTAATCGGCAGTTACCGTTTATCGCAACTTTGGACTTACCTGACTTGTCGCGCCTAATGAACAATCCCATTAAATATCTTCCGTTTTGGCCGCCAATGCCGAATAAGTTGCCCAGTGACATTCCTAAGTTCGAAGGTAAATCAGGAGAGGACCCGTCGAACCATGTGATGACTTACCACCTCTGGTGTGCATCTAACTCCATCACAGATGATTCAATCCGTCTTAGACTTTTCCAGCGCACTCTAATTGGTCTTGCGGCCAAGTGGTACATTGAGTTACCGCAAGGCACTTTTTATAATTTTAGTCAGTTAGCTACCTCGTTTTTCACTCATTTTTAGTTGCCAGTCCGATATGACAATGGCACGGAATTGTTAACTTCACTAAAACAATCGACATCCACTTACATTTCAGATCATATTCATGAGTGGAGACGTTGACGTCGTTTAGTGAAGTTATTTATTCCGGATCAAATCTTGGCTGAGTGGTTTGTAAAATCTTTGTTTCCAAAGATCACTGAAGATGTTGCTAAAGCCGGAGTTGTTACTGAGGAGCAAGTCATTTCTCAAGCACAGTACCTTGACTTGGTCTATACTCACTCGGGTACATTACACGAAAAAAATCCCCGATCTTCCCAAGCAAAATCAAATCACTGCAGCTCCTTCGGGATCTCATGTCGCCGATGGTATGATTGGCACGGTTAACACTAAAAGTAAGAAGAAGTCTTCGAAGAATTCTTCTCCCATTATAACCTTGCCTGATTCCCCAACAGGAGATTCTTGTGCAGAGATTTCCGCCGATATTCACGTTGTAGAGTCATCTACAGCCAAATCAAAATCCGGTGGGAAGAAGAAAGGAAAGAAGAAGAATAAAATGGACAAAAGTTCAAAGGAGAAACCTGAAAAGGCGGAATCCAATGATGAAAAGCGCAAACCTAGTTATCCTTGTCTCATTTGTGACGATGAACATTTTACAAGAGACTACCCTCATCGTGCAGAGGTTGCGAAAATTGTCAAGGGTTCCCAAACTCCTGCTGTTTTGAAGGATCCTTTTCCGACTCAAGACAGTAAGATGATAGGTTCATCCTCGAATGCCAATGAAGAACCCATACTGATGATGTCCCATGTTAGTATTGCGACTCGATCGCAAGATTATGGTAGTAAGAGTCCTGTTGATGGTAAAGAAGCAGAATCTTCTCATTCTAATCCATGAACCTCAGCTCCCGGTTCCGATCCACTACAGATCGAGAAACCTAATCCAGACTTGGTAATCAAACCGCTCGCCAAGGGTATACTTCGAAACTCAGCTTTCAATCCACATGCGAGAGCAGCTCAGAATTATAACATTGTTGAGGATTTAGTTGTTTCACCCTCAGTAATGTCGGCTTTGGAAGTGCTGCAATCATGCCCAGCACAATCTAAATTACTTTTGTCGGCTATAGGAGCTGTTGATGTTCAGGACCCGAACCTAATAATTTTCGATCTGGAAAATAGTACACCGCATTTTCCTCATCAAATGGCTTTCCAGATTCCAGTGATAGTAAAAAACAGGCCTATTCATCGGACTGTAATTGATGAGGGAGCCTCAACGTGTATTATGTCGATACAATGTTGGAGATCGCTTGGTTCTCCTTCGCTAAATAAATCCCCGACAATTCTAAAGGCCTTTGATGGTCATGGGTTTCATCCTTTTGGCATTCTATAGGATTTTCCTATAGGGGTTGAAGGAAAACCCATTAGTCTAGATGTGGAGGTGGTTGATGCCCCTCTAGATTACAACCTTCTCTTGGGTCGAAGTTGGTCTTACGCTATGACAGCGATCGTTTCATCGGTCTTTTGAGTAATAAAGTTTCCACGCAATGGAAAGATCGTAACAATAGACCAATTGGCTTACTTTTCATCCGACCCAGCCTCTTCGGAGAGTATTCAGCATGTTGGTAAAACAACTATCCCATATAAGGATGTTGGAGTAGGATTAGTTAAAGATGCCGGTTTACTAGAACTTTTCCTTTTCCTCCAATCAACGCATCATCTTCATTTGCAACCATTCATATGATTACATCAGACACCATTATTTATGATGATCCTTGGATTGTCCCTTCTGAATCTAAGATAGACTCATTTGGTAATTCCATGCCTTTGAGTCCATATGAAATTGCCTATGAAGCCGTGCAGTCATTTGCTGACCCGTGTTCAACCAAAAATGACTTAATGAATGTGGTCCGTGAGGAATCACTTTTCACATCAACCTTGGATTTAACCATGTTTTCTGAACTTGTTCACTCTGATGAGCAAATTCGTGAAATCCTATGTGTAGATGATTTACCATGGGAAGATCTCCATCACAGATCTTCGTTTTTACCTGAGGATGATCGTTTTGAAAATGATTTCTCATCAATTTTTACAACTGAATATGTCAAGGAACCTCAGAATCCAATGAAACATCCTGATTCAAAGTTAAATTTGGGAAACATCTCTCGAACTATTCCTATTGACATTTCGGTTAAGCCCGGAATTGTTGAGAACATTCATATAGGTGCCTCGTGTACAGATGACGAAATTCAATTATATAAGGCCCTATTTCAAGAATTTCGTGACGTGTTTGCCTGGTCCTATGAGGAAATTCCAGGAATTGATCCCACGATTGTTGTTCATGATATTAAGACTTACCCGGACGCTAAACCCGTCCGGCAACGTTTGCATCAGATTCACCCACGAAAAGCTGCTGCAATTAAAGAAGAAGTTGAAAAATTATTGAAAGCAGGTTTCATTTGTCCGATCCTGTTAACGGATTGGGTATCGAATATTGTTCCGGTTAACAAAAAGCAGGGAACAATAAGAATATGCATCGATTATAGGGACATTAATCGTGCCTATCCAAAGGACAATTACCCAACTCCATATATCGATCAAAGCATTGATGATTGTGCCGGTAGCGAAATATTTTCCTTTATGGACGGTTTTTCCGGATACAATCAAATCAACATTCTACCTGCCGATCAACCAAAAACGACTTTCATTTGACCATGGGGGACATTTTCTTATTGCAAATTACCTTTTGGGCTTAAGAATGCCGGAGCAACTTTTCAAAGGGCGATGTCTTATGCGTTTCATGACATCAAGCACATTGTGCAACCCTATCTCGATGACTTGCCTGCCCATTCATTACATCAAGCTGATCACCTCGTCCATTTACGAGCAATCTTTATGAGGTGTAGGCATTATCGTATTCGGTTGAACCCACACAAATGTGTCTTCTGTATATAAATGGTTTGATTGCTGGGGTTTGTAGTTTCGAAAGTCGGCATTCGTGTTGATCCCTCAAAGGTCGAAGCTATCATCAAATTGCCTCCTCCTTCGAGTCTTCGCCAACTCCAAAGTTTGCAGGGGAAAGCAAACTTTTTACGACGATTCATTCCTAACTACGCCGAGGTTACAAAGGGTTTTACCCGGTTGTTGAAACAGAATACTCCATTCTATTGGGACAAGATAGCTCAAAAATCTTTTGATGCACTCAAACACGCGTTGACCCATGCACCGTTGTTGCATCCTCCCAACTACAACCAGGATTACTTCTTGTATCTCGCTACTTCTCATTCCACCATTGGAATGGTCTTAGTTCAAGAAGATGAATCAGTAACTGAACATGTGATATATTACCTTAGTCGAACTTTAAATCAAACTGAGCTAAAATACTCACATGTGGAGAAATTGGCATTGGCAGCTGTTCAAGCTGTCCAACGTTTTCGTCACTACATTTTACTACGTAAAACTACAGTAATTTCGGATTGCAACCCTATGATCTACATTTTGACCAAGAAATTGCTAGGGGGAAATTACTCTAAATGGATCGTTATCCTGCAAGAGTTCGACTTGGAATTTGAGAAATCTAAGTCTAAGAAATCTTTAGCTTCTGCGGAGTTAATGTGTGACTTCCCGCGTGCAGACACGGAAACTGTGGCGGAGGAGCCCATTGCGGATGAATCCTTGTTTCTAATCAGCACTTTAGATCCGTGGTATGGGGATATCATCGTTAATCTCCAGACCCAATCCTTTCGGCCAGAAATTTCAAGGTCAGATCGCTGCAAAATTCAATTCCAGTCCCAAAAATTCAGGATTATTGGAGATACTCTTTATCGCCGTGGGGCGGACTCTATTTTTCGACATTGCTTAACTCACGAGGAAGCTGAAAGGGTTCTAAATTACTGTCACTCTGGAGCATGTGGCAGTCATATGTCTGGGTTTGCCACAGCCCAAAAGATATTGCGCGCTGGCTACTTCTGGCTGTCTTTATTTAAAGATTGTATTATGGCGGTCCGAAAATGACACAACTACCAGATTTTTTATCGTAAGATGCGCGCTCCACCTGCTCCTCTCCACCCTATAATTGCCATTGGTCCTTTTGCCAAATGGGGTATCGATTTTATTAAATGTAACCCTCACTCAGCCGGGGGGCATGCATATATCATCCTTGCGGTAGATTATTTTACTAAGTGGGCTGAGGTGATGCCTACATTTGAGGCAGATGGCAAGACAACTGCAATTTTCGTGTTCAATCATATAATTGCTAGGTTTGGTGTCCCACAAGTGATAATCACTGATCATGGGCGCCATTTTCGAAACGTTATGATGACCGAACTTACAGGCCAGCTTGGTTTACGTCACGATAGTTCAACCCCTTATTATCCACAAATGAATGGTCTGGTTGAATCTATCAACAAAGTTTTAGTTATCATGATCCAAAGAATCATTGGGATTCATCGGTCGAATTGGCACAACATGCTATTTTCAGAGCTTTGGGCGTACCGAACTTCAGTAAAAACATCAACAGGGTTCACTCCTTTCCAATTAGTCTATGGTTTGGAAGCCGTGTTACCCATTGAATGCGAAATCCTGTCACTGCAAATGGCCATCAAGTTACTTCCAGCCACTTCCGAAGAGGAAAAGCATTTGTTATACTTGGTTCAATTAGATGAGAATCGACATGATGCTGCATTGGCGATCGAGAATCATGCAAAACGAATGAAAGCTCAGTATATCTATGCATGGGGTAAGCCTCGGTCAAACAACGAACAACATTGCCGAGTATAGTGCAGTGATTGAGTTTTTGTCTGAATCTGTTTCATTTTGGATTCGGAGTTTGATAGAGAGGTTAGATTCTGAACTCGTTGTATTACAGCTTAATAGAGTGTATGCCATTAGAAATCCAGTGTTATTAAGATTATTTTTGAGAGTGCATCTCTTGGAACGTGAATTTGATTATATTGAATATCAGCATATTCCAAGATCTTTAAATACATTAGCAGATGCAATTGCTTCTCGAATGTTAAATAGACATTTGCAATAATCATACATGTAAATTTAAAACCATTCCCTAACATGATTTACAAGATAAGCCGGTAATAGTGATATATATATATATATATAGGAGTGTGTCAAAAATACATCGTCCTTGATCATAGGTTGAAAAACACCTTATGATCGGCAAAAATGATAAGTACAAAAAACAAAAATGTCATATGTGCCCACAATAGGCAATCATCCTATCACTGGTGATGATCTCTATAAGAAACCACTGCACGGGCCACCTTGTAAAGGAACCTCCTAAAAGGTCCCGGGACCCCAATCACATAGCGCTGAAGTCGACGAGGAATGTCGTCTATAGTGGTCTCAGGAATATCTCCTGTCAAGCGCTCGAGATGACCCTCCAACTCGGCCAAAACCTCTGTTGATTCGTCCTGTGGGGCTGGCGCGGGTGCAACTGGTTATTTCCTCTCGAAAGGCCAGAGAGTGGCTGGTCGTTGTGGACCCACATCTGCATTTTAAAATTTTTACTATCAGTTTTGAGACGATGGAAAAAATAACAAAAAAAATCAAAATAGAAAAAATGTTGAAAAGGATTGTACCTGACTCGTCCCACTGCTCTCCTGGTGGAAGAGCCATGTCTGGGTCACCACGAAAATCTATCCCAGCGTAAGGGAAGTCCTGAATAGAAAAGACCTAGTTTTCCAGCCATTGGAAATACTCAGGTTTGAATCGAGCAACCTCTATCCTCTTGTCCGGGTGACGGGCCATGACTGCGACCCATCGCATCAGTTTGGGCTCTCGAGGAAGCCCAGCTCCAATAGCAAGGTGCTGTAGGATCAGCATAGGAACCCTCTCTAGGCCAAAACTCATGACCAAAGCCCCATAACCAAAGGTCTTTAGTCGTCCGTTCTTGGCCCTGGTCAATTGGCCTTTCACATTGGCCAACACAGCATCGCACCAGTTGAATATGGTGCCTCAAAAGCAATCAACTACCATACGCATATGGGATCCGATGGAAATATGTAATGCGAAAACTTTGCAAAGTCTGGTGACAGTAAATGCAATCACCATGAGCTCAGGACAGGATATCGTCTTTATGTCTATCCCTTTGTCTCTAGCCTACCTGTTGCAATACTCTAGCCGGAGGCTATCGACAGACTGGCCACCTGGCCTAGTCCCGTGCAGAGTCAAGTCTTCACCTCTCTTAGGCAAACCAGTCAAGAAATAAATGTCCGCCGGCTCGATTTTGAGCTGGTGGCCACCGATGAAAAAACACTGGTCCTGTATGCTCCATCTGTCAACCAGCCACTGTAAGAAATCCACCTAAGCCCTCATGCCAGGAATGGCCCAAAATTTGTACAATCTGCACGCCCTCAAAGCATCAAGTGAAGGCTAATGATTCCATGTGGTAGCATCCACGTCCTCATGCTCTCGTTCATGCCAATCTAGCATGATGTACTCTCTGCATCAAGTATAAAGACAAATTAAAATGCTAGAAAATATTTTGTCTAGTCCATTTTTGAGAATTTTTGGGTTCAAAACCCTTGCGGCGGGGATCGCACCCTCCAGGTTAGACACAGTGCATGGGACCGCACTTTGTCTACACAGAAGGTGTGAACCCCGAGCTTTTTCCCAATAGAGAAAAAGTCGGGGTCCGTAGGCCCGCAATGGTAAACCTGCGGGCCCCCGCGCACGGGTTTTGTGCCTAAAAACCCTCCCAAAAAAAGAAATAAAGGACTAAAACAAAAAACTAAACGGTTAAAAATGAAGAGTGGGATGATGTGGATTACTTGGAGAAGACGGCGTTCGATTCCGACGGTTGGATTTTCCGAAATCTTCACGAGAAGTTTTCTGAGCAAAAGCACTATTTTCTCACCCAAACTCAAACGATAAAAATGAATCGACAAAGGCCCTTTTTATAAGTTTTTTGAGTAAATAAATTGCAAATTTGTTTAAGTTTCACTTTGAAAAGGTATTTTGCGACATTTT
This sequence comes from Pinus tabuliformis, assembly GCA_031772625.1. NCBI lineage: Eukaryota > Viridiplantae > Streptophyta > Pinopsida > Pinales > Pinaceae > Pinus > Pinus tabuliformis. Next base: position 464,870,036 of record CM062814.1, read on the forward strand.
TATCCATTTCAAACAGGTATGAGTAATGTTTGTGTTTTTGTGCAGAATAAAGGATTATTCAGGCGAAATCTATCATTTTCGACGAAAAAACATGTAGAGTCATCTTTAAGCTCTTTTCTGACTCCTAAAACATGAAAAGATTTCCGAGTGTTTCTTTTAAACTCGTTAAAACCAAATTAAAAGACGGTCCACTTACAGCTCTTTTCCGACTGTAAAAACATGAAAAGATTGCTGGGTTTTTGTCGTTTCAAATTCGATATCAGTCATAAAACGATGTGTCATTGATTGCTTTTTTACTTTTTTGGGTCAAGGGCACTAATGACGAAAGGTACTCCTTGGTCGTAAAAGATCAAGCGGTTCTCTCAAGTATTATTTATACTTTTCGGGCTTGGGAGACACAAATTTACGAAAAAGGTCAACCCTGGAGTCTTCTTAAGTTTTTTCAGACTCTCTAAAATTGAAAAACGCTGAGTTTCTCCTATACTGGACTCATTAAAATTTCACAGTGAAGGACCTGTTCAATTACAAACAGGAACGAACAACTCCTTCTTAGGGTTTGAATTTAAACTAATTTGGACTCATCCGAAGGATGAGCTTATAATCAAGCAAATGTTATCCTCCTCAAGCTTGTCAAAAATAAAGAGGTACTTGCCAGAAATGGTGGGGGAAAAGAGAGAAAAATGAGCCTGTTTGTCATACTTTGTAACCACTCTTGAACATGACAGTTTTATTCACCTGGGTTGGGAAATCCTTTGCCTAACAGTTGACCAAACCACATTGAAAGTCTTCAGCCGGTTTCTGGGTATTAACTTTGGGTCAATTGTCACCAAACCATCTGTTGTGTCGTTATGTGTTCAAGAGGTCACTGCCAATAAGCCATTCATCTGCAAAATATTTGTCATCCATATTGACCATCCCTCAGTCAGTCCTTGCAACTAAATTTCTTCAACTTGATCTATGATTTCAAGTTGTGGGCTTGCCTACGACAGATCGCTTTCTATCGACATCAGCTCATTATCTAGAAAGATGATCTAGAAATCGTCAGTACCTTGAGATCTGCATGCCTCAATGGCAGGTTTCTCGCCTTTGACGACAGTTTACATCATTGACTTTCGATCAAAGGATTCCGTGACATGTTCGACATCAACACATTTATTCGCATCTCATGGATTGTACTGGGTACATTAAGAGCCATTGACATCATTGGTGGTTTCTCTCACACTTGTTAACAGTTTACATCATTGACTGGTAATCAAGTGGTTTCTACCATGTTCGACATCAACACATTCATTCGCATGGATAAAATCGTACTGTTTCAGGAAGTAGAAATGAAAACCCTGGATCTAGTTTCCACAATCCAGGCTGCGAGGAATTTTGTATTCATTATATAATGGACTATTCATAAACAGATGGCTACGTCCATACTATGTCCACATGAGTCTATACTTGTGACGTTTTGCAAAATCATTCATGTATCAGAGTAGTAGTTAGTTTTCTAGTCATTTTTTATCTGAGTATGGGAATGCCTATCTCAGCGATGATATGATATCATATATATATCTTTCATTGAATGTTTTTACAGGTTCCAACCGGGCTCTCCACAAGATGATCCTCGAAATGATAAAGTACTTCACTCTTCCTAAATGATAAGAAATCCTCATCTACTACAGACTTCGTACTTTAGGGGGCAATCTGTTACACAAAAATATCGTCACCATGATTATTTGCAGTCAGTATGGGTCTATCATCACTTGTACTATCCTAAGCAAGTCTCAGACCTCAGCTCTTCAAATCAAGCTTTGGAAATGAGAGAAAGACATTAAAAATCAATGTAACTCTGGTTCCGCACTTTCTCTCATGGTCACCTGCGGTCCCGCACCTTCTGTGTACAACAACTGCGGACATGCCCGCTCTGTCCCTAACGGTGTAGGTGCGGACCCCTGTGAAAGTCAAAAGGCGCAAGTTTTATCTTAAAAAGCTCACTTTGGGTTAATTCTAGAGGTTTCTAGAAGGAATTTTGATGTGGATTGTTCGCTCTGAGGTGGTTCATGCATCCCAAAAGAGAAGGAGCTAATCCCTTGATGAGAGGAGATATCCCTTTGAAGGAGGACCTAGTAACCTCCCTCCATTGCACTATAAATACAGGGATTGGGCTGGTTTCTAGAGAGGTTAGAAGCTGAACATTTTTTAGGGTAAATGCTGGTGAAATCAAGACTTCCTAGTTGAGCTTAAGAGGAGAGATCACACATCTTTTTGGTTTCATTGGGAAGTGAGTGAAACTTGTCAAAGTAGAGGAGACTTCTTGCTGGACCCTGGGAGGAGCTTGTACAACGTCAAGGCAAAGGTTGTAAAGTTCTTCTTCTTTTGAATTAATACAATCAAACTCATTTTTCTCAACAAGTATCTTATGTTATTTGTTTCATGGACTCCTTGACTTTCATGTTAAATATGTTTTATGCAATTGGCTTTTCAGGTGCTATTTAATTTGTTTGCCTTGTTTGTGTTTGCAGATTCGCGAAAAGGAGCTCATTTGGGTCAAAGGAGCGAGGGCATCCACAAGCTTGCGTTGGACCTAAGGTAGGCCCTAAAAACACTTGTTTGCTATTGTTTATCAAATCATATTTAGAGAAAGATAGTGTTTGGTTGGTTTGCTTGTCATTAGGTCTTCTTTAGATTCTAGGAAGGTCTATCTTGTCCGCAAGATCGACTTATTCCGTGTGACAAGGTACATATAATAAGTAATGTTGATTTATTTCTTCTTGGAATAAGATATTTGGCTCATGTCCGATATGTATGGCTAGCATTGTGCAGGAGTTATGATACCTGCGTATTTATGATTCAGGTCATGTGATTTACAATACCATGCTTCAAATATATATTTTGATATGGTCTATATGGAGGAAACTTTGATTCTCTTATATTACAATGCTAAGTGTCCTCTTGACTGTGATGTTTGAATACATATGAATTTATCACAACATACCTGTCTATGCATGGTTACATGGTTAATTACGCATTGTTGTTAATTAAAGAAGTGGATTAATAGATATACATCAGTAGCCATGGATGTAGCTAGACATTAGAAATTTGTACGTTTAGACACAGTGTAGTTCCACAAGTTGCATAACTATACATGATATGGGAAAATAATATACATACCCCCCTTGACCTTGACATGATGTAATATCTATGTCTTATTAAGTCTGGACCACGAGGTATCAAATAAGAAAATGACCTCATGTCTAGCACTTGCGTGGTTTTGTTACTCAAGTTGGTAGCATGGTGCTTGTGGCATGAATTGAAAGGTTCATAGGAAATATACCTAATGTTTTGATGGTATCTTCATTAACATTGCTTGCTTCATGCAATGCATTTAGCACGCGGAATCTACAAAACCTATGTTCCTAATATCTTCTTGCAGAAGTTCTAATATATGGCTTTGCTAGTTACTACATAAATATTGGAGAAGCTCATCTTGGATAGTTACTAGAAATTCATTTTGAACATATGGCAACAACCATATACAATTTCTATAACTAAAAGTATCTTGTTTGAACCAGACCTATCAACTGCTCGCATTCGAATAATGTGTTGAGGTATTGTTACAATACTTTGTCATCAATAGATGTTAAACTCATAATAGGGAATTCAATTGTTTTCAACTTTTATAACTCATCCTATTTAACAAAAAACAAATGGTGGCCATTCCATAGCATGAGTCTTCTCATACCATGGTAATTTTATAACACATTCTATAGCAATTGGTAAGCATCATTTCACAACCATAAAATCTGCAGTCCAAATGGTGAAGAATGATATAACCACCACACCTATGCTAGGAACCAATGACTATCATAATTGATCAAACAAAATTAGGGGGCTAATAATAGGATTGTGCCATACGACAAAAGGGTTATCTCTATAAATTGAATTGTTGACAACTATGTGGGGGAAGTCATTAACAAAATATTGAAGCTAGTAGGGAGGATTCTATGACGGTGATCCTTGCTTGATATAGTTAGCTCTATTTCCTAGAAAGGTGCTAGGGTTTAGATACCCATATTTCACTCAAATACAATCACTCCTTTAGCAAAGCTCAAGTTCAAGTGTGATAATTATCAAATGTTGCCACAAATGAGTCTCTTAATGTAACTAATCACAGGTATGATGCATTGTTACAAACATTGTGCTTCCATATGAGAAAATTGTATTAAATAGTTGTAGAATAGTCTTCCTTTGTAATATAAGGTAGGGCTTCCTTGGGAAAAATGTTCAGGTTGTGAACAAAACCCTACAACAATGATTATGAAATCCTAGGAAAAACTTTCTATTGAAACTCAGGAAGATGTAATAGGTTCGCGAGTACAAATCCTTCTTGATTATCCATTTGCATTGACTCCCATGGAGTGATTTCTAATATCAAAGATTCAATCTTAGGAAAAATAATGTAGCTACTAAAAAATGTGTTTAGCTCAAAGAATATCTGAGATAATTTCTCAATCTTTCATAAACACATTTTCTAAAGTGTGAACTATAATTCAATTTCCAGTCAACAAGTGGTATGTTTTACATAACCCCATTACACCAGAGATGATCAAATATCCTTGTAGGATCATTACCAAACTATCCATCTAGTTCTTCACTACTAATATGCTAAAAATAGCAACAAGAAATTCCAATTTAAATTTTCCTTGAATTAAATTGTAATTATATTCTCATAGAAACTTGTAATAGTTAATTAAGGTTAAATTGACTTTATTGACTTAGGAAATTTGAGTTGGAAGTCTATCTAGAGTCAAGTAGAGTCATCCCTAAATTATATGGGCCTAGGTTGAGCTCCTTTGAGTTGTAATTAGATAACCCAGTCTAACTTAGTTATAGTCAGTTAAACTAGTTCTAACTATTGGAGAAACTAGTAGAGGTCTAGTAGTGGATTAGTGCACCAATGCATCACCAGTACCACACCAGTTAACTGAAGATTCACTCATAAATAATTCATGCATGCCAGTTCATATGAATACCCAATTGATATTAGAGTTCAGGGACAATGTATTATTAGTTGTATAATTTTCTGAGTTGTACAGATGGTGCATGCAATCAGTTGAGGACCTATGTTTGGATTGTGCAGTTATGGAGAGTGGATCTCCCAATTAAATATGGGTTAATTCCTCTAGGGATTGTGCAAGGAAGTAGGGGCTTGGGAAGCAACAGAATTACCTAAGTGCTGACTTGAGTTGGGTTGGGAGGCAGAGAGTTAGATTATACTAGTGCAAGAATTGTTCAGGTTGAACAAGCATTGTATTTTCTTCTCACATATTCTAGTTAATGAAAAATAGATAGTTGGGGTTTTGAGAAGTTTCTTTCCCTAGAAAAATATTGTTTTATGTGCAATTGAAATTCTTCCTTTTCTTCTTATTGTTTTCATCAATCAATTTTGGTTTTCTACTGAAGAGTAGAGTAGATTCTTGTCTTTTGTTTTAGCATATCACATAAGTTGTTGAATCTACGGGAAATATACATGGTATAGGAGCTGAAGAGAGTATAAAAGAGGAGAATTCGAGTTTTTTGTGTAGGAGAAAATCAAATTTGCAAGTTCATACCTCAGAGTAGCAATGTGTCATTCTATAGTTTGCAACTCGAGTATGCCTTGGAGGACAACTCAAATTACATAGCTTGGAAGGACAATATGGAGCCAGTGCTAGAAGACAATGGCCCCAAGGAATTCATATATCATGACATTCCTAAGCCTCCAACATCGGATGTTAAAGATCTAGCTGAATGGAGAAATTTTGTGGTAAAAGAGAGAAGAATTATCCTGGAAGGAGTTCGAGACCACATCTTCTCGAGTCTCCATGGCAAGGATACTCCATACTCAATGTGGAAGGAATTGACGGACCTATTTCAAAATAACAGTGACCATAGGAAATTAACACTGAAGGAAAAACTCGGAAAGATAAAAATGGAGAAGGGAAACTCTATTCCGAAGTAATTGACCAAGTTCACCAATTATCAGGATGAGCTTGGAAGTGTTGGGATCACTGTTTCCAAGGACAATATGGTGAGCCTATATCTTCTAGGACTTCCCAAGAGTTGCCATAATTGTCAGGACTTTATCAATGGGTTTGAGAAGATACCAGATCGGGAACAATTGTGGTCAGATTTGGTATAAGAAGAGATTCAGAAGAATACCAGAGAAGGATCCTTATCAAAGACTAATGATGAGGTGAAATTGTGCCTTAGTGGGTAAGGAAAATCAAGGGAAGGGGAAGGCATCCCATTTCAAATCAAATTTTTGTGATGGAGGCAAGAAGAAGGACATGTTGAAAGTCAAGTGCTTTGATTGTCACGAGATGGGACATTTTTCCACATAGTTTCTACTCAAGAAGGTCGATAAGAAGCCCTTAGGAGGAGCGGTAGGAGGTGAGGCTCTTGTCTCACAATTCGAACTAGAATTTACCCTCATCGCATGTATGGTATCATCGATGATGGGTAGTGTATGGTACCTGGATAGTGGAGCTTATTTCCACAAGACTAGTAACAAAGAGCTCTTTAGTAAATTGGAGGACAAGCATCTCCATATGCATATCGAGATGGGTGATGATGGAAGGTATAGTGCTACCGGGCTTGATATAGTTACCATTCAAAGGGATCCGGGCACTCCCCTCACTTAACAAGATGTTATGTATGTTCTTGGTTTAAAGAAGAACTTGGTATCTATTTCCATGTTGGACGATAGAGGCTATGGTGTGATCTTTAGTAAGGGAAAGGCATTCCTTCATCACATAACCACGGGACAGGTGAAGAGGATAGGGGTTCGAGTGAAGAATCTCTACAAGTTGGAAGTAGAAGATTATGTTGCCTTGAGCAGAAAGGTAGAGAAGGTGTAGAGCTAAGACATAGGTGAGTTGTGGCACAGGTAGTTGGGTCACCTGCTTCATGGCACTTTTAAAATCATGTAGCAAATTTCTACCGGTCTTTCCAAAGGTACACTAGAGCAAGTTGACACATGCAAAGGTTGTACTTTGGGAAAATACACCAAAGATTTATTTCATGAAAAAGACAATTGAGCATATGCAATCCTCAATCAAGTCCATTCATATGTGTGTGGACCATTCTCAATAGCTTCCACAACCAAGCATGAGTATTATGTTATATTTATTGATGATTTTTCAAGTAAATGTGGGATCTTCTTCATGCAGAAGAAATATCATAATTTTGAAAAGTTTTGTGAATTTAAAGCATTGGTCAAGAAAGATATTGGTAGGAAGGTTAAAGGTCTTAGGAGTGATAATGGTGGAGAGTATGTGTCAAATGAGTTTATAAATGTTTGTGCAGTAGAAGGCATTTGATGAGAGCTAACAACACCTCATAAACCACTGTAGAATGGGGTGGTTAAAAGGAAGAATACAAGAATAGTAGGGGAAGCATGGATGATGTTGCATGATCAGGGCCTACCACTACACTAGTGGGTTGATGCATTCAACACAGTTGTTTATTTTCATATCAAAAGCCCTCATCAAATTATTGGGATGAGTACACTGGAAGAGTATTTTTTAGGGAAGAAACCAGATGTCGGTCACTTTAGGATTTTTGGTTCATCAGTCTAGTGCCATGTAACTAAATATGCATGGAAGAATCTTGTGCCAACAATAGAGTTGGGGATATTTGTGGGGTACATTGATACACCTCACAACTATTGGGTGTACCTGCCAACCAACAGAGTGACAGTGGTTTGCAAGGTTGTAAAATGTGATGAAGAGAAGGCCATGAGATGTTCCCTTGAGAGAGATCTTTAGCTACATGCAGTTGAGGATATTTTAGCTCCTAAGGAGGAACCTCAGATTGATATGGAGTGGCCACATGCAGAGGATCAGGGAGTGGAGACACCCACTCATGCAGAGTCTTCCATAGATGGGATAATGTGCACCAGAGAGGCTGATAGGTTATTGCATGATGCGAGAAAGAAAGTGGGAGCACCCACATCATAGCGCAAACAGAGGAGGTCAATAGAGAGGTACACTGGATACATGGCTCTTATGAGCCGATGTGTTGAGACTAAGCCATCCTCTTTTGAGGAAGCAATGCAATAATCGGGATGTAGATATTTTTACAAGGGAATTGTCAAAATGAAAATTCAAGTTTCACAAAGGAAGGATTAGGGTAGCAGATAATCCTTTTCTTGTAGAGAGGGAGTGTTAAAAATAGCAACAAGAAATTCCAATTTAATTTGTCCTTGAATTAAATTGTAATTATATTCTCATAGGAACATGTAATAGTTAATTAAGTTAAGTTTACTTAATTGACTTAGGAAATTCAAGTTAGAAGTATGTCTAGAGTCATGTAGAGTGATCACTAAATTTTAGGGGCCCAGGTTGAGTTCTTTTGAATTGTAATTAGATAACTCAATCTAACTGAGTTATGGACAGTTAAACTAGTTCTAACTGTTGGAGGAACTAGTAGTGGAGTAGTGCATCACTAGTGCCGCACCAGTTAACTAAATATTCACTCATAATTAATTCATGCTCCTCATCCTAGTCCTCATGATGAACCTAAATCTAGGTTTGAAACGCGTCGACCCTTTCTTCTTTATGTGATTTCCCCAGAAAATCTGAGCATTATGTCATGAATCAAAAAAGCATAAAATCTGAGATTATATCCTTATACGGAAGGGATGTTGCAGTCAAAATTTGTCTTTTTGAACAAATAAGGTTGAAGATGGCCAAGAAGATTACAGACCTAATGTTTATTAAGTTTTACAGAGATGCTTCGGTAGTACTTGGTTTCGCTAAAATTAAGAATAAGCTCAGTTGTCTTAAAAAAATCATATCTTTTTAAGAGGTAGTATTTCCCTCGTTCGCTCTGAGATTTTGAGGATCAGAAAGGAGTTGGACTGATTGTCGAAAGAATTGCTTGGGCTACATTTAATTCTATCCAATTTCGTCTCCCCTTCGCTTTGGTCAAGAATTGATGAGGGTTTTTCTTTAAAAGCCATTCGTGTTGAGGAAGATGCTAAACTAAAACGATCCATGAAATTTCACAAGTTATGGAAGAGGCAAGAGCCAGCATCCAATATTTGTGATTCTCAGGATAAATGTTGCTGATGTTGCATCAGCGTTGATCAGTTATCTATGATGCATTCCTAAATATCAAGCAGTTCATTGCACTCATTTGAACAATGTGATGATGAAGATTCCTCTCGGTTTTCTAATTTAAACTTGGTGAAAGAACTTGAGTTGGCTTCGGTGGTTGTCTAGTCTAGCGTTAGTTCCAACGTTAGTGCTATGGGCCCTAGTCTTATTGCTCCAGTTGCACCTATGAATTACGTTGGCGAAAAATAGTTGGTTGAATCTCTTTCTCCTTCATCACTTGTTTCTTTCCCTTCTCCCTCTGGCATTTTTTCTCCTTCCTTCGTTCTGGTTCTTTTCTCTCCTCAACTTTGTGGCCGTAATGAGCAGCTCTAATCACCGATTTCTTTAGAAGGCTCCTTGCATTATTGTAAACCCCTTTCGCTATCGAGAGAATCCCCATTTCTGTCATCTTCTTTAGTTCAACGTTCTTCATTTCTGACCTTGATTTCCCATCAACCCCCTTCAAAATCAGGCAGATCCCCATCTCCATCATCTTCTCCAGCTCTTCCTTCTTCATTTCTGAGCTTGGTTTCCCATCAACCCCCTTCATAATCAGGTGGATCCCCATCTCTGTCGTCTTCTTCAGCTCTGCCTTCTTCATTTACGACCTTGGTTTATGTGAACCCTTCTTCTGATGACTCCTATAAGAATTCTTCTTCCCCAACTAGTAATAATAATTGGGATATTAATGTTCATTTTAATATTAATAATAGTAACTATATTATTAAAAGGAATTCCAATATTAATAATGATTATTTAACTTTTAATAAATGTAATATAGATATTAGTAATAATAGGCATATCAAAAATTGTGATGAATCTAATTCTACTAACTCTATTAACCTTAATCTTGATAACTCTAACATCCCAAGTCATTCTAGTAATATTAATAATTCTAATAAACCCTCCTTTTAAAAAAGTGAAAATATTTATTTTTGTAATCATAATAATAATTATCATTATTATTATTATTATTATTATTTAGCTTTCTCTTTTAATAATACGGTTTTTAATCTTTCCAAGTTCTCTTTTGATCCCCCAATCTAAAGTCTTCTGGAAAAGGGGTTGAATTTTTCTCTAGCCACTTGAAAGATTCCGATTGAGGATATCATTTGCTCCATTGAATCTGGCATCAAGGAATTCCCTGATCAATTTAAGAATGTCATTAGGAAATATTGTTCCATGATTTTGAGGAATGCTAGGCCGCATAAAATCAATATTAGCAAGGCGGAGATCGAAGCCCTGAAATATTTAAACAATAACGCTGAGGTTGTTTTCCTTAATGATGATAAAGGAGGAGGGGTGGTGATCCTGTAGAAAAATGATTAGAAGAAGAAAATGTTAGATCACATGTGCAACAGTGGGAGCTATTAAAATCTTAATGAGAACACCATTAAAAAGGTTTCAAAGGTTTTTGCACTGGCTAATTAGTCACAAGCTTATAGAAAGTAGCCCTCTCATGCCTAGGATCTATGGGCTTCCTAAGATTCATAAGGAAGGCCCGCACCTTAGACCTATTATCAATACCATAGGTGGGCCTACATATCTCCTAGCTAAGTATTTAGCTCGGAAGCTTAAACCTTTAGTAGGTAAGTCTAGTTCCTTTGTTAAAGATTATTTCTCCTTTGTAAATGAGTTGAAGGATATGGAGTTTGATCCTGATGATATAATGGTTAGTTTTGATATTGTTTCTCTTTACACTAACATCCTGATTAAAGAGGCTAGTGAATTTTTCAATCACATAGTTGATCCTGATTCTACTAAGCTTGTAGAGATTTTCTTTACCTCAACCTTCTTTAGTTTCGAGGTGAATTCTATGAGCAAAAGTGTGGAGTAGCAATGGGTTCTCCCCTCTCTCCTGTGGTTGCCAACCATTTTATGGAAGATTTTCAATCTAGGGCTTTAGATTCTTCTTGGTTTAAACCAAAATTGTGGAAGAGGTTACTTGATGATACCTTCAACTTATGGCCCCATGGTCGAGAAAAGTTAGCTTTTTTTTTAGCATCTTAATAATCAGTTTCATTCCACAAAATTCACCATGGAATGTCAAGTTAATGGAAGATTACCCTTCCTTGATGCTCTTGTCTCAAGGAACAATGATGGTTCTTTCTCCCACCAGGTTTTTTTGTAAGAAAACCCATAATGAGCAGTATCTTCATGTTAAATCTCATCACTTTCTAGCCCAGAAACTTGGTGTTTTGAATACTCTGGCTCCTAGGGCTATTGGGGTTTCTAATGAATACCATCTTATGGATGAGAAAAACCATCTCTTTAATATATTCAAGAAGGATGGTTATAGTAATTTTCAAGGTCTCAAAGCCTTTTTAAAAGCTAGTCAGGGACCTAGAACTAAAAAAGAGGCTGAGGCCTCTAATGTCCAGCTTCCCTTTATCTAAGGGATGACTTACAAGATTGATAGAATTATTTTTTGGAAATAATACTGAGAGGGGGGGGTGAATCAGTATTATCAAACCAAAAAAAATTTCTATTTCCATACTCGGATTCATATATGTTGCTTCAGTTAAGGGAACCTGCGTGTACACGTAACTGTGTCTAAAGCAACTAGCGTATATCTAGTAAACTTATGATTTAGTTAATCCATTAAATTGTTGATCTTTAGTTAGTGCATCAGAACTTTATTAACCATATGAACAGTAAATAGGTGCAGTAAAACAAAACAGATCATCACACACAAGAAGCACACATGAACACCATGATGTAAGGTGGAAACCCAATGTGGGTGAAAACCACCTGCTGCAATTCGTTTCTATCTTCCTTTAATAAGAAACTTCTTTTTACAATATTTCTGTACTGGAGCAGACTTATACCAATACGCAGGCTTCTACTTGCAGAAGGCTACAACCTTCTCTTGTTCTCCAGCTTCTCCTGGAAGGGAGCTGCAACCCCCTTAGCTCTTGTACTAGCCAATCCTTTTACTAGTACGTAGGTGCCAGCCTACTTAATGCTCCAACCTTCACTCGTTTTCTAGCTACTACTGGAAGGGAGCTACCACCCCCTTAGCTCTTGTACTAGATGATGTACTAGTACGTAGGTGCCTACCTATAGAAGGCTACAACCTTCTCTTTCTTCCTCCGAGTACCACGTTTCATAAATTTTCAATCTGGATACTCCTGAAGCACAACACCATAATCTGAAGGCCACATTTCATCCAATTTTCATACTGGACCCATCAATATCATTGAAGCACACAATCAATCAACACTAGCATCATCAATATTTGAATCACCCAATACTGAAACCCTGTCAACAAAATGCAGTCACCAAAACACAGAGCAGAACACAGAACTCTACAACAATGTTCAGATCTAACTGTATCATCAAAAATCATGCATCAGAGTGCATACACTACTTGGAAGAGTTGAACCAGCGTGTATACGCAACTTCACCAAAGCAAACCAGCGTATATGTCATTAATTACTTACTTATAACTCCATTGCACTTCATGACTTCAGACATGCCCAGATCATTACATATACAAGGATAATATGAGTGTTAGCAACTAGATCTAATCCATCAGATCACATAAAGATAAGTCATTATTATCTCGATCCATTATTAGATCTCATCCATCAACACTGAAGCTAAACACAACCAACCAAACTGAATATGCAGAATACTGACACCAGTAAACAGTCATCAGAACTCATCAACAACTAGAACCACCTGTAACTTCAAACATCATAGTTCATATGGTATACGCTTCTTAGATGTATCTAACTTGCATATGTACGCGCTTTTATCATAGTCAACCATCGTATACATCTGTAAATATTCATTCATGATTTGTAGCTATTCCAAGCTTGAGTTATACCCAGATCATAATATTTACATAACATTACATGTGTCAGTATACAGATCTAAAATAAGCGTGATCAAGTCGTATAGAGATGATTCATTCCAAGCCATTAGATCCCAATCTATCCTTAGATCTTGTTCTCCATCAGTTGCTGATATTCCTCCTTAGCTCAGATCAAGAAGAGCATTATGAACCCATAACTGCATACCAGATCTCATACTTCATCATATATTCAAGACTTTCTAATTGCCTTTGCCTAATGATATTTTCCTCCTTTTATAGTCTTAGGCCTTACTCAATACCATGGTCCAAAACTACTTAGAACTAATACCTTGGATCAAATACCTGGGGTCAATACGTCGAACAACATACCTTGGACCAATACCATGGTCCAAATACCATGGACCAAAACCCAATGTACGCGCCTTCCCTTGCATGAAAGTGCGTGTATACGTTTACGCACCTTTTGGTCAGCTAACCCACATGTATACGTAGCTTTATCAAGGGGAACCTACGTATATCTCTTTTTCTTCATTCAGTGAGCCTGAACTATGATCTGTCATCTTAGTAAGTTGTCATCAAGGACAACACCTATATCATAATGCCAACAATCTTCCCCTTTGGACTTGATGGCAAAGTTAACTTGCCATACTAAGAACTTTCATCTTAATGAGTTGTCATTGTTCATTACATCTGAACTGCTTCCTTTGAGCTGTCATGTATTCTGTCACATCTGATATCTCTTCTGTAGATTCATCTAGTTATATATAAGTGATTTGTTCTGCTACAAGTGGGTTGCCATCAATTACAACACATGCATCATAATGCCAACATTATTAAGAAGCAAAATATTGGTTCCACATTTAGACATTTTAAAACCATTCGTAGCTCTTTAAGATCCGTCAAATGCCCTATTGATCCCAAATGCATGAAAGGTGTTCATTTAGTTCCATGCTCTTTTGAAACCCCCTACATCGGTGAGACTGGTCATTTCATTTCACAAAGGATTCAGGGGCATGCAGCAGACCTTAGGCACTATAGGACCCACTCCTGTGCTCTAGTCAAACATGTTGAATTAACGAAGCACCATAGTTGGTTAGAGGATTATAAGGTCCTCGCGAAGGTTGATCATTTTCATCACCGAAAATTAAGAGAAGCCATTGAAATTGAAAAGAGGAGTAAAACTCTTAATAGGGACGATGGATGGAAGTTAAGCAGCTCATGGGTCCCTTATCTTTGTTCGTACCCCCCTTAGTTTCCTTCTTCTTTCTTGGTTGATTTAAGTTTTTTCCTCAATTAAATTAATATAATTCTAATATAACTATAATTACTAATAATATCATTTTTTTATAAAATAGCTATATCTTAAAATTATAATAAATAAAATATAAAAACTTCTAATAACAAATTATTATAAATTGTTAGAATCTATCAAATTTTTATAATTAAAATTCAAAAATAACTAATTTGACCTTTTTCCTTAACGTTCCTTTTTATAAAACTTTTAATTTTTATTCTTTGACCATTGGGAATTTACATTTCACTTCTAAGATTTATATATTATTGGTCAATTGATCTTGCTCCTCATCCTAGTCCTAATGATGAACCTAGATCTAGGTTCAAAACATGTCAACCCTTTGTTCTCTATGTAATTTCTTCGGAAAATCTGAGCAGTAATTCATGCATGTCAATTCAAATGAAGACCCAATTGAGATTAGAGTTTAGGGACAGTGTATTATTAGTTGTACAGATGGTGCATGCAATCAGTTGAGGACCTATGTTTTGATTGCGCAGCTATGGAGAGTGCATTTCCTAATCAAATATGGGTTAATTCCTCTAGGGATTGCGCAAGTAAGTAGGGGCTTGGCAGGCAGCAGAATTGGCTGTGTTAGCTTGAGATGGCTTGTGAGGCAGAGAGTTAAATTTTACGAGGGCGGGAATTGTTCAGGTTGAACAAGCATTGTATTTTCTTATCAAATCTTATGGTTAATGCAATATAGATAGTTGGGGTTTTGAGTAGTTTCTTTCCCCAAAAAATAAAAAAATTAAAAAAAAATTAAAAAAAATAAAAAATAAAAAATAAAAAAATTATGTTATATGCGATTGAAATTCTTCCTTTCTTGCTTATTGTTTTCATCGATCAATTTTGGCTTCCGCTGAAGAGTGGAGTAGATTATTTTCTTGTGTTTTAGCATATCACATAAGTTGTTGAATCTATGAGAAAATCTACATAATACCCCTTCCAAAAGTGCAGGAAACTGACATAGTACCTAGGAATCCGAGTAGATTGAGAATAACAAACTTGCTCCAAGTTAACAAACACAATAAAGATAAATATGCTAACTAATGGTCTATTAACTACCAGATTATGAAACATCTTGGAAAAAATAATAATGGATTGAGGTATAGTTATTGAGCCTTAACATTGTTCATATTTAATATGGACAGTATAGAAATTCCAACTTTTAATTATGGTTTGCAACCTTATCAGGCTTAGACTAGCAAGGAAGTTAACAAGCATTTCAGCTAACAATAAATTTTTTCTTCATGCTCAGGGATGTAAGATCTATAAGTTATTCTCTTTAATTTTAATCAGTTATTAAATATGTTATATTTTTGTTATGTTGGATTTATTGTTTTGAATTGTGAATGGTCATATGATAAAATTGTAGGCCTGTGACATAAGAAGAGGAAAATTTTAGACATGAATGTGGCTCCCAATAAATGTTGTTCTAATCCTCAGGTGAATTCAATCTAGATTTGATTGCAAGTTATAGAAACACAAGGCTTGAAAAGAAACCTGTAGACCTTAGTGAACCATTATCTATCTCTCTCAAATGGTCCTTCTAGTAAACACTAAAGTGCATAGCTTAGAACTGGTGCTACATAAATTATAATTATTGCACTTGAATGCATATTAAAAGGAATAACATGTTATAATAGAATATAGACATGTAAGTATTAATTAGTCCTTCATAATATTATGATTGAAAAAGAGAACCTATAGATTGGTGGAAAATAAAATCATACCCTAATTTCATAACTCCACACTTGGAGTCGGGTTAGTTTGATAACCGCCTCTAGATTTTGGATTAGATAAGTGGTTGTGTTATACTCAGGGCATCATCAAGAAAGGATTAAGGAGGAATATATTAATGAGACAAAATTTCAAACTTGATGTAGGAATTATGAGTTTTTGGCGTTACCGTTTAGGTTATCTAATGCACCATGTGTCTTCATGTGCCTTATGAATCCAGTATTTTCCAGAATTATTTGGATAAGTTTGTTATTCTATTTTCGGATGACATCTTGGTCTAATCAAATCTAAGGAAGAGAATGAAAAACATTTGAGTATCTTGCTACAGGTACTTATAGAACATCAGTTGTATACCAAGTTGAGTATGTGTCCATTTTATTGAAGTCAAATTCATTATTTGGGTCATATAATTTCATAGAATGGGATTGAAGTAGACCTAGAAAAGATCAAATCAATCAAAGAGTTTCCAACACCCAATGATTTGGCAGAGGTTATATCCTTCATGGGCTTAGCATGCTACTATAGAATATTAATTGAGGGATCCTAAAAACTAGACCATCCTATCACTTCCTTGCAAAATAAACATGTGAAATTTGAATGGTATCATAAATGTGAAGAGACTTTTCCACATTTAAAAATGTTATTAACTATTGCATCAATACTAAATATAATTGGTTTCAATATTTAATTGTGTGCATCGATGCATGTAAGGAGAGGATTGAATGAGTCTTCATGTGAAATGGGCATGTGATATGTTATGAATCAAGGAAACCAAAAGAAAATAAAGGAATTGTGCCACTCATGAATTAAAATTGATAGCCATTATACATGCCTTAAAATATGGAGACATTAATTCATGGGAAAAAGGTTTTAATTGAGAACTAACCACAATAGTTTGAAGATCTTGTTTGAACAACCAAATTTATATGCTAGTCAAATTAGATGACTAGAATTTTGGTTGATTATGGATTTGAAATTATAAAGATAATTCTAATAATTTTGTTGATGCACTCAACCGAAGGGTACATGTAATGCATGCTAAAGCCATAAGTACATGGAAAAATTATTTGAAAAATAGAATTTTAGAGGCTAAAAATTCAGATTAGAAATACACAAAATTAAAAGGAAATCTACAACAAGGTAAATTACAGCCCAAATATAAGATTCTGAATTAGGAAAGGATGGAATTCTCATGTACAAAGATATGACTTTTGTGCCCAATTCTCAGTGGCTGAAAAATATAGTGTTGAATGAGATGCAAAAGGTATCTTATATTGGACACCCAAGGTAGCAAAAGAAAATCTCACTAGTAAAGAATCAATACTTTTGGCTAGGTATGAAAAAGAAGCAATTGATCATTGAAAACTTCAGGTTATCATCCACACAAACTAATTACTCAATTGAGTCATTCAACAAAACATTGCATAAAGAATTAATCAAGATACGTGGAATAAACCAAGATGACTGAAATGATATAATGTTAGTTATATTAGGGGCATCTAAAACATCATACAAAAGAGTCGCTGGTTAGACACCTTTCAAGCTAGTTTATGGTCGGGAAGCAATAGTCCCATTACACTCCTAGATCAACACTATGAAAGTATCTTCTAGGCTTAGATAAAACATTGATAGATATAAGTAGTGGAGACTTCACTAGCTAAATTCATTAAAGGATGAAAGATAGACAATGTTGCTTCATTAGGAAATCCAAAAATGACAGCAAAATGCATGATAGGATAGATATATTAGAAAGAAAATTAATAAAATAACACAAACTCGTGCTTATATATGAGAACAATATAAAAAGAAAAACCTCATAAATTTCAAAAATGCATGGGTAGAATCATTTGTCATGGAAGAAATGAGATAAACTAGTGTTGTACAATTAAAAACACCAAGAAGACAATTGTTTGACAAAGCCATCAATGATGCCCAATTAAAAAATATTACATGAATAATCCTAATGGTGAAAACTTCTTTAGGGTGTTGTTAGACCTATCCTCAACTGAAAATTACTTAGATGGTCTTCAAAATTCCTTTTACACTTTCCAAAATTAATTAATTTATTATTTATGTAAAAATAATTAACAATAAAATCAATTATAAATTACATAAATTATTGAATAATAAAAATAATAAAATCTAAAAAATATCTTATCGTCATACATATGGAGAAGAGTCAAATCCCTATAATACAACAAAGATAAAGCCACGGAGTAAAACAAAGTTAACAAAGCATACACCTCCAACAAGTTAATCCTAGTAAAAAAAAATACAAGATTTGTGCTAATACTTAACTAAAAAGGCAATGGAAGTGATAGAAGAGAAAGAATTAAGTCATTCAATATCAACAAAAACAAAATAATTAAATTCAAAAGAAAGAAAATGCAATCAGTCAATCAAAATCAATGGATAAAAATAGATGAATCGAATAGAAGGACAAAAACAACTAAGACACTGCAAAAAAACCCAAGTGACTAGCAGTGGCAACTTAATGAAAAAAATCAAAAGTTGATCGAATGACAAAGTTGGACCAATCGAGAAAATTCAACTAAAAGAAATTATAACCAATAAATATATGAAAATAAAACTGTGCACTTGACCTAATAATCGACCTGACTAATCTTTGATATGACTTAGTCAACAGCAGGAAAAGGGCCGCATGCATTTTGTTTCCAAGAGAAAAAAACTGTAACATTTTCATTTATAGGAAATGTTGTACATTGTCAATAATATTCTTCACATTACAGGGCATATATTCTTGATGAGAATATCCAAAAAAAAATAGAGAAACCCAGTATATGTTAGGTCCCTATAATGCTAGTGATTACCACATTACTATTGTAGTTGTATCCCTTATTAATATTGTTGTGCCCCTATTGTCCCCATATTGTTATTACTGTGCCCCATAGAATCCCTCTATTTTTATTCTTGTGCCTTTATATTATTATTGTTAGGTCGGCCTGGTTATATTGTGACTCCTTAGACTCCTCTATATAGAAAGGAGGTTTTGTCATTCGAATCATCCAAGAATCATTCATTTCTATAATGTAAAAGAGGTTGCCCCTCGAAGAGGCTGAATTCTAAGGCATTGATCTATCTTTTCTATCTTTTTGTGAGCTGGTTTCATAAAATTTGGTATCAGAGCTTTGAATTCTAGGGTTTCGCTACTCCAAACAAGTCATCATGGCATTTACGCTATAACTTTTTTTCTGCGACGTTTCATATGCTGAAAAAAACCCATTTGGTCTGAAATCGTTCTGAACCGCAGGTCTAAATTTCAGAGCTTTTCACACTATATTTGCAAAGATATGATCTGAGGAAGTTGTCATTTTTGCAGACTCCCGAATTACATTCCAAACAGGTGACCTGGGGAAAATAGTCATAACTTTTGTTTTGAGCATCAGATTGAAATTTCATAAGAAGTTACAAAAAGAGGATGGACTATAGTTTCCTATGTATATTTTTTAGATCCTAAGATCAAAACAGTGACACGTGGCACTTCATACAAGTTCGCTCTTCTGAAAAGGTATATAATCAGGTCATCTTGGGAGATTGTGCATAACTCTTTCTTGGAGAATCTAAATTCGATCAGACTGGTGGCATTGGAAAGAGGACGCAGAGGGCTACCACAGGTCACAATTTCAGAACTAGAAGATTCGAAATTACAGTGATACATCAGATGCAATATTGAGCTCCTACAAAGTGAAAAAAGGTGTGCAGATTTTTTTATATTTTTGCTTAAGCTTGGTTTGAAAAATTATTTGGAAGGAATTCAAAGGGCATAGTTAAGCATTATTATCGATAACTCATTCCCCAAGGAAAGAAAATTCGAACACCTAGTAAGCAACCTGAAAGCTCTAGCATGACTCATGAAGAAGAGGAAGAAATGCAACATAATATATCAAAATTACGAGACCAAGTGCAGCAAATGTCACTTGCACAAAACATAACAGAATCTAAGATGGATGATTTAAATAAAGATGTAGAAGCTAAGATATATGGCGTGGAAGCTAAGATGAATGATGTGGAAGCTAAGATGGATGATTTGAAGATAGATTTGAAGACAGATTTGAAGACAGGCATGGAAGATTTGAAGACAGACATGGAAGATTTGAAGACATGCATGGAAGATTTGAAGACAGAAATGGAAGATTTGAAGACAGATTTGACAAATTTTCTACAAGAAATACTTACTAATGGTGAAAGGGTAGTAAAGAAAACTCATGATGTGAAAAAAATAAATGTTAATCATGATTTCGTAGACTCTAGCATTGGATCTAAGAACCACCATATTCCAAAAATCAATATGAGGAAGTTTGATGGCAAGGATCCCGCAACATGGATACTACAGATGGAGAAATTTTTCAATCTCAATAATGTTCAAAACGCACAAAAGGTATGTATTGCCACTTTATATTTGGAACCAAATAAGTTTGTATGGTACCAAGGGATTTTCTCTCGTAAACAAATTGTCACTTGGGCAATTTTTATGGAAGAAATGACAGCACATTATGAGGATACAAAAAGAAACACTTTTTTTGGCCAACTGATAAGTCTCAAACAAAAGGGTTCAATGATGGATCACATTGAGGACTTCCAAAAATTGAACATAAGGGTAAAATATATTGCAGAGGAGCATAGAATTGATGTGTTCATAGGGACTTTAAAGGATAATATCCAACATGAGGTTCGCCTTTGGGAACCTGATTCATTGGAGAAGGCATTCAGGTTAGCAAGAAAAATGGAAAGCAAAATTATGGCAACCAGGAAGCCTACCACTCACAACTATAAATATGGAAGTGTTGTTTCCCCTAGCCTTCCACAACCTATAAGGTTAACACCACAACAACTGGAAGAAAAAAGAGAAAAAGGGCTTTGTTACAGTTGTGATAACAAATACACTATAGGTCATAAGTGTGCTGAGAAGAAATTATTCTACATAGATTGTGAAGAGGAGGAAGAAAAGGAACAAGAAATGTCAAAAGAAGAGGATATACTCTAGGAACAAACCCTAGATAAAGAAGTAATGAATCCAACCATAGCTTTTAATGCATTGTCTAGAATTACCACACCTCAAACTATCAAGATAGAAGGACATATCAAGAAGAAAAAAGGTAATAGTGTTGATTCATTCAGGAAGTACCCATAATTTTATTCATTGTAAGATAGAAAAAGAATTGAATTGCTTCCTATATCCAGCACCAGAGTGTCAAGTGATGGTTGCAAGTGGAGGAACGATAAATTACTCTGGAAAGTGCCATAATATCAAGCTATCCATGGAATTTGAATAGCCCAATGCTTTCCATTCCAATGGGAGATGCTGATGTTGTACTAGGAGTCTAATGGCTACAATCCTTAGGTACAATAGCTTTTAATTTTCAAGAACTTTTTATGAAATTTTCTACGGAATGAAAGGAAGTTGAATTAAGAGGTATTGTAGGGAAACTGGGAAACATAATCATCTCTAATGGTATGGCAAAGCTTCTAAAAAAGGAACAACGAGGTGTAATTGCACAATTATGTTCACTAAATGTTTCCACATCGAAATCATCTATTTCTCCAGATCTCCAAAAAGTCCTTGACAATCATTCCAAGGTATTTGAGACTCCCAAAGGTCTCCCACCTATTCGTGATCATGATCATTCTATTCATCTGATTCTAGGAAGTGTTCCTTTAAACATCAGGCCGTACAGATATCCCTATGCCCAAAAGAGTGAAATTGAATGTATGGTTACAGAAATGCTAGAGGCTGGTATAATTCAACCTAGTCAAAGTTCTTTCTCTACTCCAATAGTATTGGTGCACAAGAAGGATGGATCATGGCACATGTGTCCAGATTATAGGGAGCTCAACAAGATCACTATTAAAGATAAGTTTCCCATTCCTGTTATTGATGAATTACTGGATGAATTGCATGGATCAATTTACTTCACCAAGTTGGATCTTTGTTTAGGATATCATCAAATCAGAATGAAGACTCAAGACATTCCGAAAATAGCATTTAGAACTCATGAGGGTCATTATGAATTTTTGTTCATGCCTTTTGGCCTTACCAATGCACCTTCTACATTTCAAGGTTTGATGAATTCCATTTTCAAACCCTTCCTTAGAAAATTTGTGTTAGTATTTTTTGATGATATACTAATCTACAGCAAGTCTTGGAAGGATCATGTTGAACATGTTGATAGGGAGCTACAACTATTGGAGGAGAAACAATTATATGCAAAAAGATCCAAATTTATCTTTGGAGTACAAGAGGTGGAATATCTAGGTCATATTGTATCTCGTGAAGGAGTTAAGGTAGACCCTAGAAAAATTAAAGTCATTAAGGAATGGAAACTCCCCACATCGATAAAGCATATGCGAGTGTTTCTCAGGTTGACAGGGTATTATCACAAGTTTGTTAAGATTTATGGGAGAATAGCAGCACCTCTAACAACATTATTGAAGAAAGATGCATTTTCATGGACTCCAGAAGCAACAAGGGCCTTCGAACATCTTAAAGAGGCAATGTGCCAAGCACTGGTCTTAGCTACACCGGACTTCACAAAAACCTTTATTGTGGAATGTGATGCTTCAAGAAATGGAATTGGTGCTGTTTTAATGCAAGATGAAAGACCCATTGCTTTTGAAAGTCATCCAATCAAGGAAACGTTTTTACACAAAGCTATTTATGAGAAGGAAATGTTGGCAATACTACATGCACTTAAGAAATGGCAACCCTACCTAATGGGAAGACACTTCAAGGTAAAAATGGATCATGATAGCCTTAAATAATTTTTAGAACAAAGATTATCCCCTGAAGAGAAACAAAAGTGGGTCACAAAGATGTTGGATTATGACTTTGAAATCATCTACAAGAAAGGGAAGAAAAATGTGGTGGCAGATGCACTCTCAAGAAAGGATGAGGATGTGGAAGCATTGTTGTGTGCCATTTCTATTATCCAACCATATTGGATAAACAAAGTAAGGGAGGAATGGAAGAATGAAGAATAAGTGTGGGCACTTATTCGAATGTTACAACAAGATTCCAATACATTTGATACATTTAGCTGGAAAAATGATTCATTATGGTACAAAGATTGCTTATACCTCTGTAAGAATTCCCAACTCAAACAAAAGATTCTTATGGAATTGCACACTTCTCCCTTAGGAGGGCACTCGGAATTTTTAAAAACTTACCACAGGGTTATGAAGGAATTTTTTTTGGATGGCCTTAAGTTGGATATTCAAAAGTTTGTGGCGAAATGTTTGGTTTGCCAACAAAATAGAGTTGAAACAATTAAGACCCAGGGTCTATTACAACCTTTATCCATTCCAAGCCAATGTTGGGAGGAGGTTTCAATGGATTTTATCATAGGTTTACCCAAGTCTAAGGGAAAGAGTGTCATCATGGTGGTAGTTGACAAACTTACCAAGTATGCACACTTTTGTGCATTATCACATCCATTTAAAGCCAGTATAGTTTCTACTACATTTATGGAAACAATTCAAAAGCTACATGGAAACCCAAAGATTATTGTAAGTGACAGAGATCCCATTTTCACTGGAAATTTTTGGATAGAATTATTTTCTTGTCTTGGTACTCAGTTAGCTCATAGCTCATCTTATCATCCTCAATCTGATGGGAAAACTGAGATAGTAAACAAATGTTTGGAAGGATATCTTCCTTGCTTTGTATCTGATAAACAGACACAATGGGTCAAATGGTTGCCTCTAGCTGAATGGTGGTATAACACTTCCTTCCATACAGCGACAAAAATGACCCCATTTATGGCACTTTATGGATATCAGCCACCATCCATAACATCGTATTTAAAAGAAAATTCTAAGGTTCAAGCAGTGGAACATCACATCGAGCATCAACAACAAGTCCTCCAACTCTTAAAGGATAACCTCGTGTTGGCACAGAATAGAATGAAACAACTGGCAGATCAACATCGCAGTGAAAGAAGTTTTGATATAGGTGATTGGGTATTCCTACGGCTACAACCATATAAACAAATGTCCCTCAAGCAAGCTAAGAAGGATAATAAATTATCACCAAAGTATTATGGTCCATACAAGGTGTTGCAAAAGATTGGTACTATGGCATACAAATTGGAGCTTACTGTGGCTTCTTGAGTGCACCAAGTTTTCCATGTTTCATGTTTAAAGAAGGTTATAGGCAACAAGCTCCCAGTTCAAAAAATATTACCAGAACTTGACGAGGAAGGAAAAATTATATTGGAATCGGAAGTAGTCATAGAACCAAGAACTTGACAGCTACGAAATAGATCAATTTTGGAGTATCTCATCAAGTGGAAGAACTTATCCACTGAAGATTCCACATCGGAGGATGAGAATTTTATACAGAAGCATCCAGAACTACTCAAGCATTGAGGACAACACTTTTTTGAAGGAGAGGGGCATGTTAGGTCCCCATAATACTAGTGATTACCCCATTACTATTGTAGTTGTATGCCTTATTAATATTGTTGTGCCCCTATTGTCCCCATATTGTTATTATTGTGCCCCATAGAATCCCTCTATTGTTGTTTTTGTGCCTTTATATTATTATTGTTAGGTCGGCCTGGTTATATTGTGACTCCTTAGACTCCTATATATAGAAACGAGGTTTTGTCAGTTGAATCATCCAAGAATCATTCATTTGTGTAATGTAAAGGAGGTTGCCCCCTCGAAGAGGCTGAATTCTAAGGCATTGATCTGTATTTTCTATCTTTTTGTGAGCTAGTTTCATAACAGTATAGAATTGCCAATAAATTCCACCTTGTAGCCTCATATGGAAACAAAGCATATACATGGTTCTATAATGCCGATTCTAATTAATGAGACATATTGCAGAACATCGAAAAAGGAAAATTACCAAGACAAGGCATTTAGTGATGCATCTAGGACCTACAAAGATATTAACAAAAATCAAATTGGTCGAGTGAAAGGGAGATCCCCTCAGAAAGAAGTTCATAATGAAACTGCCCTGGAAGAAAGGAAAAAGCACACTTGGAAAGTGCATGAGCTTCGAATTTTTCTCCCGAAAGACATGTTGGAAGGAAATCTCTGAGAAGAGGTGCTTTAGGCCCAATATCTACGACATCCAGTTGAAGAAATTGCCTTGGAAGAAAGGATAAAGCATGCTTGGAAAGTGCATCAGCTTCATAATGTTTCTCCCAAAAGACATGTTCGAAGGAGATCTCCAAGAAGAGATGCTTTATGCCTGAAATCTGCAACATCCAGTTGAAAAATGAGGGGATCTGTAAGGCATTGCGATCCTGAATCCATATGATCACATGAATATCACTTCTCCAAAAGGAAATGTTTATCACATTCAAAAAATCAAAATACCACCAAAAGGAATTGAAGGAATTGTCTAGACGGTTAAAAGTGGTTTGAATTTGGCCAAAAAAATTTAAAAAACTCGTAGTAGCAGTGTTGGTAGTAGTAGCATTTGAATCATGTTTAGGATGGTGGAAATGGATTCAACACCATCAAAAACCTCTGGAGAACCCCAAATCTTGAATTTTGACACATGTAACCTAGATTTACAAAAATTCTTGAATTACCAGAATTTCCATAATTTTCAGAATAAATTTACAAACTAGTTAGACTACAGCCAAAAAAACATGTAGACACAATAATTTATTATTTTCTCACCAACTAAAGCTATAAATATGGAAGAGACATGATTTTTGTTTCATTATTTTTCTCACTAAAGCGATGGAGCAAATTAGTTTCTTAGTTTCTGAAGTTGATATCAATCAACCCATAGTTGCAATCGAAACCCAAAAGATGAATCCCAACCCACAGGAAACCAAAAATATGTTGTGAATGACAGGATAGAGATGAATGGGGGAAACCTAGTAGAACTCCAATCTAATTAGAGATTTAAAAACCAAAGGCGATAGAGTTAGAACTATGACTCCATGGCATACGATTGGTAAAAATGGAACTCAATAGGAGATTATCTAGGAAGCATCCATCCAATGGGTCAAGAAGGAAGGCAAAAGAAAACATCGAAGAAGCTAGCACAAAGCATTACCTTGGTGCATCTATGCTTGATGAATTTAGTGGATGGAAGAAAAAGGCCATAGAGTTTATAGACAATGTATTCCACCAACATTGTGTATGGTTGGAAAGACTCCCGCCAATAATTGCTAGATTGATTCATAAAGTAGCCATTCTCCCTAGAAGAGAAGAGATAATTCCTAAATCTAACACCCAATTACTCAATCCAAAAATTTACAAGGTTGACTCTTGCTAAAGGGAAGAGACAATATAAACAATTTTTTAGTTTGTCCAAAATAATAGTAATAGTGCAATATATGATTTGGACTCAAGATTGAAAAAAATGATTATGAAGGAAGATCTTGATGAGGAAAGAGTTATTGATCCAATAGAATAGATCACTATATTTAGTTAAACGTATTCCAAACACAAAGTATTCAGTGGATTTAACTTGCCAACAAATTGAGTTAAGAGGTGATCAGTGGGAGAGTGGACACGTTGAGGATCCGATCTATGGATAAAATGAATCCCTTTTACATAGAAAGTAGAAAAAATTAAAACAATAAAAATAACTTATGAAAAATTCTTTCAAATCCTAGATGATTGTGAATTTATGATTCCGGATTTTAGATTTCTACCATCGTTAGTTTGTTTAAATTGATTTTCTAGATCCAACGTATTTTTGTTTATGTTGATTTGGAGATCGAAATTTCGAACCTGTAAATGACTCTCAGTTATGTGTTCGAAACTTCAATCTCCAATCAGCACAAATACGATGGATCCAGAAAATCAATTTAAACAAATTTACTATTCCTTAACATTTTAACAAAATATGCCATGGATATATCTTCCAATAAAGGTGTGGGTGAAAGTTTGATCCACTTATAACCTTGCCCTCATAAATTTGGTGCGGAATTAGCTAGACAAGAAGCAAGAGGACGAAGAGCTAGGGTTTCAAGCTTCTACAAGCGATGAACTCCATGGAGGGGCGCAAAGGGGGGAGCTCCACTCCCTCCTATAGTCAGACCATAGCCAACTGAGGTAAGAAACCGATAGAAACTGCCAGAGGTCCTTCAAGAGAAGGGAAAAGGAAATTTGAAGAGGAACAAGATTTAACCAAAATAAGGGAGGACAATAGAACAAAAGAAAATGAGGAAGAAGACAAGAAACAGGAAGTAGAAAACAAAACGCAAAAGGGCCCATGTAAACCCAAGGCTGAGGTCACACCCAGAGTAGTTTTAAATGATCCTGCTCTGCAGGCGCACAGGGACCACATGTGGACCTATGCTATCATTTGTAAATTCATGGGATTATGGCCCACAAAAAATGCACTACAAGTGTTGATTAAATACCACTGGAAACCAAAAGGAGGCATAGACCTACATCTTGGGTCAAAGGGTTTCTTCATTGTGGTCTTTACAAATATTGAAGACAAAGATAGGGTGTTTGAAGGAGGGCCCTACTTCTATGTAGCTGCAGGCCTCTACATGCGGCCTTAGATGATGAATTTTGTCCCAGAACGAGAGACTTTCACTTCGGTCCTGGTCTGGGTAAGAATCTACTCCCTACCTCTAGATTACTGGAAAACTGAATCATTATCTGCCATAGGAAATAAATTAGGGCATTTTGTCAAAGCATCTAAGGCCACCAGAAGGAGAAAATATGCTTCCTTCACATGAATATGTGTGGAGATGGATCTCTCCGGAGCTCTACTGGATGAGGTCATCTTGGACGTTTTTGATGAAGAATGGATGTAAACAGTAGATTATGAACATATTCCTTTTAGATGTCGCAAGTGCCATGAGCATGGGCACCTATTTAGAGACTTCCCTCTCAGTAAAATAGAGAACAAAAGTAAAGCTACCACACTAAAAGACACTAAAAACTTTCACAAAGTGGGATATAGAGGAAAAGGGGGCAAAAGGGAGCCAAAGAAACATCAAATAGAAGGGCAATAGGCCAGTCTGAATAGGTTCCAAGTACTAGAAGAAGAGGAAGAGACAAAAAAGGTAGATCAGGTAATGGAAGGTAGCCCAGGGGAGAAGGAGAAAGAAGAAAATAGTGGGAAAACGCATGATATTAATAAACAGAAAGAGACTACATTGAGCGATGGAGAACTGGAAATGGACCAAGAAATGACCCAGAGTGAGATGGAAATGGAGGATCATGAACTGCAGGATATTCTTGATAGAGAACACCTAGATCTGGAAGGGTTCTTGAAACAGGGGACCATGGGAGGGGTAGACTCACTACCTCAAGAAGAGTTCAATAGAGTACAACAGCTGTTCCTATGGAAAACTCAGGCTAAAGGGCTAGAAAGGCAAAGAAACAATGAAATTCAGGGCAACGAAGGTGTGAAAACTATGAAAACCACACCAAGATTAGCTCCTAGAAATCTAGGAAAGAAAAGAGGTAGAAAAAAGCAGAATGAGTTATTGATGGAATGTGGAAAGCTAATGATAGATTCAGGTAAGATGAAAGACCTAACCAACTACTCCTTTACAAATCTTTCATAATGAAGTTCACATCTTGGAATATCAAAGGTCTAGGTAGTAAAAGAAAACAAAGAATACTTAGCAATAGAATGAAACAAGAAGCTCTGGATATGATCTTTATCCAAGAAACTAAATGTTCCATTCAAAAAATAAAAGAAATACACAGCAAATGGCTCAATAAATATGAGTTTCTAGAAGTCAAAGAAGATAAAACAGCAAGAGGCATACTTACTCTTTGGAACCCCCAAAAGATTGGCATAATAGATGCTAAGGCATCTAGGAATTATTTATCAGTAGTTATTCAACCTATGGGAGATAGGGAGTCTTATCTGGTTACAAATGTTTAAGGTCCCCAAAGACCGGATGATAAACTCAGGTTTCTAGATTCTCTTGTGGAACTAAGAGATAGACATGCAGGAGTACCATGGATCATGGGTGGGGACTTCAACATGATCAAATCACTTTCAGAGAAAAAAGGGGGAACCATAACTTTAAGCAAAGACTCTATAGCATTTCAAACTTGTATAGACAATATGAAGCTATTTGACACTGATATGAGTAATGGAATCTTTACATGGAACAATAAGAGAGGAGGAGAGTCTCAAGTAGCCTCAAAGTTAGATAGATTCATAATCTCAGAGGTCCTTATGCTCATCGACAAGGAAATGATAGTGAGAATTCTCCCCTTTGGAGGCTGGGACCATTGGCCTGTATAACTTGAGGTTCAGGGCATTGGCACCCCCCAAAAACAGACCTTTTAGATTTGAGAATATCTGGCTCACCCACCCAGATTTTATCAACAACATTGCAAAATGCTGGACAGAAGATCTGCATATTCAGGGTACAAGAATTTTTCTGCTACACAAAAGACTAAAATATATCAAGCACAGACTCAAAGGTTGGAACAAGAATGAAGTTGGTAATATTTTTGAAGCAAAAAATGTTGTTGAAGATAAAATGCAGGAACTCAATCAAGCCCTTATCACAGATGGCTTTGATAGAGTCAGAAATGATCAAGTCACCAAACATCATCAAGACTGGGAGAACTTATGTAAACAAGAGGAAATATTTTGGAGACAAAAATCTAGAGTTCAATGGCTAAAAGAAGGGGGGCGAAACACTAGATTTTTCCACAGATCCACCATGGCGAACATATCTCATAATAGGATCTCTTCGATCAAGGACGTCGGAGGTCAACTAATTAATACCCATGAAGATATAGAAACTGTGTTAGTTCAGCACTTTCGAGGTATAGCAGAGGAGACCATTTCAGACAGAGCCCATTTTATCAGGGACTTAACAAGGCATATACCTAAGCTAGTAACAAGAGAGGATAATTTCAATATCAATAGGCCAATGACTGAAGAAGAGGTTAGTGAGGTCATCAAAGAAATGCAGAATGGTAAAGCACCAGGCCTAATGGTTTCAATGTGGATTTCTTTAAATCTTTCTAGAACATTGTTAAACAAGATATTTTGAATGTCGTGGAGGACTCCAAGATGAATAAAATCATTTTGAAGGTGCTCAATACTTCCTTCATCTCTTTGATCCCCAAACAGGACAATGCTCAGACTCCAGACAAATTTAGACCCATAGCTTTGTGCAATGTGGTGTACAAGATAATTTCCAAACTTATTGCCAATAGACTCAAACTCCTTCTTCCTACTCTAGTTTCTGTGGAGAAATCAGGTTATGTGGAGGGTAAAAAAATTCTCAATAACATCATTCAAGTGCATGAAGTGGTTCATTCATTGTTAAGCAATAAGAAGGCAGGAATGATTATGCAATTGGACCTAGCCAAGGCTTATGATAAGCTGAATTGGACCTATATTAGGAAGGTCCTTCTAGCCTTTGGATTTGACTGTCACTGGTTAAGATGGGTTATGGCCCTAGTAACTTCTTCCAGCTTTTCAATTCTGGTTAATGGTTCTCCTTCCAAGACTTTTACTCCTTCAAGAGGCCTCAGGCAGGGAAATTTTCTCTCTCCCTTTCTCTTTCTCCTCGTGATGGAAGGACTTGGTCTGTCTATCAAGCATGCAAAATAAGTGGGTAACATCAAGGGTCTCCAACTCTCTGAGACTGGACAGGGTTTGACCCATCAACAATTTGTTGATGACACTATGTTGCAGGGTATCGCTATGGTCAAAGAAGCACTAGCTTATAAACAAATCCTATGTGACTTTGCCATGGCTACAGGTATGGAGGTAAATCTCTCCAAATCTAAGATTTTTTTCTTTAATACTAATATCGCTATCTAGAGGAATATCTCTAGAATTCTGGGCTTTCAAAGGGATGTCCTTCCTTCCAAATACTTGGGAGTTCCTCTAACTGATAAACCTTTGCACAAGAGCATTTGGGAGCTGGTGATTAATAAGATGTAGGATAAAACCCGGAAATGGACTATTAGATCTTTAAACTTGGCAGGCTAGTTAGTGCTTACAAAAGTTGTACTTCAATCAATCCCTGTCTTCATTCTTTCAGCCCTTCCATCTCCAAAAGGTTAGAACCATTCAAAGAGACTTTCTTTGGGGTAAGGGGGGGGAGAGAAAGAAATGGGCCTTGGTAGCCTGGGATAAGATTTGCAAACCTAAAAACCATGGAGGTCTTGGATTGGATGATCCGGAAGTACTAAGCAAAGTTTTAGGGGCAAAATTATGGTGGCATTGGGTAAAAGATCCAAAGGCTCAGTGGGCTCTTATTTGGAAAGAAAAATATGCCAGCACTTGGCAAGATAATGATCACATAAAGTTGACTGGCATCATAAAAGGCTCCTACATCTAGAATAAAGCCTAGGAGAATAGAGGCTTAGGAAAAAAAATAGCTTCTGGGAAATCAGAGAGGAAGATCTTACTTTGTTTTGGGAGGATAAATGGCAACAAGAACCTACACTATTAAGAGAGGATTTTTTGGACCTCAAGAAAGAAACTAATACCAAAGGGTTACTTAAGGTAAAATATTTTTGGGATCAAACCAATAGTGAAGGAAAATGGAGAACCTGGAAGAATATAGAATACAGGGATGATAGCCCCTTGAAAGTAAAAGCTGATGCACTTCTGACAATGTTGGACCAAAGGAAAATTCTAGTTTCAGAGGGGCATGACCAACTTAGATGGGGCAACAATAATGAAGGTACCTTCAATCTTAAGGAGGCAAAGCGCATAATCCTAGAGCGGGATTCCAATGAACCGGATAGGGTTTGGAAAAACCTATGGAGGCGTCAAGGATGGATGAAAATCAAACTCTTCATGTGGCTGGTACATCATAAGAAAATTCTAACTTGGGAAAACATTCGGAAGAGGGGTGTTCTGGGACCTTCCAGATGCCAGCTCTGTGAAGCCCAAGAGGAAACAATGGAGCACCTTCTCAATAATTGCATTTTCACCTCCAGGTTGTGGGATACTTTTGCCATAATTTTCCAACAAACAAATAGGGGCAAAGGAATCATTATCAATACCCTTAAAAACTGGAGACAAAACTTCTCTGATTATGAATTTCTTTGCTTAGCTTGGGCTTTAACTCCAAGCTTGATAATATGGAATGTCTGGTGTTAGTGTTGGTATCTTCATCCCTGCATCAGTGATCAAATTCTCTTGTTGCATTGTATGTTAGGTGTCTCACCTGATCAACTGCATTCCATTAGGGTCACGGATCATCTGGCGGTAGTGGCTTATTATACATTTTCCCTCATGTGTTGGCCCATTTTCATTCATCTAGATCATCTGAAGTCAATTTTTGTCTTTATATTTGCAAAAGTCATTTTAGGGTTTTAGGTCTCATTAGGTCTAGGGTTTCGTCAATAAGGTCTTCCAAATGCTCAATAACAGTCAGAAGGCGCATGAGGAGGTCAAATAAAGTTTCAGTAACAATAATTTCCATAATAACATGCTCAGTGATTGATTTTTCCTCAAAACCCTGTTTTGAGGAAAAACAAAATTTTTTATATTTTCATGTATAAATTTGATATAATTTCATTTTTTTTTCATATGTAATAACCTCAGTGGCAACCCTGGTCACCTTGCCAAGCCTTTTCAACTCCATCATCTGTAAGGGAAACAAAAATTCAAAGCATTCAGTTCATCAAAGGCAGAAATAAAGCAAACTGCCCAAAAACAGAGTTTTAAAAGCAAGCCAAGGGCAAACATTACAAAGTGGGTTTTTATAAGTGAAAAATTAAAATCCTTTCTATATAAACCATTTGTTATGTTTAAAGAGTTCATTTGCATATAAAGGAGAAAGAGTGAACAAGAGAAAGGTCATTTTGAAGCTAAAGAGCAAAATCGCGGAAACTTTAGCAAATTTTAGGGGTGTGGCGCATTGGGTCATGGGCACGGCGCATCCATCTGGAACAACGCATTGGTCCGCACTCTTTAGTGTAAAAATTACACAGGCGTGGCGCATTGATGTGGCGTGGCGCACAGGGTTTGGAAGCCGATTTCATTCACAACCACCTCTCAAACTGCCAAATTTGCTCAATCTTCAGTTGTTCAAGTAAGTCAAACATTCCTCCATGATCAGTGAATGAGTTTCTCTTGGTGTTTATGGTGATTTAATGAGAAAAACTTGAAACCCTACCTCCTTGAAATTTTTGTCAAAAATAATTGCATAGGGTTTACAACTTGTGTTTTTTGTTGCTAACTCCACAAAATTTCTCACTCCCTCACTCTTTCATTCCCTCATTCATTTTCTCCCTCTCATTACATTTTCATCAACCCATTCCCCCAATCCCCATATCCCTAAGTTTACTAATTCTAAATCCCTAATCCCACTATCCCAAACCCTAACTGCTACCCCAAAGCTTAAATATTGTTCCCTAAACCCTTCCATTCCCCAAAATCATGTCAATAACATTCCCAAAACCCCTCATACACTTTCCCTCCACAGTCCCTCATACATTCTCATCCTTGACAGCAAAAATCTAAAGACACCATAAATCTCTTCATACTCATCAAAGAAAACTCAAACATTGGCAAACATGGAGTCAGATCCTTCCGATGATCGAAATGAGGAGACAATTAGTGATTCTTCTAGAGAGATGCATGCACCAAGGATACCTCACAAGGGTGGTAAACATATACGAGAAGAGCCTACTTCACTTGCCAAGCTGTTGGCCTGCGCTCTTGTTGTCACATGCTTTCAACACCAATCTTGTTATCAGTTCTATGAGATGGCAGAGAGAGTCCAGTACCATCATGAGTTGGCCAAATTGTTTGTGCTCCATCTTCATAATGGTCATGTCACTTAGGCAGGTGTGACATTCACCTTGACACCCAAGACTATTTCTCAAGCAACTGGCATTCTAAATGTTGGTGAGCAATGGAATAAAAGGCAACAGATTGATAGAGAGCATTGTGAGCCTTACATCAAGGCTGGTTATCAGAGGCATCTCAGTAGGGTTTTTCCCTTTAAATATCTGAAGGACACATATGCTCCGTTGATGAAACTCATAATTAAATATTTCAGCTGTGAGGGCCGGTTTTCTCGCCTATATGCCTATCACATCATATTGTTGATGCACTTCACTAAGGTGAGAATGATGAATCTCCCCTATTTTATTTGCCAAAACATTGAGAAGATGACCACCTTAGTGCATAGGAAGCCTCCTCAGCAGTAGTATAACAGTATATATCATTTTTCACTAATCAAAATTGTGATCTTGCATCATCTTGGTTTACAGAACATCTCATGGGAGGATTTCATTTCACATGAGTCTTCATAGGTCCTCAAGTACCCCCAGCAGTTTTTCATGAGACAAGAGGACCTTCACATCAGGAGGAGATTCATGAGACTCAAACCACTAGTGTGCCAGTGTTTGTCACCTATCAAAAGGGCATTAGAAGGTTGTTTGTAGCAACAAAACGAGTATTGAATTTAGGCTTCTGTGATCCATATCAAATTTTTGAAGAGTTCTTCGGCGAAAATCACATAAAGATACTTTTGTCGACGCGTTTCGAACCACACAGTGTGGTTCATCGTCAGGACAAGTTGAATGAGCAGATCTGGCTTTGCACATTAAATAGATAGGGTAGAATATCCAATGACCCAAGGTAACGGCTAAAATGACAACAACTAGATTTGACTGGGAAACGGCTAGTTTGACTTTGATAAAGGGTAAAAACTTTATTTATTTAAATAAGTTAATTTGGTTATTGATCTTCTTATTAAAAAATGTAAGTGGACCATTTTATAAATATATATTAGAATAAGTAAAATTAATATATTATCATAAAATAAATTAATTTCAAAAGGTTATTATAAATATTTAAAAATAGAGTGATCTATAAATATTTAATTAAATTTTAATATAAGTTAAAGGGACATATATAAATATATATTAAAATAAATTAACTTAAAATTGTTAGAATAAGTCAAACATAAAATACATTAATTTAAAATTGTTAAATAACAAAGTTCTTATATAAATATTAATTACTTATAAAAGTTAAAAATAGAGTAATAGTTAATTATATTTTAATTAAAATATAAGTAAAGGCACATATATTTATAAATAGAAATTAAAATTAAATTAATTTTATATTCATAGTCAAAGAGTTTTTAGAAATATAAATATCAAGTGTTAGAAAAATATTACAATATTAGAAATTAACTAATAGTCTATTTAAATAGTATATTAGTTTTAAATTAATTAATTATAAAATAGATTAATTTTAATTAATTTTATAAATTAACTACAAAATAAATTAAGTTTAAATTAATCGTCAAAGAGTTTTTAAATGAATAAATATTAGAGAATTCAAGTGTTAGAAAGATATTTTAATATATATATATATATATATATATTAAAATAAAATTAATTTTATATTCATAGTCAAAGAGTTTTTTAGAAATATAAATATTAAGTGTTAGAAAAAAAATTTCAATATTAGAAATTAATTAATAGTCCATTTAAATAGTATATTAGTTTTAAATTAATTAATTACAAAATAGATTATTTTTTAATTTAATTCTACAAATTAATTATAAAATAAATTAAGTTTAAATTAATCGTCAAAGAGTTTTTAAATGAATAAATATTAGAGAATTCAAGTGTTAGAAAAATATTACCATATTAAAAATTAATTAAAAGCTTATTTAAGGGAGGGGAAGAAAGGAAGAGAATGACTAGGAGGAGAGGGCTGGGACCCAACAACTACTGATCTTCCAGCCATCCTCTCTATTGAGATTGTTCGGCCTTTTTTCAATCTCAAGGGCTTCCCTAAATTTCCAGTGATGGAATTGCGACACTCTAGCAATCACACTAGCTTCCTCGATGCAGACATGATGATTGGTTTTCTCCACATGCTCTGCTAAAGTGGAAGACTTGGTTCTCATATGCTTAAGGTCAGCTGTGTGCTCACTAATCCTTTGATTAATGGAGCGACCAGTCTCACCAATATAGGGGGTCCCACATGAACAAGGAATAATATAAACCCCTTTCATGTCCTTGGGGTCAATAGGATCCTTCACAGATCTGAGGGACTTATGAATGGTGTTAAGAGGTCTAAAGGTTGCAGGGACATTATGCTTCTTAAGAATCCTCACAATCTTGTCTGTGGTACCTTGAACAATTGGAAGATGGACACCAGGAATCCGATCTTTAGGTCCTCTTCTGGTTAATGAATTCTTAGCAGCTTTGAGGAAAGCCTTTTATCCCAAGTGTTTGCTATAACCATTCTCAACAAAGACATTAAGGAGATGGGATTTATCCTCCTCGAAGCTCTTTTCATCAGAGATCCTTAAGGCACGAGTAGCAAGGGTGTTGAGAACCCCAAACTTCTGGGCCAGGAAATGGTGGGAACTAGCATGAAGATATTGCTCTGTATGAGTTTTCTTGCTCCCGAGTGTTTTGCAAGAAAACTCATATGGAGCAGTATCTTCATGCTAGTTCCCACCATTTCCCGACCCAGAAGTTGGGGGTTCTCAACACCCTTGCGACTCATGCCTTAAGGATCTCTGATGAAAAGAGCTTCGAGGAGGAGAAATCCCATCTCCTTAATGTCTTTGTTGAGAATGGTTATAGCAGACACTTGGGACAAAAGGCTTTCCTCAAAGCTGCTAAGAATTCGTTAACTAGAAGAGGACCTAAAGATCAGATTCCTAGTGTCCATCTTCCATTTGTTCAAGGGACCACAGACAAGATTGCGAGGATTCTTAAGAAGCATAATGTCCCCGCAACCTTTAGACCTCTTAACACCATTCGTAAGTCCCTTAGATCTGTGAAGGATCCTATCGACCCCAAGGACATGAAAGGGGTTTATATTATTCCTTGTTCATGTGGGACCCCCTATATTGGTGAGACTGGTCGCTCCATTAATCAAAGGATTAGTGAGCACGTAGTTGACCTTAAGCATATGAGAACCAAGTCTTCTACTTTAGCAAAGCATGTGGAGAAAACCAATCATCATATATGCATCGAGGAAGCTAGTGTGATTGTTAGAGTGTCGCAATTCCATCACCAGAAATTTAGGGAAGCCCTTGAGATTGAAAAAAGGCCGAACAATCTCAATAGAGAGGATGGCTGGATGATCAGTGGTTGTTGGGTCCCAGCCCTCTCCTCCTAATCGTTCTCTTTCTTTCTTCCCCTCCCTTAAATAAGCTTTTGATTAATTTTTAAAATGGTAATTTTTTTCTAACGCTTGAATTCTCTAATATTTATTCATTTAAAAACTCTTTGACAATTAATCTAAACTTAATTTATTTTATAATTAATTTTTAAAATTAAATTAAAAATTAATCTATTTTATAATTAATTAATTTAAAACTAATATACTATTTAAATAGACTATCAATTAATTTCTAATATTGTAAAAAAAATTCTAACACTTGATATTTATATTTCTAAAACACTCTTTCACTATAAATATAAAAATAATTTTTTTTTTAATTTATAAAAATATATATTAAAATATCTTTCCAACACTTGAATTCTCTAATATTTATTCATTTAAAAACTCTTTGACAATTAATTTAAACTTAATTTATTTTATAATTAATTTATAAAATTAATTAAAATTAATCTATTTTATTATTAATTAATTTAAAACTAATATACTATTTAAATAGACTATTAATTAATTTCTAATATTGTAATATTTTTCTAACACTTGATATTTATATTTCTAAAAGCTCTTTGACTATGAATATAAAATTAATTTTATTTTAATTTCTATTTATAAATATATGTGCCTTTACTTATATTTTAATTAAAATATAATTAACTATTACTCTATTTTTAACTTTTATAACTAACCAATATTTATATAAGAACTTTGTTATCTAACAATTTTAAATTAATGTATTTTATGTTTGACTTATTCTAACAATTTTAAGTTAATTTATTTTAATATATATTTATATATGTCCCTTTAACTTATATTAAAATTTAATTAAATATTTATAGATCACTCTATTTTTAAATATTTATAATAACCTTTTGAAATTAATTTATTTTATGATAATATATTAATTTTACTTATTCTAATATATATTTATAAAATGGTCCATTTACATTTTTTTAATAAGAAGATCAATAACCAAATTATTTTATTTAAATAAGTAAAGTTTTTACCCTTTATCAAAGTCAAACTAGCCGTTTCCCGGTCAAATCTAGTTGTTGTAATTTTAGCTATTACCTTGGGTCATTGGATATTCTGCCCTATCTATTTAATGTGCAAAGCCATATCTACTCATTCAACTTGTCTTGACGATGAACCACACTGGTTAGTTCGAAACACGTCGACAAAAGTATCTTTATGTGATTTTCAGCGAAGAACTCTTCAAAAAACGAGTATTATCTCCACCCGGGGTGGAAGGGGTCTCGTTTCCTCCATCAGCAGAGCAGGTACAAGACAAGGGTAAATGGCCATTACATGATGAGGGGCCTTCAAGAGGGCAGGAGACAGATTTCATTCTTATTCAAGATGATGACACTGATTTGGGCTCACAAGGTTCAAAGCTCAAGGAGATCATTCAGGAGTAACAAGTGGACATTCATGATATTTCTCTCAACCTAGAAAGAACCAAGTTGATAATCAAATATCTGGATCAAAGAAACAAACAGCTAGAGGATTAGAAAACCATTATGGAGATACAAAACATACGAGAAAACTACCAAGCTGCCAAGAGGAGGAAAGTCAAGCTCACACCACTGGAACAAGAAATCAATGTTGATCGTGAATCTTGGCTTGAGAGGGAAAGTATCCACTTGGAAAAGATGATAGAGAAGGCCAACATAGAGAAAAATATGTTGAGGCACATGGCCCATCATTACTTGGTGAGAAACAAGGTGTGCAAAGCAAGAACCAGGATTTTGAAGGCCAAGTTGAAGAAGGCATCAAGGAAGAGAAAAGAGCAAGATAGACTTTAGATCTTACCTAAGGCTTCCTTGGCCCAACACACCACTTGATGAAGGACACTCATCCCTTATTTCAAGAAATTTGGGACACTTTTTACAATTTTGAAATTTTTGGCCTAAAAAATAGGTTTTTCTGCCTGATGCGCCACGCCACCTGGCGCGCGCTTTTGTTAGGGACCTCTTTTTGAGGAAAACTCAACATTTCTGGATTTTTCATGGGAAAATATGAATGCCCACAAATGACCAAGAAATTTTGACAAGTTTTGAACTTCCAAAAAGGTCAAAAACACCTCAAAAATGACCTTTCTGCCCCTTTTTGGACACACAGGAAGTAGTGTTGGGAGAACTCAGTTTTAGAGGGGGAAATGGAGTCCAAATTCAAAAATTCCACTTGTTTTGGGAAGTAGACAAGCATACCTTTCCAACAAGCCCACTTGGAGCAAATGTGGACACCAGGAAGGCCTCCAAAATCAGCTGCAAAAGGCGCTACGCATAGGGAAATCAGCGCGACGCATAGGAGGAAATTTGCTCATTTTGGCCAAAAAACTCTGTTTTTTGCCTAGTTTCTTCACAGTTTCACTTTTCTCTTTCTAATAGTCAAAATCATGATGTAATTTAATGTGACTTGATGGACTTTGATGTAATTATGCTAAATTTTCACTCATAGAGGTAGATTCATCCATCAAAAGGTAGTTTGCAACTGAATGAATCAGTTCCCTAGTTTTTAGAGGCAAGCTGTTCCACTACCTACTTTTTAGTTCTCAGTTTAGATTTTGTTGGAACAGCTCCTAAAATTATGAGCTCGACCCCTAGAGGCTAGGATGAGTTGTTGGTTTCCTATATCTTGTAATTTTTCAGTCATTGGCAAGGGTTGGACTTTTGGGAAAGCTTGGAGCTTCATTGTATACTCATTTCAGCAGTTTGGCAAAGGAATAGACCAGGGTTTGTAGCACTTTATGGGATTCTTGTGGCATCTTGCTTTGGTATTGTGTCTCCTTCTGTAATTGTAAGTTTACATGTGTTTTATGTATGCCATCATCTCTCTTTGTTTCATCTTAACTAAATCAAACAAGGATAAAGGCACGATTCATTGATTTGCAGTGCTCTACCTAGGGTTTATTTAGTTATTTATGTTTTCATCTGTTTGAAGAGGATCCTTGATACTTTCGTGCCCTCTTCAACTCCTCACCAGTCTAAAAGCTCTCCATCTCACTCAATTTGAAGTACCAAACCATTTGCCTACCTCGCCCCATAGAGATCTCTGCAAAACTGAGCCTCATTCCCCGGACCCAAATCTGCCTTTCACATTTGAGCCAACAAAACATCATCAAATTCAATCAAAACTCTTCTGAACATATACCTAGCCTAAAATTAGTCTTTACATTAGTCATCTCAAGCCTTTCTTATTAAATTTTCATTGAGATTGATGAGAAGAGAGCCTTCTCCCGACCTATTAGGGCTAGCTACCAGGTTAAGCATGGTTTGATGTTACCCTAGATCCTACCTTTCTCAGCCGGAGGTAAATTTAGGCACTAACATCTAGAAAGAAAGGAACAACAAAATCTTCAAAAATAAAAAAATTTCCACCCAATGCATTATTGAGCAGATCTTAAGACAGCTTAAGGAGACAGTAGGTACTTTAGTGAAAACTTCCCCAAAGAATCCACCTTCAGAAGCTGAAATGCAGATACTTCTTCAGTTGGGTATGCAGGGGCTTATACCACAGGGCATGGACAGGAAGGTGAAGAAACTAGACAATAAGCCAGATTACTGGCATCCTCCCCCTCAGGGTTTTTTGAAATGCAACATTGATGGGGCCTCAAAAGGCAACCCAGGTATTGCTGGTTTTGGAGGGGTGTTAAGGGATGAAAATGGCTGCATCATTTTTATTTTTCATTACCATTTGGTAAGAGCTACAAACAATATGGCAGAATTAATGGCACTTGAACAATGTTTAGAAATCCTGAAGTAGGATAATCTCCAAAATATAATAATTGAAGCTGATTCTGAGTTAATCATAAACTCGGTCAAGAGAACCTACTATGGCACAGAGCCAGAAAAATTCTCAAGACACTGAGGCTACTTCAGGTCTTTCAAAGGATTCAGTTTCACCTTTTGTGCTTACGAACCATGAATTTTACTCATGTACGAAGGACAACAAATAAATTGGCAGACATTCTAGCCAATCAAGGCGTGCTTTGTACCAAAAGTAGGGTCAAGTTGAGTTGGCGAGAGATGCCTCAGAATAGATTGAAGGAGAATTGTTGCAATCAGGTGGATGAGGACAGAACATTATTTCGAAACAAAGCCACGGAGACGGGGTCTAGTTGATTTGGATTCATTATGAAGTGTTATTTCAGAAGTGATGTCACATTTGGGATGTAGGTCTCTATCTGCCTCCTCAACCCAGGTAAGCGCAAACCCAGAAGTCTCAGGTGGAAGTTGCTTGGTAGATGGTGTTTCTTGGATGGATGGATGGAGAACAACAAGAATGGTAAGAAGATTTTCATCTTCCTTTGGTTCATGCGCCTGAGGAGATGGGATGGTGCGAGGGGCTGGAGTCCAGGCTTTCTCAGCAGACTCAAAACCCCCACATTACTTCCTGTGGTGTCAATACCGCCCTCAGGGTGGTTTCTGGTTTATCGCATGCCCTTAAAGCCGGGAGCGGTTTTTCGGAGTTGGGAGCAATTCCACTCACCATGCAACACGTGGCCAAGGTTGGGGAGAGAATACCACCCTCATCGCGTGGTAATTCTCTGTGCTTTTGGCTCATGCGATATGATCCTCCGTCGTTGGATCAGGCGAGGAGAATCAACGGTCAAGGAAAAGTGTGCATGTTGGTGGGTCCAGGTCATTTATTGCGTGGTAATTCTCTGTGCTTTTAGTTCATGCGATATTATCCTCCACCATTGGATCAGGCGAGGAGAATCAACGGTCAGGGAAAAGCATGCATGTTGGTGGGTCCAAGTCTTTTATTGTGCATGTTGGTGGGTCCAGGTCTTTTGACCTTTTACGAATTGTTTATTTAAGATTTGAGTTACTATGAGTCTGTTGTTTGGGTCTTTAGGACCTAGTTGGTGGATTTGTATTTTGGTGAGGCTTTTACCTAGGGCTAAAAGGTTTAGCCTGCATTTGGTTGTATTTTATGTAATTTTACCCTTTGAACATTTTGAATAGAAGGCACGACTCTTGCATTAGCAAAAAAAAAAAAAAGTGTGATCCACTTAAGCTACTGAGAACCATCTTAGTTGACACTAATTGTAAAACTCTATGACAAAGCTTATTATCACAAATAATTGCACCATTTCTATAAGACAACAATAGAACATCCACAGGGACTGACTCCTTACCAAAATATATATTGCAACCTCTCCTATCAAACCAATATTTCAATTCTTCGCTCATGCAATGTCTAAGTTAAATTTTCCAACGACAAGTCAACATTCAGAGTATGTAAAAACAAAGGTAAAAGGGAGTTTGTGGATAATTTAACAAAGGTAGAATAAAAGGGTCAAGCCACTTGCAAAATATATACCCCTCTATACATTTCCTGAGACTTATTTTTCTAAAGTACAGATTGCATTTCCACGAGAATCAAGAGTACCTGTATCAACTTCATCAACACCAACATCAGCATTAAATAAAAATCACGAACTCAAGAATCTCATCATCCATAAGTACAAGGCTTATCAAATTGAAAATTTTGTATTATCATAGGAGGCTCACATTTTCTTATTGTAATCCAAAGCTCCTACTTACATGAGACAAGCAAAAAAAAATTAGGTCAAGTGCAAATATTGGAAGGGTTAGTCTACTCTATTATCATATGAGGCTCAAATATTTTCATTGTAATCTGCAGCTCCTACTTACCCAAGACGGGAAAAAAAATTAAGTCGAGTGAAAATGTTGGAATGGTTAGTCTACTCAATTAAATAGACCTAGTAGTCATACCTGGTTGGTTGTGAAGTCAAATATAATTCAAGTACTTCGCAAGATGAGTTGACCTACCAACTCAAAATGAAAGCCAATCAAAAACACAATTCAGATTGACCAACCAGTGTAATTAGAATTATAATTAATGGAAAAAACCTGTGAGCAATTTTTGAAACCGACGTTTCGGACTAGCTAGGTGAGTCCATCATCAGGGAATGAGATCTGTATTTTGAGAAGAGAGAGTCAAGAAAATGTGAACCTATTAATATATTTTTAAAGTGTAATTAGATTTATAAGTACCTTGTAGCTGAAACATCTGATATAAATAGTAATTTGATGTAATAGAAAAAAATGAAAATTTGGAAGGATTTGTTGTAAGAGTTGTACCATATATAAATAAAGTGTTAATTTATTGGTTTCCCACAAATTGCGTTCAATTTTCTCTCCCATTTATGTGTGTTGTTCAGTCAATGTATTATTGAAATATGCTCACATTTCCT
The DNA here is from genome assembly GCA_031772625.1 of Pinus tabuliformis. Taxonomy (NCBI): domain Eukaryota; kingdom Viridiplantae; phylum Streptophyta; class Pinopsida; order Pinales; family Pinaceae; genus Pinus; species Pinus tabuliformis. The sequence continues at coordinate 464,913,302 of CM062814.1, forward strand.
CATACTACAATTATATGGTTATTACCACTAATAAAACTACTACAATAATATGGTTATTAAGACTAATAAAACAAAAGTCATGATAATTAAATACAAAATGATCACATATGATACTTTCGTATGCAAACAATAACAATTTGGAGATAATTTCTTCATACTAACATCTTGGAATGATATACTCAACTAGAATTGTAACATTGAAAAAAGAATAAATGGAGGATGAAAAACTTATAATTCACTTTAAAAATGTTGTAAGTCTACAAATCTTTGAATATGCGATTAATAAAACCATTATTTGAAATTCTTGTCAACTCTATTTTTTTTGTATTGATTTGAAGTTCAGAGATACAATTTATCTAGACATTTCTGGGAAAATATAGAACAAATTCTTAAGCAACTTATAACATATAATCTCTTAATTAAAGTAAATACACTCTATTCTGCTCCTCATCAAACAAGCCTCTCCACCATTAAAAACATGAATTTCACTAGGTTTCTTATGCATAATCATTAGAGGAAAATTTAACCTAAAGTGGTCTCCTAAGGAAAAATAATAAAATAATAGGAAAATAATAAAATAAGAGTTATGAATTTTGGAGGGAAAATAAGAAAACTACTTATTTTAACTCTATTTTTAGCTTATCTCCTTATAGGTTTACTCAAATATCAAGTGTAGACACTCGTTGGATGCATAATTAAATTCCACATCCAAAGAGTGCTCATTATGCATACTTCTGAGAATACCCACATTGATTAAAAAACAAAAAATTGAAGATACATTTAAAAAGTGTGTTCAGCGCATTTTTTAATGTATCTTCAATTTTTATCGTTGTGGGTCTTCTCAGAAGTATGCATGATGGGTACTCACTGGATGTGGAATTTAATTTTGCATCCAATGAGTGTCTACACTGAAAATTTGAGTAAACTTATAAGGAGATAAGTCAAAAATACAATATATATATATATATATATATATATATATATATATATATATATATATATATATATATATATATATATATATTATTTTCCCTCCAAAATATTTCATGTACCTCTTTTAAATTTAAAGGATTTTGATTGGTTTACATATGTGCATTAAAATTTCATGGGCACTTTTCAACTAAAATTTCCTCTAATGAAGAGATTAAACAACATGGAAGACAAAATGTTTCATAAAATTGCTTCTTACTCCAACAAAATCTACCTTCAACTCAAGCACATATGACATAAGGATGTTAGGAGATAAAGGAAAAGATCCTTTTGCAAGAAAAGATAATATTAAAAATATTATTACATCAAAATTTTAAGAAGAAATTGTAGGATACAAAAAAATTAAAGAAAAATAAAACTAAAATATTACAAAGAAATGATCATATCTTCACTAGTGGAAAAGAGAAAATAAACATTGTCAAAATAAAACAAATTCTCATGAACTCCATAGTGAAACTAGACAATCCCCAAAAAAGTTGAAGTTTAAAAAAAAACTTTCATAAATTATCTAATTTATATTCAAATTAAATCTAAATTTCTAAATATTTGTCACGATACCAATTTTAATGAACTTTAACTCAGCAACACTATAGCGATCTTTAAACAATTTTCGTCACTTTTTTAATTTTTTAAGGTATTTTGAGTAATCTCTTGCTTTCTAAAAATCTAATAGACCATATTTGATCTATAGGCATTAATTATCATCATTTAATATTATTGCTCTGAGAGGCACTCTACAACCTAGTATAGGTTAGATGTGTAGATGTAATATAAGTATGTAAACAATTTTAAATGTCACGGCTAAAAAAAATATAAAAATTTAAAAGTAAATATGTTAGATGTAATGTAAGTATGTAAGCAATTTTAAATGTCCCAGTTAAAAAATTTAAATAAAGTTAAAATTAAATATTTAAATGTTGGCTCAAATAATAATAAAAAGTTAAAAATAATAAACAAGAAGTTAAAAGTAATAAATAAATAAGTTAAATTTAAATGTTGGCTCAATTAATAATAAAAAGTTAAAGTAATAAATAATAAAATTCAATTTATTATATTTTGATTTTGTTATTAACTTGTTAATAGGCTTTGTTACAATACCATGGACCAATATCACGGCTTATTAATACCACATGCCCAGAAACCATAATTTATTTCACAAAAAAAATATTTTATAACAATACAAGATTATTAACCATGGATATTATTAACTTCATCATGGAGAGAGAGATGGGGGGAGAGAAAAAGTTGGAGAGAGGGAGAGATAGATGGGGGGAGAGACAGAGGGAGCTGGGAGAGAAAGGGAGAGAGAGTTAGGAAGAGAGGGACTACTCAAGAGACAAAAGGACAGAGCATTGGATTTGGAGGGAGAGAGAGAGGGAAGGAAGAAGAAATACATAGAGTGAGAAAGATGGAGAGAGAGGGAGTGAAAAGGGAGCAATGGAGAGAGATTGAGAGAGGAGAGTAGGAGGGAAGAGAGAGAGAGAGTGAGAGAAGGGGAAGAAGAGAGAGGGAGAGAAAGATGGATGGAGAGAGATATTGGGGATGAGTGTAAATATTTAAATGTTGGCTCAAATAATAAAAAAAAAGTTAAAAACAATAAACAAGAAGTTTAAAATAATAAATAAATCAGTTAAATTTAAATGTTGGCTCGATCAAAAATAAAAAACTAAAGTAATAAAAATAATAAAATTCAATTTGTTATATTTGTATTTTGTTATTAACTTGTTAATAGGCTTTGTTACCATGGACCAATATCACGGCTTATCAATACCACATGCCCAAAAACCATAACTTATTTCACAAGCAAATATTTTATAACAATACAAGATTCTTAACCATGGATATTCATCCCCGCTTCACCGTGGATATTATTAACTTCTAAAAGATAGGTTTGTTTTTTCCAATACCATGACTTATCAATACCACATGCCCAAAAAACATAATTTATTTCACAATTAAAATATTTTATATCAATATGAAAATATTGTTAACCATGGATATTCACTCCCACTTTATCATAAATATTATTAACTTTCAAATATGCTTTGTTACAATACCATGGCTTATCAATTCCACATGCCCAAAAGAACATAACTTATTTCACAATCAAAATGTTTTATAATAGTATGAAGATATTCTAAACCATGGATATTCACCCCCACTTTACCATGGATATTATTATCTTGTAAATAGGTTTTGTTACAATACCATGAATTATCAATACACATGGCCAAAAAACATAACTTATTCACAATCATATAACAATATCACAATATTGACCCTCACTTTTCCATGGATATTATGAACTTGTGAATAGGCTTTGTTAAAATACCATTGGCCAATACCATGGGTTATCAATACCACATGCCTAAAACTCATAACTTATTTTACATTCAAAATATTTTATAACAAATTGACAAGACTCTTAACTCTGGATATTATTAACAGGTAAATAGTTTTTGTTACAATACCATGGGCCAAAACAATAGCTTTTCAATATCACATGCCCAAAAACCATAGCTTATTTCATAATAAAAATAATTTAATTTAATTTAATTTTATAACATTTTTTTAATTGACTCTAAAAGGAAAAATGTTATAATTACTTTCGAGATATATCTAAACCCTGTAGACTCACGACTACTAAAAATATTCCCATAGAAAATAAATTAAGGTTTTAATAAAGTTAAAAATGAGAATAATTTTATATATAAAGGCATGAAATTTATATAATATAAAAAATATTTTTATGAACCTGTTTAGATCCATATTAACTAATGATCTAAGAAATGAGAGCAAGAAAAGTGAAGTGGCTAATGATAATAGAAAATATCGCCATAGAAATTAAAATAAGGTTTTAATAAAGTTAAAATGAGAATGCTTTTATATATAAGGGCATGAAATTTATATAATATAAATAATATTATTAAGAGCCAGTATAGATCCATATTAACAAAGGATCTAAGCAATGAGAGCAAGGAAAGTGACTAACGATAATAGAGGAAAAGGATTGCGTGATTTTTTATTTTTTTCATTATTATATTTTAGTTGACATGATTGATCCAAAATATAGGTTCAATATTTTACAACCAATTAAGGATTTTTTAGATACTTTCTTAAACACAATACAAGATGAAGAAATTTAAGACAGAGAGAGGAGTGGTGAGAGAGAGAGTGGGGGAGGAAAGAACAAATACGTAGAGAGATAGAGGTGGAGAGAGAGGGACTGGCAATGGATAAATGGAGAGAGAGTGAGTGAGTGAGAGAGGAGAGGAGGGGAGACAAACAAAAGGAGAGAAGAGAGATAGGGAGAGAAGGGGAAGAGAGAAAGGGAGACACAAAGATGGAGTGGAGAGAGAGATGGAGAGAGGGAGGGAGATAGTGACAAAGTTGGAGAGAGAGAGAGAGATGGGGGGAGAGATAGAGGGAGGTCGGAGAGAAAGAGAGAAAGAGGAAGGAAGAGAGAGACAAAGAGGAAGACACAAAGATGGATTGGAGATAGAGATGGAGAGAGGGAGGGATATAGTGACAAATTTGGAGAGAGAGAGAGAGATGGGGGGAGAGGCAGAGGGAGGTGGGAGAGAAAGGGGGAGAGAGGAAGGAAGAGAGAGACTACTCAAGACACAAAAGGAGAGAGAGTTGGAGTTGGAGAAGGAGAGAGAGGGAGGGAAGAAGAAATACATAGAGGGAGAAAGGTGGAGAGAGAGGGAGTGACAAGGGAGCAATGAAGAGAGATTGAAAGAGGAGAGTAGGAGGGAAGAGAGGAGTGAAAGAAGGGGAAAAGAGAGAGAGGGGGAGAAATATGGATGGAGAGAGAGATAGATAGATATAGAAAGAGAGTATGTATGTTTGTGGGGTGAGAGAGAGAGAGAGATTAAATAAGAAATAGATAGATAGATACAAATATATATTATATAGTATGATATAACCAACCTAGATCCATATTAACCCCAAATTTATCAAGCGTTGAGAGGGATCAAATCTCTCAAGGTGTAATCCTTTCCTCAAGTCTCGCACTCAAAAAGAGGTTTTCACTTCGAGAGATTGGATGCCTCTAGACACTTGATAGATCTGGGGTTAAGATGGATCTAGGTTGGTTACTCTATTGCGTCGAGAGTATAGGGGAGATGTGTAGGTGTAATGTAAGAAAGTTTGTCAACATTCTTAAATATATGGAATATATATATATATATATAACAAAATTAAATTTCGAAATAACTTCATCATCTTAATTTATAAAAGAAACTTTAACAAAAAAATAATAATGAATTGGATAAATATAAAGTACAAAACCATCGCTCTAACAAAACACAAAACCATCCACCATAACCAAACCATGGGCCATAACACTTTTCCTAAAACGTACTTTAACACAATCAAATCTAACAACTAGAAATGAATGGTTTAATATGTTATATAATTATTTATATATAATAACCCTTTTAATAGAAATTAAAAAATTCATAGTTTAATAAAAAATTTAAACTTAATGTAGGGTAGTTAAATTTGACCATGAATACACAATAATAAATTTATTATACAAGTTATGTGTGTGGTACATTAAAATAATTAATATAAAGTATAATTATATATTAACGATTTAATAAACACCAATATTTGTATATGAGAGACTCATAAAACACTCTAACAATAATTATAGTAAACAATATATATGAAAATGTCCATCTCAATCTATAAGTAAAATTAAAAAGTTATAAATAAATAAATCAATAATTAAACTCTGTGATTTATAAAAGAATTAATAATTAAACATTAGGACATTTTTTTTTATTAAAGTTATGAATTAAGTTGTGATAGTCTAATTAATAAATGAAATGGTTTTACCCAAATCTAGGTGTCTCATTGATGAACATGCCCCATTCAATTCAAGTTGGACACCATCAATGTTTGGCATGATGACCACCTTCATCTGGTGACCTGACATCACTACTTATCTCCATGTGCATTGTCCTTGAGTCTTTATAATATATCCTCCTCAGCTTATTCACACCTACTTGATGAATTCCCTCCTCTCAGCCACCATGTCACAATTAATTCCCTTCACCATGCCTCTTAACTATTGTGTACCTTCCTTCATTCCCTCCATTCTTCATCTTACTCAGAATCACAATCAACTTCTCCTAGCTCCCATAGCCATCATTTTCCAAGCTCCCTCGGAAAGCTTCACAAACCTCTCAACATGCACCATGGTAAGAGAAAGAGGATGCACTCACCACGATGACAGAGGATGAGTGCAGGGGCATCCACCCAGTGATCCTTGGCTGGGAGATCATTTGGAGATTTTCCATCCTAACATCCCGGAGCACATTAGATGCATCATTGTGGCCATGGACGTGGAAGAACGCTGAAGACTAGGAGATGGGATTGGGTGGTTAGAAATATATTGGCCCACCATCTCTAGAACTAGGAATGCATGAGAGTTGGGGCCGCATGGAAAATTATAGACCCAATTCTTACATTAGCCATATCTACACTTTTCTCTGCCACCTTTCCTGAAATGTTGGCATAGATTTCCTCTAGAGCCTACTTCATCCATGTCCTCTATCTCCTTCAAAAGGCACATTGACCAGAAACCCTCCCACCAGCCAAGCTCTCAATCTCCCTCCATCACCCTAGTTGGAGATTGGTATGGCTCTCCAATTCAAGGTTCCACTGGCTCTCCAATTCAAGGGTTAGTCATCAAGGATTACAACTAGTTACCTCTTCACTACACTATTTATCAATCCATTGACATGACGCCCACTCCTCAGTGACTCGGCCCCTTCAATAGCTACATTGAGGATAAAATTCTAGATGTGGGCCCCTTTAGCACCAGGAGAAACACTAAAGCGAGTCTTAGCTATGAGAAGTAAGCTCCTTCAAGCTCATAAGGTAAACACACAGTATGAGCAGGTTCACTTTTTGCTTAAATTTCCTCTTTCTTCCTCTATATTCATAATGGATCACACATTGAGAACCAAATTCGCAGTCACTTTGTAGAAGAGTTTTATAGCCTATCTATGTTTTTCTTTTTCTAGGACAATGAACATGTTTCATACTTTTCCATTATCAAAAGACCATTTGGTTTCCCTTTTTAGGGAACATGGTCCCCTCTCGTTTTATTCGAAGAAACTTTTTAGGTCAATTTTATTCAAAATCTACTATAATTTTTTTGAAATTATATGTTTAAGTTGTTTAATTTGTAAATATGAAGAGCTTCAGGGATTTCGAAGGTGCATAATCTATTTATGCATTCAAAATTGTATTTTAAACAACATGAAATCACGATCTTGCTAGAAATTGTATTCCCATATTTTGGCCAAAGAGCCATTTGTCAATTAATTAAACTACCCCGAATTAACTTTAAGATAATAATTTCTTATTTTAATTTACAAGTTTAAATTTCAACAATTAAAAAATAATAATAATTTTTTTTCCAAAATTTTAAATATAAATTACTATTAATATGTTATAATTTATATTAATTTATAAAAATAATATCTAGCCAATAAAATACTAATACTTAAGTATATTTGATATAGTAAAAAAAATAGTTATTATATTATATTTAAAACTAAACTAGATTCATTTTAATTCCAGAACTACCAATCCCACCAATCATTGACAGGCATCAAATCTCTTAAGATATAAACTTCTTTTAAAATGAAAATAAATTTAATTTTTCTAAAAACTTAATAAATCTAAAATTAAAATAAATCTAAACTAATTATTATATAAAATATAAATAAAATCATTTATACCTTAACAATTTAACCATCTTTCTTTTTTTTATTAACCATCTTTCTTAAATTAAACATATAGTAAATCTTAACCGAGAAACATTGATTAGATCTAAAATTCAAAAATCACTTAAATTTAAATAAAAACAAGAAAAAATTAATAAAATTGACAATACTTTGATTTTAAATTTAAAAATGAGTAAATGTTCAATGTGAAAAGTGACAACTTAATTTAGAAGATAGCAATAGAAACAATGGCTCTATTTTCGTTTCACTTCCAAATGCTCTTTAAACGTAAAGAGTAAAATAATCTTTAAGAGTAAAGAAGAAAAACGATAAAAACTTCCATATTTTATTTTCTTAAATTTATATAAAATAAAAAAAATGGAATAATAAAAACAATTAAACTCTCATTTAATTATAAACTCGAATCAGATTCAATTTTTTTCTTAAATTTATATAAAATAAAAATGGAATAATAAAAATAATTAAACTCTTATTTAATTATAAACTCGAATCAGATTCATTTAAATGTTCACATGAGATAAAGAGTAAAATCATTTTTAAGAGAAAAGAAAAAGAAACAACAAAAAACTTCCATAAAAATATTTTTTTTTATTTTTTATTTTCTTAAATTCATATAAAATAAAAAATGAAATAATAAAAATAATTAAACTGTCATTTCATTATCAAACTCTAATCTGATTTATTTTAAATGCTCACATGAGATGAACTTTAAATATATACCATTAAAAGAATAAAAATAAAATTCTTTAAAATATATTATTGTAAAAGTACAAAATTTTCATTAATTATTATAAAAAATTTAAATGCTCGCTTAAAATAAACTTTTTTTTTTTCTCTTAAAAAAAATTTAGTTTTTATTATTAAAAAAAATGCATATACACTTTCGTGTATTCCAAAAACCAGCCCTTGAAAAGAAACCAATCATCCATCATGATGAGTCTACACTCAATAGTCTTTGGCCTAAAAGACAATATAAAGTTATGCATCTCCAAAAAGCTCATAAAAAAGTACATAACAGTATTTAATATCAACAAAAGTGTAGCCTCCCATTGCACGGAGTGATCTTAGCATAAAATAATCGTCATAAAGATGATGATAAACAAAAAAGCGATTATAGGCTTAAAGTTGATCCATCCCCAAGCCTTCTATAAAAGGTCTATGGTAAAGCTCAAAGGATTATGCTCCATTTTGCTCAAAGATTTTCCATGTGCACTGAGCTTACTACGCCCTTGCTTTGGAAAGGTCATCTGTTAAAGAATTCATTTCCATGAAAAATGCCAAAACATGAAACATAGTCAAAGCTGCCTTTCAACCAAATAACTTGCTCCAACAAGGGAATAAGAGTATGTATGTGGCATCTAGCTCGTCTATTAAACCAATTAACAATAAGAAGAGAATCATTAAAAATATGGAACTGTTTGAATTCTTTTTCAAGAGCAAAAGGTAATAGAAGTTTAAGAATGTAGAGTTCAAGGAAATTGTTTGAGCCCCCACCCAATCCACTTTGAATTTTGAAATAGTGGAAATCATATAATTATAAAACAACACCACCTCCACATTCACCATTTTCTTGTGATGCACCATCAAAATATGACCAAGGGCGATATTTGTCAAAAACTTCAGGATCACATTCCTCTGTCTATGATTTTTAGATAATTCTGCAATGAGATGATATATGGCCTTGGAGTTTATAGCCACCTTGTCATGAGGGATTGCATGTTCTAAAAAATAGCTTGATTCGAGGCTAACCAGATCCCCCAATTGATGATAAGTGGGATATTTCTAAGATGCTTGGGGGAGGAATTTTCCCACCATGTGTGCCAAGAATGGAAACATTATAAACCCTATCAAATCAAACTCAATGATAAGGAGATGTGAACCAAATTCCACACAACACAAGTGAAGTGACATTCTAAGAAGAGATGGTTAATGATTTTTTCAATGGATTTGCAAAGGGAACACCAACTTGGACTGAGAAACATATTCTCTTTTTTTTTTCTCAAGTAGGAAGCTTGTTTTCGAGGATACACCATTTAAAGAGATGATATTTTGTCGAACAACTAAGCTTCCACACCTTCTTCCACCACCAAACACCATCACTCGGTTCCTTATATGCCATAATAAAGATATATCCATTCTTTGGATAGTATCCCCCATTAGAGGAGTGTGTCCAGTGCAACATGTCTTCCCTATCACTCAATCTGACATGGGAAACATTTACGAAAGTGGTGTAGTGTTGCCATAAATCAGACCATACCACTGGAAAATTAAATTGATCTACATTCATCCAACCCTACGCCCATATAGAAGTGTTGATCTGATCTGCTACTTGATTTAAAGTTGAGAACCTCCTTTCGTGAAGGAAACCCACCATCTCCTATGGCAAAGTGAAATGAGCACCACATCTGACCCGGAAATCTTGGTCGATTCTGATGTGTTCCCCAGTACCTACATTCCATGTCAACCCCTTTTCAATCACTCCAAAAGACTTTAACAATGCCTTCCATACGAATGACACATTAATACTCGTCTTATATAGGGATTAGAACCAATCCTCAAGGGAGGTGGGGAATATATGTTTCCTGTAAACCACACACTTCCACAAGCTTTCGGTGGAGATCAACCACCATCCTACCTTAGCAACCAACGCTTTGTAGAACGACACAAGATTCTTTAGGCCCCATCCACACCATTTATTTGAAAGGGAAATTGTATCCCATATGACCCACAGGAAGACTCTACTATCCTTTGAGCCCATCCATAAGAATCTGCAACAAATTTTATGGACAAAATTGAGGATCCCTTTTGGAATCCAAGAGAGAGACATCCAAAATACCGAAATAGCTTCTAAAACTGATTTTATGAGCACCAATCTACCATCCTTTGACAACCATCTAAAACTCCATATTTTGATCATTTTTTCCATCTTAGCCCGCAACGAATTCCAATCCACCTTCCTGTAGTCATTGGGTTTAAGATAAAAACCTTGATATTTAAGGCCAACATTAACGGAGTTTAATTGAAACAAAACAAGGCCTTGTGCATATGTGTGCTCATCATAAGATAAGCCCACTATAATTAAAACAGAATTTTATATATTAACTATCATGCCTGTAGATTTTACAAATAGAGACAATGCAAATTTGATAGAAGCTAAACCCATACTAGAATCATCACAGAATAGTAATATATCATCGACAAACAATAAATGTGTGATGAACAAATTGTTGATTTTTTATTAGCTTGGGAGCTACTCCAAGCCCTAGAGTTTATGGTTTGGAGGGGGAAGCACCACAAATGGATCATTTTGGACATGTGATGGATGGAGATGATAGAGTATGGCGAGAATAATCCAACGCTTCGAGAATTATCAAAATCTGAGTTGTCCTTTATGAGATATGAATTTTTGAAGATCGTGATGGGTTTTTGGGCAATTGAGTCATGTAGGCTTGAGAAAAAATTGTCCAAAAGACATATCTCTTCAAAAATTCATGGAGATGTTCTTTTAGATATAAATAGAAGGTGTATGTGATGTTATTTCCTCATCAAAATGTGAATTGTTTCACAGAAAATCATCCCTAAGGGAGCTGCAGATCAAGAAGAGGAGGCCGAGTTTGATTCAAGATTGTTTTGTGGGTCTTTTGTTGACTTGGTAGGACTATTGGAAAACAAAGAGGCAGTCTCATACCTGAAGGTGACTTGGATAGTTGTTTGATGATGTTTTGTGTGGGTTTTACCTCTATTGACTAGGGCACAGTATTGGAGACACCTACACCTAGGCCGCAGGCCTTATCTTGCTTGTGACAGGGGACGAAAGGATGTTGAAGTGCCTAGGTATGTCGCAGCTCTAAATAGGGAAGAAGAGAGGCATGTTTGGGGCTGATTTATAGCCCAAAATAGCAAGAAAGGTGTGAAAAATTGATTGGAGATAAGCCATAGTTGTGGGAGAAGGTTTGGACGTGGAGGAAGGGAGTTGGTGCAATGTGTCAAAAACCCTGACTAGAGGTATAGACCTACAACAGAAGATATCAACCCATATGGAAATAAGGTATGTGTTTAGATGATAGTTTTATGTTGAGATAGAATTCTAGTTGGATGGTGTCCAAGTGTGGACAAGTTGCAGCTTGTGGGAGCCATGTGTTAGGGATGTCTTGGGTAATTAGAAACCCTAACTAGGAGTAGATTCTACAATGATTGGATTGGGTTCCATTGGTGATACAGGTGGATATTAGTGGCCACCTTCCTATTCCACCTATACCTCTAGTTGGTTTCATCAGTTTCCTTGTTATAGCGGCATTTACGATTTTTAGTAGGTTTTTGGGTCTTGAACTTCCGAAGAAGTTTTGACCCCCTAAAAAATGTTTTGTTGAGGTTCATGTCAAGCCCATAGCCACAAGAAAGGGCCTGCAACAAACCCTTTAGTACTCATAGAGATATTTCCAACGAGGTATTGTATGCACCAAATGGAGATAATATGACCAAGTTACGACCTCAAGAAGTTGATTTCCCAACTAACCCTAATGGGGCCCACAAACTCTTAGTGTTCCATCTCTTAGGCTTAGGGTTTTACTTTTTTAGGGTTTTCCCTTGTTGTTCAATATTAAAAAGGCTCTTGAGCCTCATTGTAACACAATTTAGAGGCATATAGCCACCACATATCTTCTTAGAGATAAGTTACCATCACCCAAACTAGTTTATTCCCATTTTCTATATGTAAGTATATTTCAGTGCTTTGATATTAATGAAATGAAGTTTCATTTTTGTTGCATCTCTGTGTTTATGTGTATATCTATGTTTTGTTGTGTTCCTGCATAAGTTTGGATTAGCGGTATTAGAGCGATCTGCTCTTTCTTTTTTTTCTTTGTATGTCCCCAATGAGGTCAAGGCATAAGGAGTTAGGGCTCAAACTAGTTGAACCTTTGCAAGACTGCCTCACAAACCACGAATGCCTCCCATGGTGGAATAAAATGGAGACAAGGGGGCAAGAAATCCTAGAGTTGGGAAGAGCACCTCCATCATATTCGACACGTCCTCCAAACCGTGTGGAAACACAAGTTGTGTGTCAATTTGGAGAAATGCACTTTTGGTATGACCTAGGTTCAATATATGAGGTACATCATTGATAAGTGGGGTGTGCATGTAGGCCCAGCCAAGATACAAGTCATTCGGGATTGGCCAACCCCAACCACTCTAACATAGCTCCACAACTTTCTGGGTCTTGCAAACTTCTACCAGAGGTTTGTATTAGGGTTCTCTCATATCACTTGACCTTTGAGTCAAGTCACAAAGGAAGAAGCGAAAAAAAATTCCTTCGGTTTGAATCCCAACATAAGACATTTTTCGAGATAAAGCATCACCTCTTCTCTGCAGTTCTCACATTACCAGACCTATAACAACCATTCGAGATCGAGATAGATGCTTCCGACTATGCTATTGGTGCAGTTCATATTCAGCAGGGGCATCCAATCGTATATCATAATGAGATACTTTCAGACACAATCTGAAAGTATTCCACCTATGAAAAAGATATGTATTCCACTGTGCAGGCATGCCGGCAATGGAAGCATTACATTCTAGGGAAGGAAACAGTCATCTAGACATACCAAAGATCCTTGCAGTTCATACAGACACAGGGGAAGTTATCAAACGATTGCCATCACAAATGTTCCACATACCTACAACAATTCCATTTGAACATTAAGTACAAGAAGGGAAGCACCAACAATGTTGTAGACTGCCTCAACTGACCGTCGGTCATGGCACTGACCACTGTGCTCGACTCTTGTGGGCACGAGACTATGGGGTGGCTGCATATTTACTAGAGCGATTAAGAATTTAGCAACACATACCAAATGCTCATGCAAGCCAAGCAAGTTCCAAATTTTCACCTCTAGGATGCACTACTATGCCACCTGGGACACCTCTGTGTTCCTTCAAGGAAATGTGCCAAGATGATTTGGGAAGTGCAATACAGTTGGGTTAGTGGACATTTTAGGGTAGAGAAAATAGCAACAGTGTTGTAGAAATATTTTTATTGGCCAAACCTTCGACAGGATTTTGGGAAGTAAATCAGTTCCTACACTACCTGCGCCATTGTCAAACCAACCATCAAGAAGCAAGACCTATATACTCCTCTGCCTACTCCTAGTCGACCTTGGGAATCCATCTCCATGGATTACATGTCAGGTCTTCCTTCTACTAAGCATGGCAATGACTGCGTTTTCATGGTCATCGACAAATTCTCTAAGATGGCCATTATGGAATCGTGCAAGAAGAGTATCACAACAGAAGCCACTGCTAAGCTCTTCTTTGAACTAGTGTGGGTACACTTTGGGGTCCCACAATCCATTATCTCAGATCGGGACAACATGTTCCTAATTACATTTTGGTCAATTCTCTGGTTGATGTTGGATACTAAGCTCACTAAGTCCACGACTTTCCACCTTCAAACTGATGGCTAAACAGAGGTCGTCAGCAGGATAATCATACAAATTGTACACATGTACAACTTGAAGCATCCATGCACTTGGGATGAAATCATCCTTTTTGTCCAACACAACTACAATAGAGTCATCCATATCTCAAATGGCCACTTTCATATGGGATTGAGATTCCAGCCACTATGTCCCATTGATGTAGCCATACCAATTACAGCTACTCAGGCATATTTGAATCATGTCCAATCCAAAGCTGACAGGGCTAACAGCTTCACTGAGTGCATTCAGAACATCTTCCAGTAGGTCCATGACATATTGGACAGAGTCAAGGCTAAGTATAAGTATCAGCATGATCAACATTAGATGCCACATAAGTTCCAGGTGGATGATAAAGTTTGTCGACATCTGGAGAAGGAACACCTCACTAGGCCCCACCGCACGCTTCACCCACTCTGATATGGGCCATATACCATCATCAAGGTTGTAGGTGACAATGCCTTCGAGATAAACATTCAACCTTTCCTTGGCATGCACCCAGTATTCAATGTGGACCACCTTCGGCGATACTTTCCACCATTATTGGACACATCTGACACTGTAGAAAAAATCACACCAACTGAGTTAAACCTGGAATACATATGGAACATGCCAGAATTGATCGAATCATGGACACATAGATTAAGAACACTCCCCAGTAGAGGATCCAACTATATTGAGTTGTCAAAGCAATCCAACTCCTTCACTAGGGCAGGTGGTTCCCCCGGGACCAAGTTTAACATAAATTTCCTCACCTCATGGAGGCTCTGAACGCAATGGGGACCATTGCTTCCTAAGGAGGGAGGACTAATACAGGTGGATACTAGTGGCCACCCATCTATTCCACCTGGACCTCCAGTCGGTTTCATCAGTTTCCTTGTTTATAGCATCATTTACTATTTTTAGTAGTTTTTCGGGTCTTGAACTTTTGGAGCAGTTTTGACCCCCTAAACGACATTTTTTTAGGTCTGCAATAAGCTCATTGTCATAATTAGGGTGTTGTGGAAGACCTTGTAGTTCTTGGAGAGATATTTCCAATGAGGTATCATATGCACCAAACATAGATAATATGACCAAGTTACGACCCTAGGAAGTTGGTTGCCCAACTAACCCAACGGACCCACAAACTCTTTGTGTTTCATCTCCTGGGGTTAGGGTTTTGGTTGTTTAGGGTTTTCCTTGTTGTTCAACAATAGAAAGGCCCTTGAGCCTAACTGTAACACAGTTCAGAGGCATGTAGCCACCACATCTCTTCTCAAAGATAAGCTACCATTATTTGAGCTTAGTTTATTCACATTTTATGTATGTAAGCATATTTCAGTTATTTGATGTTAATGAAATTAAGTTTTATTTCTTTTGCATCTCTTTGTTTATGTGTATATATGTGTTTTGTTGTGTTCCTAAATAACTCCATTCATTTGGACTACTGTAAGGCAGTGTGTTGGTAGCCCAAGGTAGCCCTTGACAAGCAGTCATAAAGGGAGTTTGACAGTTGAATTTTGGGGGAAGTTGTGAAGCCTAATGTGCAATACACTGATGGATTAGTGGACTACTAGATTGGAATATTGGAGCTCGGGTATTTCCTAGCCTAGAAGAGTAGATTAGGTCAGCCCGTGTTCATTGAAGCATAAGTGAAATGCAATAGTGATAGGTGGAAACCCTCTTGGAGTCTCTATGTGCTATAATTTGATGGACTAAGGGGTGCCTAGAGAGAAAATTGGAAGTGAAGGACCGACAGGACGAGATACGACATAGATGCTAAGCTTGTAGCAAGATTGTCATTGTATCTTGTATTTTGTTGAAAATAGCAACAAGAAATGCTATAAATAACATTGCTATAGATATCATTTTAGGTACCAATGTTGAAAATAGCAACAAGGAATGCTAAAAATAGCATTGCTATAGATAGCATTTCATGATATATTCCAATTTTAATTTGTCCTTGAATTAAAATTGAGAATTCGAATTCAAATTTAGTCTCACTAGCTGTTTGAAAAATAATTAATTAATTCATATTGAGTTAATTAGTTGGAGAAATTCAAACATGAAGTCTTTGTGAAGACATGCAATAGTTATCCCTTTGATTGAGGAAGTTATCCCTTAATTAAGGAGAGAAGGATGAGTTGTATTTGAGTTGTAATTAGTTAGCTTAGTTAACTGAGTTAAGTCCAGTTAAATTAGTTCCAAACAGTTGGAGAAACTAATTGTGATTTTAGTCAGTTAATGCATGCATGCATGCAACTAGTGTTCTCCAAATAACATAAAATTCTCTCACAAATAACTCATGCGTGTCAGTTTAGAGAAAGACCCAGCTGAGATTAAAGGAAGGGACAATGTACTATCAATTGGAGGAATTTTCCTATAAAGGAAACTCATCCATGCCGAAGGAATTAACTCTTTCAGGATTGCGAAGTTATTTTAGAGGGTAGTGTTGTTGTGAGGTGAGAATCACACAGGTTGCAGCTGGAGGACCCAAGAGAAACTGCGCAAGGAAATAGGAGGCTTGGAAGACTAAAGGAAGGAATATGTGTTGTATATTCTGTCTATGAGCAGCAGTGAGGGATTGTACTGAGAGATGGATAGCTTGTGAGCTAAAGTTTTGTGTAATCCTGAGATATTTCCACTTGTATGATAATACCTATAGCGAGGTTTTTAGCTAAGGCTTTCCCCAAAGTATTCTTCTGTGTTTCATGTGTGATTGAATCTTCTTCTCTATTATATGTGTTTTGTTTGATCTTGCTCAAATCGATTAAGCTCTTGCAAGTTTGATAGTAGAAGTAGATTGAGTATTTTGCTTTAGTACATTGCATAATCAGTTTAATATATAGTTTCTCTACAGTTTAATCTATAGTTTCTCTACAGTTTAATCTACAGTTTCTCTACATATTCTTGTACTTGTGGATAATTAAGGGCCAATATCCATAGTGCGGGAGCCCTATACTATTGTATTACTCAGTTGATTTAATATAATGAAGATTGGGTTGTTGTACATATTTGCATTAGAGGAACTTTTAGCTTAAAAGTGACCTTTTAAGGAAAAATAATAAAATGATAGGAAAATAATAAAATAAGTGTTATGAATTTTGGAGGGGAAAAAACTATGTTTTTTATTGTATTTTTGGCTTATCTCCTTATAGGCTTACTCAAATTTCAAATGTAAAGACTTGTTAGATGTGGAATTAAATTATGCATCTAACGAGTACCAATTATGCATACTTTTGAGATGATCCACATTGATAAAAATTGAAGATACATTAAAAAAATGTATTCAGCACGTTTTTTAATGTATCTTCAATTTTTATCAATGTGAGTCTTCTCATAAGTGTGCATAATAGGTAATCGTTGGATGTAAAATTTAATTTCACATCCAATGAATGTCTAGAGTTGAAATTCGAGTAAACCTATAAGGAGATAAACCAAAAATACAATTAAATTAGTATATTCTTTTAATTTTCCCTCCAAAATATTTACATGTACCTCTTTTTAAATTTAAAGGATTTTGATTGGTTTACATATTACGTACATGAAAATTTTGTGGGCACTTTTAGGCTTAAATTTCCTCTAATGTACAATATTTTGTAAAAAATTATCTATACTTGTGCATGTTTGATTTACTGTTATTTATATTTCACTGTGCAAAACAGCTTTGTTGAGATTCTTGGTATGGTAGTGTCAAATATTTTAATATTCTTTCCTAGATCCCAAGATCATGGAAATCCAACAGAGATCCACAACAACAGGCAGTCCATTTAAGTCACCCCTTATCTTTTCCTCTACTAATAGCTTGTTGAGACCCTCAGCTACCAAAAGAAATAATAAGGGAGAGAGTGTGTAACCTTAATGCAGTTGAGCCATTGCCAAGCACCTCAAACGAAACAAAGATAATACAACACATTACCCAATTGATAAACACCCCACTTAGTTAATATCACTCCAAAATCCACACCTTCCAAACCCATAGGTACTCTTAGTGCAGGGTTAATCAATCATACAGACAGACTTTGGGTGCGTTCATCCAGAGTCGAGAGGAGATCAAGTCCAGTGGATTCAAAACAATTTATTACCGAGCTAATATCACTACCTTAACTCAAAACCCAGGTGCGTTAAGAGCATTTTGATATATACCCAGCTAACCATGTCATAAGCCTTGGAAAAATCTATCTTGAGCACCATTCCCTTCAAATTTTTCGTTTTGATGCTATGGAGGCCCTCCGAAACCATCCCAATGGCCTCATGAATCTTTCTTCCTTCCAAGAAAGAAAACTATTCCTTTGAGATGTGTTGAGACAAAACCAACTTCAATCTATTAGCAATAATATTAGATATATATTTTTTAAATGATATTACATAATGAGATCGTCCTGAATTCATCAAAAGAATTGGGGGAGTCTGATTTAGGGATGAGAGCAACGCAGGTGGAGTTAAAAGCATCGTACGTCCACCTTGATTGCCTATAATCCCCAATGAGAAAAAGATCCGCCCACCCAACATATAAAAAAACAATTTGACTGGCCATCCATTCGGGCCCGGGGTTTTTGTCCCTCTAGAAACTGTGCAACATTGTTTTCAACTCTTCCTCAGAGACATGTTCCATCCAATAATAGTTTGTATCATCATCAATAAAATGAGGGAAGAGGCTAGTCAAATTAATAACTTCATCAAAGGTGATCTCCTAAGGGACTTTAAACAGGGAACTGGAATGATTAATACTTAAACGAGCTAGAGCCTCAAAAGTATTTGTCAGGCCTCCCTCTTGATCATCAAGAGCCCAAATGGTGTTTATAGCCTAACTACTTTTAGCACATTGTTGAAAAAAATGAGTTTTCATCCTCTCTTCAACCATATTGTGTGACATTTTAACCTCCATTCTTCGTCCTACTCCTGAATAATTTTGTTCCTTGAAGATTCCAGCTAAAAGTTTCTTTATTTTGCTTCTTCATAGGAGTATCCCCCCTTGTGGATCTTCTAACTACTCTAGCTCTTGCAATACTCTTTTTAACTCCTCAAAATTTCTCTTTTATTTTCCTTGGCATAGTTGATAGTAGCTCTCATGAGACTACTAAGACTGTTTGCGAACTGAACCGAGAGAGAGCCTTCCCTCTCAGTACTGAGAGGAATCCAAAGACCCCTCACAAGAGATTGAAAAGATCCATCCTTCAGCTAGGACGAGTTGAACTTGAATGGGACCTTAGGTTTCTGAGATCCACCTTTTAGTTCCAGAAAAATAAGGTGGTGATCAGAGCTATCACCCACACAAATCCATTGATGAAATAGGGGAATTTGATCCAACAAATGTTTTGCAACAAGAAAACGGTCAATCCTTCTAGCTATCATTGCACCTCCACTCTCCTATTAGTTCATGTAGGCTTTAATTTTATAATATCAATATCATAAAATTTGTGCTCTAATAAAAGATGAGAGAAATAATCTGAAAGGGGATCTAAATGAGCATGTAGCCCCAAATCTTCGAAACACCCATTGAAAAATTTAGATAACCTCCACAAACAACATTTTTCATATTCATAAAATAAAAACCCATCAAATGATCCCAGAAGGTTGCCCTACCATGACACAACCCATAAATATTAACTAGTTTGAAATCTGTTCCCAACTTTGACACAAAAACATCAGCCCCCAAGAACCCATCAGCTCCCTAGGAACTTAGAAACTTTATGGACCCTTTTTTTGACAATTAGTGCCAGCACACCTGACTGTCCTTTAGTATCCACCGTCTTGACACTCAGAAGTTGAGATGGCATTGACCATACAGAGACCTCCTTGAATGGATCCCATGAGTAGTCCAATTCATCCTCAAGGCTTGTCATTTTCTCTTTCCCCAACTCATAGTAGCTTTAGCATGAAAACAGAAACTCTAGCTAACTAGACCTGTTGGTTTCAAAAGAGGTTAGACTATCACCAGGGGGTCACACTCAAAAATTAAGATGGCATTGACCAGATAGAGACCTCCTTGAATGGATCCTCTAAGTAGTCCAACTCATCCTCAAGCCCTGCCACTTTCGCTTTCACCAACCTGTAGTAGCTTTAGCATGAAAATAAAAACTCTAGCTCACTAGAACCATCGATTTCAAAAACAGTTAGACTGTTCGAATCCCTAATTTTAAGAAAACCCTATACCACCTTTCGATAATCCAACAAAGACTCACTTTTCCCCTTTTAAAAATTTATAACCTCAATTGTTAATAATTACTAACGACTACTGAAAATTATTGCAAAAAAATTGTTAAACAACAAGTCTTGAAAAATCCACGATGACAACTGCAAAATCATTTTCCCTTTTCACCCCACATAAAATAAACTTTATATTTTTATACTATTGTAAAAATAAAAATATTTCATAAATTATTATAAAAAAAATTATCAATTCACTTTTAAATAATTATTTATTACAAACTATTTTTTTTATCATCGCTATTCATTACCCAAAAAAAACAAATAACATCGCTATTCATTACAAACAAAAATTTTATCATCACTGAAATGAATTCAAATTCACCACAAACAAACCCAATCTAACAACACTACATATTTATTTTATTCAACTTGATTTATCTTTTAACATGATCCCATAAATATTCATTCAACCTACTATACTTGTCCTAGTCCACTTTTTAATAAAAATTCACAAAAATTTTATCATCACTAAAATGAATTCAAATTCACCACAAACAAACCCAATCCAACAATACTACACATTTATTTTATTCAACTTGATTTTTTTAATATGATCCCATAAATATTCAATCTACTATGGTTGTCCTAGTCCACTTTTTAATAAAATTTCGTTTGCTACTTTATTCAAGGTCGGCTTTGTAAAAAATTATATTAATTCTTTATTCAATCCCAGTGACTTTTTCTAACCCCAATTAACTATTCATTATGCTATTACTCAACTTACCACTCATTACCCGCATTATCCACCTCATTTACCTTTAATAAGCAATATTCAGCTCCCAAAAATGCAATAAATCTGAGCAATGTAATAAAACCTATATTTCAACAATATAATAAACGTATACATTATTTAAAAACATGTGATACATTTGCTAAAATACACATGTTATTTATTACGTTCACCCTTCATTATACATTATACTCGGTGATTCCACTTTTACACTTTTATTATCTTTATTCAATTGAGAATTATTCTTATTAGTTTAATTCACGACTAAATAAGTTTATGCAAATATTTTATTTAATGGTAAAATAAAATAGTTTAGATCCATTTTAACTCTAGATCTATCAAGCACTCAGAAAGATCTAATCTCTCGAGGTGCAAATATATATTTTTAGTGTGAAACTTGAGAAAAAGATTGCACCTCGAGAGATTTGATCTCTCTCGACTCTTAATAGATCCGAGGTTAAGATGGATATAGGCTGGTTATATAATACTATATAATATCTATGTGTCTTTTTCTTATTCCCACTCTCTATCTCACCCCCTAAACATACACATTCACTCTCTATATCTATCTATCTCTCCCCCTTTCTCTTCCCCTTCTCTCTCACTCTCGTCCCCTTTTCTTCCTCTCTCTCTTACCCCCCGCTCTCCTCTCTCACTCTCTCTCCATTGCTCCCTTGTCACTCCCTCTCTCTCCACCTTGCTCCCTCCATGTATTTCTTCTTCCCTCCCTCTCTCTCCCCCTCCAACTCCTTCTCTATCTTGAGTCATCCCTCCCCCTTTCACTCCCACCTCCCTCTGTCTCTCTGCCCATCTCTCTCTCTCTCTCGCTTCCCTTCAACTCCATCACTATCTCCCTCCCTCTCTCCTCTCTCTCCCCTCCATATTTGTGTCTCCCTCTCTCTCTCTCTTCCCCTTCTCTCCCTTATCTCTCTCTCTCTCCCCCCAACTTAGTCACTATCTCCCTCCATCTCTCCATCTCTCTCTCCCCTCCATCTTTATGTTGCCCTCTTTCTCTTCCCCTTCTCTCCCTATCTCTCTCCTCTCCCCCTTCTTTTTCGTACCCCCTCTCCTCTCTCCCTCACTCTCTCTCCATCTCTCCCTTATCACTACCCCTCTCTCTCCACCTCTATTTCTCTATGTATTTGTTCTTTCCTCCCCATCCCAATGTATTGTGTTTAGGAAAGTATCTAAAAAAAAAAAATATAAAAATTAATTGGTTGTAAAAGATTGAACCTATATTTTGGATCAATCATGTCAACTAAAATACAATAATGAAATACTCAAAAAAATCATACGCTCCCTTTCCTCTATTTTTGTTAGTCACTTTACTTGCTGTCATTCCTTAGATTCTTAGTTATGATGGATCTATATTGGTTTTTAATAATATTATTTATATTATATAAATTTCATGTTATTCTCATTTTTAACTTTATTAAAACCCTAATTTAATTTCCATGGGAATATTTTTAGTAGTCGTGAAGATACAAGGTTTAGATATATCTCAAAAGTAATTATAACTTTTTCCTTTTAGATTAAATTAAAAAGAAGTTATAAAATTAAATTAAAATAAAAAATTTTATTATGAAATAAGTTATGTTTTTTGGGCATGTGGTATTGATAAGCCATGGTATTGGCCGATAGTCTAAAAATTATGTTTTTGCGCTGAAAGTTACGGAAATTTTGGCCATATTTTGAAAAAATCCAGTAGGGATTTTTGTAAATCCAAGTAAACACTATCAAAATTCATAATTTTGGGTGCCTTGGACATTTTTGATGGCGTTGAATCCATTTCCACCATCAAAAACATTATTCAAACACTGTGCATCTACAAAAAAAATTGAATTTTTTTGCCTTCCGGCCAGTTTTGGCCGTCCGGGCAATTCCGCCACCTCGGTAGACGACTCCATAAATTTTAATTAAAAAAACCAAACCACGCCAAACTTAAACAATGCCTTCCATCAAGGATTGGAATTTCAAAACAAACACACCCGTCAAATTTGACGGTTTTCGCACCTCCCCACCAGTGTTCACAATTTCAACAAAAAAAACATAACAATTTTACAAATTTCTTGACGAGCAATTTACACGTCAAATTCCATCCCTACTTCCACCAGTAAACATTTGTTTAACCACACAAAATTCTAGTAACCCAAGTGAAAAACAAGGAAAACCCATTTTCCCATTATCTGCATCTGATGAAGTGGAGCTCTCCACTTTCACTCACGTGTTAGTCCTAATTTTCAGGAATATTTTTCTCATGTTTAGCTTAAAAATTTTATTAGTCGCCGACTCGCTGACAATGATTAAATTTGAAGGTCTACTCTTAATTTTAGTTGGAAAGGCATATATTCATCTAACCCTTCAAAGATGAAAGGTTATAAAAAAATTAACTTCTACTGAAAAGTATATATTAGATAAACCCTTCAAAAAAATTCCATAATAAAATATTGTCATTCTAAATCTTAAAAGTCTTAAAAATTTAAAGAGTAGCTTCAATAAAAACACTATAAAATCTAAACACCTAGTCTAACGAGACGGAAGAGTTGTCGGGAAAGTTATGGAAATTCTGGTTATATTCAGAGAAAATTCGGCAAGGATTTCTGTAAATCCATGTTATAGTTGTTAAACTTCAAAATTTTAGGTGTCTTAGATGTTTTTGATGGTGTTGAATCCATTTCTACCATCAAAAACAATATTCAAACGCTACTTCTACAAGATTTTTTGAAATTTTTTTGCCCAGATTCCGGCCACTTTTGGCCGTCCGAGCAATTCCTCCGCCTCGTTAGACAACTCCAAATCTGAATATAACTAGTAAATAATCAACAACAAAAAAAAATATCAAATTCCATTAAAAAAAAGGTAAACATATATTTCATTAGATGATTTTCAGAAGTATTTGGACTTACATAATTGAAAATATAAATATATTTTCCCAATGGAAATGGATTTATAGTTTTCATTTATTTCCTTACATCATAAGTAGCATTCCAATCTACCCCATTTAGAGCATGATGTGCACTTAGAGATAGAAACATTAACATACCTAGTGTCCCTAATGAAAGTCTTTATCTATCATCATTTTTTATCCTATTTAATTTTCATAAGCCTCTTTCACACACTGATGTGGTTGTTTGGATAACAAGAATAGCTTGCCATAATTGCATCAAATATGGAAAGTATTCAAACCATTCATGTTCATCTCCACATAGGTCTCATGCCATACATATGATTTTTAGGGTATGATTTACAAATAGCACAAATAAATTCATTCTTTTCACCAAAACATCTAGCAGTATCCACAATAGATTTTTCACATAAATATTTCAAATATCTTTTTTTTGGATAGTCTATATCAATCACTTCTTCATAATAAAATTGAGAAGTGAAAAACTTAGCCACATTAAATACATGTAAATCTATGAATCTCCTATCTAAAGATTTAATCACCTTTACAACAAAACATTTTCCCAAAAGAATACAATCATATAGTAGCCCCGATATTTTCATCTTTGGAAAACTTTCGAACCTCAATGGATGTAAATGTAGCATACTTGTTCTATCTGCAAATTCAAGGGTTCCTCTTTATGCTTTAACTAAAAAAGAAGACATATGCACTACATCTACACCAAAAATTCTTTCCAAAAATCATTTACGAAGGATGATAATAGAAACATGTAAAGTAGTGTCAATATATGTAATATCAACATGATCCTCTTCAAACTTTTGATTCAACTTATTTAATCGACGAGCATGTCTGCAAGTATATGGATGCAAGTTTTCATTTTAAATATTGTTTCCAACTCATACATTTTTTTCTCCCCTGACTCCCAATCCTAACAAATAATGCATGAGTTTAACAAGTCTTTCCATGACCTTTCCTCTAGAGAGCCGCCTAATTTGATGAATTTGTAAGACCACTAACTTAGTGATTTGAAATGTATACATTATCTCTCTCAATTTTCCATGTCCTTTAGTTGATTTTCGAAGCCATGAATAAAATTTGTTCCAAATTTGTTAATATATTGCAACTCTGAAAAATGAGATAAAGCCTCATTGATTGTTAATGCTTCCCTATGAGCTATTCAATGGGTAACTACTAAATGAGGAGCATATGAAACTTAGGAGATAAACCTTCAGGACTACCCCTCATGGAAGATGCACCATCTAAACCAAAACCAACAAACTTCATCAAATATAAATCCATTTATGCTAAAAAAGTTCTCACTAGATCATACATACATTGAGCTATTCCATCCTTTATTTGAAGTAAACACATAAACTTTGTTAAATATTGACCTCTTCCTCCAATCATCAAATATGTAATATAAGAAATCAATTGGTGTTCCATAATTTGATCAGTGCTTTCATCAACTAAAATTGAGTAAAATGACCTATGTAAAATCTTCTCTTTTAATTTGTTCCACTACACTTCTTTAGCAACTTGAAGAAAATCGTTTCTTGGTGTGGTATTTGTGTATGCAAAATATTCATCTGTTAGAAGCACGCGTGGAGTGAATTTATACTTATTCAAGTCACATATTGAATGATACATTTCTAAAGATAAATCATGTATAGCAACAAAATACATGTTTTCAATCATTGATATAATTTTCTCCTTCCCAACATTTACCATTAGTTCTACATGTTTAGTGATTGGAATATTGCTTCAATCGCTTTTTCCCTCCAAAAGTTGAAAAAAAAAATTAAGCTTTTGATTTTGCATGGCCACTTATACCACTAACTTGAAGAGTGGTAGTTCCCTCTTTTGAAAATGGAGTCTCACTTTTAAATTTAACACGTCAAGAACATTGTATTCTTTCATTACCATTAAATGATTTAAAACATAAGCCCATGGAAACCTTGTATTCCATTTGGATTTGAATATTATTTTGTGTTTTTTTTATGGGTTTTCTATTTCAACAAGCTCTACACTATTTGATTCATCATATTCATGTAGATAAGCATCAACTTCATTTTGAATATTACATGGTTGATTAGAATGTTGTGTAGGGCTAAATGATTCAACAATTGACAATTGCATTTTATCTTTCTTAGGACGACCAATAGGAGAAATTTTTCAAGATTTATGCCTTTTAAATAAATAAAATCAATAGAATAAGTAAATAAATAAATTAAAAATCCCTTAGCAAGATTGATATAGAAAAAATTCAACCTTAGCAAGATTCCATAGGATTTGACTATAGATTTCTTGATAGGTTATTCATTGATTTGTTGTATTATGTTTTGTAACATTTAAAGAAACATGTAGCTTTATGATAGAGAACAAACATTTCATGAAAAATCGTACTTTGAAAAGAAATTTGTATGGCTTTAAGCAAGGAAGAAAAATAAGCAAGAGTTTGAATGACAGCGTTATAGTTGTAGAGTCCAATACCCTCGATATAAGATAGACATTCTTTTCATAGTTGGTAGATTCATATAATTATGACAATAAAAATTTGGACCATTAACAATGTAGAAAACAACTCCACCACCCATTCCTAGAATGGAAGGATGGCAAGCAGTTGCATTCAGGGTATCTAGCCACAATGTTGATTTCTTGGGGTATGGATTCTATGGTGCCCAGGATACATTGTGTGAGCATGAACGCTGCAATTACTTCAAGGAGTGTTGAATTAAAGAATCCATAGCATGAAAAACCAAATGTTAATGAAGATATGAGGAGGATAATGAAAAATACCTTATAGTCTAGCGTCAAACGATAACTTTCTTTCTGTGTATGTGATAGAGGGAAACGTTTCCCTAGGGCTTTTTGGGTTGGAAACCCTAGTAGATTGAAAGTTATCTATTCAAAGAAACATGCATTCACACAGCCATTATGCTATTGTAAGCAAATTCTATGATAAGGGTACGTACCTTTGGTCCTACGTTTGAAAAGGCCCTTAGGGTCCAAACCCTTCTTGGAGTTCCCTTCTTCTCTTTTGTCCTACAAAACAAACAATTCAAAGAACACAGTAGTACATGGACAAAAACTTATAAAGAAACCATCTTTATGTTATAAAGAAAGGTAATTAGTTATGAAATCCAAACAACCATTTACATATGAATTCTAAACATGAATATCATTAACATAAAGAAGATTCATTTCGGGAACCAAGAAATGTGTTTCTTTTATTATAGAAAAATAAAGTACATAAAAAGGAATATTTTCACCTGAGTCACCTTCAGCAGGCTCCAAGCAAAGCTTCCTTCCGGATCCGTTCCAGACACAAGCCTCTAACAAACTCCTTCCATGACTCTCTCCATGATGTCATCAATGGTGGATGAACATCAACACACAAGAAAACAAAGGTTTCCTGTACAAAATTGGGGAAGTGCAGAAGGCACAAGGGACTTCAGACCTGGTCAAGGGAAAAATCTCAGCATAATAACCTTTCTCTCTCTTCTCTCCTCCCTTAGGCCTTCCCTTTGAGGTCTTTTTATACCATCTCCAAAGTAGTTTTTTAGTTAGGAGTTGGTTGGGAGCAGTTGGGCCATGGGCACTAACAGGTGATCAGTAGGTAAAACCCGCGATCTCCGCCCGAAAATAAGGAGTTTTATATTTTTTTAAGTGTTTTAATACATACACGCGGGTTAGATATACACAGACCCGCGTATACACACGTTTAACTCAAGGAAATGTCGCGTATAAGGGATAAAACACTATTTTTTAAATTTTAGGACCGGGTCTGGAAGGAGGGGTTGCCCTAGGCCATGAGTACAGCATCACAAACCATAAGAGTGAGATTTTGAGCTATAACAGATGCCCCCTAATATATGAGGTCAGAAGGGGTACATGATGGCCGAAATATATTATGCGAGTACATGGAAAGGAAGTCTGTTAAAAACCGAGGAGGACTTCACCAGAATTCAGCCTGCCAAGCCACCAAAGGAGATCAGAAAGAAACACTGTCTGAGGCGGGCATACCCATGCTTAGAAAAAGTAAAGCATGTCCGCATGTCAAGTACAAGCGGATCCACTAAGTATACAAGTATAAATGACTGAAATGGATCATCTGATCATAATGAACAAGTACATGTCTGAATATCACATATAAGACTGTCAATGATGCTGAAAGATGCAACGGATCACTGATATCAAAGACTGATCCCAAAAGGTACCAACTGAACATGATGGAATAAGATGGTACTACACTGCAAACTCAGGTGCCAGCATATAGAATGTCGCCATGACTGACTGCAACATATAAAGTGGAGTGGTATCAACTAGCAGCAACAAGAGCAACTATCAAGTGAACCAATGAATGCTGATACAACCTAAGGTCTTCACCGACCGCCGTGGTACATTTCTACACCATGGGAATAAATGATCTGAAGTCGACCACGTGAGAAATCGTTTGATTACCAGTCATTGATGTATACCGTTAACAAACGTGAGACTACTCACCGATAATGATAATGAGCGTCAAGGTACCCAGTACAATCTAACAAGTGTGAATAGATGAGCTGGAGTCGAACACCTGTAAGAATCTATCGATCAGGAGACAATGATGGTTTCCCACTGTCGATAGCGAAGGATCTGCCACTAATGATTGCAAACCCCAAGGTACTTCCAAATGGACTCTAGATCTTGGCCCCAGAGCAATGAGTTGGAGTCGATAGGGAAAGATCCGCTAGAAGGAAGGCATTAAGGCATCCTTCATCAATCCAGCGCGAGTGTAACCCGTAGGCCAATAATGTGGAAGGAATCGGACGAAAAAGATGTAGTAACCCAACCGAAGTACGTTTCCGGCATACACAAGATGTGGCTAGCGCACGGCAGAAACCCTCTGAACCAACCAATAATGAAAGCTGACACAGAGGCGAGGTATCCACCAATAGGATCAAATGGAAACCAAGGTACTGCATGAATCCCAATGTGTGATAATGTAAGCTGACGTCGAACACAAGGGAAACCACTCAGTCAAAGACCCATGATACTGATCGATGCTTAGCACAAGGTGACCTATCAATAATGAAAATAGGGCCAGGGTGCAGCTCTAGGCCTGTCCTCAGAGTAAGATGTCGTCGTCGATAAGGACAAGACCCGCCAGCAAGAAGTCAATGGGGACCTTCTCAAATCAGCACGAGTAAAGGACCAATATAGCTGATGTGATGATAGAGATGATACTGACAACCAGGGATGGCCGACTGAAAAGTGAGTCAAGAGACATCGCAGAGAGGCCAACTCAGGCTAACTTCCCTTGAACAAAAGCACGACTCAATGTGACTATGTGGCAGCATATGATGACTCTGTATAAATTCGTCATGCAGGAGGCATGAACGAACCCTCCATATGATTGGAAGAGATAACTAATCGGGGGAGAACTGACTCAATAACAAGGTTATGGCATACCTAAGTCAAACTAAATCCCACCCACACGGAGGAGACTTTGCTGTGAGTGCTTTGTTCAAGGGCGACACGACTGACTCTAGCTGCCAACAATAAATGGAAATAATGTCCCGTTCCCGCTCTTTTTGGAATATTTAATTTTTTTGTCTTTTTCTGTTAAGCTGGAAAAAGAATAAAAGAATGCTATGGTACAATGGAAAGAACGAGTGTCGGTGAAACAGAGGATCTAGTTCCTGGGAAAGGAACGTTCCTATGGCCAATGCAGGGAGGTGAAAACTGGTCAGTGACACTCAAAGGTATGTTCCTTCCATGGGTCAAGGTGTGTCAAGCTGCAGAAGTCAAAGGTATGCAAGGTTGATTTTGCAGACGTCATGGTCAAAAGTTGGCTTAAACACGAGTCCAAGTGAAGCTGGCTCTAGGCCAAAAGGTGCAAGTGGTCAACATGCAATGCAGTGGTACAACTCAACACAAAGGAGCCTCTAGGGTATGAGGCCAAAACAAAGCGGAGAAGCTAAGAGGAATGAGTCTTCAACGCATAAGTCATGGCGGGACTACAGAGGACTCCCGAGCCTACTCAAATCAGAGGAGCATGGGCAACAAATGTCAGTGAGGTGCTAACTAGGATGCCCATGTAAAGGATGGCTCTACCATCGTGTCATGATTTAAAGAATCGGCAAGTGAAGATGGCTTACGAACCATAACACGATGGGATCGACCCTATGGCAGATGTATCGGCAAATGGAGGCTAGTATGCATAATGCAACAGAAAAATGATGTCCCTAACCTATATGCCAATGAGAAGACGATACCTGCCATGACGGGTCAGCAGTCATGGAACCGTCTCGAACTGTCGAAAAACGTCCAAAATGTCCTGAAAAATAAACTAATCTCGACATTCCAAGCTCCCAAGTTAAAAGTCACATGAGGCCAAACAAAATAAAATTTTGAAAAAAAATTTCATTTTCAAAACTTATAAAAAGCATTTTTGACTCACCATTTTTACCATTTGAGTTTGAGAGCAAAGATTTTGGAGCAAAAGGAGCAAACTTCCCACAGCCAGATTCAACCGTTCAAATTCGTCAAAAACCTCCAAGTAACTCTTATACTTAGCTTGCAATTGATTTTGACAAGTTTTAATATTTTTGATTGATGTTTCACCGTTGAACTTTTGTCAAAAATTTCCTCGCGGCGTATATGCGGGTTGGTAATATTGAACCCACATACACGCGGGCCCTATACGCGACTGTGTGCACAGGGACCCGCGTATACGCCGCGAATCATTTTTAAACAAAAACTAACGGTTTTAAATCGATTTTTTCTCAGGATTCCTGTCACGTGGCGTGAAAGAGAGCACGCAGCGGTAGACAAATGAAGTTATGAATAGTCCAGAAGCATTAGATGCATTACGGGGATGCGGTTTGCTTAAATTTTTCAAATTGCCAAATATGAAAGCGAACACGCGTCTTCTTGAGATGCTCATTGATTATTGGGACGTCGATGAGGAAGCCTTTATGATCGATCAGATGCCGCTCAGGGTAGAAGTGGAGGATATCTATTTTATCACGGGCCTTTCCTGAAGGGGAGAGGTAGTACAGTCCCGAGGCAGGACACGGAGTAGCCTCTCGATAGAGGACTATGTACAGATATACTGCCCGGGACATCCCAAGAAGGTTGGGAGCCAGATTTCCATCACACATGTGGCGAGTTTATCACTTAGGATAATCCTGTTCACCATGGCTCGAGTGAACGGATCATCCTCTCTGCATCAGGCGTCACAGCAAAACATGAGCATGGCAGTTGACTGTCTCACTACTGTGTTCGACTGGTGTACTCCTCTTCTGGCCAACATGAAGAGCTAGCTCACTTCTATCAAGAGGGGTTAGACTAAAAACTTTGGATATGGGAGCATCTTGTGTACTTTATTTTTCGAGAAGGTTCCCACACTCCACCCCAGGGTTGCAGTTTCCATCAGCACCCCACGCGATCCACGCATGGGCCGGTGGGCTGATCTGATGAAACGTCTGGGGGTGGGGAGGTCCCAAGGACTGCCTTCGACGATGAATTCTTCACCTGGTGGGATCAGTAGATCATCGCCGTGGATGACTACCCCTATGCTGGGATGGATTTCCGAGGAGATCCTGATCTAGCATTACCACCGAACGCAGCATGGGGTGAGATTGGAAAGATTTTTTTATTTTATAATTTTTTGGATTTTTCAAATATAATGATGAATTTTGAAAACTATTTTTGATGAGTTTCAAATGACTGATATGATGATCATGTTCCAGACATCGGGCCGGTACGACCAGATGGATTCCCGCGGCATGGACGGCGTGGCCGAGGAGCCGAAGAGGCGGCTGCTGATACAGAACGGACTCTAAACAACGTCCAACGACACTTGGCGAGACTGAGCTGTCGAGTACCGATGGCCGTCATAGAGGACCTTCCTGAGGATATGCAGCGTCATGTGGTTGGCATGCCACGTGACTGGGTTCGCATTTTTCGGCATGTGGCCAATGCTATAGTTACATACTTAGACGCTCATCCTGAGTCGAGGCATTAGATATGCCGGACATGATTATGTGCATTTGAGTCCCAATTTTGTATATTTTTTGGACACACATATGTACACTCGAGACGCTTTACGATATATATATATATATATATATATATATATATACAATTTGACTTTTTGATGCTTGATTTTATTATGATGAATGATTGATGTGCCAGTCTAATGCCTAATTAGCGATAGAATCAGCTAACCAATTATGAGATCTTGGAATGTGCAAATAATTAATATAAGTAAATGATCTTTGCAACAACCTCACCCTTAAATACTAGCGATATAAAGATGGATCCCGTACCCGATAAATGTTATTTAATTGAGACACTATCAATTGAGAATCAAGATATACTACCAACGAGTCGATCCCATGAGAGATTGCCTTGGATAATAAATTAATAACAGCAGTATACTCGGCCATATTGTTTGAAGTAGGACCGATACATACGCCTCTTGATGCCATCAATTGACCAGTTGGATAATAAAGTACCTAAGCTGCGGAAGCAAGATTCCGAGTGTTCCGACTAGCACCATCGGCGAACCCAAAATAGACCAAATCATCCATCAAGACCTGCCACAGCAGACCAAAAAGTGTTGATATCAGAAAACTCTCGAGGATATATGTACAAATATACATAAAGTACAAAGAAGCCATTGCCTGGCCAAAACTAAGCAAAGTACTTCTTTTGGTGGAGCCCGTCAGGGGGCTCTGCCGACTTACTCCTAGGGATGTTTATAGGTACGACGATCGAACCAATCAATATACTCCCTTTGGAAAATGAATGTGTTGGAGCCAAAGGGACCGTACAAACATCGCTAGTCAAACTGGAGGACCGAGATTCGACTTCATGCACAGGGGAATGGAAGTGTAATCGATGATGTAAATCTTCCAAAGGTCGATATACAGCTGTCATTGTTTCGAATATCGCTTCATCCGATGGAAAAACAATATCCAAGCAATCCGATGCAGAGGTGGAATCAAGGGTCCGAAAATGAGCCACATCACCATCTATCTCTTTCCCAGAGGAAGAAGTAGAATGGTTATCTACAGAGTTATCGATAGATTCACATCTAAGCTCTACTGCAGACATAAGAGATCCTATTCCACCCACCTTGTCGTCACCTGATGTGGTCACAGATGAAGGTAAGGTTCCAGGTTTCGAAGAATAAGGAGTTTGAACAAACTCTCTCCGTAAAGGATCCCTGGAGGATGAAATTATATCTATACCTGCTGTAGGAGGGGGAAGATTAAACGTACCCATCAATGAAGAGTACATCCCGACTCCTAGACTCTCAGTAGGCGGACGGGGGTTACCCACTAAAGGAATGGTAGAGTCAGAGCTTGCTTGAGGATCAACTGGGCAATAGTCCAATTGATCAACCTTAACGATTTTCCCCTCATAAGGAAAGCAAATGACACGAAATAGAGTCGAAACAACGGCATCCATTTCGTAGACCCAGTTCCTTCCTAAGAGGAGATTATAGTCTAGGTTAGCATCTACGACCTCTACTTCAATATTAACGACCTTTCCTCCAACACATATAGGAAAGGTCGGGATAATCCCGTATGGCCTATGAGAATGACCATCAAACGTTGTCAAGAGGGTAGGTGAAGGAACAACTAACGGTGATCCAATGGCCTTCCAGCATGACATAGACATGACACACGTGGAAGCTCCCTCATCTATAACCATCCGAAAAATATTCGTTTTCTGGTAGGTATACTTTATCTGGAAAGCCATGTGATAAGGAAGTCTCTTTTTGACATTACTCATATCAAAAGTGAGAGCTAAAGAATTACTTGGATCCACTGCCCCCATTGCCGATAGCAAGGCACTTCGTTGAGCAGGACACGACTAGAGAACCTCTAAAGCGGACATAGCACATGGACTCTGAGCCAGATCCTCAATAATGGAGTAATTCTGGGCTGCCCTAATATTAGGGTTGATAGTCGCGCATTTTGTGGAACCTTTCGGTACTCGAGGTATAGTCTCGACAGAAGGTCGCTCAACATGAAGCGGGTTGTTAGTTTCGGGAACTGATTTACCCTTGGAACTTTCACCTTCACCATAATCCTAGTTCTTTTTCTTACCTCGTCCTTTCTTTATCCCATTGGAATTTTGATTTCCTTTGGGGTTATCATATTGGACGACATTAATTGAAGAAGTTTGGGAAGCGGGGGGATTAGACGATGTGACTTGGTTGTTAGAAGCAGTTTGCAAGGACAACTGCTGCAATTGATTCAATAAGTTCACTGTAGTTGTGTCTACTGACCCAACGATACCATCTGCGTGCGGACCTGGCTTCGACTTAGCTACGTCAACCTTAGATCCAGGAGCATCTAGCAAGTATTTTTGTAGGATCCCAGACTAAGAGTAGATCAATTTTAATTGCTGGGCCCTAAAAATGGCTTGCTCCTCATAATAGACCCCAGACATGGAGACATCCTTGGAGATCTCGGGTTGTAAAGATTTCAAAAACCACTCGAGACGGTACTCCGGAGGGATTTCGGCTTTAATGAGCCTCTTTCTCTGTCTCCATTCCTGAATATGGTTAGAAATGTGAGTTGCTTTATCCTGACGAAAGGTGGCCAGAAGTTCAGTTCCGACATCATAGCGGACAGGCAACTGGAAGTGATTTAAGAAAATATTGGCTAAGTCAGCGAAAGATGTAAAGCTGCCCCCTGGCAACTCTATATACCATTTGGCCACATTACCAGTCAAGGTGCGCTGAAAGAGTCTCAACCTAATCGAGTCATCGGTAAGGGAGTTAGATGAGCACCACAAATGGAATGTGGTTACATGGTCGCCTGGGTCTTCACCACTCTTCCCTTCAAATTTTGGAATGTCCGAAGGGAGTTTGGTTGGGACCGGAGGCCAAGCCGAATTGTACTTGATTGGGTCATTTGTTAACTTAGTGAGATCTGGCAAGTTCAACGTTGTCAGAAATGGAAGCCTAGGAGGACCTTGGGGATTCCACCCAGACTGGGTAGAACTCCCAAAGTTCTTAAAAGATTGTCTTGGAATTTGGGAGGCACCAGGCTGCCCGAAGTAACCAGTAGAACCAGCTGAACCAAAAGGCAAGCCTTGTGATCCAGCAAAATTTGGAGTTTGACCAACTCCGGCCGTATAGCCTCCATAACCAACAAAGTTTCCTCCTAAAGGATTGTAAGGAGTTGATAACCCCTGACACGGATTCCAAGCCAAAGCAAGGGGAGGAATACTTTGAAACGAACTAACCGTGGAGTACGGTCTATTCCCTTGTTGGCCGATAAATGGATTCCCAGTTCTCGCGCTACTAACCCCAGGGTTATTCCAACCTTGGAAAGGATTGCTGCTTTGTCCTGCAGAAGAAAAAGGCATGGATCCTACCATCGGGTTGGAATGTGGTATATGACCACTTCCGAAAGGAAAACCCTGGAAGGAAGCCAATCCACCCATCATGGACGTAGCGGTACTAAACGGAACTGATGGAATGCCCTGTGAGTGGGTGCCGAATGGGAAGAATCCAGTACCAAAAGCATTGGTTTGGGCATTTCCACTCATGGACGGAATGGAGGTAGACCCAACTAAAGATGTGCTAGCAAAAGATCCAAACAAGGAAGCAGAGGAGATGGAAATGGTTCCTCCCCCTTGCACCGATGTTGGGGTTTGCATAGTCGTAGCACTTGTAGAAGCCATGCTTCCAGTAGTGGTCATCGATGGTAAGCGCGTAGCGTAACCTGGACTTGACGGTCTATGCGTCGGAGTCCCAACATATTGTAATATGTCTAGATGGCTAGATGGTAGTGGAGAATTCGAAGCCGCTAACGACTCCGAGAGTTCTTCTACCTCTATGTTATTCTCCGCTTGAAAGAGAACTCGAGAAAGGACTGGAGTGTCCCTCTCTTGTTCAGAAGTGCTAGGCCTTGCTTGGCTGCTAATGCCCCCGAGAGGAGGATCAATCCCCGATGCGTCAACTAGCGTGGGACGGAACCCACCGGTAGTATTGCCTCTGCGCCTTCTAGGAGAAAGCTCTAAACTTGGTGGTGAAAGACCACGAAGTTTTCGAGACCGTCTAGGAGATCGGTCAGCCACTTTGAATTCTTTGTTATGATCTGACTAAAGACTCAAAAAATTGAAAGCTAGGCCAACTAGGAGCACAGAGCAC
The DNA here is from genome assembly GCA_031772625.1 of Pinus tabuliformis. Taxonomy (NCBI): domain Eukaryota; kingdom Viridiplantae; phylum Streptophyta; class Pinopsida; order Pinales; family Pinaceae; genus Pinus; species Pinus tabuliformis. The sequence goes on from CM062814.1 coordinate 464,949,522, forward strand.
ACACTATAAAGTCCCTAAAGATACATCCAGTCAAACAACTTCCAAGTATTTCCGCTCCCGGTGATTAAGGTCGGACACCAAAATACGAGAAAGTGAAATAAGGGGCCTTCCGAAGATAGTCTGGGATGATGAGGGACCAGTCCTATCAACGAAGGTATCAGAGGAAGTTACGCTGACCTCCTAACAACAGCCTGCGCCGGTGCAAGCCCCCAAGCTTCGCAAGGGTGCCCTCCAGTAGTACTGTTGAGAGTGATGCAACGTCAACTTCAAGTGCCACGGGATTCCCCTCCGCAGCCACCTGTGTAGTTCCCTAGGAGTAGCAACTATGGATACCAACTCGTCGCAGAAGCCAAGCGGAATAGTCGTGAGGTAAGTTCGGACAAGTAGGAGAGGGGGTATCTCTCTTCTCTGTCTTCACAGACCCTCGTGCTTAACTCCCAGATCCGGAGCTTTCTTGGTCTTCCTAACGCTATTGGATTTTCTCTCGTTATTCAGACTCCTATGTTTGGCGTTTATATGGCATTGGAGAGTTAACTCTCCACTCGCCTAATCCAAGGCCCTAAAATCCTAATCTTGTTGGTGTAACTGACTAAAACAAAAAGTTCTAGTGAATTTTAGTTAGCGCTTGATTTTATTAGGCTGTTCTTTAAGTCGCAAGGTAACGGAAGTGAAACCAGTGGTGTTTTTTGATGCAAAAGAAATTAATAAAAACTTAACTACATGCACATGCACTTTTTCGTTTTTCGATGAAGAGCAATTTCTATAGGGTTCAGAGGTACTTCTAATAAAACAAATTTTTCTTTTCTTTTCATTAATTCACACTTCACACTCACAAAAGTTAACAAAGCTATGTATGCCTAAAAGGGGATGCAAATCTATCCTAATGCAACAACTATATGTGGATGCAAGATTTAAAACTACTCTAAAAACAAAAATGAAAGTTGCTTGCTTATCAATTTTCTATCTTGCCACTTACAATGTCTAGATGGAACATGAAATGCTACCATTCATTTCTTCTAAACACTAAAAACAAGTTCTAAGACAAACATAAAGCACTTTCACTTCATAAAAGGAAACCAAATGAAAAGCAAGTTCAAGAAAGCAAAACTAAGATTTTTCAAAAGATTTTCTTCACAGCAACAAACAAAAGAGTCTTTTCAAAAAAAAATGCTCTCAACAATACTGAAACTTGTGATTGAAGAATGGGCAATTAAACACTTTTGCGAATCAACACCACACAATGGATGAAAACTCAACAAAAATAAATGTGTTTGCAATCGCTCTTAACAATCAAAAGCAGCAATGAAAGCTTTGGCAATGAAAACCAAAAAGATCAAAAAGACAAATTCCAAGAAAGTGTCAATCAACAACTTTCATGAAACAAAGAAGTGGATGGTCACAAAAAGCGATTTTGTCAAGAAAAAAAAAAGTCACCAAAATCAAGATTAACACAAAAATTGTGATCAATCTTCCTACCCTGATGAAACAGAGCAGCCAAGATTCCTAGCAAGAAATCTTGCATGCTTTAGCAAAAAACGATGACGCTTGCAATCAACAAAAAACAAGACCAATACTCCTTATAATCAGAGAGAATTCAGAACAAGATGCTCGCTGTAAAACAAATAACTGATACTAGAAAATGACTGTTTCAGACTGACTCAAACCACCAGACAAACCTTCAGAGACTAAAAATATTTATAAATCTTGAAAATTACAATATATACGCGACTGTACTGAAGTATAGATTGTGTGTATACGCGACTGTATCTGAGGAAACCTGCGTATATGCGGGTTCACTCAAAGAAACAAGCGTATATACGCCTCTGTATCTAAGAAAAACAGCGTATATGAAAAGCTTCAAGAAAAATAAAAAAAACAAACTAAAGAAACTGGCAAAGCTTAAAGTTCAAGAACAGACCAGACAGTAACAGCAAGCAGACAAGGCAGCTGAGCCTTCATTGGCTTGAAAATCACCCAAAATAGGAACAACAAGAGTGTTGTCCCCAGCGGAGTCGCCAATTCTGATAGAGGGAAACGTTCCCCTAGGGCTTTTTGGGTTGAAACCCTAGCAAATTGAAAGTTATCTATTCAAAGAAACATGCATTCACACAGCCATTATGCTATTGTAAGCAAATTCTATGATAAGGGTACGTACCTTTGGTCCTACGTTTGAGAAGGCCCTTAGGGTCCAAACCCTTCTTGGAGTTCCCTTCTTCTCTTTTGTCCTACAAAACAAACAATTCAAAGAAAACAGCAGTACATGGACAAAAACTTATAAAGAAACCATCTTTATGTTATAAAGAAAGGTAATTAGTTATGAAATCCAAACAATTATTTACATATGAATTCTAAACATGAATATCATTAACATAAAGAAGATTCATTTCGGGAACCAAGACATGTGTTTCTTTTATTATAGACAAATAAAGTACATAAAAAGGAATATTTTCACCTGAGTCACCTTCAGCAGGCTCCAAACAAAGCTTCCTTCCAAATCCGTTCCAACCTCAAGCCTCTAACAAACTCCTTCCATGACTCTCTCCATGATGTCATCAATGGTGGATGAACATCAACACACAAGAAAACAAAGGTTTCCTGTACAAAATGGGGGAAGTGCAAAAGGCACAAGGGACTTCAGACCTGGTCAAGGGAAAAATCTCAGCATAATAACCTTTCTTTCTCTTCTCTCCTCCCTTAGGCCTTCCCTTTGAGGTCTTTTTATACCATCTCCAAAGTAGTTTTTTAGTTAGGAGTTGGTTGGGAACAGTTGGGCCATGGGCACTAACAAGTGATCAGCAGGTAAAACCCGCGATCTCTGCCCGAAAATAAGGAGTTTTATATTTTTTTAAGTGTTTTAATACATACACGCGGGTTGGATATACACAGACTCGGGTATACACGCGTTTAACTCAGGGCAATGTCCCGTATAAGGGATAAAACACTGTTTTTTAAGTTTTAGGACCAGGTCTAGAAGGAGGGGTTGCCCTAAGCCATAAGTACAGCATCACAAACCATAAGAGTGAGATTTGGAGCTATAACAATATGATGGGTTTCAATTCAATGAAAATGGAAAAAATGGATGCAGGGAAAGAGCACCCAAGGATAATCACGAAGGAGCGAGAGCACATGCATAGTTGTTGAATGGTTATTCAATATGCTATGCTGCCCTCTACTAAGTGTAAAAATACCATGACTATTGCATGTATTATTGTTGCAAGTTGCATCATGTTGGGGTAAGTTGGGGACCTCAGGGAACGTCTCAAAATCATGGCATAACTATTAAATTGTAGGAGGACATTTAAACTTTGATTGGTCTCTTCTACTAAACTATCACTAATTAGAGTGATTTATGTGCTAGTACAAACTTGAAATTATGGTAAACTTAAAAAAGTATTGAAAGGTTATTAAAAATATTTCCCTTATTTTGAAATATAAAAATTTAATCTAACTTTTTTATTGACAAGTGATTTTGATATTTTAAATTTTTTTGGAAGTGTAAATTTTTTACCTCTTTTAGGAAGGGCCAAGAGCCCAAAGAAGGGCTAGGAAGAGTTCAATTTTGAACACTGCTCGATGACTCGTCTTATACCAATTTTCACGAATATTTTTGTCATGTGTCTAAAAAAATGTTTTCAATGAATATATGTAAAAGTCTGAATCGAAGAATGTAGATATTTTCTAAATCAGAGAATGTCACTTATGAAATATGTTTGCGAAAGTACTACAATGGGAGTCGTTTAATGCAGAGGAATTATCCGGACGGTTAAAAGTGGCTGGAATCCAAGTAAAAAATTTTCAAAAAATCTTGTAGAGGCAATGTTTGAATCATGTTTTTGATAGTGGAAATGGTTTCAGCACCATCAAAAACATGTAAGACACCTAAAATTTTGAAGTTTAACAACTATAACTTGGATTTAAAAAATTGTTACCAGATTTTCTCTAATATGACTAGAATTTCGATAACTTTCCGAACAACTCCTCCGCCTCCTTAAACTACACATACTACAATGTAATTGGTAAACTGACAAAAATCATATTCATCCTCCGTGTTAACTGACAGAAAACATCCTATGGAACTGAGTTCCTGCCCATTAGTATAACTGACAGAAAGCATGCATCGCTCTGAGTTGCGTACAGTATCACTCGCTTTGTCATCAAGTTTCAGTGGACTTGGTAAACTCCATCTTTTATTCAAATTTTATGATTCAAAATGATTTAGCATCATCAACAATTTTTTGAGCAGCTTAAATCTTGAATTTGAAATTTGATAACCGTAATTTAGATTTCCAAAATTTCTAATAAAGTTTTTTAAAATTATATCAAAATTTCCACTACTTTCCAAAGATTTCCACCAATTTTTTAAAAATCATACCAAATTTCCACATAGCTACTCTTCTTAATAGTTGCCCCAGTCATTATCTTAGTTCACCATAAAGGCACATTAGCACTTATTCAAATTTTGATCAATGTAGTAGTTATGGTTGACTAGGTCAACAAACAATAAGTTGTATTATTGGTTGACCACATACTGAGCAAATCCTTCCTCTCTCGACAGTTTAAACACCCAGGGTTCTAACTGATTCAGAATTCAAAGGCAATCTAAAAACTTAGATATTTATCTGCGTATCTTTCTAGAGTTCTCACTGGTTCTCCATTCAGACCATAGTGCCTACAGATTCAGATTTCGGAGGTTTTAATTTTAAAAACAATATGAGACTCCAGAATTCTGGAAACAATATGAAAATTTAAATAATAGATATATATTTAAATATTAGGTATTTGTGTAGTAATCCTTGAAGCCAGAGTTTCAGAGATTCAGATTTATGCCAGAGTTCTGACTGATTCAGAATTCTACAAACCTAAAAATGGCGTTGCCTGAATATTCTATATAGTGAAAATTATTAGTTGAACAGATTTCTTGAACTCATGTAATTGTCCATTTTCTTCTTGTGAAAATTTTGTCCTTATTGTTCCTGTGAAAGTTATTACTTCTGATATATAAAATGATGGCAGTCAATAACATTGTCGGAAACAATGCGAATAATTCTTTAAAAAAAATAAAATAATAATTACATGGCAGTTGAATATCAAAGATGTAATAAGCCCATACGAAATATAAGCAGGGCAGAAGTTCAGTCCACAAAACTAGATCTAAGATTTCTACGATGAAAGCTATTTACAGTGAGGCCTCAAAATATCTAATCCAAAGACGGCTCACCAACAGGAGCCCCTTCTTGCCCGTTCCGCCCATCCCTTCCACGTCTCGACAAAAACAAGGACCTGATAAGTGGCCAGGGAATTGCCAGAGAAAATTCCCTTCTCATCTCACTGCCAGCATGGCCATTGTGTCTGCCCTCCGAATCTGACGTGTTCGCCTGTCTGTCAGACCCGTCCCTTCTGTTCTCCTCTGTCGAATTGGCCTCCTCCGCTTGCCGTTTCTCCGCGTCATCATCCTCGTCATCGACCGGCATCTGGTACCGGCACACGGGGCACGAGCTGTGCAGCTTCAACCACGGCTGAATGCAATCAGAATGGAACAGGTGCTTACATGGCATCTCACGTGCCTCGCTTCTCAGTTCAAACTCCTCCAAACAAACAGCACATTGCGACAAGCCAGAGTTGAGGTGCTGCTCAGAAATTTTCACAGCGGGCATGGCCTCAACGGCAGACCTCGAAGCCGGCGGTGTGCCTTAATGATTCGCATCGTTCTCTGCCAGGCGTTAGATCAGCCAGTCAAGCCCCGGCCCCATGAAATAGTCACCGAAGGCCTCAGGCATGGGCACAAAAAACCCCCCTTCCTCATTATCTTCATGCTGGAGATCAAAGGGGTTCATTAAAAGAACTCTTTCAGTAAATCCCAATCCTCGATTCCTGGGCACAGTAGCGCCCAGGGGTTGCAGAAAGTGAAGAATCGGTGACCTTTCAACCACAGACATCGCAGGCCTCCGGCCCTGAGGCTCCCGAGCAGCTTCCCCGCTTAATTCGGTAAAGATACTTTCCCTTGGGGTCGAATCAGAGCCACAAGACCGTGACTGAGCTTCTTGAGTCCGTCCACCTTCGATTTCTTCAACAAACCCTTCATTGCATCTAGGGCAACAGACCTCTTCTCCAATTACATTGCGAATTGTTTCATTGCATATGTGGCACCAGTATTCAGAGTCCACAACGGCTGACATTTTCAAATTCCAAGCAAAAGAAAGAAAATGCTCTGCAACTCTTTACCCTCTTTACCCTAGCACAGCAGAGGAAAAAATCTCTGTAATTCTTCTTCAAATCTGGCCACGAATCGGCAGCAGGAGAGTGCAAAAGAAAGAAATCCACTAGCAGAGGAGATGCTTCCACGGGTTCCCAATGTCATTGTGGAATTAAGCCGGATAACTGCTTATTTGTACAACAGTAAAGAACAGTGCGGGAACTTCCTAGACACATCTCGAAACCGAAGTATGTACAATTTTAACGAGTTGTCTTTTGTGCTATTTTTTTGGGAGTTTTTCAGGTGGGGTTTTCCGGTCTAATTTCTCTAAAATCCGGCAGGAATTTATTGAAATCACAAGTTTGATGGTTAGCCTTTCACAATCTAAGTGCCCTAGGGGTTTTTGAGGGTGATGAATCCATATATACAGTGAAAAAACCAATTTACATAACACAAATCAAGATTTCACGTCAAATTTTTCTGCGAGACACGGTGAAGTTCAAAAAGTCGCACTAAAAACAACTCTCCCAATATTAATGTTAATTGCTTATATATTATATATTATTTGAATATATATATATATATAAGGAAAAATTAAGTTTTTATGGTTAAAATGTTTATTTGATCCTATATATATTCTATTTAAATTTCAAAAATACAATTTAAACAATAAAAAATAACACATTGTATTTTACAATGTAAAGAAAAAACAACTCTCCCAATATTAATGTTAATTGCTTATATATTATATATGATTTGAATATATATATATATATATATATAAGGAAAAATTAAGTTTTTATGGTTAAAATGTTTATTTTTCTTCCGAAAGTGGCAAAACCTATCAAACTCAGGGGTCAAACCAACAGTGATGACAACCATCTCTGGCTGCTATCCGCGAATGTCGATTTGACTCATCACCGTTATCAAGGAAAACCACGCCACCTGTAATAACCCGCTGGTGGTCCGTAAGGGAGCAGGCTTTCACTCCTGCCAGATGCCTCTGGGTCTTGGGCCGTTAACCTGTTTCCTTACGTCCGAGGAAGACGAGCTCTTAGCCAAGCAGAAGCAGTTTTACGGCATACTCCAGGCCGGCGGTTAAAATGTTTATTTGATCCTATATATATTCTATTTAAATTTCAAAAATACAATTTAAACAATAAAAAATAACACATTGTATTTTACAATGTAAAGAAGTTTATAGGTGAAGTAATTTGATCATTCTCAGTTAATGTTAGGTACTTAAAATAGATCTATGTTGGTAATAAAAAAGTCATTTTAATTTGCCTTGATAAAATGTTCAATGTACATGTTATAAAAAATATTTTATTTTAATTTTATAGATACTCTATATAACATTTAAAAATACACTTTAAACATAATCACAAAATTTAATTGTACAAAAAACACATGTTTTTAATGTAACCATTATTGATCATTGAAAACTCCAGCTTTATCATCCACAAGCTAATTAAGTCGTTGAGTCCTTCAACAAAACATTGCATCGGGTATTAATCAAGATATGTGGAATAAACCAAGATGACTCAAATGATATAACATTAGCAATATTAGGTGCATATAAAACATCATACAAGAGAGCCACTGGTTAGACATCTTTCAAGCTAGTTTGTGGTTGGGAAGCAATAGTCCCACTATACTCTAGATTAACACTAAAAATATTTTTTGGTCTTAGATATGACATTGATAGATACAAGTGGTGGAGACTTCACTAGCTAAATGCATTGAAGGATGAAACCATACAAGATTGTGATTGCAAAAGTGATATTGATTTCTCTGTGATTATTTTATTCAATACACTAATTGGTTCAATGATCATTATTGATTTCAATGGTGACATGGCGAAATTGTATCTACAATCTAAATCTCCTTGTTTCTTATAACTTCTTGTATTATGATGTATATGCAATTTAGCAACATTTGGCTCCAAATGATCTATATCACAAGTTATGTAATTGTTAAGAAAGTTTTGAATTTCTGGATTGCTTTGTTTTCCATATATTGGAGCATTTTCTATCCATGACAGTCCATGTTCATGTTCGGCTCCTCTATTTTTAAACTCTGTTATGAAATGGTAATCAAATATTTTTCCAAATAATGTACTATCATGACATATCATTCGATTTACAACATTAATTATGTGTCTATATTTCTGACGACATGTGACTGGATATTTTCTTATAAGGTAAAACAATGTAAACTTTGAAACGGGAACTATAAACTCAAAACGGGAACTCTGGCCCAAAAACCCCAAAAAAACCACAAAAACAGTGCTCAAAACGAAAAGTGTGTATACTGGAACGATGTTTTTTTTTTTAGGTGTCAATTTTGCGGCTGTTTTAAAAATGGCAGTGACTACGAAATTTTCTACGAAATTTTCCTGCAAAATATAGTTTCAGAACGGAAGTGTCGATACTGGAATAATGATTTATTTTTTTAGGTGTCAATTTTGCGGCTGTTTTAAAAATGGAAGTGACTACGAAATTTTCTACGAAATTTTCCTGCAAAATATAGCTTCAGAACGAAAGTGTTGATACTGGAATCGACCCGCCGCCGGTCCGGCGGGGCGGGGCGGCCCGGGGGTGCCGCTGCATGGAATTGGTAATGTGGATCGTCATTTGATGCGTGGAATTGGTAAAACCCAAGCTGCCCGTCAATGGAGAATGTCTGCGTCTTTTCACTTTGCCGAGTCTCTCTGTCGCATACTGTCTCTCTGTCCGTTGTATCGCACATACAAGCTGACGTCCACCCTCGAAACCTGTAGTCGGGGATGCGAAGGCAACCTAACGTCACCTTAAAATTTTCATCAAAACTATAATGCTAACTATATATAATTGGAGTACAGAAAAAATAATAGAGCTCGACCAAATATAGATATCGTTGCTCAAACATTCACATAATAAATAACAAATTTAATATATACAATTAATTTTTCAAAAACATGCTACTTGGACCATTGCTGACCTAAGAGGCATCCTTCACAGTATCATATAATAAAATACAATATATTACAATAGTCTTTAAGAGTCCATGAAGTGTAATATGGTCTTGAAATACACTATACATGTGAGGACTTCCAACCAAAGGGCGTATGCATCACTAAAGAACTTATCCAATCCTAATATTTGTATTGTTCCAAAGCATAAGGGTTCAATGAATATGCACGGTTGTTTTTTAACTAAGCGCAATCATATCTATGAGAATCCTCCTATTTGAATTCTCTCATGCATCCCCCTAGCAACTTCCCCTGAATCCTTCTTCTTATTCCAAGAATGGAGGTGAGACACCTCTTTAGTCTTCCTAGTCAGAATTTGCCTCCAAAATTTCTTAGGAGCTAGCTTAGAGAGGTGTAAGAGATTCCCTTGTCTTTGACGAATGTATTGCCTCTTTTTCCTTTTAGTTAGGGCTTTATATATTTTTATCTTGTCCATTTTAAGAGATTCATCAACAGCTTCCTTAATTGCTCTCCTCGCACTTTTACACTCTTTGTCATACCATGGATTGGTTTTGCTATTTCTTTTATTATTTGATATAGGAAAAATAATTTGCAAAATTTGATAACTAATTCTCTAAATCCCTTTCCAAGACTAACACTTGAAAAATCAATTAGGTAACAAACATGCTATTAGATAGAACTATTTGTTTCTTTATTTCACCAAACCAAATTGAAAAAATAATTTTATAAATTAAAAATCAATAATACAATCTTAGAAGCAGTTTAAACCTATTATTATAATCATGATGTGAAATTGAATAGCTAGATTCTTAGCACATGTAATATTCTCTTTTATTCTGCTATCAATGATATCATATTTTCCAACGTTTGATACATTGTGCAAGGCCTATCTATATAAAAGGATCATGAAATACAAAAAATGGAGAACCTTTTCCCACGAGCATGTGTGTGCTTGACACAATAATACTTGCAACAACAAATATTCAATAAGATGCAGACACTTTTAAATTGGTTGTAATTTGGAGAACTTGATCTTTTTTCAACGTTTTGAACTCATTTCTGAATCAGCCATAGCCAATATTATGCTTTGACTTCCTTAAAATTTTCAATGGTTAGAAGAATAAATTACTGATTAGCAGAAATAGTAAGATATGTACAATTTTGGTTTTGTTAATATCACAGTTATGAGATCAAATTACATGTTATAAGTTTAGAAATTTAATTTAAGACATCATTAAATCATTATCCAATATACAACATTTAACCTTATAAATAGTGTTTTATTAGCACAGGGTCCACATTAAATATATTATTTACTTCTTCCAAATCATCTGGGGAGGGTTTCAAATGGTCTTCCATATGCTACATGCAGAAAATACATTCCAAATAAGATTTAATTTTATAAATAGTGTTTGTGTTAGTACAGGGTCCACATTAAATATATTACTTACTTTTTTAAATCGTTATACATCTTTAAAAAAAAGAAAAAGGCAGTGACATCATTACCAAGGCAGTGACATCATTACCATGCAACTCTTGTGTTATAAAGAATACGAAATTCAAATCTATACAAATACAAAATATATATATATACAAGAAAAAAAATCTCTATGCTTTTTAAAGTACAAAATATATATATACCAGAAAAAAATCTATACAAATACTTTTCACCACTTACACCCTCATGTCCATCAAATTATATTGAATTTAGGTGTACAAATAAAATAAAATAGATAAACCTGAGAAAAAATCTATACACACAAATGTAACATAGGGATTACTTGTTGGTGCTGCACAGAGATAGAGATTTTGAATTTTGAGGATTATAAAATTTATGTGTATTCAGTTTACATTAAAAGGTCTCGAGGAGCCCCTACACAAATGGGCTAAATGTTAGAACAGGGAACCTGTCAATCCTGTACAGTTTAATATAAAACAATTTTACGTCCTTATAAAAAGTCTCTCAGTTATTAAGCTGAACATATTTATATTTGAATTTTGTTAATTTAAGTTGTTTTTTTTGTTTTTTTTTTCAGGAAACTTTTTAATTTCAATTTATCTAATAAGATTTTAGCTCAACTTTGCGAATTAGTTCAATTAATTTAGTTATTGTAATTAAAACATTTTTTCTATTCAATTTTCTCAACACTCTCTAAATTAGGTTTTTTAGCTCTGAGAATTAATTAAATCAATAGAGTTACTGTAATTAAAACATTTTTGCTATTCAATTCTCTTAATATTTTGGATTGGGCTCTTTAATTTAATTTGGTTCGGCCAGTAGCATGACATATCATGTTGAATAATCCTGGAATAAAAATCTATATAAAGCTAAACCAGACTTCTTCAATACGGGAAAGAGAGAAAAAAAAGAAGAAGAACTAAACTGCAACACAACTAACAAAAACGCTTTATATAAAATAACATGCACAACCAAAGTTCTTTAGCAGAAAGAGTCGAAATATTGAATGAGCAGACAACAGCCGGACCAACTTATCGATCAGAAAGAGTTGTCTATTTAATGAACATAGAGAAAGTCATAATATTAGAATAATACTTACAGAGAAAATGAAGTTGTAGCCGGCCTCCAACACCTGGCCGAAAAATCGAATCCTTCTCCACATCACATCCAAGTAATCTTGACTCATAAGGGGCATCAAGGCGAAAAAATCGATCCCTTCTGTCTTCATAAGATAGCAGTGCTCGTGAATCTGCCTGCAGCGGTGTAGCGCCTGGTTATCCACGGCAACAATCAGAAGATTCTTGAGCAATTGTTCAGTTCCATTACCCACTAAGAAACTCTGCATGAACAGATCGAGCATGCTATTATTCTGCGCCCATGCTGCGTTCAGCACCGTGATTATAACCGTTCTATTAGGGTTCGCAACCTTCGACAGTGTTGATTCAAGCTCCACCTTATCACCCAGTATTGCAGTTCCAATATTATTCTGATTATTTATGCACACAAATCGTTAATAACGTAAATGGCAGTCTCCACAAGGACCATTAATATAAAATGTGGGATGAACTAGAGCTCACAAGCTCTCCACAAGGACCATTAATATAAAATGTGGGATGAACTAGAGCTCACAAGCTCCGAAGCCGGTACGGGTCGATTCGCCGCCGGTCGGGCGGGGCGGGGCGGCGCGGGGGTGCGCAGCGCCACCCCTGCGCCGCCCCGCCCCGCCCGACCGGCGGCGGGTCGATTCCCGAATCGACCCGTACCGGCTTCGGAGCTTGTGAGCTCTAGTTGATCCCACATTTTATATTAATGGTCCTTGTGGAGACTGCCATTTACGTTAATAATGGTCCTTGTGAGCACCGTGATTATAACCGTTCTGTTAGGGTTCGCAACCTTCGACAGTGTTGATTCAAGCTCCACCTTATCACCCAGTATTGCAGTGCCAATATTATTCTGATTATTTATGCACACAAATCGTTAATAACGTAAATGGCAGTCTCCACAAGGAATAATAACGATTTGTATATTCAGTGGCGACTCGTACAATTTGTCTACCCATCTTCGCAGCCATTACAATACTAAAAACATGCGATGGCCATTTTAACTTAGTCTACACTGTTAGAACTATTTTATTCAGATAAATTATAATACAAAATTACAAATTATATAATACCGAAATGGCATAACCAACAATTACAAATTAATACAAAAATGGGAATAGCGTGGCAGAAGTACATCAGCCGAAGTGGCGCAGAACTTCCTAATGGCGTTTTGCTGCGTCTGCCGCTAAGAAAAAGAGCAATTCTCCATCATTAGTATATTGCCTTTCCGAAATGAAGAGCATCAATTACCTTTTTTTCACTGGTATATTAGCAATTCTTCATTTTTAGCTTATTGTTTTTTAAATTAGTTGTTTTTAATGTAAATGTTTTTGATTTTTCAGATCTCGTAGAAAAAAGTAAAGTGAAATATTGATTTCTGTTATTTAAATTAATTTTTTTGATTGTATATATAAATTCAGTTGTGAAAAATCCTAAAACACTTAAATTTTACAAAATTATTTTTCAAATTTATGATTTCAATAAATTATACCTCATTTTAAAAAAATTAAGAAAACCTACCTAGAAAAATTTCAATGGAAAACACATAAAACAACTGGATTCCCAAAATAAACACCATCGAGCACTTTTCTTTCATAGGTACATTAACAATACAGTATCTCGTGGCAAAAAGCTAATGGATAAATACATCTGATTACATATAAGATGACCCAACGATTTTGTAGATTAGAAAAATGGAGTCATACGCTATCCATATCGTCCTCGCATTATAAATTAAAATTTTCATTAGACATCTAATGAAAAGCCAAGAATTCCCCGGTTTTGTGGCTGTGTATTGAATTGGAAAATGGTAAACAAATCGTTAAAAACGTAAATGGCAGTCTCCACAAGGAATAATAACGATTTGTGTGCATAAATAATCAGAATAATATTGGAACTGCAATACTGGGTGATAAGGTGGAGCTTGAATCAACACTGTCGAAGGTTGCGAACCCTAACAGAACGGTTATAATCACGGTGCTCACAAGGACCATTATTAATGTAAATGGCAGTCTCCACAAGGACCATTAATATAAAATGTGGGATGAACTAGAGCTCACAAGCTCCGAAGCCGGTACGGGTCGATTCCCGGAATCGACCCGCCGCCGGTCGGGCGGCGCGGGGGTGGCGGGTCAATTCCGAAGCCGTACGGGTCGATTCCCGGAATCGACCCACCGCCGGTCGGGCGGGGCGGGGCGGCGCGGGGGTGGCGGGTCAATTCCGGGAATCGACCCGTACCGGCTTCGGAGCTTGTGAGCTCTAGTTCATCCCACATTTTATATTAATGGTCCTTGTGGAGACTGCCATTTACGTTATTAACGATTTGTGTGCATAAATAATCAGAATAATATTGGAACTGCAATACTGGGTGATAAGGTGGAGCTTGAATCAACACTGTCGAAGGTTGCGAACCCTAACAGAACGGTTATAATCACGGTGCTGAACGCAGCATGGGCGCAGAATAATAGCATGCTCGATCTGTTCATGCAGAGTTTCTTAGTGGGTAATGGAACTGAACAATTGCTCAAGAATCTTCTGATTGTTGCCGTGGATAACCAGGCGCTACACCGCTGCAGGCAGATTCACGAGCACTGCTATCTTATGAAGACAGAAGGGATCGATTTTTCCGCCTTGATGCCCCTTATGAGTCAAGATTACTTGGATGTGATGTGGAGAAGGATTCGATTCTTCGGCCAGGTGTTGGAGGCCGGCTACAACTTCATTTTCTCTGTAAGTATTATTCTAATATTATGACTTTCTCTATGTTCATTAAATAGACAACTCTTTCTGATCGATAAGTTGGTCCGGCTGTTGTCTGCTCATTCAATATTTCGACTCTTTCTGCTAAAGAACTTTGGTTGTGCATGTTATTTTATATAAAGCGTTTTTGTTAGTTGGGTTGCAGTTTAGTTCTTCTTTTTTTTTTTCTCTCTTTCCCGTATTGAAGAAGTCTGGTTTAGCTTTATATAGATTTTTATTCCAGGATTATTCAACATGATCATGTCATGCTACTGGCCGAACCAAATTAAATTAAAGAGCCCAATCCAAAATATTAAGAGAATTGAATAGCAAAAATGTTTTAATTACAGTAACTCTATTAATTAAATTAATTCTCAGAGCTAAAAAACCTAATTTAGAGAGTGTTGAGAAAATTGAATAGAAAAAATGTTTTAATTACAATAACTAAATTAATTGAACTAATTCGCAAAGTTGAGCTAAAATCTTATTAGATAAATTGAAATTAAAAAGTTTCTTGAGAAAAAAAAAACAAAAAAAACAACTTAATTTAACAAAATTCAAATATAAATATGTTCAGCTTAATAACTGAGAGACTTTTTATAAGGACGTAAAATTGTTTTATATTAAACTGTACAGGATTGACAGGTTCCCTGTTCTAACATTTAGCCCATTTGTGTAGGGGCTCCTCGAGACCTTTTAATGTAAACTGAATACACATAAATTTTATAATCCTCAAAATTCAAAATCTCTATCTCTATGTGCAGCACCAACAAGTAATCCCTATGTTACGTTTGTGTGTATAGATTTTTTCTCAGGTTTATCTATTTTATTTTATTTGTACACCTAAATTCAATATAATTTGATGGACATGAGGGTGTAAGTGGTGAAAAGTATTTGTATAGATTTTTTTTCTTGTATATATATATATTTTGTACTTTAAAAAGCATAGAGATTTTTTTTCTTGTATATATATATATTTTGTATTTGTATAGATTTGAATTTCGTATTCTTTATAACACAAGAGTTGCATGGTAATGATGTCACTGCCTTGGTAATGATGTCACTGCCTTTTTCTTTTTTTGTAAAGATGTATAACGATTTAAAAAAGTAAGTAATATATTTAATGTGGACCCTGTACTAACAAAAACACTATTTATAAAATTAAATCTTATTTGGAATGTATTTTCTGCATGTAGCGTATGGAAGGCAGACCATTTGAAACCCTCCCCAGATGATTTGGAAGAAGTAAATAATATATTTAATGTGGACCCTGTGCTAATAAAACACTATTTATAAGGTTAAATGTTGTATGCTATATTGGATAATGATTTAATGATGTCTTAAATTAAATTTCTAAACTTATAACATATAATTTGATCTCATAACTGTGATATTAACAAAACCAAAATTGTACATATCTTACTATTTCTGCTAATCAGTAATTTATTCTTCTAATCATTGAAAATTTTAAGGAAGTCAGAGCATAATATTGGCTATGGCTGATACAGAAATGAGTTCAAAAGGTTGAAAAAAGATCAGGTTCTCCAAATTACAACCAATTTAAAAGTGTCTGCATCTTATTGAATATTTGTTGTTGCAAGTATTATTGTGTCAAGCACACACATGCTCGTGGGAAAAGGTTCTCCATTTTTTGTATTTCATGATCCTTTTATATAGATAGGCCTTGCACAATGTATCAAACGTTGGAAAATATGATATCATTGATAGCAGAATAAAATAGAATATTACATGTGCTAAGAATCTAGCTATTCAATTTCACATCATGATTATAATAATAGGTTTAAACTGCTTCTAAGATTGTATTATTGATTTTTAATTTATAAAATTATTTTTTCAATTTGGTTTGGTGAAATAAAGAAACAAATAGTTCTATCTAATAGCATGTTTGTTACCTAATTGATTTTTCAAGTGTTAGTCTTGGAAAGGGATTTAGAGAATTAGTTATCAAATTTTGCAAATTATTTTTCCTATATCAAATAATAAAAGAAATAGCAAAACCAATCCATGGTATGACAAAGAGTGTAAAAGTGCGAGGAGAGCAATTAAGGAAGCTGTTGATGAATCTCTTAAAATGGACAAGATAAAAATATATAAAGCCCTAACCAAAAGGAAAAAGAGGCAATACATTCGTCAAAGACAAGGGAATCTCTTACACCTCTCTAAGCTAGCTCCTAAGAAATTTTGGAGGCAAATTCTGACTAGGAAGACTAAAGAGGTGTCTCACCTCCATTCTTGGAATAAGAAGAAGGATTCAGGGGAAGTTGCTAGGGGGATGCATGGAGAATTCAAATAGGAGGAAACAAACTAGAAAAAAAGGAATGAAAAGAGAAGTTTAAGAGAAGAGAATGGGATAAAATGAAGTGCGACGAGTATATAGACTAGATCAACTCTTAAAAAAGGTGGATCCATTTTCAACATTGTCCCTCCTAACGTGCGTCTAGAAATAAAACAATTGCATGTGAAGGTGGGAGAATAAAGTATTAATTGTTTGATTCGAAATTACTTGAAGATTTGGGTAGATGTGTTCTAGATCCGCGCAGCGCCACCCCCGGGCCACCCCGCCCCGCCCGACCGGCGGCGGGTCGATTCCCGGAATCGACCAGCCGCCGGTCGGGCGGGGCGAGGCTGCCCGGGGGTGCCGCTGCCGCGGAGGGGGCAGAGGAGGGGGAGAGGGAGGGGTGGCCGGGGAGGGGGTGGTGGCGGTGGAGGGGTGGGCAGGGGGGCCGGGAGGGGGCGGTGGTGGGGGATGGGTGGGCGGGGTGGGCGGGGAGGCCGGGGAGGGGGCGGTGGCGGGGGATGGGTGGGCGGGGTGGGCGGGCAGGGGGCGGTGGCGGTGGGCGGGGAGGGGGCGGTGGCGGTGGAGGGGTGGGCGGGGTGTGCGGGGGGACCGGGGAGGGGGCGGTGGCGGGGGAGGGGTGGGCGGTGGCGGTGGAGGGGGGGCGGGGAGGGTGTGGGCAGGGTGGGCGGGGGGGCAGTGGCGGTGGCGGTGGCGGGGGATGGGTGGGTGGGGTGGGCGGGGAGGGGGCGGTGGCGGTGGAGGGGTGGGCGGGGGAGAGCACAACTGTGATTTTCGCATTGATTTTTTAGTTAATTATTATTTTTTGAAAAAAAAAGGTTGTTATTATTATTTTTTTGACATGAAATTCATAAAAAAAACTATTATTTGACCATTTTTAGTTAATATTTTTGTATAAAAATTGTGATTTTGACATGTTAATTCTAGCAAAAAATTATCAAAACGTTTAGTTTTTTTGTTATATTTATGTTAAAAATGGTTATTTTTATGTCCATTGTTAAAAAATGTTGTTTTTTAGAAACAATTATTTCATGTGGATTGAAAAATTAATTAAGGATGTATAAATATGTAGATTATCTAAAATTCAAACTATCGACTTTCTAATTTAAAAACGCAAAACAATAAAAACCCCACTAAAAAAAAAAAAAATTAAGATACAGAACAAGAAAATATGAATAAAATGACCACTTCAAAAACTATCAAATTTAGAAAATAATTTTTTACATTTCACACACTAGAAAATTTAAAGTCAAAAAATAGGTCTTTTAAAAAAAGGGTGTGATGCAGAATACTCACTTTTTAAAATTAGGATGAAAATCACTACCATTCACTACCATTCTAAAACTTGATGCACATGAAAAAATTAAAGTTCCAAAAACCATGTTCTAAAAAAAACATGTGTATTCTGCATCACCACTTTTGAAAATCGGGTCATTTTTTTGCCACCTCTACAAAACGGGTAACAGTATCAGTTCCCGTTTCAAAGTTTACATTGTTGTAATCAATGTCATCATCTTCTAATATATCAGTATCATTTTTAGTTGCTCTATTTCCAAACAATGTGACCAATGTATCTACTAATGGTTCCCATCAATGCACTGCACTTGTAAATGTCACAAAGAAAGTTGGAGGTCCCAATTGTCGTATCATTGCAAATATGCTTTTTTTAATTTGTTCCAAATGATTAGGAGATATGCGAATGTTTTTGAAATCTATGCATCCAATATCAGATTTCAATAAATTTTCCAAATTTTCTCGATACTTGATATCTCTTTCTAATATTTTTCTCCCTCTTAGTTGCACTTTTCTTATTCGTACCCATATGCAAGAGAGAATGTTATCAATAATTATTTGCATTGTCTTGAAAAACAAATTTGTTGTGTGAAATGAGAAGTCACCTCTTGCTTGCAAAAATTCTCATTGAACTATTTTTTGGTAGCTAAATCTATTTGTGATGTCATCATCACGCGCATCACCATAGAATAATGTTGGAAAGTTCATTTCTTCTACATATTTTTCCTTGAAAATCCCAAGTGGTTGTTGTCCTTCAATAGGTGCAAGTTCAATAATCTTGTCTTGCAAACCGTAAATGCATTGTGACTCTATTAATCCATGTATCAATGTTTCAGTAGGTGCTTCATTGTTTGCATCACTCTTCGTATCACTTTCATTGTCATTGTTTGCATTTTGTATGATGTTTTCGTTATTTTGTTGTAAAATATGGGTCCAATTCTCATTTATACAAATGTTCTTAGCCTTATATATATTTCTAGAACATAGTTCGTTCAATGCTTTCATGACAATAATTGGACATACTTTACCTATTTGATATGCATTTTTGTATTGCAATCGCCTTTTTAATGCAACTGCAATTGTCATCGTATCACTTAGATATTGTGGCAATGCTTTTTGCATAACGTCCATATGAACTGGTACATTGATAATTGATCTTGTTAGGCCAATTTGTGATTGCTTGTATCCCCATTCTCTTATTTGTGAAAATTATTAGCCCTTTTGCGTCCAAGCCTGGGATTAATTTAACCCCTGGTTAAATTAATAACCATTCCCTACCTCTTCGTTCATTGGACTTTGAAAATACGCCTCCTACATTCGCTTTTAAAAAGCTTTAATGTTTAACGTTTATTTAAACGCTGCCTGCACATACCCATAAACCCACATTTCTAATGTTTAACCCCCCCGCCGTATGAAAAAACAAATAAAAACAGAGCGGGCCCCGTCCCTAACCCTCCGCCGCCTTGTCTGTCCTGCCATCCGTCCGATTGCCCGCGCCCAAGATCTATGGTGGGCGGGTCTTTTTGTGCCTGACATGCCGAGGGTTAGCGCCCGGGAGATGGGCGGTTTTCCCGTTGTACTCCTGCCACGCGTCACCCTCTCGGCTGTGATGGAGCCCCCTCCTCCGAAACTACCTGCGCACAATAGCAGTGCGCTTGAAACCGCCTTCCCCCCTCCTGCGTTAGCAATACGTCATGCTGATGTCATCATCCCGCGTCGGCCTCCTGCCATCGTGTCCCTGCCACATCATTGCCACGTCGCTGCCACCGTACTACCACGTCATCTCCTCCACCGTATCGCCACGTCACCCGGCCGTACTGCTGACATTACCCTGCCACATCACTGCCATACTGGGACCCACCACTGACGTCATGCTAACGTCATCGTCAAAAAGCGTGAAGGGCGCAAATCGCAGCCAATAGAGCCTGGAATGAAAATCTGAGGCAGTTTTTGATGCGCGATTATCGCCTAGTGCTCATTGCGCATCGCTAAGGGAAATAGGCCAAAATGGAAAGCCCTTTAATGGCTCAGCCACCAGCAGGCCCGAAAGGCGCAGAATGACATAAATTTCTTCGCAGAGATTCAGAAAGGGGAAAAGACAGTTTGTAAAGCAGTAGAGGGCCGAACAGCAGCCATGAAAGGTCGATGCAACAGTTTAAAGAGTATCAGAAGTGAGAAATGCGCACATTCATTGCCAAAGCATATCAAGGAAGCGGCAAAGAGTATCAGTTGAATGTTTTAAATGAAAATCTTTATTCCCAATGCAGGTGAACATTGAATGGCCTCCAACAAAGTCAAAGAAAACGGTGGAGCTATATCGAGGCTCTCCCATCACAGTTAATGCACCTCAGAACCACTCAAGAGCATGGATCAAAACCCAAAGCACAGTTATGGCTAAGTGATCAGCACAGAGCCATAAAGACAACACATTAACTCTTTTTTTACAGCTGCCCCAGTGCAGCTCAAAGATATTTTTCCGCATTTATTTCAGACATATGTTAGGTTAAAGACACTTATTACCGCAGATCTGTCTGAGATCTAATTTTTGTAGATATTTTACTTATAAAACCACCCTATTTTACTGTTTAGGGGGTTGGTTGGTTGTATAGCTCCAAGAGAGACTCGCTCTATATACCTGATGTTTTACTTAATCAAAGACTGCTGAAAAGCTTGGAGGAATGACTGTTTGCTGTGTGTTTAATGGTTGAAGGATGAATATGGAATTCTTGTGCTGCAACATGACTCAATAAGTGTTTCTTACCTTTGTTTCCCATTGATATACCATCTAAAATAGCAGAAAGAATGAATAGTTCAGACTTGGTTTAATTGCCCTCTATGCTCAGTTTCTATTGTTTCTCTATGTTTTCATCTGGATTAGTAATAAATATGAATTCCCTGTGGCCCATATTTCCCCTAATTCACTCATGTTTGACAATTATCTAGGGATTCTTCACTGCTCCTGGATAGAGCTCATTCACCTTCCCTCTGTTAAGCTGAACGAGAGATTCTTAACTGCCTCTCATACCTTAGCCCTCATTCCATCCTTTTAAGCTTGAATAATTGTTTCATGTGCAGCTAGCTTGCTCCATTTTTCTCTCTTGTGACCAAGAAAACGCACCAGTAGTCCTACTCTTTGAATCCACGCCCAATGGTTCTAAAACTTTCATGCTATCCCTGCCTCTTTACTTGAAAGCATCATCCTTCCCACCAAAACTCAAACAAAACCCCTTGTACTCAATAACTAGCCTAAAATCATCATCAACAAAGCTAAATCCTAAAGAGAGAGCCCTCTCTGACTGCTGGTAGGCTAGGACCTGCAGTCCAAAGACTGGTTTGTGGTTACCTCAACCGTATCCTTTCAGGAGCTTTAAGGACAACCTGAGTGATAACACAAATGAAATTCTTAGTGGCACAAGTCTTTCTTCTAAATTTGAAAGCATATTTATAGTTGGTAATGGAGTGTTACATCTTATTTGTACAAGTGTTGCAAATTGTGGGAGCTTTCCATTTTGAAGTGCTCTTTTTCAAGAAACACATATGTTTTCATTGTTAAAGGTCCTATTGTTCAATTCCAAATTCATGTTCTTTTCATGCAGTTCTCTAATAAAGCACATGATATTTTTTGCAAAATGCAATTTGGTACAAACATCACATGTATTCCTAGGTGTGCCTTGGACTTGTTTCATATAAATGTATTTTGCATCCTACTTGCTTGGATGGATATGTGTGCTCATTATACCTTTTTTATCGTTTCTGATGTTGTGCAGTATTTGTTTTAATCCAAGAAGTGACATTCTTGTCTTCTTATTAGAAGATGATTTTCTATATGCAAATTGCATAGTTTCGTCAATTCATGTTTGTTTGTTTCTGAAACATTATTGGATATTTCATTGCATCTACTTCTTGTATGCATGTATTGTTTTATTTTGTGATAACTAAGCCTAGGACACTTAGTTGGACTCATTTGTTGTGAATCAAATGCTATCTCAGATTCAATGTTATTATTGAAATGTATTTGAGAAATAGATTGCTTCATTTCTAGTAGATGCTTACGAGGCTATACGTTATCATTGTTGCATATGTCATTTCGTTTGCGTCCTGTACGTATGAATTTTTTTATTTTTTGTTCACTAAGCCTATGAAAATTAGTTGGACTCAGTTGTTGTGAGTCAAATGCTATCTCAGATTTAATGTTGTTGTTAAAATGTATCTAAGAAAGAGATTCATTTGTTTATAGTAGATGCTTATGAGGCAATATGTTATCATTGTTGCATATATCATTGTATTTGCCTCTTGTATGTATGAATTTCTTCATTTTGTAAGCTTATGACATAGTTAATTGTTGTAAATGAGATGCCATTTCAAATTCATTGTTGTTATTGAGATGTATGTGAGAAGCATATTTTTTATTTCATAGTATATGCTTATGACACAATATGTTATCACGGTTATATACATCACTGCCTTTACTTCTTGTATGTATGGATTTCTTCGTTTTGTGATAATTGAGCCTATGACACTTAGTTGGTCTCACTTGTTGTAAATGAGATGCTATCTCAAATTAAATATCATTGTTAAAATGTACTTGAGATATAGATTGTTGTTTTTCTAGTATATGCTTATGACGCAACTGATTACCATCTTATTTTTCTCCCATGTACGCTTGTTGAGAATGCATGTCAAATTTTTCATTAGCAATTGTAGATTTTGTTACTAAGCCATACTGCAAAATTTTATTGCAATCATATTGTTTTTGTATCATTGGGTCATAATGGATGTGTAATGTATCTATTTTGAATGACATGATGTGAACAAGACGATTGCATCTTGAATGAGGAGAACTGTAACTAAAAATTTTATTAGTGACAGAGGACCATAGTTGGATGTTCACTTTGAATATGACATATATCCATTGCAAATAGAATAGTCCATCCTCTATTTTCCCCTTTTCATATGGCATTACTGTTGGCTTGTTGGGGCCTAACCCAGGTTCAGAGTTAATTAGCCAAACAAATCCCGATACTACTGGCCCTTTCAGCAATAGTCCATGGAGCGCGGACTGAGGTCTCACCTGAAGTAGTATGGGAGGGTGCTAGAACCAGGTTTCCGCACCCTTGAGATGTCTAAGAGGTTCGACTAGTCCCACTTTCTGTCCCTGTGCATAGGTCACTCAGCACACTTCCCAGTCCCTTACGCCCTGTTACACTACCTTCGCATAGCCCTAACCAGGGATTACGATGCTTCCACGCAACTAGAGCCACACTCTGTGCTATTACTCATGATCTTATTATCTTTCTATACTAGTTAATTACCTTCGCATACTTGGATGTATTATGTTATAATTAGTTATGCAAAACATTCATATAAGTTCGTGCAGTAAATAAACAATATATTTGTAAATTACATCCAATCATGCATTAAATTAGGAAAAGATACATAAAAATATGGTAAACTTTCTCTTTATTGATTCTTCCAACGGTTACAGACTCGACCTGCCCTGCGCACTCAACTGTAGGGGTCCATGCACTCAGCTATGGACTACTAGGCCTCTGCACACTCAGCTGCATAGCCTTCTCCTACCCTATGACTCAAAGACACACTTTACACTGCTTCTTAATCACTTAGACCTCCCATGCACCTTTTATTCTATCTTTTCTATTTGTTTTTTTATACACTTAGAGCCTCGCTCTATTTATACAATCCCATGGTCCGCGGACCATGGGTAGGTATATTAAGCCGACATTACATTACAAAAACTAGGGTGGACAACCCTATGACTCTATTATAATTTCACACCCCTCACTCGCAATTCACAGAGCTTTTACAAAATGATTCGGTCAAAACTTGGGCTTTAAGCCCAAAAACCTGCCTTGGGGGGATTCCATGCCCAATAGACCCCTAAGACAAACATCGTGACTCACCCTCAAGTCACTCTGTCGGTGTGAAGATCTTTGCGCAGAGTCCTTCCAACTCTGCTCGAATTGCGGCAAGGTCGACAGTGCATTGAGTTGCTGCCTATTGGATCTAGTGCATGCGTTGTTCCAAGACCGCTATGTCAGAAGTGCTTGTCTACATCAGTGTGTGTATCCCCTGCATGTGTGCAAGCTTGCCTTCAATTTCTACTATGATGGTGAAGGCCTCATCGATCCAAGGCTAAACGTGTGCCTTTAGCACTGCTTCCTTGTGTCGTGCTGCATCCATTTGTTCTTTCATCACTTTGGCCTGTTGCATCCGCGCGAACCTCTGAGTGAGGGCCACCGTCTATGCAGTTCCTTTGACACTGTCATATTGTTGTTGGTGTTCTCGCACCTCTGTCTCTAAGCATTGGATGTTGGGATCCTCCTGCAGATTTGTGAGGACCTCAAATGATTCTTCCAACATGCTCGTGTAGTCTTGCACTACACTGTCATTTTCGTCCAGTCACACTGTAATAGCGCTAGCGCTCTGTTCTCTGACTTCTAGAGGGGTGGACGGCTACGCCTTTAACCACAGCTCGGCCATCTGAAGGTCTAGCTCCAGTTGAACCTTTGTCATTTCCTCCCTCGCCTCACGTACCCTTGTTCTAACTTGTGGATCTGCGCCTCTACTAGTGTGTCTAAAGGGATGGCCAGCTCTAAGATGCTTTGACAAGCTTCATCTATTACTTACACCAGTTGTTGATTCTGTGACATCACTTCGTTACGTTGTAAGCTCAACTGTTCCATATTGATTTTCTGCTCACTGAGGACTTGCAGTGCACGACTCTCCCTAGCTCACAGTTCTGCAGTTATCCCATCCTGCAGCACGTATAAGGTCTCCCGTGGGAGTGCAGCCAGGTTGATTTCAAGACCCTTCAACACACTAATCGTAGGCCTGTCGGCCTCATTTGTTGTCACTAGTGTCCTTCTGGTAGCACTATGGTATTCGTCACCCAAGCACGCAACATATGTTTTGCTACCGTTGTTCCAACTACGAGGCTCGTCGAAAGGGTACTAGCCTAAGGATGGCGTACCTGCAACTCCTGCAGCTGCACTCTGAGGGCACCCAACACAATCTAGTTCTCCTGCATGAAATTTTGGAGGGCCTCAGAGGTGACATCGTGCATTGTCTTGCCGATGTCGTGTAGGTCTCCCTCAGTCAAGGTGATTGGGTCAATAGACAACTTCAATGCCTTGACCTTCTTTCATGGCCCTGTTGCCTCGGCCAGGTGTTGGCGCTTCAACTGTGTAGACACGGTTAGGGGGTCTGTGCCTCCCTCTTCTTCCTCTGCTTCTTGCCCATGAGAAGGTGACATTTGGCCCTCACATGCCTTCGCAGTTGCCTCCTGCACTACTACTGCTGCCTCGGCCTTTTCCTATTCTATTGTTGTTTGTGCAGCTTCCCGCGTCGCCCGCTCTTCTGCTGCCACTACCTCCTTCCTTCTTTTTTCTGCCAACTGTGCGATGTGCAGTTTGGTCTCTTCTTTCTTTCTCTGTGCCACTGACTTCTCTATCTTCGCGATATCGGTGGCACGCCACTCTGGTGGCCATGTCTCTAGGATGTTAAAGATGACATCGTCTGTGGCTACAAAGGGTAGCTTCCTCCATTGTTTGGTCAGGTCCTTGCGCGCTTTGATGTATATGCTATGGACGTCCGCTTTGAATTTCAGAAAACTCTACAGGCTGTTGTAGACAATGGGTGACAACCGTGGCTTGCGGTTGATCCCCATTCTGAGGTTCATCTCCATGAACACCTAGAATATTTTACTGTCGCAGATTCTCTTGGCATCCTTTGTGCCCAGAGCGAAGCGTACTTCGCGGCCTCTGACAGATCCTTGTCAATTGTGGGGAATTGACTATCTTCTAGCAATTCCCCTGCCTTGAGCACTATGGACAACAGAAGCCATGCATAGTGGAATGTTTGCCTTGTTCCTAAGCTTCACAACAATTCTCCAAAACTTCCTTGCAGAGGAACTCAGACCAGTTAAATTGGACCCCCTCCATGGACTGTTTAGCAAGTGCTACCATTGACGCGAGTACCTCGTTTGCATGGCACTTGCACATAACCTTACGAGCTAGTATTTGGGTCGCCACTCTTACTGCTTTATCGTTGATGCTCGATATGGCATAGCTCCTTTTCTTCTTTGCCAGCTTGTACTTTTTCTTCATGGCCTCAGCGATGGCCAAGTCATTGCTCTTCCCTTCTGAGATGTCCACGAGGTCCTCTCCTTTGGATGGAAGTTGGGAAATGCGATGAATTAAGTCTTCCCTAATGGGGATGGGCTCGTCCAGCCACAAACACCCATCATGCACAAGACAGAGAAGCTGCCTGATGATGAAAATGGTTATTGGGATGTGGTGGAAGTGTGGCACCCAGAGCAGGTTAAGTAGCCTGGCCTTTTCCACTCCATGCAACCACTTTCACAGCTCTAATCCTGTAATCCCCACTGCGGTGTTCTGCTTTGGCTTCATGAGGTGTGAGATCTCAAGGTGAGGGAACTTCTCGTGGTCAGCGAGGTCCCAATCTTCGAATTTTAAACTCAGCACCTATTCCATGTGCGTCACCTAAAAAATAATGTTTTCTAGGAGGAGTGGGGTTTGTAGTGAGCTCTTGGTCTTGTCAAGGTCCTTGGGTACTTTAGCCTTCCCTTTCTGCGGGGGGACATAGGCGGGCAGCTTTGTCAGGGGGTGCGCAAGCTCAATTTCCTCCCCCATGCCTTTATCCTCGTCCTCTTTGATAATTAGGTCCTCCAAATCTTCTTGGTATTCATCGGTCTTTATGGTGACGACTTTCCTCTTGTCCTCCATTGACAGTTTGGTGCGCAACGGGTTTTGCAGGGACAAATGTATGACAACCATCGCTTGTTTGTCCTTCTTAGGTCTTGGCGTGCGCAGCGATTTTGGGATTTATGCCACAAGCTCAGCACCTTCTGGAGCATCCCCTACAGTCAGGGCCTACGTGGCCTCTTCGGCGGTCATTTCTATTATCTCCATAACTTTCTCAGTTGTTGCCATCGTGTCCATCCAGAATGTAGCACTCGCGAACTAAATGGCTCAATCAATGCTCGGCAAAAAAAAAACAGGGCTATGCTCAATATCTCAATTCGCAAATGACCAAGTGTTATTTTCTAGGTAGCCCCATGTAATTTATAGCGCTTTTTGAATTTGAATTTGACTATTCCCGCCAAATCTAATTCATCAATGCTCTCTTGGCGGAAGATTTTCTCAAATCTTGTCCATAAATCACGTCTTAAATGGCTGCTGCCCACTCCATTTGGTCTCAATTCGAGCATCCCATCATGAATAGTGACTTCAATGGTCACTTTTTGGCCAACCCGCGTAGCAGTGCAACCTCCCATGCGTGGATGTGGACCTTGTGACTCTTTGCTTCTGTGCGTAGCTCCAACATCGAGTAGCTCTCAGGCAGAGTAGTTTATAGTCTCATGCTTCCTTTAAACTATCTCGAATGCTAAGACTATACTTCCCTCAGCTAGTCAGGTGTTTGCACCACCTGTATAAAGTTGCATCCTGTCACCCATCACGTTTCCTGGAAAATACCCACCTTTTATTGTTACAGGCAGCATCACACACCTTATTATCTGCAATGCACTATTGATCCAAAATGGATTTAGAATAGACTTCTAAGTCTAGAAATGTTCCTCACAGAGGAAAATGAAAGTCAAGGGATGCTCTTGGAAATAGTCCCATTGCATAGATCTCTTCAATCTAAATCTAATGCAATCTGAATGGGCTAAAATGGACTCTGGATGAAGAAATTATTGTAATAAAAAGTTTGCCCATTGTCCTTTGAAAAGGAGGCAAATTCTTATAAAAATGGACTTAAAGGCTCGTTAAGGAAATCACATCAGAAGAGGTACAAAGGGCGGACTTAGACTGAAGGCCAGATGGACCCCCAATCAACGATGTCCGATATATTGCATCGAAGGTAGGCCTACATGCGATATTGGAACCCCGGGTGAGGCGATGAGTGATTGCAATTGAAATCGGATGATTAGCAGATCGAGGATCGACACAGTCAACGAGAAGACCCTCAAGGCCATTGCGACAACAATATTGCGATATGTTGATATAGCGATGGGGCCGATAGTGATACATTGATATCAGTGATCGGTAATCGGCGATCGGTGATCCCCAATAAAAAGGGCCAATACACATTGTGATAGGTGACTTGTGATATGCTGATAAAAGGTAGATCCGATAGAGTTTATAAGCGCAATTTCATAACTTTTGAAATTTGGATTTACGGGATTTATGTGTATTTCCTATGTATTGGGTTTTTTGGCCATATGCCTACGCGATTGCGATTTACGATAGAATGGCAGACCCGATGGGTTTATAGATGTAGTTGCATTCCATTTGAAATCCGGCGTGGGCACCTGATTGTGTATTTCCGTGTATATTATCTGTGTATTGGAAATATGGTTATTTTGTGGATTTTGCCTTGGAAAGAGGCCACTGATTCCTTTGTAATTGTCCCTGTTCTAAAATCGTAAAGCCATGCTGTAAGCGGGAATTTTGTAACAATGATGCATTGTAATAGGAATGCGTTATATGCAGAGAGCCACAGAGCCACAGAGCCAGATGGCTAGTCGCAGAGACAAAGGGATGATTCCTCATGATTGGGGACAAAGGAATGGATGGAAGCCGTAGAGTCGGAGGATTCCACAAAAACACAGAGAGCACAATTTACAAGGTGGCTGAAGGTCACTTAGAGGTCGCTTGGAGGTTAAGCGAACCACTGATAACATAGAGAAGCTAGTTTTTCCCTTCAAAGAGCTGATAGAGGTAGAGCCACCAGAGGTTGGAGGTAGAGCCGTAGTTCCAGAGAACGTCAGAGAAGCCACCAGAGGTTGGGGGCGATGGCAAAGGGGTGATTCCTCAGAGAGCTGAGCGCAACAAAGTTACAGAGCCAGAGAGCTGAACACAGCAGAGTTGCAAAACCTAAGAACCTGAGAGCCAGAGAGCTCAAGGCAGACTTCTAAAAGCCATGAAGCTGTAATGAAGTCAAAATAGCAAAGATTTCGAAATGATCTAGCTGTTGCCGGTGTTTGATGTGTGATGAAGACAGAAGAAGGAGTTCCAGAGGCAGTAAGAGAATTCTGAGGGGGTTGGTGCAAGCTAGAGCTTAAGATAGCTTAGAGCGCTGATTGAAGGAATCTAGTCCAGAGAAGCCTAGATCTGTCTATAGAGTATGGACAGCCAGCGGGATAAGATGGTATTTTAAACCCATAGGTTCAGTTGTAAACCAATGGAGTTAAGTGTGGAAATTGTAAAAGAAGTTTACCATAATCCCAAAGAGCCTAGTCGAGTTGATTAGAGCTCAAGGAGATGTAGCCCAAGATATCAGGGTGAACTCCATATTAAGCTTATTGTCTTATGGTTTGTTTACTTGTTGCATCTTGTTGCTATGTGTATGATGTTTATTTGCTACACTGTTTCACTGTTATATGCTACATATCAGTTTTAAGCAAATAAACTTAAAGCAAAAAAATAGTTAAGAACAAACACAAGCATACACCTGTTTCAAGCACTTTTAATTCCACATTTATCAAGCATAAGCATAAATCTTGGGAATATATAAGCTTTGGAGTGGGAGAGGTTCTTGTAAGCTTGACAAGAAGCCTTTAGTGCCCCATTTCAGATCAGGTGGTATCAGAGCGGTTATATCAAAGCATCAAGTTGATTAACCCCACCTTCAAAGAAGGTGATATCAGAGTTAAGTATACCAGAGCAGATGGTATCATGATGCTGGATTGACAGAGCAATCTATATGCTTGTTTGACTTGAAATGTGTTCAAACAGTAGAAAGAATTTAGCTGTTTGATTGTTTGTAAACTGACTGTTGTGTGAGTTTGCTGAGGTGAAAACTATTGTTAGCTAAGTCCAGGAGAGGACAAGAAGGAATAAGGGTTGAAGGCATTCTTCTTATCCCAAAGGACCTCAAGGCAATTCTTGAATCACAAGAGGTTTGTTGCAAAAGGTTGCTTGAATAAGCTCTTTGTTAATCTTGTTTGAGGTTCTTTTGTTCATTTTGATAATGACAACTTCTACAAGTGAGTCCTTAAATTCTTCTTTCTTCACAAGAGTCTTAGATGAAGACAAGAAGCAAGACTTGTTCATCATGATGGATATGGTGAGAGAAATGTATGAGGATGGAATGAAGAGCATCATACTTAGAGAGCAGTTAAATTCCATGAAGGAAGAGAAGCAATTGCTTTTTGACAAATTGCAGGAAATGGAGAGGCAACTTCATATTGCAAATATGAACCTGAAAAGGATGCATGAGTTAGAGACACATCTCTTTATCGCCAAATAAGCCTTAGTCAAGTATCAACTTGAAGAAGGGGTAAACAATCCTTGTTTGTCTTCAATTTCCTCTAAGAATTCTTATATTGGTTCTTTTGAAAAACATACTAGAGGCATAGGTTCCAAGTTAATGTCCAAGATGGGCTATGAAGGAAAAGGCTTGGGCAAACATGCACAGGGTATTGTGGAGCCAATAATGGTTGAGGAAAGGCCTAAGTATTTGGGTCTTGGCTATGGACAAGCTTATGGAGAAATTTCCAAAGTTGATATGAAGGCCATTGAAACAGTTCCAAGAAGGAGTTTCATTTAAGGTCTTCTACCTCAAGAGTGTAAAGATTGTATTTACAGGGAATGCAATATCTTGAAACATCATTTGCAAGATGTAGGTGTTCATAAGCATACACTTGAACAAGAGAGTTGTGGAAACTCTGAAAGCCTTGAAGAGATTGATGATGTTCCAAAGGGAGCTACTTCTTCATTAAGTTCACCTCCTCATGAAGGTAATAAAGGTGAAAAATAAAGGTATAAATCTGGTTCTAATCATATTCCTTTTGATTATGTTCAACATGGTAAATTTCCATATAAGTATGGGAAAAGAATTGCATGTTCCTTTTGTGGTTTGGATAACCATAATGTTTCTAGATGTTGGAAGAGAATGGCCACATACAAGAAACTTTTGAAGGAAAGGAAGCAAGAAGCCAAAGGTCCATTGGACAAGGCAAATCATGTTGTCAAGAGGATGCACATGTGTTGCACTTATTGCCATAAGCAAGGACACATTGCTGAAAAGTGTTGGACTTTGAATCCAACAATGCTTCCATGAAACTTGAAGAAGGTGGAAAGAGAAAATGGAAGGAATGGAAAGAAAGTTTCCATGATTGATGTGTTTCAGGATGATTCACATGTTGATGTTGATGTGCAGATAAAGGAAGGACCTTTG
The DNA here is from genome assembly GCA_031772625.1 of Pinus tabuliformis. Classification (NCBI taxonomy): domain Eukaryota; kingdom Viridiplantae; phylum Streptophyta; class Pinopsida; order Pinales; family Pinaceae; genus Pinus; species Pinus tabuliformis. The sequence goes on from CM062814.1 coordinate 464,980,821, forward strand.
AAATGGATTGGTAAAAAATGGTTAGAGTTCTTATCCAATTAAGATTGCATGTCTTTTTGAAAATGAATTATATTAAGTTGCATCTATTTGCATTTCTTTGTTAATGGAATGCAAGTTTCAGGGTTTTTACCAAGAAGGTGAATGGAAAAGTTGAGTAGGAGACTCACTTTATTGCTGCAATATTATGTTCATTTCAACTTCAAAAGTACAATGTACTTAAGCAAAAGTTGAAGGATGAAATGCATGCATAAGCTTGATATGCATGAACACAGGGATGTTGATGATTTCCTTGTATTTAAACATGTATGTGTGATTAACTTGAAGGGTTGATTACTTTTTTGTAAACATGCATGTAATGTTAATATTGACATGGAAAAAGTTGATTTGGTCTCCAAGATGGAGATAATGATGAAGTGTTTCATCTTTTGAAAAGAATCCTTGAGATGTTTTCTACATGCTTGACTTGAAGGGTCAATTGTTTTATATAGTGATGGGGCCGATAGCAATACATTGATATCGGTGATTGGCAATTGGCAATTGGTGATCCCTGATACAAAGGGCCAATGCACATTGCGATAGGCGACTTGCAATATGTTGATTAAAGGCAGACCTGATAGAGTTTATAAGCATGATTTCATAACTTTTGAAATCCAGATTTATGGGATTTCTGTGTATTTCATGTGTATTGGGTTTTTTGGCCATACGCCTATGCGATTGCGATTTGTGATAGAATGGCGGACTCGATGGGTTCATAGATGTGGTTGCATTCCATTTGAAGTCTGGCGTGGGTGCCCAATGGTGTATTTCTTTGTATATTCTTTGTGTATTGGAAATATGGTTATTTCATGGATTTTGTCCTGGAAAGAGGACGTTGATTCCTTTGTAACTATCCCTGTTCTAAAATCATTGTGCCACATTGTAAGTGGGCATTTTATAACAATGATGCATTGTAACAGGAATGCGTTATAAGTAGAGAGCCACAGAGCCATAGAGTTAGATGGCTAGTCGTAGAGACAAAGGGATGATTCCTCATTATTGGGGACAAAGGAACGGATGGAAGCCGCAGAGTCGGAGGATTCCACAAAAACATAGAGAGCACAATTGATAAGGCCGCTGAAGGTTGCTTGGAGGTCGCTTGGAGATTGAGCGAACCACTGATAACACAGAGAAGCCAGTTTTTCCCTTCAGAGAGCTGATAGAGGCAGAGCCACTAGAGGTTGGAGGTAGAGCTGTAGTTCTAGAGAAAGCTGGAGAAGCCACCAGAGGTTGTGCGCGATGGAAAAGGGGTGATTCGTGAGAGAGCTAAGTGTAGTAGAGTTGCAGATCCAGATAGTTGAACGCAACAAAGTTGCAAAGCTTAAGAGCCTGAGAGCTAGAGAGCTCAACGCAGACTTCTAAAAGCCATGAAGTTGTAATGAAGTCAGAATAGCAAAGAGGTCGAAATGATCTAGCTGTTGCAGGTGTTTGATGTGTGCTGAAGATAGAAGAAGGAGTTCCAGAGACAACAAGAAAATTCTGAGGGAGTTGGTGCAAGCTAGAGCTCAAGATAGCTCAGAGCACTAATTGAAGGAATCTAGTCCAAAGAAGCCTAGATCTGTCTACAGAGTATGGACAACCAGCAGGATAAGATGGTATTCTAAACCCATAGGTTTAGTTGTAAGCCAATGGAGTTGAGTGTGGAACTTGTAAAAGAAGTTTACCATAATCCCAAAGATCCTAGTCGAGTTCATTAAAGCTCAAGGAGATGTAGCCCAAGATATCAGGGTGAACTCCATATTAAGCTTGTTTTCTTATGGTTTGTTTACTTGCTGCATCTTGTTGCTATGTGTATGATGGTTATTTGCTGCACTGTTTCACTGTTATATGCTACATATCAGTTTTAAGAAAATAAACTTAAAGAAAACAAACAGTTAAGAACAAACACAAGCATACACCTGTTTCAGGCACTTTTAATTCTGCATTTATCATGCATAAGCATAGATCTTGGGAATATATAAGCTTTGGAGTGGGAGAGGTTCTTGTAAGCTTGACAAGAAGCCTTTAGTGCCCCATTTCAGATCACTACCCTGGTTGATTCACTTAGTAAGGTGTGGTTCAAGCCAAGGCATCAGATTGATAAGTTCATGATGATGGGCCTGAAACTTGTTATCATGATTGTGCACATCCTGCCTTATCACCCTAGACTTTTTACCGAGAAAATATTCCTTTATCTCGTCCTCTAGATTTCTGACTTTTGCATCCACTAGAGTGCTTTTCTTCTTTAATCATACCCTTTCTTCTTCAAGCTCTTGGAGCCTAGAGTTTCCAAGTTGGATTTCTTCTTCCAAGGTTCCACGAACCGTCGTATCTAGTGGTGCTACCATATGCAGTCTAAGCTTTCCATTTACTATAGGGCTTACAACATTTGCTTTATACTACAGCCTCGGTGGTGCCTGCACAGTCAGGTTGTTGCATGTGGTCCTATAAGCCCATTGAATCGTTGGTACGTGTAGGTCCCAGTCAGTCCGCTTCACAGTGTGGACTTTATTCAGCGCTTCGCGTATTTTGTTAAAGGCTTCTACATGGATATCCTTCTGTGCACTTGGTCTTCCCATAATTCATGGTCCCAACCAGAGGGGTTGTTCGCACCCTTGCCATGCCCACACCTACTTACTGCTCATGTCTTTTATCGCGAAGACTATGTGCATTCATGCAGGTTTCACACCATATGCATGTATCCACCTGGATAGGTGGGTACGCGGGACGGTTCATTCAATAATATTGTTTGTTAATCACATTAGAGGCTTCCAAAACTGCATTCACATCATCCTTCTCCATTCGCGCCAGCCCTCAAAACTTCTTTGGTGCGTAGCCCACCATCTTGTGGGTGTAGCTCACAGTTTCCATTTCAGAGCATAGAAACACTACTACTCCGGTACTTCTCTTTCAAATTTGTTCAGGAAGTCATCCACCTCGCTTAACCCATCATACGTAGGTAGATCTCTTACCTCTGTTGCTACACAGCACAATGATCTCGTCATCATGTTACAGTTGAGTGTGGTTACCTCATGTAACTGGTTCTACCATCGTTCTATCTCCTCATCAGAATCTGATGTGCAGGAGACTTTGTGCTCCCATGAGATTTAGCCATCCACAGTTGGATTTACCCAGTCTTGCTCCCACGTGGTTATCTTATAGATGTAGTCCAGATCATTTGCGCTGTCGTAGTTGCGTACTGGATTCGTGTAGCGCAATCCTTTTGCAGGGTCTAAGGGTACCACTACACGCAGTGACTTTTTCTCAAAGATCATCTTGTGCTTCTTCAGAAATCTGCTAGCATGCTTGCTCCTTCAATATCTATTGTGATTCCCTGCAATCTCCCCATAGGTAGGATATTTTGCTAGTTCACCATTCACAATTGGATAGGAGACCATTGCAATGCAGGCCTGCCCATGTGCTCCCATGTCTGCTTTGGTAGGACATTCACATCTGATCCTTGATCTAGAATCACTTGGTCCATCTCATATTCTCCAATTTGTGTGGTCAATCTTATCTGCCTTCCTGTTTGCGTCGTGTGCTTCCCGAACTTCTGGACTACGTGCAGTTCTCCTAGCACGGTCCCAGCGCATCTAGTTATCAGTTCTTATAGCCCCTTGTTACCGGGAAAAGTGTCTATTTAGAACTGCTCTATCCCATTAAGGTGTGACAGCTACCTTAGAAACAAACAGAGAAAACTACTTTTGTATCTCCTTTATGAACTATAAATAAAGAGGAATAGGAAGAACCAACCTATGTCTTGCGCTAATCCTTTGATCCAATCCCTCTTCTCTTTGACAGCTTCCAGCTACCTGCTCCCTTACTTGCCCAGCTTCACCAAGTACCTGTAAGATCACAGAAGAAGAAAACTATACAAAGACATGGATTTATATTCATAAATAACTTAGGATCAGATTTAAGTTAACCATACAAATGTAACAAGCATCAATGATACAGAAGCATGGAGGAGAAACTCAAATAGTTTTTATTGATATATAAGAAGATCCAGGAGGAGTTACAACCGATGATTCCTGACCCAGCATCAACCTCCCAGCAAAGAAGCCCCTCTTCACCTCCAACAAAGCATAGATCACCCAATTCTCTGATGTTTGTATCAAAACCAACAGCAATTCCTTACAATGTGCAAAATTCCAGCCTCCGGATCTCTGGGATGAGGGATCCATATATAGATGTATGCAAGGAGGATGATTCAGCTTGTGATTTGATTAGTGGCTTCTCTCTGTCAGTTCTTGCTTCCACTTGGAGGAAGGCCTCTTACTCATCCTTGGTCGAATTCAGTGAGGCAAGTGTCATAGGAGAAGATTCTGGAAGCTTCCATTGTCTCTCCACCTTGCGGAATGACACTGCCATTTGTCATTTCCTTCTCAACGCACCCTCATAGTGCATTTAGGTGCATTGCAACGCACCTAGCCAGTGGATTTAGGTGCTATGCAACGCACTTAGCTAGTGGAGCAGCTGAAATGATCCTGTTTTGACTTATTATGAGCAGTTTCTGGTGGAGAACTTCTGGGAGAAGCTGTAATTTGTTGACCTTGTTCCTTTAGGGGTTAGAACAACACTTTTAGGGACTTAGGAGCCCTTGGTTTATGGACATTTCATGCTTGGAGCTGCAAGGCACAAAAATGTCTATAACAGTTGCCCCCTAAAGTATGAGGCCGTTAATCGGGTGAAATGCTTTATTATGAGGATCCGAAGTTCTTTCAATACTGGGAGGAGACCTGTAATAAGATACAATACAATACATTATCTTCATACTGTTTTCATGATCTAGCTGAGGCGGGAATTCCCATGCTCAGCTTTATAAATTCATTTTCATGTACATAGGACAGACAATCTTCTGATGGTAGACGGATGATTCTGATGGAGCCATCATCCTTTTGGTAGGATGATTATCTGTGCTGCAATGCTGTACATTTTAATGTCTTTATTTCCCTGAATATATATCGCAGCCCGGATGGATGAAACTAGATCCGGGGTCTTCAATCTCGTCCGATCTTCACTCGAAGTACAAGTCGATCCATGTGAGAAATGTTTTGAAGTCGAACATGGAAAGACATCGCTTGATTACTAGTCAATGATGTAAACTGTTAACAAGCGCGAGAGGAATCACCGATAATGATAATGATCCTCAAGGTACTGCAGTACAATTCATGTGGTGTGAATAAAGGACTTGGCGTCGAACACCACGCAAAATCTTTCGGTCGAAGGTCATTGATGTAAACCTGTCGCCAGAAGTGAGAAACTTGCCATTGAGGCATGCAAGCTTCAAAGTACTGAATGGGGTGTTCCTAGACCAACTTCTTGGATAATGAGTTGATGTCAACAAGAAGTGATCCATCATAGGAGGGCCTTAATGAATCCCACATCAATGACACGGAACGGAGCAAATGATTTTGATGGAGGTGAAAACGATATGATGATATACGGTTCAGGGTGGCGGTCATGAAAGAATGGAGTATAATGTATGGTAGTGGGTGGGACACAGGTGGCCTTTCTGGATGACTTCTCTTGAACATGTCGGCGACACTTATGTGACGGATTGGTAGCATTAACCCCAAATGTGGATGGTATGGCGTGACCATGGCGATGTGACCGGTGAATGAAACAACCCAACCCGACTCGGGCACGGAGTGGAAGTGTCATGTTCAAGAGTGACTTGCTACCAATAAAGATTCTTTGAGTTTTCTTCCCAATTTTTCCCAAGTGATTGCTGACCAGTACCTCTTTATTTTTGTCAAGCTTGAGGAGGATAACATATGCTTGTTCTATAATTTGCCCTTCGGGCAAACCCATCGCTATGTTTTAACGAGCATAGCGATAGTGAAACTCGTTCTCGTCTAAAGACAAGTTTGTCGCTATTAACATTTTTAACGAGTTTAACGACAAAGATAACTCGGTCCTTTTCATTTTTAGAGAGCTTGAAAAGGTACGTAAAGGTAACTCCAAAATTCCTTTTTCGTCATCTAATCCCTTAAGTCCGAAAAAGTATAAAACAATACAGAAGGGATGAATTTTCGATAGCTTTAACGAGGCGAACAAAAAAAGCGCTCGATCTTTTTGTGCAATAATCCCTCAGGTCCAAAAAGATTAAAATCTAGAGGAGGGATAGCACTTCCTGTCCCTTTAACGAGTTGGAAGGCCAAGGACTCAGCAATCTTTTCATATTTTACGAGTCAGTTGAAAAGAGCTTAAATAAGACTCGTCTTTTGAGGAACGAGTGATAAAATGGGTAGCAGCTGATTCTAGGTAAGGTTTGGAATTTTCCAATCACGGCAGTGTCACAAGGATGGCTAGTGAAATCACTCTTCGCAGCTGTTCCTCAAAATGGGTAAACAATCAAATGGAGGTGAATGATCGGCCAATGAAAAAGTGGAGTTGACGGTGCAAACATGACCAAGGCTTTAATGGCTGAAGTACTACATTCACGGTGGTTATTTACCAGGGAATAGTTCATTTTTTAACGAGCTTAAACGCGGGTGGAAACATTTGCTCGGTGCGGGTTTATTTTTTAACGAGCTTGAACCTTGCGGTAACACTGCTCAATTAGATGGTCTTGTTTTGATTTTACCATAAATAGCTTTGTCCTTCCAAATATCGTACTGTATTTTCAACTGCTTCATCAAACTAGTCAGAAATGAACAATATTTGCTTGAAAACGAGTTTAAAACGCTAATATTTTACTTTGAACTACGTAAAAGTAATCAAAAAGTGTTTTTTACCTCTCATTTTACCATTTCATTTGAACTTGGTTTGTTGGAGCTTTGGAGGTGCTTTTCCCCCTCGATTTTCATCAGTTGATTTCAGGAGATTCTGTGGACGATACTCAGCGCCGTCTAGACCAGGTAGGAGCTAAACCTGAGCTCTTTCATTTCATGGTTTCCATTTTGCATTTTGATCTTGATTCCTAGCTTTTCTTAGCCCCTGGGGTTTGAGGAACTCGTTCTGCTATCAACACACCCCTAGTGTATAGAAACCTGCGTTGAATGCTGGCCTGTCTAAAGGCTACCTAACATTCAACACACCTAGAACACTGCTGTAGGTGCGTTGGGCGCAAAAAGGGAATCTGATGCACAATTTTTGATGGAATTTTTGCCTGTTTCTTACCAAAATCAGGATCTAACTCCTCTCTTGTTTGTTTTTCAGAGATCTTTGGAGTAAGATGACTCTTACATGGCGAGAACGTGAGCATGAAGAAGAGGACATGCTTGCCCTACATGATCCAGTTACAGTGAACGTGCTGTGGAATTGTGGCTTGCTGAAGTTCTTTCGCATTTCTAGCATGAGACAGCAGATCAACTTACTGCAGTATTTGCTCGATGCTTGGGATCCTACCAATCAGGTTTTCCAGATTAGGGGCAAATCTATCCCCTTGACTGCAGTAGACATCTATTTCTTGATTGGCTTGTTGAGGTGGGGTGCCTCCATCGCTTTGTCAGGTTCGGCCCGAGGAGGCGATTCTGTGAGAGATTATGTGCACCGGTATTGTAGAGAAGGTTCTCAGCCGAGTAAAGATGGCAAGATCATTATTCGTGATGTTACTGACAGGTCCCTTAGGACTATTATGTTTACTTTTGGTAGGATGGCTGATAGTGCGTCTCTTCATGTAGCCAATCGATCTTATATGCAGCATGCCTTGGAATGCCTCCAACCGAAGGTGTTCAACTGGTGCGATGCAGTACTTCTTGTGATGAAAGAACAGTTGACCAAGATAAAGAACGGGAGGTTAAAGAACTTTGGGTATGGTTCTATTTTGACCGCCTTTGCCTTGGAGAAGATACCACTGATGCAGCCGCAGTACATTGCACTTGATTTACCTTCTCCTACTAAACCACGTATGCAGAGATGGGTTGACCATATGTCTAGGCATGCTGGCCAGTCTCAGATTTCATTTTCTGATACCTTCTTCAGGTGGTTTGATCGTGAGGAGATGGTTTATTCTGAGTATCCATACGCTGGCATGGACTTCCGGGGTGATCCAGATTTAGTACTGCCGGATGGTGAACAGTGGGGCGCCATTGGTAAAATCTTTGACCATATTGCTGCTTATCGTTTTTTGTTTATAATGTCCTTGTGCTTTATTCTATCACGATTTTAATTAAACTCATGTGTACATCCAGATGTTGGTCCCGTTCGTCCAGTAGTTCGCTTGAGAGTACCAGCTGTTGCCCCAGCAGGAGAGGCCGTCGGAAGGGCTATTCTTCGTGACCTCGATGTGGCCGAGACTCTCACAGCTTTGCAGGAGCAGGTTGAGGGCCTCACTCTCGGTATACCAGATGTGAGGACTGACGAACTACCTTTGCGGTTACAACGGCATACTACTGGTGTGCCCAGACGATGGACTCGTCTCCTACGCATGATTGTGTTAACACCCAGGTTGTTCCCTTTGACTCCTGAGGGAATACGGCCAGGGTAACCACTAACCAAGCTTTGGATCACAGGTTCTAGCCAACCTGTAATCAGAGAGGGCTCTCTCTTTAATTGTTTAACTTTGTTCTTAAGAATCTTAGTCTAGATATGAGGTGAGGGTTTGGTTTGAAAGTTTTGGTTGAATGATGTCTTTCAGTACCTAAGGTGATATCTTTAGACAGTTTTAGACCATTGGGTAATGGAGTCTGTGGTTGCAGGTTGTTGAATTTGTTGAGTGTGATTATTAAAGCAACAGGGCCATTTAAATATTTCATGAAACAAACTTGAAATTGTAATGATGAAGTATGTTTAACCAGTGGAAGGCAATTAATAAATTTCCACTAAATTGGTGATGTGAGAAAGAGATGTATTGATCAGGAGCAGGTTTGAATTCCTGAACGATAATCACTGTGAAAGGTATAGTTTGGAAGTGCAGCAATTAAGAATTACACTCTTATAACTATAACTGAGGAAAACATACATAATAGCTTAGATTGAGTTCAGGGTATTCTATGAATAAATCCTGAAGCTATTCTTTTTCTTTGCCATTAAACTTGTGAAACTGAACATGAATGGATTATGAAGAAAGTAACAAACATAACGAACAGGTTAAAGAAACTTATTGTTCCATGAAATACGCAGGAATCCTGTAGCATTCAGCAAGCACACCAAAACGCATCAGACAACACAGAACTTTGGAAATTCCATCAGCTTTGTTGTATTAAAACTCTGAACATTTACAGCATAGTATCTCCTGGAGAGAAAATCAACAACCCCTGCAAGCTTATGCGAGGGGGAATATATACAATCGGTTATAAAAAATATCTGAACCGCTGAGTCACTTGATAAATAAATGCGCTCACCAACTTTACAAAATAGCAGATAAGGAAGTTATTACTGCTCTAAATACAAAATGAATACTCTTTAATTCTATCAGAAGTCTTTTTGACCTTTGGAGGCCACTAAGTCGGTTGAGCGTTCTGCATTAATGCTGAATGACGTGTCTTTATGGCTTTGTCATGCTGTAGCTTTCTCGACCCTGTCATCTGTAGCTGTCAGTATTGCTTTAGTGGCCGAATTGGTTTGCTGAGCTGGCTCAGTCCATTCTTCTCCAGACATACTGAATGCATCAAATTTTTCTGAACATGACGACTTATATTTTTTGATGAAAAAACTTGATGAAAGCCTCTTGTTTACAGTAACAACTGTATCATTTTGGTCCACCATTCCTGTGTAGGCAGTTGATGTCTCAAAATTGTATCTAAGGTTTCATCTGCCTCTGTATATTTGTAGAAGTTTGGAGGCACTTCAAACAAATGTTTGATCTCATTCATAATAAAGAATAAGTTCTCTACTCTGTCATAGAGAATTTGTCCAGATGCTGGCCTTGTTTCCTCTGAGGTACTTGATCCTGCAGTGATCTGATTGGTAGCAAAAGTATTCACCCTTTTGGCATAATTTTCATGTGAAAGTAGCCTCCTTGCGCTGTTCAGCAAGCCAGGAATGCCTCTGCTCTGTAATGCTGCAAACTTATCCATGAATTTGTTTACTTCTGTTTGCATGTCCTGGCTTCTTCTATCCAATGTTTGTACCAGGCTTCTCAATGTGAGGACCCTCTTTATCAGCAGGATGGTTTCAGTTCTATTGGGGATCCCCATTGCTGCCAGCTGAGGACCTGTGCGGGTATTGAGAACGTTGATCATTCTATTGGCTATCTCAGGCATATTGCCTAGAGATGCTCTTGCTCTTTGGACTTCCCTGTGTGCTTTGCCTATGAGCTCCATTTGCTCATGAATAGTCTCTATATACTGCCACTGATCTGTTATTGATTGGCCAATGTTGGCCCATAAAACTGTCTTGACCTCAGCCACCACTTTGTCAAGGGTGAGCTCTTTCTCCAGCTCCTTTATCTTCTCCTTGAGAGCCTTTATTTCTCTTCCTTTTTCAGCTACATTTCGCTTAGACTTGTCATATTTTTCATTCAACTTAGCTAGATTCTCCTTGGCTTCGTTTAGCTCTGCCATCTGGGCTTCCAGGGCTTGAATCTCATTCATCAGCTTCTGCATGTCAAGGCTTGGAGCCTGCTCTGATGTTGGTGCTGGTGCTGATGTTGATGGAGCTGTCTCAACTGTTTGCACTGTAGGGGGAGTGACAATTTGAGGGGGTTCCTAAAGGTTGATTACTTGTGGAGGGGGCTGAACTGTTTGGCCTCCTTCTTTCTACTGTAGGGCTGCCTGCAATGCAGCCTCTGTTTCTACCAATTTTCCCTCTGTCTGGACAAATTGTTTATGCAGTGTTACCAGCAATGTTGATACATCCTGGTCCTTTCTTTGCTGGCAACCCCCTCTGTTTGAGGGTGAAGAGTTGCTGGGATCTTTATCATCTTTCTTAGAGCTGCAATGTCTGAATCTCTTATCTTTAGCAGCTCCTTTATAGCTTTAGGGTCCTTTGGGTCATGCCCAAGCTCTATGATTATATCCTCCAAAGACCTTATCCTGTTGCCTTTGGCCTGAGAGGATGCCTTCTCCAACTCAAGTTGGGCGGTTGTATTGTTCAGGCTATTTTCCAACCTATGTGCCAAGAAGGTCTTATCTGCAAGTGTCGAATACACCATCTCACCCGTTTGCTTGTGAAGTTCTATTTGATCCATAGGGTGGATGTCTTTTGCAAGGACCTCCAGGTTGGTCCTTATATAGTCTGCAGCTGACTGTGGCTGCAGCATGGTTGGCATGAAATGACTCATGGTCATTTTCCCCTCATTTATGTCATAAGCTGACATAAGCCTCTGCTGATTTGTAGGGGCCATTTTCAGCAATTGATTATAGATCTGGAGCCTGAGTGGCTCATTTCTCTTTTTTATGTCAATGAATTGTTGCTTGATGCCTGTTTCGGCTCTCCTTTGCTGACTTGAGGAGCTGATCTCTCCTCCGATTATTCTTTCTTGTTCCTGCTGGAAGGAACTGGCAGATGCCTCCATGCTTGGTGGGCCCATGCCCAAGGATTGTCCGATGGGCATCTATTCTTCAGAAAAGGGATTCATCCTTTGCCTTTTCTCCCCTTGAGTTGTGGATGTGGTGAGGGGAGTCTCCTGCTCTCTATCCCTCTTTCGGTTTCTGTCTTCATTCTGAGGAGTTTGGAGCACCGAGGCCTCCACTGTTGTTTCCTGCCTAGGAGGCACAATTTCTTGAGTCTGTTGCCCAGTGGACATTGGGGCCTCAACTGTTTGTTCTTGCTGCACTGGCTGCTCTTCTTTTTGCTGTTCTTTTTGCTGTTCTTTTGTAGGAGGTGGCTGTTCCTGCTCCATCTGCTTTTCCTTGCCCTTGCTTGACACCTGATGAACAGTTCTAGCTGCTTGCTACTGGGCTGTAGAAGATGAGGCAGCTGCTCCAAGTTGCCTTTGATAGAAGGAGGAAACCTGCCCACAAGTTTCCAAGTCAGCCTCTTTCTCAATGTTCTTTGCCTCTCTTTGTAGCATTTTCTCTCTAGTGATTGCCTCTTCTAGAGTGCCCTCTTTCCAACTTAGTAAATTGGCATATTTTTCAATGTGAGGCAATCTGATGTGAGCATAGCCACCCAGTTTATGTTTTACCCTCCTGAGAGAAATGAAATGATTAGGGTCATAAGGTACCCAGTGAAAACTGGTTTCTAATTGGAGGCTCTCTAGGATCATATCTGCTTCCTTCCATCCCTCCTCCCTTTTGTTGTAAAGAAATGGGCCTAGCTGGTTCCTGACCTTTAGTTGCACCTTCTCGTTTTTACTGTGGAAATGGACCAGGTCTGCATTTCCAAATTGCCTGAAATACTCCAAGGCAAAGAGTCTCATAGGGACATATCTTGGCAGCCTATAAGGGTCCAACTCACAGCCATATATTCTGATTACTGTATGGTGTTAGTAAAAGTACCAATCACCAATGCTGTAGACCTTTGAGACATGGAGTATTCTTTGCATCTCATCGGTCAACCTGGGAGGAGGGACACCAAACAACAAGGTCATAGCTGGATGGATAAAAAGGTCTATGAATTCACATTATGTGTATGGTGAACAGGAGGTGTGATGAAAAACTGAGGTCCAAAATACTACAGACCTTGGGTTTCCCTGGGCATCAAGTTTCTTGAGAGGAATAGGGAAACTGTCAGGTTGATAAAATAAGAACAAATGATAGATGTATGAGGTGTATCTGAACACCTTCTCCCTCTCCAGATTCATCAGTTGCTCATGAATCTTATTGGCAATGTACGTAGCATAATCATAATGCACAGCAAGAGGCTTTCCAGGGGAAAATATGGACAGCATGGCCATAATAGTGTCATCAACATCCTCAATTCCCCTGTACCCAAGGACATAACTGATCAAGTCCACAAGCATTTTGCCCAAGTCATTGAGGTATGGATTTCCAATAGGAGGTGTTCTCACAGCTTCAGAGCTTGGCTGAATAAATAACTGATTAATCTTGATGACCTGGGCATTGGACAGCTTGCCCCCCTTCTTTAATAAGTCCATCATAGAGAGGGGAGTTAGTGGCTTTGCAGTGTGAAAGTGCAGCATCTCATTTATGGCTTCAGGGGTGATATGGAACAAGACTGAACCTCTCGAACTAAGAACAACTCTTTGACATGGATCATAGTTTTCACAGCATCTATGGATCAAGTCTGGAAGGACATTGACTTGAGGAAGGTTAAAGATGGGAAAATTTGAGTCCCAAATCCCTAAAATATCAGCTCCACTGAGGTGTTGAGCCTTTAACTCATTTAGCATATGAATGTTAAATTTGGCATTCATTGAGAATGTCTCTATCATCTGATAATCTGTATCACCCAGGGCCTTCCACTCTAACTCTCTGTGTGGGGCATTCAGAGGTGGGATATTTAATGCTACTGGAGTTTCCATGGTTAATTAGGATTCTGAATTTGTACTAGGACTTGTTCTACCGGACAGAGCAACACAAAAGGGTATTCTGCAAGAGTGAGGCAATTTGCAAGGAAAGAACTAGGTAAATTGTGGTGAGAACAGTTTGAAATGCTTCGAACAGAGTTTGAATGAGCAAATGCTGGGACTAGTAACGCTGTTTTCCCGGTGAATTAGTGCAGCTCAGGTTTCAAGTCCACGAATGCGCGGACTGACTGTAATTTTAATGAAAACTTGGCTAAATGTGGACTGTGTAGGTGAATTTCGACCCTATAACTGAAAATGGATGCCGGTCAGTGGAGAATTGCTAGTAATTACAGTGATTTTGACTCTTTTTATGCTTGCTTGGTAAATTATACCCAAAACCAGGCACGGATGGGAAACTCGGATAAATACCTAGTGAATTACTGGCAATGGTTATAATGTAGGTGGATTGGAAGTGCCCACGGCCTTTAAGTTGAATTCCGCAGGTTGATGGCGAAAAGATCGTATTTTGCATGCAAACCGGAGCAATAGTTCTTTGGCCAAAGTGACAAAAACCACGTGTTTTGGTGAAAATATGGACTTTTTGGGTTATTGGCGCTTTTTTTGGATGACGTCAGCATGACGTCATCAGGTGGGGTCGGGTACGGAAGGGTGATGTGGTGACCTGTGAGTGGTCCATGGGGACTGGTGAGGTGGCGGACAGGTCGGAGCAGTGGCGGGCCAGACGTTGACACGGTGCTGAGTGGTTATGACGTGGGCGTGACGTAGCGATGACGAGGACGTGATGGGATAAGCAGTAAACAATAAGCGGTAAGCGGTTTGCTCGGACCGCTCTAGATACGGTCGCTGTATTGTTAGAAGGTGGCCCGATAAGATTTGGGGGCGACGCGTGGCGGAGGCCTGACGTCACCCTCTGACAGTTTCTCGGGAGGTAACGTTCGGTCGTCGGGGCCGACCCGATATGGATGACGGCCGTCGGATGGGAAAGCCTAGATCTGACGATCGACGTGTCGAAAAGGTGGCAGGACAATACGGCAGCGGGCGGGGCATATTTTATAGTTTTTCTGGAAATGCGCGCCCAGGCGGAACCTTTAGGCTTTGGCGGGTTTTATGGTTTTTTCAATGCTTTTTCTGTGGAAATGTGCATGGCAACAAAACTTTGGATAAAGCGGAAAAATGGGTTTTTTAGTGTATTTTGCAAATAGCGTGGGTTAGGGGTAATAGTGGGTTTTTACAAGGCCTTTTGCAAGTAAAATAGGTAAATCTTTTCAGAGGGTTGTGAATGAAAAAGGGGTAGGGCTTAGGTTATTAGACTGACCAGAGGTCAATTTAATCCCTGTTTTTGGGCATATGGCTATAATTGCCAGGGGGAGGGAATATTTATACATTGCTTGGGGTTTATACACCATAGTGTTTATAATAGTAGGGGAAAATGGGAACATAGGGGATTTAGATAATAATAAGTTAGGAATTAATATGAGTGGAAGAGGTGGATAAGGGGGGAAAACCACTAAGTTTATATGAAATCAACTTAGTTTAGGAAGTAGATCAAAATGAAAAGAATTTTACACAAGAAATGTGGCTTTTAAAGAAACAAGAATCAACAAAAGAGTTTGATTTCTTTCATGAACATAGGTAGTATTGGGATGTTAGCAATGAATGTGATGGGGGACAATCTGGAAGTTGGACATGCTTCATTGAGTTGCTGCAAAAACTGCTGAATAAGAGACCTGCACTGGCACCATGTTTTTCCTTTGGTTGGGCCAGTGACATAGAGGAGATCATTCTTCTGCAACCCCATCTACCTACCCACTCTATTGCCTAGCATTTTTTTGTTACTCCAAAGAGGGTGCACTTAGACTTGCAAACCCTTATGTGCCTTTTCTTTTCCTTTGGCTTTTTCTTTTGATTTTCTATCTAAGGCTAGCCTTATTGCTTCCAAGGCCCCAGATTAAATAGTTGGGAACCTTCATTCTCTACCTAACTACTTTATCTGCCAAGATTGAACTGTTTGGACAGATTTCTTCCTCTAATCTACAACACAAAATTGAAACATGGCATGACCCAGCTTAGACTGTTGGATCACCCATTCAGAAGTAGGACCACATCAACCAACTGTAGGTATGTGTCTTTCACCCGAAATATGAGATCTTTGCATCCTCAAAGTAGATCATATTGGCACTTCCCCTGCCAATCATGAAACATGAAACCTATTGGTATAGGTAGCTAACAGATCGCATAGGCTGTGACTTGCTATCACGAGCATCATTAGACTAGGGTGCCCCCTAGCATTTTGAGTTTTTGGGTCACTTGACCGATTTTGTCTTGGTTACAGAACATTATGTGTAAACCATAAATAGCTATATATTTTTGATTTTCGGAGTTTTATTTTGGTTGAGCTACATGATCCACATGCAAAACATTGATGATGTGTTTCTTTTTATAAATGTTGCAAATGTCTATCTAACACATAGTTTGCTAATGAGTCAGTTAGTGTGTTTAAGTTTCTGGAAATATGTTGATATTGAATAAGATCAAATTGTCTTTCCAAAATCTTAACCCTTAGGAACATGCGATAAATAGCTGGGTTTCGGATGGAATATATACCATTGAGTTGTAGTATTACGAGTTGTGAATCTAGCCTGACAATTAGTCGGCGTATATCATGAGTGATGGCATCAGAGAAAAGCTCTATCAACGCGCTATACTCAGCGATGTTATTCGTTGATCGACCAATACATACACCTCTGAAACTTACTAACTCACCGCTTAGATCAAAAATGGCCTAGGCTGCGGAGGACAGGTTCCGCGAACTACGACTCGCTCCGTCGGCATATCCAACACATGGCTCCAATAGGTTTGACATCTGCAATAAATGTAAAAAGTGGATTACTCGACCAAAACAAACACTTTAGCGAAAACAAAAGTATAAAAAAAGCATATTGGTTACTATTACGCATAGTAATGCTTGAGGTACAACCCATTACGAGGTTGCGCCAGTGGAATTCCGTCATAATCCATTAACTCGTAGGCTCCCTTTGCTAACACTCGTTTAACAATATAGGGGCCCATCCATAAAGACTTAAATTTACCTGCTCCCAATTTATCGGATTCTTGGTCGTAAAGCAAGACCAAGTCACCTTCTGAGAAGACACGGGGTTTGACATTTTTGTCGAACTGCGCCTTGACTCATTTCTTATGGGCTTCGTTAGCCAAAGCGGCGTCACGACGGGTTTCATCCAATTGGATTAATTCCAAGAAACGAGCCTCTTCTTCTGAAGTTCTGGGGAGAAGATCAATTGCGAGTTTGAGAGACGAGATTTCACACTGGACTGGTAAGACTGCTTCCAGGCCATATACCAGTTGGAAGGGTGTGAACCTGGTTGCATTCCTTACCGATGTTCGGTAAGCCCACAAAGTTGAGTACAGGATTAGGTGCCATTTTATTTTGTGAACTCCGATCATCCTTTGCACATGCGTTTCAGGACCTTGTTGATCGCTTCAACTTGTCCGTTGGCTTGCGGATAATATGGAGTAGAGCTGTCATGAGACAACCCTAGTTTGGCAGCTAATTCGACCATCATGTGATTGCGAAAATGCGATCCATGATCTGTGACTATAGCTTGTGGTACGCCGAATCTGGCGACTACATGATTGAAAAAGAGGAGGGCAGCTGTTTCACCAGTATTATCTAATGTAGGCATCGCCTCGGCCCATTTGGTAAAATAGTCAACTGCGACTATGATATACCCATGCCCCCCGGTCGAAGTGGGGTTACATGTCATGAAATCGATGCCCCATTTGGCGAATGGCCCAACAACAACTATTGGTTGTAGAGGTGCGGGTGGTCTTCTGGTTTTGCTATCAAAAATTTGACAAGCATGGCAACTTCTAACTGTGGTTATGCAATCTTTGAACATTGTTGGCCAGAAGTATCCTGCTTGTAAATTTTTTTGTGTTGTAGAATATCCAGATTGATGCCCCCCACACGCGCCTGAATGACACTCATTCAGGACTTTTTCGGCCTCCTCATGGGTGAGGCACCTTCTCAGAACTGTATCGATACCACGACGGTAAAGTGTATCACCGACGATCATGTAGTCTTTTGCTTGGTATCGAATACGTTTTTGTTCAGAGTGGGAAGTGTTTGGCCTAAATTTTTGGGTTTGGAGATAAATGATTATATCCCCATACCATTCATTGCTTGTAGATATCAGAAAAAAAACTTTCATCCACGATTGATTCTTCGAATGTTTCATCGTTGGACGACGATGGGAGATCGCATAATAATTCTGCGAAAACTAGAGCTTTCTTTGACTTGGATTTTACAAATTCCATATCAAACTCTTGTAGGATTGCTATCCATTTTGAATATTTGCCCCCCAGTAACTGTCGCGACAATATATAAGTCATGGGGTTGCAATCTGACAGAATGGTAGTTTTCGGAAAGAGGACATAGTGTCGAAATCTTTGCATCGCTTGAACAGCCGCAAGTGCTAGTTTTTCAACATAAGAATATTTGCTTTATCTATCATTTAAGTTCTTACTTAAATAATATATAGGATGCTCAATTCCATCGACTTCTTGAACTAAAACCATTGCGATGGTTGTATCTGCTGTAGCCAGATACAGGTTAAAATCTCTTTGATAATCAGGGGCGTACATTAATGATGCTTTCATTAGGGAATATTTTAAAGCATCAAAGGAAGCTTGCGCAACCTGATCCCAGACAAAGGGTACCTCCTTTTTCAAGAGACATGTATAACCTTTAGCAAGTTTGGCGTAATTTGGAATGAACCTCCTTAGAAAGTTCGCTTTCCCTTGGAGTTTCTGAATCTGAAGCAAATTCGAAGGTGGAGGCAAATTTATGATTGCCTGGACCTTACACGGGTCGAGACGAATCCCATCCTTGGAGACTACAAAGCCAAGTAAATGACTGGAACTGACGCAAAATACACATTTGTGCGGATTGAGTCGTATCTTGTAGTGTCAGCAATGTAGAAATATCGCTCTTAAATGCTACGGATGATCAGTCCGCTTTCGCGAATGAGCCAGAAGGTCGTCGAGGTATGGTTGAACGATGTATTTGATGTCATGGAAGGCATAATTCATTGCCCTCTGAAACGTCGCCCCTGCGTTCTTTAAACCAAAGGGTAATTTTCGATATGCGAATGTGCCCCACGGACAAATAAATGCAGTCTTTGACTGGTCCTGTGGGCGGATATTTATTTGATTATACCCGGAGAATCCATCCATGAATGAAAAGATTTCGCATCCGGCGCATTCATCAATTATCTGGTCAATGAAGGGTGTAGGGTAGTTCTCTTTTGGACAAGCTTGATTT
The DNA here is from genome assembly GCA_031772625.1 of Pinus tabuliformis. NCBI lineage: Eukaryota > Viridiplantae > Streptophyta > Pinopsida > Pinales > Pinaceae > Pinus > Pinus tabuliformis. Next base: position 464,999,498 of record CM062814.1, read on the forward strand.
ACATCCCTATAATCGACGCACACTCTAATTGTCCCCTGTTTTTTCATAATAGGGACAATATTCGATACCCAATCAGTTAGAGGAACCGGGTAGATGAAACCAGCATGGAGAACTTTTTCAACTTCTGCCTTAATGGCAGCAGCTTTCTTGGGGTGCACCTGCCTTAGCCGTTGTCTTACTGGTTTGACATCTGGATACATCTTAATTTCGTGTTCAACGATACTCGAGTCGATGCCTGGCATTTCACTGTATGACCAAGCAAAGACATCTCTGAATTCGCGAAAAAGAGCGTTATATATTTCCAGTTCTGAAGGAGAACAACATTTGCCGACATAAATATTCTCTACAACATCTGTTTTGGTCGAGATATTTATGGCTATAGTCTCTTCAATGTTCGACAAGTTTCGCTCGGAATCCACCGTATTTACAGTATTTGACAGAAAATCAAAGACTGAAGGATGATAAAGGTCATTTTGAGTATCTTCTCCACAATCCGGAAGAAGAGAACGATGGTGGGAATCATTCCATGGTGCTCCTTCAATTACCATAGATTGGATAATTCCTTCGTCGGTGACATGCACTCGCGACCAAGGATCTGAAGGAGTACCATATTCTCTAGACCTATCTATCCAAACGCTTGATGAGCGTTGATTTGGATTTTCCCCCCATGCTAGGAACATTGATTGCTATAATATTTCTGTTGGGCTTGGGGGCAAAACCACTGCATGATCCATGTCGATATCGTTTTCTGAGATCTTTGTAGAAGATATCATGTTGCAGGTTCCTATCGACGCTACTTCCGCCAAATTGATTGGAGGTGGAAGAGCGAAAGTTCCCATTAGTATAGGATCTTTTAGTAGGCCTACTCCGATATTCTGAAGCAAATGGGGGCTTCCATGGATCATGGGAATGCTTCCAGTAACTTGAGAACCATTGGGGAGGAAGTTTTGTTGATCGACGATTGTAATCCTCCTTGAAAGTGAAATGCAATCTTTCTAAAATAGGTTGACACAATAACTGCCATGGCATATATCCATGGTCATCCTAGTAGGATGTTGTAATCAAGATTCCCATCGATGACTTCAACATCTATTTCTACTGTTTTCCCTCCTAGTTCAACTTTCAAGTTATTTAGGATACCATATGGGGTATATGTCCTCCCGTCGAATGCTTTTAATGTCGTCGAAGACTGCGACAAGTTTGGGGATCCTAAAGTTTTCCAACAACTCATTGACATAATGCACTTAGATGCCCCCTCATCAATAATTGTTCGATGAACAATTTTGTTGAGGGTTTTCACTTGAACAAGGAAAGCTAGTTGAGCTGGTAACTGAGGATCGTATCCTTTATGATCGAAGGATACAAGATTGGAATCCTTTGGGTCGATCCCACCAATGACCGATAATAAAGCCTGCCTTTGGGATGGGCAATTTTGTAGTACTTCAAGAGTCGACATAGCGGATGGCGATTGGGCCAAATCTTTCACTATGTTATAATGCTATGTCGCTCTAGCGCGGGGATTAAATGTCGATTTGTGTACTACTCCCTTTGGCGGTTTTATTGTCAATTCAGGGATGGTGGGTGGCACGAATTCTGTCGAAGTTGTTGTCGAACTGCTTGTTTGATCTTTATCCTTGTTGTTCGACAGCTGCGGATTCCCATAATCTTTGTTCCTTGTCGATATCAAAGCATAATTTTTTTGTTTTGAAACCGACAACATTAGCACTTGAGACGGGGAAGCATTTCCACTTTCAACCAGATTTGTTCCTGGATTTGGAAACGGATCAGTTAACACTGCGGAGGTTTTTGAATTCTTAAAGAATTTTTTAACCTCAGCTCTATGTGGACAATCTGTGGTCCGATGATCCTCATCGCATATCATGCATGGAAATTTTAGTTTCCTATTTCCAGGAGGGTTTGAAGAATATTTTTTACGTGATGATTCCTCCTGTTTCTTCTTCTTCGCTTTGCCCTTTTTCTTGTTCCCTGGTTGTTTGGTTTCTTTGCCTTTATCTGTCGATATGGCATTTATTTTCGAAGCAAGAAGCTCGTCTTTTGCATTTTGACCTGAAATCTTATGGGCCTTTTTGGATGTAGCCTTTGTCGATTTCGTGTTTGTCGTGCCAATCACACCATTGCTGGCATGAGAGTCATTGTTCGATTTAGGAGGAGGAGGAATTGAGAATTCTGGTCTAGGGGCGTCAGGTATTTTGTCGTAGAGCGTGCCAGACTGAGTGTAAATCAATTCCAGATATTGTGCACGAGCGATAACTTTCTCTTCTGTTATGACTCCCCCCTTTGCCATGTCTTCCGTGATGGAAGGAAGTAATGACTTGATAAACCATTCAGCTAAGAGCTGATCGGAGATGTACGTTTTTACCATCCTACGACGACGTCGCCACTCATGTATATGATCAGATATGTGAGTGGCCGTTGTCTGTTTGAAGTTGGTAAGAAGTTCTGTTCCCGTTTCGTACCTTATTGGTAATTGAAAATGGGTTAAAAAGGTTGTGGCTAAGGTACTGAAGTTGTCGAACGAAGCTCTAGGCAATTCAATGTACCATTTTGCCGCTGGACCCGTTAACATCCTCTGAAAGAGGCGAAGTCTTATCGAATCATCATTTAGGGAGTTTGCTGAACACCATAGATGAAAGGTCATCACGTGATTCGATGGATCTTCACCCGGATTTCCATTAAATTTAGGAATATCTGATGGAAGTTTATGCGGAATCGCTGGCCACTAAGGGGTGTAAGCAATTGGATCGTTTGTTAACCGATTCAAATCAGGTAACTCTAAGGTTGCCACGAAGGGTAACTGTTGATTCAGGTTAGGTGAAGCATACCCAGGATACGATGGAATCGCCTGAGCAGTTGGTCTTTGCATACCGGCATAATGCATTTGATGCTGGTATGTTTGGTAAGGTTGGTGGACTTGACCATTGTAAAATGGTTGATTTTGACCATTTTGAATGTACAGCTGTCCACTGTTCGCAAAGATTTGCTGCTCAGAACCTTGGTATACTTGTTGGAATTGCGGTTGTTGGTATTGCACCAGCCATGGTTGTGAAGCCATGTGCTGTTGCGCGATACTGACTGTTTGACCAAGGTGAGGGGTAAATGTACCTGTCTGGACCTGTGTCGCTCCACTAGTCGGCGATTGTGGTTGAGTCGCAGGGTCAAGGGGCTGTTGCATTACAACCTGAGAAACTTGAGGTTGGCATACAACAGGCAGCGCTTGAACTTGCGACACCGTCACAATAGCTGGCGTAGTTGGGATGTTTGACATAGGTACACATTGTTGCATTGAATACACAACTCTTGGTTGTTGAGGTAGTATAGGTACCCAACCACTTGAGGTAATTCCAGTATAACCTGAATGCTGTTGTGAACTCTCGTATGGATATCCTCCTGGAGGGGATAATGAAAGGGTATACTGCCCCCCATACGGTGGTAATCCAGAACTCAAGGGAATTGTTTGCCCTTGGGGACTGGCCTGCCCAAATTGACCTCCAAATGGATCAATTTGTTGAGACTCAACATAAGAGTTTCCGGATATTATTCCGGATGAACAAACAGGAATGGACCAGACTGTTGAAATAGCCCTTGAGTGGGCTCCTTCTAGCGGTTGAGAGCTAGTCGGGACAGATGGTATGCCGGCGAACATTGTCAGAGTGATAGCAGGGAGTTCTGCCGTCGCTGTGTCAGATGACACAGTCCTAGATGTTGACGGTTGTTCAGACATTTGTAGTCTATCCAAAAGATTACCTAGCGATTCTACAGGAGCTTCCGCTGGTGGTAGACTAACTTCTGATGTCGAAGGATATAGAGTGATCCCGACTCCAAAGTGCGTCGGAGTACTTGTTTGAGGATCTTCTACAATTTCTTCTATTGCAATCAGACCAGGTGGAAGGGGAAGACCGTCAGGTCCGTAAAATATTTCTGGTGCCGAAGAAGGTGCGAAATCGGTAGCGATAGATGTTTGAAGAGTAAGACTCTCCGAACCGGTTATAGATGGAACTGGTTTAGTAACACAAGTGTTTATTCTCAAACTAGGATCAGTATCATTGTCCTTCTGTGGCCGTTGAACTTCTTCTGTAGAGGCAGGGATTCCAGAAATGTTTGGAGTAAGCGGAGTCTCTGATGTCGTTGGAACACTTGTTCTAACTTTGATAGGAGATTTGGAACCGGTTAAACGAGTTTGCTTTGTCCATATTGGTTTCGATTCCGGAGACAAAGACGGTTGACTCGTAAGCCTCCGCGAACGACAGGGTTTCAATTGACTTTCTTCCACGATTGCGGATTACTTGATCAACTAAAATAAAGGGAAGGTATGTTTCCGAATTAAATGAATTTTAGACGCTTTTGACACAACTTGTTTTTTCAGTTTTTAAGAGTCGAGAAAAAACAAAAGATGACTCTAGTCTCCTTCGATATTTATTGAGCCTGAAGTGACAAGTGCTCAGATGGACCTTTTCCGTTAAGGAGTCTGAAAAGGAACGAAAGGGACTGCTCTGGAGGTCTAGGTAGAGGGAGTACCAAACCAATTGCAAAATTGCAGAATACTTTTTACGGTACGGCAGTCAATCTTCCCGAATGCTGTGTTCAGTGCATTGCGATCAGTAGGGCGGCCGACACGACTTCCTATGGATAAAGGATTTAAGCCTATAGGGATCTCCCAATATATACTCGACGGTACGTGGGAGCACACGTCCGTACTGGCACTTATCGTCTCAAAGTGGAGGAATCACCCAACCATCAGTGAGGACAACAGTTACCAGGCTTTACGACGCTGGAATACGTCTCTAGCCTAGACCTCTAAATGTTGTGCGTTAAGTTCGAAAGCGTTGTTAGATTCATTGAATTTATTTTAAGTTGATATTTCTTATGAAGCTTGCCTTTTGGGTTCACCATGAGATATAGATGTAATTCCTAAAATTCAATCTAAAGATGATAAACAAACTTTTATCTCTTTTCAGCAATGAAAATCCTAGCTACTTGGGAAAAGAAAGACACAATCTTTTCACAAAGAGCAAAGAGCACACTGTAAATGCACTTTCCTAAATCAAGCCAAACAGACTGTCTATATGCAAATGCACATGCATGTATTTGCTTTTCAATTTCTTAGTATTGATGCTAAAAAGAAAGTTGATGTACAAATCTGAATTTGCTTTCAAGCGACAAACACAAACAAGCTTCTTTTCGAAATCAAAAGGTAGAGATGATTACGACACTTTATGATTTTGAAATAAATACTCGTTTTGACACTAGAAAGTCACAAATTCAAACCAAAGGCAATAGTAAAAGCATAATCGACCATCAACAACAAATAAACTTTCTCCTATGATCGAAATCGACACTTGCGACAGATCTAAATCAAAGGATGACAGTACGATTATTATACTTTTGCAATGGAAAACTTTAAACGATTCAACAAACAAACAAAAACATCTACAGTTCTTTTGTACAAATGAGGTGGAATATCAGTAAGGAAAAGGGGTTTGAAACAGTCATATACTAATCACAGGCTGCAAAATTCAGAGACAAAACTGGAAAGAATGAAGCACAAGAACCTCAGCTGCACAGGGCTAGGCTGATCAGCGCACCTGTAACACAGAGAAACTGCATTTCAGCGTAGGTTGCCCTTTCGGGAAGTGCGTTGAAATGCAGGATCTCTTCACAGTGCCTGCGCTGGGCCAGAAACAAGAATTCTATCTAGGTTCTGGGTCACAGTTTGCAGTTTAGTCTTTGGTTTTTGGCCGTATAAAAGCAATCAGTAATGCACAATCAGGGGTAGATCTAAGGAGGGTCTAAGAGCTATCACAAGGGCAATCAGATAGTCTATGAATCAGTTGTTCAAATCATAAATAGATCCAGTGAATGGATTGAAGCAGTAGATGTCTACTTTGCATTTGTTATGGCAAATGCAGTTCGAATGCTACTTATAAGTTTATGAAACAAACAACAAGAGATACACAAACAAACTAATTAGACAATCGTCCCCAGTGGAGTCGCCATTTTGTTACTGGGAAAAGTGTCTATTTAGAACTGCTCTATCCCACTACGGTGTGACAACTGCCTTAGAAACAAACAGAGAAAACTACTTTTGTATCTCCTTTATGAACTATAAATAAAGAGGAATAGGAAGAACCAACCTGTGTCTTGCGCTAATCCTTTGATCCAATCCCTCTTCTCTTTGACAGCTTCGAGCTACCTGCTCCCTTACTTGCCCAGCTTCACCAAGTACCTGTAAGATCACAGAAGAAGAAAACTATACAAAGACATGGATTTATATTCATAAGTAACTTAGGATCAGATTTAAGTTAACCATACAAATGTAACAAGCATCAATGATACAGAAGCATGGAGGAGAAACTCAAATAGTTTTTATTGATATACAAGAAGATCCAGGAGGAGTTACAACCAATGATTCCTGAACCAGCATCAACCTCCCAGCAAAGAAGCCCCTCTTCACCTCCAACAAAGCATAGATCACCCAATTCTCTGATGTTTGTATCAAAATCAACAGCAATTCCTTACAATGTGCAAAATTCCAGCCTCCGGATCTCCGGGATGAGGGATCCATATATAGATGTATGCAAGGAGGATGAGTCAGCTTGTGATTTGATTAGTGGCTTCTCTCTGTCAGTTCTTGCTTCCACTTGGAGACTGAAGGCCTCTTACTCATCCTTGGTCGAATTCAGTGAGGCAAGTGTCATAAGAGAAGATTCTGGAAGCCTCCATTGTCTCTCCACCTCGCGGAATGACACTGCCATTTTTCATTTCCCGCTCAATGCACCCTCATAGTCAATTTAGGTGCATTGCAACGCACCTAGCTAGTGGATTTAGGTGCTATGAAATGCACTTAGCTAGTGGAGCAGCTGAAATGATCCTGTTTTGACTTATTCTGAGCAGTTTCTGGTGGAGAACTTCTGGGAGAAGCTGTAATTTGTTGACCTTGTTCCTTTAGGAGTTAGAACAACACTTTTAGGGACTTAGGAGCCCTTGGTTTATGGACATTTCATGCTTGGAGCTGCAAGGCACAAAAATGTCTATAACACCCCTTTACAGCCTTGTTGTCACACAGCAACTTCATGCATGTCTCCAAGAATGTAGTGAGCATCGATGGGTCCATTTCCAGCTCCAGTTTATCTTTGTTTCCCAAAGTGGAGTCGTCATCGAATCTCCTCTTAGCTTCCATGAAAGTCTCCTTAGCGCACTCCAAATCAAATTCTAGTTCCTTCGTTGGAGCCTTGCGAACCTAGGTACTTTCTTCAAGCTACTTGCCTTTGTCATCCCCTGTGGTAATCCCACTTTGGAGCACGATATTTACATTAGGTTCTTCCTCTTGCAGCTCATACCTCATCATTTTTAGGTTCTGAGTCGGGGGAGGTTGGAGTGCTCCTTTATCGCACAACCTCACTATCAGTGTGGGACAGTCCTCCATCTCATGATCAAACAATGTACAATACATGCATGATGGTCGCGTTGGATTCATACAATCACAGGCATAATGCCCTAGCCCTCCATAATTGTAACATATCAGTTGTCTGTGACCTCTTCATAGTCCCCCTCCACCTCGGCCTTGTCCGCGCCACTGAAATTTGGTGTGCGCCATTCCTGTGTTTTGATTGAGGGGTCATGTTTCAGCTTGAACTCCGTAGGTAGGAGTTCAGTCCATCATCAGCTCATAACTTCTACAGGTGTGCTCATCATGTCATACTGACCTACAAAAATTACAGAACAACTACTATGAATTTTGCGTATACTTCTGTAATAGATGGCAATTATTTGTGGCATGCTTTCCTCATATCTGACAAATCGCGCATCATAGTGCAGGTGCCGCGCTTGGTCCTGCTTGTGCTTCCGGTCTTAGTGGCATTGGCACTCCTCTCATAAGGTAATTCGCGAGCATCAGGCAGTGGTCCTTGTCATGCCCATGGCCCTAGCATTTTATGCACCATACCTCATCGCACATCTCTGGGCAGGTTGTCCTGTCTTGTTTCCAACTCTGCATCTCCAAGCACAAGTTTTTCAACTGCACGTGAATCTACTGAACTCCCAGGTTAGGATCTTGTATTTGAGTCTCGTGCAATCTCATCGCGACCTCCAAAGCCTCAACCTAAGTGGTTAGCCTTTGTTGTGACAGCACGTTCTGTAGATGCGATGTTAACGATGCTACAAACCATTCACACTGTTGCCCATCTGTTAATGTCATGTTCGCTTCGCAAATTATGCACTTTAGTATTTGATCCAACTCCCACGGGGTCTCGCCTAGTAGCATTGTGATTTCTTTGAATCCAATGATTGATTGTTCCTTTGACTTTGGTCTACTAAATTCTTTGTTTAGCAGAGCTTGGATATCCACAATTCCCACATTTGGATTATCATTGGAATGCTTAATGTACTAGGTCAGCGCACGATCCTGTAGAGTGCTGACCAACGTTGCCTTCTTTATATTGTCATCTGTGATTCTCTGTGCTTCCCATACAACTTTTATCATGAACCAAAATTGGTATGGATCTTCATTCCCTACTCCCTTGAGCACTGGTAGCTTTATCGCGCTTGCCATACTGCTTCACAGTGGTGGCGGAGGTGGTATGGGTGATGATGAGGGTGAAGACAGCGAAATTGGCAATGGTGTGGGTGGGGGTGGTATGCGTGGAATTCCTTGCCTTATCATATTGATCGCACTTTTTGGCAAGACCTTCACGAGCTCTTCCTCGCCCCCTTGCAGAGGTGAAATCGAAGGGCTAGTTTCTAGTTCTATGCTACCTTTGCTTTTGTAGATTCTCCCACTTTGTATAGCCTCAAACATCAATTTATTCACATAAACCTCTTTTTACACAATAGCATTTTAATCCAAGTGTTCAAATATTTAACGTACTTACCTCATGGTCCTTTGAGGAAGCGTCGTTCTGCCTCGCTATAACTGATTGAAGTATCTACAGCGAATTCAGTGATGAATCCTCCTATGATTCGATCGAGCCAGTGATCAACAATGCACACAATGATCAACAACGTGCACGATATTATCTTCTGATGATTCCAGTCTATGCACCAATTCAGAGGTCCACATAATTGGTTTATCGAGTTTACACCTTCCTTGCCTATCTGCTAGCTTCGCGATCCACTTATACAACCTAGTGGGGAAGGATGCAAAGAAAATTTTGTGGATCTCTGTATATAAGTAGTAGTCTAACCACTCTTCCTTTGATAGTAGCAGATTCCTGTTTTCCTGTGCCAAGAACTCGTGAATATTCCTGTCCAACCAATCTTCAATTCTTTTCTTTGTCGGATTCCGGTGATACGACATCAGACATCTCTATGCAGATCCCAGTCTTGGCAACGAAACCATTTTTTGGCTTGTTGGGGACTGACCCCGTTCAGAGTTAATTAGCCAAACAAATACTGGTACTACTGGCCCTTTCGGCAATAGTTCGCGGAGTGTGGACTGAGGTCTCACCCAAAGTAGTATGGGAGGGTGCTAGAACCAGGTTTCCACACCCTTGAGATGTTTGAAAGGTTCAACTAGTTCCACTATCTGTCCTTACGCGTAGGTCACTCCACGCACTTCCCAGTCCCTTACGCCCCGATACATTGCCTTCGCGCAGCCCTAACCAGGGATTGTGGAGCTTCCGCACGGCTAGAGCCACACTCTGTGCTATTACCCGCGATCTTACTTATCTTTCTATACTAGTTAATTACCTTCACGTACTTGGATGTCTTATGTTATAATTAGTTATACAAAACATTCATATAAGTTTGTGCAGTAAATAAATAGTATATTTGCAAATTACATCCAATCATGCATTAAATCAGGAAAATATACATAGAAATATGGTCAACTTTCTCTTTATTGATTCTTCCAACTGTTACAGACTCGACCTTCCCCGCGCACTTAGCTGCAGGGGTCTGCGCACTCAGCTACGGACTACTAGGCCTCTGCGCACTTAGCTGCAGAGCCTTCTCCTACCATACAACCCAAAGGCACACTTTACACTGCTTCTCAATCACTTAGACCTCCCATGCCCCTTTTATTCTATCTTCTTTATCTGTTTTTTTATACACTTAGAGCCTCGCTCTATTTATACAATCCCATGGTCCATGGACCATGGGTAGGTCTATTAAGTCAACATTACATTACAAAAACTAGGGCGGACAACCCTGTGACTCTACTATAATTTTGCGCCTCGCGCCTATAATTCACGGAGCTTTTACAAAAATATTCAGTCAAAAATTGGGCTTTAATCCCCAAAACTTGCCTTGGGGGGATTCCATGCCCAACAATTACCATATTTATGAGTATTTTTTCAGTTCCTATTCATTGTATATATTATGACATACTCTATTAGGTATTGTTCTAAACAATGCAATGCTTGCTGACTTTTAGGCATAAGTGCATTGCAAAAAGATTTGACAATGTAAAGTCGCAAACGTTGTGCATCAGATTCTGTTGCTACTAAATAACAAATTGCATTAAAGAGGTTGTCACTACAAGTAGATGTCATTTGTTTTGCTATCGTTAATTCATTTAAAAACATATTATGTGCAATATGCATCCAATGGTTTTGAATATGTTTGCAAACAGATGACAAGTAGATATTATATTGTTCAAAAATGCATATTGGGAACTTTTGGTAAAGAAATGGTTCATAATGACCACTAACAAGATTTGCATCATGGAAGAGGATGCAAGATCAAATTGTATTTTCATGTCAATTAAAAACAAATATCTTGTATTTCTTGTTAATGACCAAACTCCAATTGATATATTTAATTATTTAGCTAACCAACGTATGAGAAATGTATCCCGCCATAGCCCTCATTCAAACTCTTTTATATTTGTAGATGAAAAACAATGCATTATACGAAGATATGTATCAATATCATTAATTCCATGTAACTCAAATATGAAATCAGATGCTAGTTCATATTGACACGACTCTATTGATTTAACATAATTATTGTTTAAGAAAAATACAAAATGTTCTATTAACCCATTTCGTAGTTGATTTGAAGTATAATGAAAATGTAGAAGCACTTCAAATGAGTCAAATAACACTCCCCTATAGTAAATGAAAATGCATCTAGTCTAAAGAGACGATTGATTTTTAATACACAATTAGTGTTGTTAGGAACAATGCATTGTAATTTCAATTTGTAAGTGTCAACATCTATTATTTCTTCCATCATTTCCAACTACTTACCAGAGTTTCCCTATGAAATTGTCTTCGCAAAAACTCTGATCCAGATTTAAACAAGAATAAAACAAATTACAGATATAACCACAAATACAGAGATGTAGCAGAAATAATGATTCATTTCATTAATGTAAAACACTGAAATATGCTTACAAACAAAAATAGAAATAAACCAGCTAGGCTGATGGTAGCTTATCTCTGAGAAGAGATGTGGCGGCTAAATGCCTCTAAACTGTGTTACAATGAGGCTCGAAGGCCTATTTATTGTTGAGAAACAATGGAAAACCCTAAACATCCAAAAACCTATCCCTAGGAGATGAAACACCAAACTATGGGCCCTGTTTCGGGTAAATTGGTACATCGAATTCCCGGGGTCGTAACTTTGGCATATGATCTCCATTTGATGCGCACAATAGCTTGTTAGAAAGATCTATCTGAGGACTACAACTTTGGGAAGAGAAACATTGGGCCTATGTTGCTCCTAGATTTCCCAAAAAATGTCATTTAGGGCCTCAAAACAGCTCCAGAAGTTTAGGACCCAAAAAATTGCTAAAAATAGTAAATTGTGCTATAATTAAGGAAATTGAAAAACTGAAAGAGATAGTTGTGGGTGTCCAAGTAGGATAGGTGGGTGGCAACCAACATCTGCCTGGATCATTCCTTCCTCATTAGGAAGCAATGGTCCCCATTGCATTGAGTTCCTCCATTTGTTGAACTTGGTCCCTGGTGCGCTGTTCTACAATCTCTGATTTGTCCAGTAATGGTGGGAAGCATGGTCAAGGGCATTCCACATTGAACACTTGGTGCAAGTGAAGGAATGGAGGAATTTTTTTCTCCAAAGCATTGTTTCCCACAACCTTGATAATGCTGTAAGGACCATGTCTTAGTGGTATGAACTTCTGATGGGCTCTTGTAAGGCGTTCTTTCTACAGATGTAACCAAAATTTGTCGCCCAACTGAAACTTGTGTAGTACTTGATGCTGATCATGTTGCTACTTGTACTTGGCATTTTCTAGAATGGAGTGGTGATAGATCAGCCTGTTGGGTAGAGATGCTTTGGAAGTCAGATCGAACGAACGCTTGACCTAACAGTGCAACGGTACCCCCGTGGGTGAGGAGAAGATGACCGTATCCCTCTTCTACTGCTGCTATGTGGAGGAACCCTTCACAGGGGTCATGGATGTGGAGACAATATGCCCCTTACTTTGGGAGCGAACTAGATAGAGAATGAATTTCCTAGTCTGGGAGATGAGCTTGCTGCATTTCTTTGCAGTGATTAAAGAGGTGGCGGTCGGTGGGGCTACCTCCGGTATCCTGTATAATGAATTACCCAAAGTAATAATAACAATGTGAGGTCTTGACTCATACACATCATGTCACCTCCACAAGTATGGCTAGCCTAATAATACATCACAAACATCCAGAGGTGCAACATCACACAATACCTCATCTGTGAAGGGCTTGATGCTATAGGGAAGGTGACACTATTGGTGAACTTGAAGATCTCGTCCTTGGTGAAGCCACCCAATGCTATATGGTTATGGGTGTGGTATGGTCAGTAGTCCTAGCCGCTTCACGAACTCTACTGAAATGAGGTTCTTTTGGCTCCCACTATCAACAATGAATTGCAGCGGCGAACCCTTCACCCACATTTGTGAGTGGAAAAGATGCTCCCCCTCCTTTGGATCTTTGGGATCATTCTTCTGGACCTTGGTGGTGGAAACAATGGCGCTGGGCTCTGCATCAATGATTTTCTTCCCTTTATCATTCCCCTTTTCAGGTTCTCACTCAGGGTCAGAACATGCATCTAATCTGAAGCCTTCAACTCGGCCACCAACAACTGCTTGGTCCGACACTCACTTGTGTTGTGAGTGGGGCTCTTATGGAACTCACACCACTTTCTTGTGTCCTTCTTTGACTTCGTGGTGTTGTTCTTTTCCTGCGGCTTCGACGGGTTGTCTTGGGTCACCCCACATTGGCTATGCCCTTTTTTCTTTGGATTCATAGATCCAAAGTCTCGCTTCTTTTGTTTAAACATCTGCTCGATCTTGATGGCATATCGGTATGCCGTGTCGAGTGAGGCTATTTTCAGGAACTCCATCTCATCTTGGATGTACCTATGTAGGTAGCCACGGTACTTGAGTACCAAATGCAACTCAGATTCCTTGATACCCAACTGTGTGCGAAGGGTATGAAAAATGTTTGTGAACTCCGACACATCTTGGTCCCTTCCTTGTTGCAGCGTGGTCCAATTTATGTATTTGTCCTCATAGCTTTTCACAGGGTAGTATTGCTCCTTGATGGTATCCCGGAATGAATTCTAGGTGGGTGTGGCTAAAAATAATGAGCCCATACTTTCATCCTTTCGCTCGCAGTAGGTTTCCCACTAGTCTTTGACGTGGGGGGCTGCTTTGAGAAGAGCGAAAATAACCTTTTCCCGACTGGAAAAATCATGAACAAAAAAATTCCCTTCTAGCATATTTAACCATTTATCTATGGCATCTGCGTCTATTTGACCCTCGAAGATGGGGATTTCAAAATTAACTCGTACCTTAAGGAGTGTGGCATTTCCAAAGTAGTTATTGGAAGTCGATGCATCGCCTCTGGGTAGCCGCTGAAGGATCTAGGAAAGGATGTCCATCATCACATTTATTTGTCATTGGAGTGCTTCTTCGAGCAAAATTTTTACAGGGTATCTTACCCCCTCACCTTTCTTTTCATCCACCATGGGAGGTCGTCAGGATTTGCAAGGCTGGTCTTGCAAAGGTTCAACCAGTTCAAGCCCTAACTCCTTATATTCCAACCTCATTGAGGACATGCAAAGAAAAACAGAGAAAAAGCAGATCGCTCTGATACCAATGATCCAGATTTAAACAGGAACGCAAAAAATTATAGATATAACCACAAATATAGAGATGCAGTAGAAATAGTGCTTCATTTCATTAATGTAAAATACTAAAATATGCTTACAAACAGAAATGGAAATAAACCAACTAAGGCGATGGTAGCTTATCTCTGAGAAGAGATGTGGTGGCTGCATGCCTTTGAACTATGTCACAATGAGGCTCAAAGGACTATTTATTATTGAGAAACAATGGAAAACCCTAAACATCCAAAAACCTAACCCTAGGAGATAAAACGCCAAACTATGGGTCCCACTTCGGGTAAATTGGTACATCAACTTCCTGGGGTTGTAACTTTGGCATACGATCTCCATTTGACGTGCACAATAGCTCGTTAGAAATATCTATCCGAGGAATACAACTTTGGGAAGAGAAACATCAGTCCATGGACCCATGTTGCTCCCATATGTCCCAAAAAACATATTTTAGGGCCTCAAAATGGCTCCAGAAGTTTAGGACCCGAAAAACTGCTAAAAATAGTAAATTGTGCTACAATTAAGGAAATTGAAAAATTGAAAGAGACAGTTGTGGGGGTCCAAGTGGGATAGGTAGGTGGCCACCAACATCCACTTGAATCACTCAATTAACTAAGAAATTTTTTCCATTGCTCCTATCTGTAAATTTCTAGAAAAGATTGATGAGATGAGAAAAGAATGAAGATGATTGTTTCCAACCAAATATATATACTAAAATAACAAGATCCAACATTGTTTTAGCAAATAAATATCAAATCGCTAAAAAAAAGTTATTTTTAGAAATGACAAAGGAATTGAAAATGAAAAAATCACTTTGGAAATCAATATAACTTGATAAAGAAAGAACTTGAAAAACATAATGAAGATGACAAGTAGTTCTTACCTGTATAACAAAATGAATGCATTAGAAATTATTGGAAGAATTGGGAGAAGGAAAAAACCAATTGCTGACATATTTATGTGAGCTTGAAAATGACAAAAGGCACATTAGATAAAGATACAATTTTTTTGTCTAGAAGCAACTTCTTACCTAAGAAATTTCTAATATTTATCTCAGTCCACCAGACATAAGTTGGGTCCAGCTAAAATATGCACGTTTCACTCAAGTTTCAACAATGCTTTAAACATAGGCCACAACTAATAATGCACAAAGATCTAAAGGAAAGAAGGGTTTGTACACCTTGGCAAAGGGCAAGCTTCTAAAGCCTACTTGACCTAAGAAACGACTCTCAGGGATTCTGAGGGAATTAGATGTAACCAATAAAAAGGTAGAAACATTATGCCATATATTTCAATTGCAGAGGAAGGAATCATCCTTCAACAAGAGGAAGGAAATGAAGAGACATATTTTTCAAGCTTCCAGTTTAAGCTAAGCCCAAAAGAATCGAGTCACTATGGATCACATCCAATATTTTTGTAGCAAGCAAGAGAATAAGTAACAACATAAACAAAGCCAACAAAGAAATTTTCCTTCAAGCTAACCTACTCATAAATTGTAAGGCATGATAGTTTAGCAACTTCAAGGATGGTATCAACTTCTTGTGTCATCTATATAGAACTACAAATTTTTTGGAGAGTGCATAAAATTACATATTTGGCTACAACCCCCTTGAGAGGGGTAATCCAAGTGACCAAGATATATTGCCTATAAATATCCTCTTTGATAATCCCAACTATCTCCTACGTACTAGGGAGGAGTTAGCGAGGATCATTTAAAGAGTACCTAAA
Source organism: Pinus tabuliformis (assembly GCA_031772625.1). NCBI lineage: Eukaryota > Viridiplantae > Streptophyta > Pinopsida > Pinales > Pinaceae > Pinus > Pinus tabuliformis. The sequence continues at coordinate 465,015,305 of CM062814.1, forward strand.
CTAGGGAATGTGGTACATCAATATGCCAACTAACAATATAAAATAGGAAACCTAGAAGAAACAACACCACATTTCCCTCAAGGTATAGAGATTTAAAGATCTTCAAATTGATGAAAAACATCAATACAACATTAATAAAGGTGTGGAAATGATTCCATCTAATAGAAATGATGAGTTGGCGCCTTATGTAGAAGATCATTCTATGGTTCCATATGAAGGACCATTTCATCCTTTGAAAAAAGAAAAATCCTCGACCATGAATTGACTTGGATATTGAGACAAGCATAGCAACACAAACCTGAGAACCTGGATTCTTGAGAGCATCCTACATATTAAATATAATACTAACAAGCACCTTGGTCAATGTTAAGGCCTTGTTTAATGTCAAAACCTACAAACTTAGGAGCGCACTGTCACAATTTGTAAAATAGTAATTGCACTATCAAGGGAATTAATAAACTGGTCAACTATTTTACTTGTTGAAATTGTGGTTAACTACATTGTGTGTAGTGTCAGGTATCATCCCCTTCGCAAGGATCAATGTGTGCAATGTCAGATATTAAAGACCCATAACCCATGAATGACTCTTCATGTAAAGTTTCCACAAATGCATATTTTGAGTTTAGAGTAGAAGATCAAGAAAATACAACCATTGCAATTTTTCAACCATTAAGTGGACATAATAGCTATTATTGTGGTATGTCATGTTCCTATTGGGGTGCGTACTTGCAGAAAATGCATCCTCCACCTCAAAATATGCATTGGATTGGCTTCAAGAATTTTTTTATGATGCCTTTTATGAAAGGAGTCAACAAGACCTAGAAGAGGTGATGAACTTGAAACTAGCAATGTGAGGAGAACCAACTCAGAGAGATTTATTCTAGCATTGAAGCATCTGATGAAGCAGTAGAGCATTGGATCTTTGGCCCCTATACCATGCAAAAATCCTTAAACAACCACTGCATATTCCTCAACACCACAAGATATCTCACTTCTCTTCTTCATTGATCTGTTTTCGTATGATTAGTTTTTTTGTGCTAATAACAATTACATATTTATAAATATGTGCATGCTTAATGCTTCTTGTGTTGAGGTTTCATTAGCTGTTTGTGCATGCAATCAGGTAAGTTTCCTTAAGTTTAAAAATACATTCATGAGAAAAATATATTCAAAAACAAATATTGAACAGAAAACATGTACAGTGCAACAAACCATCAAAGAGACACACTAACACAATATTTTTATGAAGGAGTTCACCCCTCCTGGGCTACATCTCCTTGGTCTAGCTTCCATGGCTTGGGCCTCTGTATTAGCTCAATGTGCAAAAATGCTGTTTACAAAGCTCTATGGCTCCTGATACCTACACCAATGTGTTCAGAATGTCCAAATTAGCCAAGAACACCTCTTTTTGAGCTCAATTTGGTCGAAAATTGCTCAAGATATGCTTCATTCAATGTTTTCCTAGGAAACCCCGCTAAAACTAGAGAAGACTCCAGTTAGCACCGCCAAAATTTGCAATTCCGCCGAAATTGGAACGCCTCCAAAACCGTCACCAACTTAAAATATGGATTAATTAACTTTAAGCCTCGATTAGTGGCACTCTAAGAGTGCTTATCCTTTAACACTAGCCCATGGTTTATGTTGTGTGGTCTTATGGTAAGGGGACTGGCCCATGGGGCTGGCTCCCTCCGCTCTGCCATCAACATTCACTGTAGTCTTAAATGAAGTATTGGGGCCACCGTTTAATAAATCTGACATTGGTTCAATGGTTATGCAATGGATTTGGGAGGGGGAGGTCACGATTCAACCCGCCCTCCACCCATCCCTTCATATATTTTTCCATCCATAGTCTTTGTGCCATTATAGTTTGGAATTATATAAGGTTTATATATAATATATATATAATAATTATAATATAATATATGGTATTAAAATCATATAAAATAATATATATATATATCTATATATATATATATATATATATATATATATATATATATATATATATATATTATTTTATATGATTTTAATACCATATATTATATTATAATTATTATAATATAATATATGATATTAAAATCATATAAAATAATAATATATATATATATCAAAAAAAAAATCCACATAATATTCATCATGAACCAATAATTCCACCTTGGAGGACATTGGGAAATTTCACCTTCACACAACCAAACTGGCGAATCCTGAAGTGACACTTGTCATGGCCTCATTGGGAAAAAACTGAAGAAGATTCCCATCATGCTGCCTATAATTCCATGTCATCATTTTGTCTTGTTCTGCAATTTTTTAGCTATTTAGGAAAACGAACAAGCCTTTTCTCCCTCATCTGGACTCAGTTTTGAGTGGAAATAATTATGTTGTGATCGTCTTAACGAGATGGATGCATTCATTCAAGTTTCCAGCCAATATGAGAACTTTGATTTTTGAGCTAAATATTAAGCCCCTGATCATTCATGCCTTGGAAAATGTTAGTTGCAATTCACCATAGAAAAACAATATGCAAATGAAGCAAACTTATTCCGACCATAGATACAAGGTACACAATATTTCTTGAAGGTATGCACACATTCAAATTTCTTTTTGCTTGGTAAATTTAACAAACCAAGAAATGCACGACCTTCAGAATACAATGTAGCCCTGCTCAATGATCAAATTATTTTAACCTCTTCAAACTTTAGTGAGCTTAGTTTTCAGATTAGGTGCTTATGTTTTAAGTTTCTATGTTCATATCAAGATGAAAAATACGCCTGGGCCATTCAAGGAAATTGAAAAGAAAGAAGAAAGAAATAATCATAACAAGTATATATGTTTCAAGTTTGTATGCCCATCTTAAGATGACAAACGGGCTTACGATACAAGTTGACAAAAATAAAAAATATATAATACCAATGTCCATAGATGACACTACATTAGACTTATATATGCTAGATAGAAAAAGTAAGCAAAGTAGTTGATTGAACAAGACAAGGATGATTATCATGAGAATAAATGTAACAATTTTCCTGCATTCCATATTAATTTCAAGGATGGTATCAACAGACCAACAATAACAATACATACAAGAAATGAAACTTGAAAAGGAGAGCAAGCATGCAAGTAGAAAGGAGATTGCCACAATGTACACAAGGTATATTCTTTGTTGTATCATCTATATAGAACTACAAAATTGCTGTAGAGTGCATAAAATGACATCTTGGGCTACAACCTACTTGGGAGGGGCAATCCAAGTGACCAAGACATGTTTCCTAGAAATATACTCTCTGATAATCCCAGCTATCTCCTACGTATTAGGAAGGACTTTACGAGGAGTATCTAAAGAGTACCTAAACTAGGGAATGTGGTACATCAATGTGCCAACTGAAAATAGAAAATAGGAAACCTAAATGAAATAGTATGACAACACAATATTTTCCTACCAATGATCCTCCTGAAAAGTTGACAAAGAAGAGGAGAAAGAAGAGGCAAGCAAGGAAGCTTGGACGCCTAACTAGTGACTCTTCATTTAAAGTTTTCACAAATACATATTTTTAATTTAGAGTAGGAGATCAAGAAAATAAAACCATTGCAGCTTCTCAAACATTAAGTGGACATAATAGCAATTATTGTGGTATGTCTTGTTCCTATTGGGGTGCTTACATGTAAAAAATGCATCCTTTGCCTCAGAATGTGCATTGGATTGGCTTCAAGAATTATGTTAATGATGCCCTCTATAAAAGGATTTAGCTAGACCTAGAAGAGGTGATGAACTTGAAAATAACAATGGGAGGAGAACCAACTCTAAGATATTTGTTGGCACAAAAATGACATGAGGGAAAGACCCTGGGTTTAGGCACAAGGGGGCCAAAAATGGTTCATTGTAGTCTAGGAAAATGCCAACATTTTCACCTTACCCTTAGGTATAAGGAGTCTCACCGAGGCATTTCATGATTGAAACTAAGAAGGGTTTAGTATAATGTTAGAGATATCTTAACCATTACTCTATATGCAATCTAATGCATATATTTAGTATAACAACATATCAAAATGATGATCAATCTAACATGATATCGTAACATATTAAAAAAATTTAGTGGGTCCATGAATCATAACCAAATACACACATAATACTAAGTAACCAGTCTGATTTCTCATTTAGATTAATCCAACAAAAGGTTCAGTACATTATACATTTGTCCTCAGCCATAGACAAATACATACAATACCAAGCTTATAAAACATCACAAATCCTAATAGACTTTAACTCTGGCTTTCCTGCTACTATTCTAGCCTTCAGGTTGGATACTTTGGTAGCTCGCACCCTCCTCGCTACTCGTCTTTAACCCAAAAATGATTCAACCCTTCTCTCCTTGTGGTATCCTCCTTTTGTATTCTCTTCTACTGTTTACACTGCCAGTTCTATTCGATTGTCTCTTTCCTCAGTTTCCTCTCGTCCACCTTGTCCACTCTGCTGCCCCTGCTTTCTATAGACACCTTGCCGCAATCGTCTCGCAACTACCTATTCATGTTTCCCTTCCCAATTTTCTTCTCCGCAACTTGACCATTGCTACCACCACTTGTTTTGTCTTCTTCGTATCCTCAAAATCTTTCAAAATTCAAAACGAAGGCCCCAACAGGCACTGACCATTGTTCTTTGATTTGTCCCCGAGTCAATCTATCTCAAGTGTTATGGGTCCTGTTGTTGTTTCTGTGGATACTTCTGTTGGTGGTCTCTCTTGTTCTTCCATCTAATGAGCTACTACTTCTGTTTTCCCCTATGTCATTGGATGGGTGGTTCCTACTTTGACTGCTCCTTCTTCTATTTGTTGGAATTCTTTCGCAAAAGAAGGCCCCAACTCAGGAATGATGGTGGTCATTTTTTGCCTGAATTCGTTGTATTTGTGGAGGGAAGATTCCCATGCAATTATGATTGAATTAGCCTATTGGGTGATGTCTTCCACTACATTGGATGTTAGTTCACTTGGTATTTGACTCTGCACGTGTTGCCACTGTTCCTCACTATTATTGTAGACCTCCTTAAGGGCTAGCACTTGTATTCGAACTGAAGGTCTCATGTCTCAAATGATATTTTTAGCTTTCACTGATTCTTCCTCTATATGAGCGACCTGTGCTTGAATAGATGCGATTTGTTCATCAATATTTTGGAGTTGGTTGGAGTCTGTGCATTCCTTGTTGTTGGTAACCAACGTTTGGAGTTGTTCCCTCATAGGATATACTAGATGATTCTTTATTGAAAGGCTTCCCAGCCAGTCATGTCCTTTATCCATTAGGGCATATTCATTGGCTAGTGCTTCAGTGAGTTCTTGTTTCTTAGCTGCCACCACACTGATTTTTTCATTTATTGTCTAGGCATATATCTCCATCGATCTAGCAATGCTCATCTGATTGTCTCTAGCTTTTGCTTCATGTCAACATTCATTGAAACCATAATTGAGCATTTTTCTTGAATGTGGTCGCAGCAATTTGCCAACGTGCATGTTGAAATGTCCTTCGGGGCTTCTATGTTAACATCTGTTATCATTGGCCAGAGCGACCGAAATGTTTCTATCACCTGATCTACATGTGCCTATAGATCGATATTTTCTTGTATTAGGTGATATCCTTCCTCTGTGACCTCTTGTTGTTGTTGCTTCTGCTATTTGTGTTCCCGAACCATGTCATCGTGTATTCTTTTAGCTCTTTGAGTAGCTCACTGGATGAATGAAAATAGTTACGGTGATGACCAGTGCTGCAGGGTCTCGGTTTTCATTGTGTTGGGATCTGGAAAGTTGGCTTGAATGGGTAAGCCGTTGGCAATGGATTTTTTGGAGTGGGATGCGAGAGATTTTACTAGCTATGAGGGTGGGGTGAACTAGGGAGTGGATGGAATGATATTAGGCTTGGGAACCAATAGGAAATTTATAGGAAATACTACCTAGTATTAGTCATTTCTTGCTAACTCCAGAATGGACGTGACTAGTTCTTCCCCCTGTAGTGGGCCCGAATTGAGAAGTAACTATACAAGTGAGGTCGTTTGGGTGCCATTGCCATGGGTGGCCCCTCTAGGCTGCTGGGTTCAGTTTACTTCCATTTCTTTAATCGCTATCCTTGTACCACGGGGGGATGGTTTCTGACAGGGTTGTGGAGGTGGAGGTTGTTGTTGGGTTGTGTTATATTCTTTCCACATAGTTAATAGGGGGTTTGAGGGGCACCCGTAACCCCACTTGATGGGGTCCGGTGCAGCGCCCCGGAAAATATTGGTTTTGGACCCTATGTTAGGTTGGGCGGACCCACCTATGGTTTTGTGCATGATTTTCACACATGTTTTTTCAGATGCGATGGTTTTCGGTCCATGGTATTGGACGTGATGGTTTTTGGTCCATGGTATTGGACACGATGGTTTTCGGCCCATGATATTGGATGCTTCGGCATGTATAAATATGTATTATAACATTGAAAGGAAAATAATGAAAAATTAAGCTGGTAGTCTTGGTTTTGGGATCCAGGGGAAATCTCTGTGTATATGTGTTTTCTATGTTCTTCTCTCACATTATTTATTTTCTGTGTTTTAGAATTCGTATGTAGGTAATTTCTGTATGGGGTTAAAACCTACATTTGGTATCAGAGTAGATTTTGCCTCAAGGTGATGCCTTTGTTGTTGAGGGGTTTCACTCGGGCTTGTGGTAGACCCTATTCAGTGGGAGATCTACGAGATCGATTCTAGTGGTGAAAGAAGATGGCGAGCAGTGGAAAGATAGAGATCAAGAAATTTAATGGTCAGAGTTTTGAGTTGTGGAAAATCAAGATGGAGGGTCTGTTGGTAGATAAAGATTAGTGGATTGCGGTAGATCTAGGTACTAATATAACGGGAGTGTCCGATGAAGAATGGACGAAGTTGGATCGGAAGGCAAAGAGCACAATATGATTATGTGTCTCAGATTCAGTATTGCTGAATGTATCAGAGGAAGCTACAACAAAGGATTTGTGGGACAAGTTAGGGACTTTGTACCAATCTTAGTCTCTGGTGAATAAACTGTTCCCGCAGAAAAAGTTGTATAACCTGAGGTTGAAATATGGAGACTCAGTGACAGAGCATCTGAACGCATTTAATACTGTGGTAAGTTAGTTAGCATCTGTTGATATTAAAATTTCAGATGAAGATAAGTGCATCAGTTTGTTGTGTTCTCTACTAGATTAGTGGGATAGTCTGGTTATTGTAATAGGTAGCAATGCAACTGCCTTGCAGTTTGATGAAATAGTCTCAGCCTTGCTGATGGAGGAGATGAGACGGCAAAATATGGAGAGCCAAAATGGTGATGCCTTGTCTATACTAGGATGGTCCTAGAACAGAAACGAAAATAAGTCATCGAGTGGGAGATCTAAATCTCCAGGAAAACTTGTAAAGGTGGTGTGCTGGAAATGCAGAAAGGAAGGCCACTTCAAAAGGGACTATAAATCTAAATCTCATGACAAAGGAAAGGGATCCGATGAAGTTCCTTCTGCAGAGGCGAAAACCACCTCAGATGAAGGTGGGGATGTGTACTTTGCTTCTTCAAGTGCACATGTAGATCATGAGGCATGGTTGATTGACTTAGGTGCATCCTTTCACTTCACTCCCCATAGAGAGTGGTTATGTGAGTATGATAAATATGATGGTGGTGATGTCTTCTTGGGGGATGACAGGAAGGCTAGAATCATTGGTTGTGGAAAAGTAAAGTTGAAGCCGCAAGGTGGAAGGGTTAGAACAATTTCAGGTGTTCTACATATTCCTGCATTAGCTAGAAATATGATTTCTGTTAGTAAGCTAGATGTTGTAGGTAAAAACAATGTTTGAGAAAGATACCTACAAGATGGTTTGGGGAGCACTGGTATTGATGCGGGGAGTTCGGATTGGAACTCTATACAAGCTACAAGATAGAACTATTGTTGATGGGTGCAATAGTTCCATGGTTCCTGAAAGTGGAGCAGAAAATCTAGTGGTCTCTGGAGAAAATACCATGCTGTGGCATCAAAGGCTTGGACATATTGGAGAGAAGGGCTTCGAATACTCCACGGTACAGGTATGGTAGAAGGTATGAGTAATAGCTCTCTGAATTTTGATTTCTGTGAAAATTATGTATACGGGAAGCAGAATTTGGTGAGTTTCCCCTCTGGTGGTAAGGGGGCGAAACATATATTAGAGCTTGTGCACAGTGATGTGTTTGGACCTGTGAAGGTTCCATCACTAGGTAAGCCTGTGTACTATGTATCATTTATAGATGAATTCTCAAGGAATACATGGATATATTTCCTTAAGAAGAAATATGAAGTCTTTGATAGGTTTAAAGAATTTAAGGCTCTAGTGGAAAACCAGACAGAGAAGAAGATAAAGGTGTTGAGGATAGATAATGGTGGAGAATTTTGCAGTAAGGAATTTGAAGAATTCTGTAAGAAGTGTGGTATAGCACGGTAGAAGACTACTCCATATACACCTCAACAAAATGGAGTTGCAGAAAGAATGAACAATACATTGATGGAAAGGGCAAGAAGCATGCTCAGTGGTGCCAGGTTAGGATAGGAATTCTGGGCAGAGGTGGTGGATACTATGTGTTACCTGGTCAACAGGTCACCTTCATCGGCGTTGGAGGATAAGAATCCACAAGAGGTATGGACTGGTAAGAAACACTCTCTTTCACATCTGAGGGTATTTGGATGTGATGCACATGTACATGTTCCAAAGGAGAAATGAACCAAGTTGGATAGTAAATCTAAAAAGTGCATCTTTATTGGGTATAAGGATGGTTTAAAGGGTTATAAGCTTTGGAACCCAGTCACACAGAAGGTTATGTATAGCTGAGATGTGGTGTTCAGAGAGGTGAAATATGTTATTAAACATGAAGTCCAACCAAAGGAACCTAAGAAGATAGAGTTTGAGCTAAAGGAGGAAGAATTATACTTTACAGCAGAGGAGGAATCAGAAGATGAAGAGCCACAAACTCCGGCTGTGAGAAGATCAGTTCAAGAAAGAAGGTAGCCAGAAAGGTATAGTCCATCTGCTTTCTATTCAAATTTTTCTTTGTCTGCTACTGATGATGATCCTAGAACTATGAAGGAAGCAGTGGATTTAGAGGATGGAAAACTTTGGAAAGAGGCCATGGTTGATAAAATGGCATATTTGCACAAAAATGAGGCTTCGGATCTGGTGGAGTTGCCGGCTGGAAGGAAACCCATTGGCAGCAAATGGGTGTTCAAAAGGAAGACAAATGCAGAAGGAAAAGTGGAGAAATACAAAGCCTTGTTGGTAGCAAAAGGTTATTCCCAGGTGCCAGGAATTGATTTTGGTGATATTTTTTCTCCTGTTGCCAAGGTAACTTCTACTAGATTACTTTTATCTGTTGCTGCTGCTTTTGATTTTGAGGTAGAACAAATGGATGTGAAGACAACATTTCTTCATAGGGATCTAGAAGAGGAGATCTACATGAAGCAACCTGAAGGCTTTGCGGTGAAGGGTTAGAAAAAACTGGTGTGTAAGTTAAAGAAGTCTCTGTATGGGTTAAAACAGTCACCAAGGATGTGGTATCAGAAATTTGATACATTTATATGGGGACTTGGCTTCACCAGAAGCAAAGAAAATCACAATATGTATTTTAAATTAATTGGTGACCGTGTTATTTATCTGGTCTTGTATGTGGATGATATGTTGCTGGTTGGGAATGACAAAGAAATTATCCAGGATTTGAAGACCCAATTATCCTCCAAATTCGACATGAAAGATCTTGGTGCTGCAAACTATATTTTTGGCATGGAAATTAAGAGAGATCACACAAAGAGGAAGCTCTAGTTAAACCAGAGGAAGTATGTTGAGACAATACTGCAGAGGTTTAATAGGCAAGATAATAAACCGGTGAAATTTCCTATTCCTGTAGGTGTGAGGTTATTTGCTGAACAGTGTCCCAAGACATAAGAAGAGGAAGAGGACATATCCCATGTTCCATATGCAAGTGCAGTCGATAGCCTGATGTATGCAATGGTCTATACTAGACCAAACATTGCACATGCAGTGAGAGTATTGAGCAGGTTTATGTCAAAACCAGGAAAGGAGCACTGGACAACAGTGAAGTGGGTTTTCAGGTATTTGCATGGCACTAATGATTATGGTCTGTGCTACCAAGGAAGACCAGGATTGGATAGAGTGTTGGATATTCATGGCTTTGTTGATGTAGACTAGGCTACAGATCTGGATCAGAGAAGATCTACAAGTGGGTATGTGTTTAAACTATTTGGAGGTGCAGTCAGTTGGATGAGTAAGAAACAATCTGTAGTGGCACTGTCAACTATAGAGGCAGAATACATGGCAGCCACTCATGCAAGCAAGGAAGCAGTTTGGTTGTAGAGATTGTGTTCAAGTATGGGGTTAGTATAGGAAGCTATAAGGATAGACTGTGATAGCTAAAGTGCAATTTTCTTGGCAAAGAACCCCACATATCATTCAAAGACAAAGCACATTGAAGTTCAGTATCAATTTGTGAGGGATATGATAGAAGACAAAAAGGTGTTGCTGGTAAAGGTGGACACTTTGAAGAATACTGCAGATGCATTGAAAAAATCTATGAGCTTTGAGAATTTCTCTTGGTGTAGAGAGACAATGGCCTTTTCAGGGCTGGGAAAATGACTAAACTCTCTTGTGACCCCCGGGGAAAGAAAACAACAAGTGGGAGAATGTTGGGTTGTGTTATATTCTTTCCACATAGTTTATAGGGGCTTTGACGGGTACCCATAACCCCACTTTATGGGTTCCAGGGTAGTGCCCCAGAAAATTTTGGTTTTGGACCCTATGTTAGGTTGGGTGGACCCACCTATGGTTTTGTGCATGATTTTCACACATGTTTTTTGGAAGCGATGGTTTTTAGTCCATGGTATTGGACGCAATGGTTTTCGGTCCATGGTATTGGACGCGATGGTTTTCGGTCCATGGTATTGGATGCTTTGGCATGTATAAATATGTATTATAACATTGAAAGGAAAATAATGAAAAATCAAGCTGGTAGTCCCGGTTTTGGGATCCAGGGGAAAATCTCTGTGTATATGTGTTTTATGTGTTCTGCTCTCACATTATTTATTTTCTGTGTTTTAGAATTCATATGCAGGTAATTTTTGTATGGGGTTAAAACCTACAGTTGTGTGCGGAGAATGTTCCTGTGACTGTGGTGGAATGACAGATGAATTTTGGAGGTTTTCTTCGATAATGGGCATTGCAGATATCGATTGTCCGAATTCATCAGTGAGGTCAACAATGTGAATTGATTCGGTATTTCTAGGCTTCTTGTTTACTGGGTTTTTTATTACTCTTTTCTTCTTAAGCTTCGGGATTGTTGGTTGTGATTGAGCATCTGGGCCAACAGTAAGAATTGCCATGACTAGCAGGATTGTGATTATTAGAGTAAATATAGAAGAACCTTGAAATAGCATGGATTGGGTTGTCTCACCTGAAGGTTCACCAAAGCTTGCGATTTTCTGCCTTATTGAGAACATTTTTTGTTCCATTTTTAGAATCATTGGCTCTATGTCTTCCTCGGTTTGTCACTTTCTGTTGCTCTCTCCTGCTTCCTCTGCTTGCGACTGTGGTCTTATTCCTTCAAAAAAATATCGATATTTCCCTTTAGTGATCTCACATGCAACATCAGACCATGACCCAATCTCGTTGTGGAGTGTTGCCTCAGATAAAACAAATTTCTACGGCTTCATCTTAAAGGTCTCAAGGTGGACACGTATGGGTTTGAGGTACTTGTGTCCATGTGAAACTTCAAACAAGATGTCTTGTGAAAATTCATCCAGAAGCAATTTGGGTATTCTTTCCATTAACCTAATTGTGACTAGCATCTTCTCGTACCATTCAGCGAAGGCCACCTCATTGATTTCCTTGCTGCTTGGGTCTCCCAAAACTCTCCATGGTTCATACCAGAGTGCCACCAATTGTCCTTCAGTGATCTACAACATCTACCTTCCTCTTGGTGGTCACCACTTCCACATTGCTAATTTCATCAATATGTATCCAAATATGAAATTAGTACTCCTCCTATAGATATCCTCACAGGTCTCAAAAATATCATTTAGCACAAAAGCTGACGAGTTGAGCACTTCTCCTTTACAGCAGTGCTCTGCAACCAAGATTGCGTCCAAAGTGCACTCGTTTCTTGAAAAATGCCTCATCGTCTTGTTTGATATTATGTAGCAAGTGAATTTTATCTCAATTTTTCTAATAAGATCAATCTTTGCTCCCCCACCCCTACACTTTGTCCCGTATTTCTCATAATAGTCATTATATCCTTCCTTTTTTGCTCGTTTTGTTCCTGCTTGGAACACTATATTTACTGCATTTCCTCTTGCCAAAAGTCCTGTGAGATGATGGATATCATCTACATGAATTGGATACTCCTTATCAAGCCACAATGATCCTCCATGCATTCTGCTGGCTAGGAGCTTTGTGCATTGAATCACAGCCAGTTGTGTGCCGAAAACTGGTAGACTCCTCAGATTAATTAACGTCAATCGTTGTACACCTTTGAAATCTGCTTTGAACCTAGCTGTCATCATGTCATCTCCCTTTAGAATTTCCTCTATATACAACTCCCTCCTTAGCACTGGAAATTGGAAGTAATCCATAAGATCATTATCCACCAAGGTGGATTTATCATATTTTCGATACGGATTTTCCAACATGATAATTTACTCATCGATTCTGTCATTTGGTAAAATTACTATTTCCTTTTTCCATTGATCTTTGTCTCTAGTAGACATCTGTTATTGGATGCGTCAAAATTTTGCACCTCTGCTGCTGTTGTTCCTCGAAGCATATTTGGAGTTCTTCTGCTACCTGCATTTTAAACTCTGTAGTTTCTTGTATTGTCATGCAAATTAAGTAGAAAGAAATTGACACGATGTTTTCTGACTGGACTTGGTAACTAGTTACTACAACAACTTTCCCATGCATCTTAACTATGTTGTGTCACTGTCGGTTGACCTAGACCTGACATCTATGACGTAAAATGGGGAAGGGTAGATTGGGCCGCATGGTTAATAAAGTTTTTGTGATGGGGGGTATTTATTAGCTAAATTTGTTCCTAACGGGAAAATATTTTACAGGCCTCTATCTGACAATTGTATTAATATTTACTTATTATGTAAAGGACTATTCATACGGTGGAAAATACTAACAAAGCGTGTGACTATCCCTCGACCAAAAATGGGTTGTAGTATCATGTCATTGTTTCCACAACCTTATTGACATATTTTCTTATTCTTGAAAAATATAAAATACTATAAAAGACATGAATTTAAAATGAGCTTGGTAATGAACTGAATAGGTATTATTGACTACCACCTACTTACGAGCTCGTCTCCGAGACCCTTAACTTGATTGTATGTCATTTTGGCTTGTGGAATCATTTTAGGCATGCGCCGTTTACCCATCCTGGTAGCATTATTCCATCTAGTTGCACTAGCCTTATCGCTCTAGAATCTTTGATCTCCACAACTATAAATGGGCTGAGCCAATGCGTTTGCAATTTCGCTGGAAACTTTTGGAATTTTTTGAGTGCCTGATCTCCAACTCGGAATGCTTTCTTTCTGATATGTTTTTCGTGCCAATATTTCTACCTCCTTTTCCCTACTGATTGGTGGAACTCAGCTAGGAATCTTGATTCATCTAGTTCCATTAGCTGATCCATTATTTATTTTAATGCTACATCATCTATCATTTTGGTTGCTTGAGATATAAACATGCTTGGTACTATGAATTATGCTGGGACCACTACTTCTCTTCCATATACCAGCTGAAATGGTGTTTGTTTGTGTATTCTTTTCACTATTGTTCTGTAGGCCCATAAAGTTGCTAGCACTTGTTCATCCCAGTTGTCCCTATTGGCTGATACAATTTTTGTGAGGCCTTTCTCCAGTATTTTATTAAATGCTTCAACTGTTCCATTGGCTTGTGGGTGGTATGGGCTACTTTTGTGATGTTGAATCATAAAGTTCTTTAGAAGAGACTCAACAATTTCATTAATGAAATGTGTCCCTTGATCACTTGTCAGGATTTTTGGACATCCAAACCTTGATATTATGTATTCAAAAATAAATCTTGCAATAGTGTCGGTTGTACAGTCCTTGACTGGTGTTGCTTCTGCCCATTGTGTGAGATATTATGTAGCCGTTATGATGTACCTTGCGTGTGAATGTCGTGCTGGTGGTGTTATAGGGCCGATGAAGTCTATCGCCCACTTCTTGAAAATCTGTATTGTGTGAACTGGGTTTAAAGGTAGTTCATCTCGACGTGATGGCTTTCCAACTCTCTTACAGACATCACAATTTTTAGCGTATTCCTTAGAATCCTTGTGGATGGTTGGCCATAAAAATCTTGTGTGTATTATTTTCCTTGCGGTGGATTTCCCTCTGACATGGCCTCCCACAACTCTAGTGTGACACTCTTAGAGCACTTCTTCCCTTTCATGTTGAAGTATACAGTGTCTCAAAATTTGATCAAGGCCCATCTTGTAGAGATGTCCTGCGATTATTTGATAATCCACTTCCCTTACTACTAAATGTCACTTCTGTGTTGATGTATACCCCTCTAGGAAATACCTTGTCATTAGTAGCCCAACAATTTCTTCTAACTAGTGTGGAAATGCCTCTATTCGGAATAAGTCAACATTTGGTAATTGATCATCTAATGGCCCTTCATTCTCTTCTAACTCTAGTCTTGACAAATGGCCTGGCCCCACATTTAGCCTTCTTGGTTTTATCACTACCTCAAACGTGAATTCTTGAAAGAGTAATAACCAACGACATATTCTGCCTTCCAATACTGGTTTGTTCACCAAGTATTTTAGTGTTGAATGGTCTATGAAGAATTTGAATGGTGCTCCCAACAAGTAATAACTAAATTTTTGTAGAGAGTAAACCATGGCCAGTTATTCTCTCTCTGTTGTCATAAAATTTCTTATTGCTGTTGATAATTTCCTGCTGGAAAAGTACACTGGGTGATCCATATTTCTCTCTCCTGGCTGTGCCAGTACTACTCCTAATGTGATCCCTGATGCATCGATATGTACACGAAATTTCTGATTCCAGTCTAGGTATACAAGGAAATAAGTCTTGATATTCCTACAACAGGTCGAAGATATCCCTTGTTTTCCCGTCCCAGTAATCTCTGATAGATGTCATATTGGGTTTATCATCTGATCTAATGTTATGCTTCCACAATTTCATCGAGATTAGGTGTGCAGCCTCTCCTGCAGGACTTTCTTGAATATCCCTTTCTCCTTCTATTTCCTGAAAGGTCAGGTATCTTAATCCTTCTAAACCATCCTTGTCTGGTTCAGCGTCTACTTTGTCGCAAGACATATATTTCGGATAACCTGCTTCATAAAAGTACTATAGAAATTTCTCATGAACCCAACCTTCCCATAATTGTCCTGGAGTGAACATGATCCTTTTGATGGCATATAATGTTTTAGTCATGCGTCGATCAACATCTTTGAACAATAAGCTGTTGCTGAACTGGCTAGCCATGATATCCAAATCCATTGTTTGTCTACGAATTTCCCCTTGTATGTACTAAGTTTGCAGGATTGTATCTAGAGTGTGTATAAATATATGCACCCAAAGTTCCTTCGGTACCTTTTCTCTTTCCCATTTTCCTATGTAGTCCCCTAAATGCTTCTTAGGATTTGAATTTCCTCTATAGTTCACTCTATTTTGCGGCTGGTTTTCTTCCTGACTAAACTTCTCTCTCATGGCTCATTTTATAGTTCCCCATTCACGCAACATGTTGCGGTGTGCTCTCCACCACCTTGCCGAGGTGGTGTGTAATGCAATATCTAACAATGTAACCTTGTGATATTCTCTTATGTCTCTATCTACCTTGTTTTAAAAAATGTCTATTGATTCAATACCGTGAAACTTGGGATAGTCGCTTACCTTTGCACCTATCCAGTTTATCCTACATATATTCATGCAACGTCTGGTATCAATTTTGTAACCCCCTTTCTACCATGCATCCCACGCATCTTCTGAACCACCTTCTAAGCTTTGAATACTCCTCTAGCTGACTGATCCTCATGCTGTAGGATTTATATAATATTCTCTCTTTCCTGGCATTAGTCTGTACAGTTGGTCTAGCATTCCCGGCTTGTCTCTATCATCCACAGGTTTTGTGAACCTGGGTCCTTGATATGGATCCAAGTGTTGTATCACCTGCATCCCTTTTGCTTCAAATATCATTAACTCTTTCTTTAGGTTGATGAAAACATTGTTTTCACATGCACAGTCAATACCAAGAAGTGCTGGGTACGGGTCCTTGTCATCCATTATATCAATCACTTCAAATTCAGTATATGTCTTTACTCCTGCAACATCCACTTCTACATCTTCCAACCTTCCAATAGGAAAGATACAATATTGATTTTCCATCCTCAATTGTATTGGTGAATATTTAAATTGCAGCTTCCCCAGCGCCTCCCATGTTTACCTAGGTAAAATGTTTACATCCGACCCTAGGTATAGCATTGTGTCCTTGATCTAGAATCCTGCAACCTGAGTATCAATCCAAAATTCCCTTCCAATTCTATTTTTGTTCCACTGCACCCTTCTTGTATGTATTTCAGGCAAGTTGGAAGATATTGGTTCTCCTTTCTCCTCGTCTTTTGGCAATACCACTTTCAAACTTCTGCGCAACTCCTTCAACATCTACTCATCATCAATAATCTGCAGAAATAAATTAAACCATTCTTCTATCGGTCGAGCATTGCCGAGTGTGCATTTGTTATGTTTCTTATTTTCGTTTGTCTCTGTCATTCCTTCAAATAATTTGGTTGTTGATCTGGATTTAAATAGGAACACATCAAATTATGAGATAACCATAAACACAGAGATGCAGTGGAAATAATACTTCATTTTATTAATGTAAAATACTGAAATATGCTTACAAACAACAATGGAAATAAACTAGCTAGGGCGACGGTAGCCTATCTCTGAGAAGAGATGTGGCAGCTACATGCCTTTGAACAGTGTTACAATGAGGCTCGAAGGCCTATTTATTGTTGAGAAATAATGGAAAACCCTAAACATCCAAAGACCTAACCCTAGAAGATTAAACACCAAACTGTGGGCCCTGTTTGTGTAAATTAGTACATCAACTTGCTAGGGTTATAACTTTGGCACACGATCTTCGTTTGACGTGCACAATATCTCATTAGAAAGATCTATTCGAGAAATACAACTTTTGGAAGCGAAACATTGGCCCATTCACCCATGTTGCTCCCAGTTTTCACAAAAACATTGTTTAGGGCCTCAAAACGGCTCCAGAAGTTCAGGACCCGAAAAACTGCTAAAATTAGTAAATTGTGCTATAATTAAGGAAACTGAAAAGCTGAAAGAAACAATGGTGGGGGTCCAAGTGGACTTGGTAGGTGGCCACCAATATCCACCTGGATCATTCCTCCCCCCTTAGGAATCAATGATCCCCATTGCGTTGAGTTCCTCCATGAGATAAGGAAACTTCTGCTGAACTTGGTCCCTAGTAAGCCACTTGCCTTGGTGAAGGAGTTGGCTTGCTTTGACAACTTGATACAGTTGGATATTTTGTTGGTGGGTGGATTGATTTGTGTGTCCATGATCTAATCAGTTGCATCTTGTTCCATGTAATCTGGTTTTAACTCTATGGGTGTGAGCTGTTCTTCAATGTCGTATGTGTCTAGTAATGGTGGAAAGTATGGTTGAAGGCGGTCCACATTGAACACTGGGGGCAGGCCAAGGAATGGGGGAATGCTGAGCTCAAATGAATTGTATCCCATAGCCTTGGTAATGGTGTAAGGACCATATCAGAGTGGTCTGAGTTTCCGATAGGCTTTGGTAAGGTGTTCCTTTTGCAAATGCAACCAGACTTTGTCGCCCACTTGAAACTTGTGTGGCACCTAATGTTGGTTATGTCGTTGCTTGTACTTAGCATTTGATTTCTCTAGAATGTCATGGAACTACTGGAAAATATGTTGGATATCCTTAGTGAAGTTTTTTTCCTTATCTGTTTCGGACTTGACATGAGCTGAATCTGCCTGACTAGCTGCAAATGGCATGGCCACATCAATGGGACATAGTGGATGGAATTCCAAGCCCACTTGAAAAGGGTTGTGGCTAGTCAAGTTGTGGAGAGCCCAATTGTAGCTGTTATGAACATAGGGGAGGCTCTCGTCCCATGTGCGTGGATGATTTGAGTTGTACATGCGCAGAATGTGTATGTTCATCCTATTGACAACCTCTGTCTGGCCATCAATTTGAGGATGGAAGGTTGTGGACTTAGTGAGTTTGGTGTCTAGCATCGACCAGAGACTGCACCAAAATGTACTGAGGAACCTGTTGTCTCGATTTGAGATAATAGACTGTGGGATCCCAAAGTGTACCCACACTCATTCAAAGAAGAGTTTGACAGTGGCTTCTGTTGTGATATTCTTCTTGCAGGCCACCATAATGGCCATCTTCAAGAACTTGTCGACGACTACAAAAACACAATCGTTTCCATGCTTAGTGGAAGGAATGCATGACATGTAATCCATATAAATGGATTCCCAAGGTCGATTAGGGGTAGGCAGTGGGGTATAGAGGCCTTGCTTCTTGATGGTCAGTTTGGTAATGGCACAGGAAGTGCATGATCTAATGTACTTCCTGACATCCTGTCGAAGATTCAGCCAATAGAAATACTTTTGCAGTACTGCCATTGTTTTCTCGACCTCGAAATTTCTAGCATCCCAACTATAGTGTGCTTCCCAAATCATCTTGGCACGTTCGCTTGAAGAAGACAAAGGTGACCCAGGTGGCATAATAAGGCATCCTGGAGGTGAAAATCTGGAACATACTGACCCTCCAAGAGTGTCTGGTATGTGTGGTTGAATTCTGGGTTGCTTTTGTAGAGAAGTGGCCAATCAGAAGTCTCGTGCCCATAAGAGTTCAGCATAATGGTTAACGCCATTATCAGTGGTGGACTGAGGCAATCTACAACATTATTGGTGCTACCCTTCTTATACTTGATATTCAAATGGAACTGTCGCAGGTATGTGGACCACTTCTGATGGAGATCATTCTATAATTTCCCTTAGGTCTGTATGAACTGCAGGGGTTAGTGGTATGTGTGGATGATCGTTTCCTTCCCCAAAATGTAATGCTTCCATTGTCAACAAGCCTGCACAATGGAATACATCTCTTTGTCATAAGTGGGATACTTCTGGACTGTGTCTGAAAGTTTCTCACTGTGATATGCCACTAGATACCTGTGTTGAGTAAGGACTACCCCAATAGCATAGTCAGAGGCATATGTCTCGACCTCAAATAGTTGTTGCAAGTCTGATAATGCGAGCACTCGTGCCGTGCAAGAGGTGATATTTTAACCTTGTGAATGCCTTCTGTTGAGATTCCGAACGAAAGGATTTTTCTTTCGCTCCTTCCTTAGTGACTTCACTCAAGGGCCAAGTGATATCAGAAAATCGCAACATGAACCTATGGTAGATGTTGGCAATACCTAGAAAGATGTGGAGCTCTATCAGAGTGGTTGGAGATGGCCAATACCGAATGACTTGGATCTTGGATGTATCCACATGCACCCCGTGTTCATCAATAATGTATCCCAGATATTGAACCTGGGTCATGCCAAAAGTGCATTTCTCCAAATTGGAACATAACTTGTGTTGCTGCAATGTTTGGAGAACCTGTTGGATGTGGTGGAGGTGATCTTCCCAAATCTGGCTGAAGATCAGGATGTCATCCAAGTATACCACTACAAATGAGTTGGTGAATGGCCGCAAGATGTCATCCATTAGCCTCATAAAGATTGCAGGAGCATTCGTCAATCTGAAAGGCATAACCAACCATTCGCAAAGGCCCTCCTTGGCTTTGAAGGTAGTCTTCCACACATCGTGGGGTTCAATTGGTACCTGGTGATATCTTGACTTTAAATCGATCTTGCTGAAATATTTTTCCCCCTTAAGTTTGTCCAAGAGGTCATCAATCCCTGGGATCGGGTACCTATTATGGACAGTGATCTTTTTCAACACCTGATAGTCAATACAGAGTCTCCAAGTCCCATCCTTCTTCTGTACCAAGACGATTGGGCTTCCACATGGTGATGAACTTGGATGGATGTGACCTTTCTATAAAAACTCCTGAATCTGCCTCTTAATTTCATCATTCTCCAGAACAGAGCACCGATAGATTGGTCCATTGGGCAACGACACACCTGGGGTCAGATCGATGGAGTGCTTGACCTGAAAGTGCAGAGGAACCCTTGCGGGGGAGGTGAAGATGTCCTCGTACTTCTCCACGACCTTGTCCATCTGTAGTTGTCATGTGGAAGGGCCCTGTCTAGAGGTTGTGGCCACTGTCTTCTTCTTTCCTTGAGGGCGTATCATCAGGAAAAAAAAATTCTCGGTTTTGTAAACGATCTTACTACATTGTTTTACAGTAACTAAAGAGATGGCGGTAGGCGGTAATACCTCCGGTATCCTGTAGAACTTATTTCCCAAAGTAACAATAACATCACGGAGCCTTGATTCGTACACAGCATGTCACTTCAACAAGGATGGTTGTCCTAATAATACATCACAAACTTCATGGGGAGAAATGTCACACAATACCTCATCCATGAAGGGCTTGATGTTGTGTGGAAGGCGACACTGCTGGCTCATGCGAAGATCTCGTCTTTTGTGAAGCCACCCGATGGTGTACAGTTGTGGATGTGTTGTGGTTGGTAAGCCTAGCTGCTTCACAACCTCTACCAAAATGAGGTCTTTTGGCTCCCACTGTCAACAATGAACTGTAGTGGGGAGCCCTTTACCCACATCTGGGAGTGGAAGTGGCGCTCCTCCTCCTCTAGATCTTCGGGTTCCTCCTTCTGGATCTTCCTGGTGGCAATGGTGGAATTGGGCTCCGCATTAATAATCTACTACCCTTTGTCATTCCCCTTGTTGTGTTATGCTCTTAACCTGCAAAATGATACCCAAATACAGAATATGGGAAGAAAAGGTACCCAGAACATAGAATAGCAATGATTTTATTATTCAGAGAGTAATGTTCACTTGCCTCTTCGAGGGGGCAACCTCCAATAGAGCAGAGCTCGACTACAGAATAAGACACGATGCTCCTCGCAGGGAGTCTCTATCCTTTATATATGACTCATACATGCAATACCACGAGCCAATACCGTGGGTTTTATTAATACCATCTATCTAATACTACGGCCCATTTGCAACTAACTGTGGTCCCGTCATTAATTGCGGGTTAACCATTTACAAATATTAATATGGGCTTTATTGACTCTTGATTATGACATGATCCCATGACATAAATAAGGGGGTTAGGGTGGGACCCTAACATGCCCTCCCCCTTAAGACTAGCCTTGTCCTCAAGGCTGAAGCTACGGAAACTATTGAAGAATAGTGGCTGGTTCCTAAGTTGCATCTTCCGGAGAGGTGTCTTTCCATTTGATGAGGACTTCCTTAATCATGCGGCCACGCAGGTGCTTGTCTCGTGTGTCTAGAACCTGTTCAGGTTGAAGCCAGATTGACCCTTCTTCATCCAATTCAGGTAGACTGGTTTGAACTCGGCAATTGTTCCCAATTACTTTCTTGAGGCACAATACATGGAAAACTGGATGGATTTTTGTAGTAGGTGGCAAAGCCAACTTGTAAGCCACTTCTCCAATGCGCTGAAGTACTTGGTATGGTCCATAGAATTTGGGAGAGAGCTTTTGACAACCCTTGTCTTTGAGTGATGTTTGCTTATATGGTTGCAGCCTCAAAAAGACCTGATCCCCTTCTTGAAATTGGCGCTCTGAGCGGTGCTGGTTGACCTGTTGCTTCATGCGGTTCTGAGCTTGATGAAGATTCTCTCTAAGATGGGCGAGCATGGTTGCACGGTGTTGTAGGAGTTGATCCATTGCTTGTACTTTGGAGCACCTGTTGAGATAAGAAGTAGGGGAAGGCAGAAGTTGACCATATACTGCTTCATAGGGAGTCATTTTGGTGGTGGCATGATAGTTGGTGTTATACCACCATTTAGCCAGAGGTAACCACTGTACCCAAAGGTGTTGCTTTTCTGAAGTGAAACACCTAAGGTAGGTTTCTAGACATTTGTTGACGGCTTCAGTTTGACCATCCGTTTGCGGATGATAGGAAGTACTGAGTTTTGGTTGAGTGCCTTATATCCTGAAAAGTTCCTGCCAAAAATTACTGGTGAAGATCGGGTCGCGATCGGACAAAATAGAAGTGGGCATGCCATGCAATTTGAAAATCTGATCCATGAAAGATTGAGCGACCAAAGTTGGTGTAAACGGATGGGGTAGGGTGCAAAAATGAGCATACTTCGACAATCAGTCCACAACTACCATGATGACTGACTTGTTCCCGGACTTTGGAAGACCTGTAATGAAATCCATAGAAACCTCTGTCCAAATTGATGTCGGAATGGGCAATGGTTGTAATGTGCCTGGTGTGTTGACGGTTTCCTGTTTGTGGCGTTGACAGACATCGCATTCTACTACAAAAGTAAGGATGTCCTTTTTCATGCCTGTCTAAAAAAATGATCTTCTGGTGCGAGCATATGTCTTCTGAAAGCCCGAATGTCCTGCAATGGGAGATGAGTGTAATTCTGCCAAAATGTGACTTTTGAGGGTTGATGTTGGTGCTATTACAACTCTGTCCCTATAACGAAGAATATCATCCTGCCACGAGTAGCCCTTGGTGGAATTTGGATCTACCTGCAATTGAGAAATGAGTTGGGATAGCCTGGTGTGTGAAAACCATTCCTTGCGAGCCTCTTCAATCCACTCTGGAATGGGGAGGGAAATTGCTAGCAGAGTACTTTCTTCCTCAAATTGGCGAGATAATGCATCTGCTACACTATTGTCTTTCCCTTTCTTGTAAATGATCTCATAATCATATCCCAGCATTTCGGCGAGCCATTTATTTTGTTGTGGGGAGGATAGGCGTTGCTCCAAAAAATATTTAAGACTGTGATGATCTGTGTGGATTTGAAAACGTCGCCCCAATAAGTAAGGTCGCCAGGTCTCGACTGCATGTAAGATGGCCATCATTTCTTTTTCGTAGGTAGATTGGCCCAGATTCCTCCCACTTAGTTGTTGGCTTGTGAAGGCCAAAGGTCGCCCTTCCTGCATTAAGACCGCCCCAATACCTGTCCCCGAAGCATCACATTCAATGACAAAGGATTTGGTGAAGTCAAGTAGTGCTAAGACTGGAGTGGAACACATGGCGTTTTTGAGAGCGGTAAATGCCTGTTGTGCTTCCTCGTTCGAGAAGAAGGAATTTTTCTTTAGGAGTTGAGTGAGGGGCTTCGCTATGTGGCCATAGTTGCAGAAAAATTTGCGATAATAGCCTGTGAGACCCAAAAATCCTCTCAAGCTCTTCAAGGTCTTAGGTTGAGGCCATTCTTGCATTGCCTGGATCTTTTTGGGGTCCACCTTGACACCTTCACGCCCCACAATGTGGCCCAAATACTCAACTTCTTCCATGCCAAACTAACACTTGGACATCTTGACAAATAATTTATGCTTGCGGAGTAGTTGCAAGAGTAGATCTAAATGCTGAAGATGTGCAGCCCAAGTGCCACTATAGATGAGGATGTCATCGAAGAAGACAAGGACAAATTTCCTGAGATATGGTTTGAGAATGTGATTCATAAGGCTCTGAAAAGTAGAGGGGGCATTACAAAGACCAAATGGCATGACCAGGAACTCATAATGGCCTTCATGAGTTCTGAAAGCAGTCTTGGGAATGTCGACTTCCTTCATGCGAATTTGGTGGTAGCTTGAGCGAAGATCCAACTTAGTGAAGAATTGAGCCCCATTGAGTTCGTCCAGCAAATCATCAACCACCGGGATGGGAAATTTATCTTTGACTGTCAACTTATTGAGGGCCCTGAAGTTGGGACACTTGAGCATCATGACCACTGGGGATGAATAAGGACTAATGCTGAGACGAATGACACCTGCTTCCAAAAGTTCCTTGATTATTTTTTCTATTTCATTCTTTTGGGTGAACAGATATCTGTATGGCCACACATTTGGGGGTTGGGCCCCTGGAACCAAGGTGATGCTATGATCATGTTCCCCTCGTGAGGGTGGAAGCTCATGAGGCTTGTCAAAGACCAGCAGATGGTTATTTAAAATCTGTTGCATCTCAGGATGAATTGGCAGATACTTGGTTTTGACAACCTGGGTGGCATTAAATTGAGCTCCCACTCAATGATGGCCCTTTTTTAACAATTTTTCCATCCTATGCGAGTTGATGATAGAGGGGGCTCCCACCTGGAGTCCACGGAGGGTATGTGTGGAGTTTTTCTGCTTAAAACTCATATATAACTCCTGGAAATCCATTGTGATTGGCCCAAGAGTGCGGAGCCATTCAGCGCCGAGGACAATGTCACAACCCCCCATGTGTATGGCAAACATGTGGGTTTTCAACTGATAATCCCCCATTTGAAGTTTGACATTTTCACAACGGCCTTCACATTTCATTGTGCCCCCATTCGCAATTTGGACTTGGAAGTTAGAAACTGCTCGTACAAAACAATGCACTGCTTCTGTGACTTTTTGATGGATGAAATTATGTGTACTTCCACTATCAATCAAGACTACTACTGGGCGATGTTTAATAAAACCTCTGATTTTGAGAGTTTGAGGGGAAAAATCCTTGCCAATGCATGCAACGAAATAACTGGTTTGTCAGAGACATTGTCCTTTTGGTTGTCTTCTTCTAGCGCCTCATGTTCCTCAAGTGGTGGATCTTCCTCTGTTGAGCTGTAGTCAGTGGCATCTATTTGAAAAAATTTGGGCTCCTTGCATTTATGACCTGGGGAGTATTTTTCATCACAGTAGTAACATAGTCCTTGCTTTCTTCTTTCGGCCATTTCCGCAGGTGACACCTTTTGGACCTTAAGTGTTTGAGTCGTGTTGTGAGCTTGTGGGGGGCGACCTTTAGTGGAGAAATTTGGGCAACTGTATTGGGCTGATAATGCATGTTCCACGTTACGGGCTACCTTGCAAGCCTCTGTCCATGTGGGAGGGTGGTGCAGTAAGACTTGAGCTTTGATGGCTTCTTTAAGACCGCTGATAAAACATTCCGTGTAGAACACATCTAAGAGACCCCAAGTGTGGAAGGCTAAGGCTTCAAAAGCTGTAATATATTCATCCACTGTACCCGTCTGTCGGAGCTTAGTAAGACGACCCAAGAAAGAGGTTTCCTGTTCAAAGTGGTCTTGAAGAGCTTTTGTAAATTGGGTCCAAGTCCTAAAAGGTCCATTGCAACGTTGATGCCATTCCCACCATTGCCACCTTTCATTGTCCAAGTACATGCTCCCCAACATAAGCTGAGTCGCATTATCTAAGATGCGATTTAGTTTGAAATATTGCTCCATTTGTGCTATCCATGCCGATGGGTGAGAACCATCAAATTTATGCATATCCAACTTGGGAGGTCGCTGGTGGGTGTGCCAGACGTGAGGAGAGTTGCTAGACTCACCCTCATTGTATTCATTGCCATTATACGCCTCCTCGTGGGATTGCTCCTTACCCTTCGGGATTAATTTCTGGACCTGGATACATAGTCCGTTAAGCTGATTGGTGAGGGATTGCATGGATTCTTCAAGTTTGTCCATCCTTTCATTGGCCATTGCTTGGGCTCTAATTTCTACCATACACCAACCTGATGAAAAATTGGGACCGCCTAAAAAAATTTTCACTAATAATTGAATGGTACCACCGTGCTCATCTCGTCGTCCTGATTCTGATGGGCTAGATCACCAATAAGTTCCCCGGAAGATCTCAGACTCTCTTTTTTTTTTTTTGAAAACTCCTAACGGAGTTTTACTCCTTCCTGATCAATACTGCAGTCACCAAATCCTCAAAATGTCAACGCGGCCAAAAGTCCTGCAAAAATTATACCCCGGTATACGAACCCTTCACAACAACTCCGATCTGGTGGATCTGAGAGATCTGAATGGCGGATCGGATAGCTCTGGGCGGCGGAAGAGACTGCTGCTGCGGATCGGCTGGATCTAATAGATCATAATGACTGATTTGCGAACTCGAGACTGCGGGACTGATGTCTGCTGCTGCTACTGCACTCCTTTGCATAAGCGGATCTGATATAGATGATGTGTGATCCCCCGATAGAAAAGGAAACTATGGTCTTGAGGAGTGTCAGGTGCTACAGATCGCAATATACATAAGGGTCTGGCAGTAGTACTCGGCCCAATGTTTCAAGGCTCTAACTAAGGAGGATCCACCGTACCCTTAGCCGTACAACCCGACTACCCTATCGTACAGGC
Source organism: Pinus tabuliformis (assembly GCA_031772625.1). Classification (NCBI taxonomy): domain Eukaryota; kingdom Viridiplantae; phylum Streptophyta; class Pinopsida; order Pinales; family Pinaceae; genus Pinus; species Pinus tabuliformis. Next base: position 465,041,663 of record CM062814.1, read on the forward strand.
GAGTAATCTCTTCGAGTGCTGTTCTCGGTGTACTGTAGCCACAAGACGGTCGATGGTTTATCTATGGCGAGGTTTCAAGGGAGCCTAGGGGGCTTCCGATATACCCAGAGGGTACGTGGAAGACAATCCGTGCGCGGTTCTATCTAATGCGCTACTACTCAAAGGGGTACCCATAGGGGTTACAAGGGAGTCTAACAGACGTGACCACCTCTTGTATTTCCTGCATGCATGCCTCCCCAAATCCGCAGGTTTATGCGCTCAACGACAGATCCCGTGGTTTAAAGACGCCGGAACACGTCTCTAGCTGAATTTTTTTTTGCTAAGAATTGGAGATCCCACCGGCCCTGGAAAGTGCTCTGATACCACTTGTTATGCTCTTAACCTGCAAAATGATACCCAAATATAGAATATGCGAAGAAAAGATACCCAGAACACAGAATAGCAATGATTTTATTATTCAGAGAGTAATGTTCACTTGCCTCTTCGAGGGGGCAACCTCTAATAGAGCAGAGCTCGACTACAGAATAAGACACGATGCTCCTCGCAGGGAGTCTCTGTCCTTTATATATGACTCATACATGCAATACCACGAGCCAATACCGTGGTTTTTATTAATAGCATCTATCTAATACTACGGCCCATTTGCAACTAACTGTGGTCCCATCATTAATTGCGGGTTAACCACTTACAAATATTAATATGGGCTTTATTGACTCTTGACTATGACGTGATCCCATGACATAAATAAGGGGGTTAGGGTGGGACCCTAACATGTTGGGTTTTGACTCAGAGTTGGAACATGCATCTGATTCTAAAACCTTCAGCTCGACCACTAGTGACTGCTTGGACCGACACTCACTTATGTTGTGAGTGGAGCTCTTATGGAACTCACACCACTTTCTCGTGTCCCTTTTCAGCTTCATGGCACTGTTCTTTTCTTGCATCTTTGGCAGGTTGTCTTGGGCTGCCTTGCCTTAGCTTTGTCCTTTGTTCTACGGTTTAGGGGCACCTTTCCCTTGCTTTGGACTCGTAGATCCAAAGTCTCGCTTCTTTTGTTTAAATTTTTTCTCGACCTTGATGGCATATCGGTATGTCGTGCCAAGCGAGGGTATGTTCAGGAATTCTATTTCTTGCTAGATGTACTTGTGTAGGCAGCTGTGATATTTGAGTACCAAATGCTGCTCCGAATCCTTGATACCAAAATTTGTGTGAATGGTATGAAAAATATTGGTAAACTCTAGCACGTCTTGGTCCCTTCCCTACCACAGCATGGTCCACTTTATGTATTGATCCTCATAGCTTCTGACAGGGTAGTTCTTCTCCTTGATGGTATCCCAGAATGAATCCCAAGTGGGTGCGGCTGAAAATAGTGAGCCTGTACTTTCATCCTTCTGCTCGCAATAGGTTTCCCACCAGACCTTGACGTGGGGGGCTACTTTGAGAAGAGTGAAAATAATCTTTTCTGAATTGGAAAAATCATGAACAGAAAAATAACACTATAGCAGATTTAACCATTTATTGACAGCATCCGCGTCTATCTGACCCTCGAATATGGGGATTTCAAAATTAACTTGTACCTTAAACAGTGTGGTGTTTATAGAGTAGCTGTTGGAAGTCGATGTGTCGCCCCTGGGTAGCTGCTGAAGGATCTGGGAAAATTTATCCATCAATGCGTTCCTTTGTTGCTTGAGGGCTTCTTCGAGCAAGATTTTGATAGGATCTCTTGCCCCCTCATCTTTCTTTTCATCCGCCATGGGAGGTTGTCAGGATTGGCGAGGCTGGTCTTGCAAAGGTTTGACCAGTTCAAGCCCTAACTCCTTATATCCTGACCTCGTTGGGGACATGTAAAAAAAACAGAGAAAAAACAGACCACTCTAATACCACTGATCTGGATTTCAACAAGAATGCAACAAATTATAGAGATAACCATAAACACAAAGATTCAATGGAAATAATACTTCATTTCATCAATGTAGAATACTGAAATATGCTTCCAAACAACAATGGAAATAACTAACTAGGGCGATGGTAGCTTATCTCTGAGAAGAGATGTGGTAGCTACATGCCTCTGAAATGTGTTACAATGAGGATCGAAGGCCTATTTATTGTTGAGAAACAATGGAAAACTCTAAACATCCAAAAACCTAACCCTAGAAGATGAAACGCCAAACTGTGGGACCTGTTTGGGTAAGTTGGTACATCAACTTCCCAGGGTCGTAACTTTGCCATACAATCTTTGTTTGACACGCACAATATCTCATTTTTAATATCGATTCGAGAACTACAACTTTGGGAAGAGCAACATCAATCCATGGACCCATGTTGCTCCTAATTTTCCCAAAAAAATGTCGTTTAGGGCCTGAAAATGGCTCCAGAAGTTCAAGACCTAAAAAAATGCTAAAAATAGTAAACTATGCTACAATTAAGGAAACTGAAAAGCTGAAAGAAACAATGGTGGGGGTCCAAGTGGACTTGGCAGGTGGCCACCAATATCCACCTAGATCAACTGCTTCCTGATAATATTGTTTTTTTTAGTGGGGTTATATGATTTCTTCGGGGATGTTACCCAAACAATTGAAGTAGGGTCCACCGCACCCCGACCTTCCCTTGGTTCTTTACAATAACCTTGATAAACTTGTTGCTAAGTTAGCTAAAGTGATACGAGTATACAATGTGCATGAGAAATACAAGGCAAGTTTTAACACAATAAATAGCAGTGGAATTAGAAAACTTAGTAATTTAGGACTACAAGGATCTCAACAACCCTTAAACAAAGTATTGTAGGCATACACTCAGGTCAACATGATAGGATCTTTCACTAGATATCCTAAATTTGTTGGTAGAGGAAATGAAGAGGTAGAATAACACTTGTACCTTTGCAAAGCTATATGGAGAGCGCGTCAAATGCCAGATAATGTAAAATCAATTGAGTTCTAGACCACATTAAGGAAAAGAGCTCTATGTTGGTTTATAAAATGGGTAGAGCATAACCATAATTTCACAGCAGATGATATCAAGAGAGGTTTCATTCAAGAGTTCAAAGTGCCTTAGACAGACCAACAAGGATTGTCGAAACTATGGGAAAATAAGCAGAAGGAAGGTGAAACTGTTTGGGAGCTGACGCAGATATTTAAGGATGCTATTGCCAAGCTGAGCTACACCTTAGGTCCTAATCATCAAAGAGACTATTTCATCAAAGCACTCTTACACCTTACAATAACACAATTGACACAACAAAATATTGGGACTCTCCAAGATGCTTTAGAACAAGTCTCGCATATAGAAGCCATGGCAAGATGCCTACATGAGTATGGGGGGATGGGATTGCAAGACCCGTCAATCATGGGCCTCCAAAATCATATCGCCAACTTAACAAAAAGATAATTTTTGTGACATTGGGGAAGGAGCCTGGGTTCAAGCACAAGGGCCCAATAATGGTTCGTTGTAGTCAAGGACAACGCCAACAATTTCACCTTACCCCGAGAGATAAGGAGTCTCACCCAAGGTGTGTCGCGACCGAAACTAAGAAGGGTTTAGTATAATTCCAGGAATATCTTAACGATTACTCTATATACAACCCAATGCATATATTCAGTCTAACAACATATCAAACATAGTTACGGATGAAACAAGAACTATTACCTCAAAACGGGTACTCGAGCCCAAAAACCCCAAAAAAACATGAAAAAACAACCCAAAACTGAAAAGTGTTTATTCCAGAACAAGGATAATTTTAGGGGCGAATGTTCGCCCTTTGGCGAAATTAAGGGGTTTTAAATTTTTAGTGGGTGAATATTTTGTATCATAGTACATTTTTACAAATCACCTCAAATAGCCCACCTTATTTTAAAGGAGAGGGTAAAAAAGGTAAATTTAGCCCTTGAAATTAGGACTTAAAACCTTCCATTAGCCCATTTTCAAGAATAGGTTTTATTTAAGTGAATCCATTCCCCCATTTTCAAGAATAGGTTTTATTTAAGCGAATCCTATGGGCCAAATACCATATTTATAAAAGAGGTATGGTAAATTAATAAAAATATAAATAAATGAGAGGTATGGTAAATAAATAAAACATTTTTTATATTTACTCCATAAGTCACCTTATATACATGTAAGGGTGTAAACAAATAAAAATATAAGTAAAGTGGAGGTATGGTAAATAAATAAAACGTCTTTTTATACTTACTCAAAAGGTATGGTAAATAAATAAAAATATAAATAAACTAGATGTATCGTAAATAAATAAAACCTCTTTTTATATTTAGTCCATAACCCTCGTTCTATTTATGAAGACTCAAGAAAGAGGTTTTATTTAAGTGAATCCTATGGGCCAAATACCATATTTGTAAAAGAGGTATGGTAAATTAATAAAAATATAAATAAACGAGAGGTATGGTAAATAAATAAAACATTTTTTTATATTTACTCCATAAGTCACCTTATATTTACGAACAGTCAAAAAATGGATTATATTTAGGTGAAACCTATGGCCAAAATACTATGGGACAAATACCATGGACTAGATTGTTATTAATACCATGCAAAAAACCATTATTAACCCTAATATTAGAATTAATAAAAATAAAAATGGCACATGGTATTGACCCATGGTATTCACCAAAATGGCACATGGTATTGACCCATGGTATTCACGAATGTAGCCTATTTAAATGGGGGAATTAAACCAGCATGTAGCCTATGCTAAGATTCACTAGGACTTTACAAAGTTTTATTATTTAGTGAAAGACTCGCCAAGATCTTAAAAGATTTTATAATTGAGTAAAATATTCTAATAAAAATAAAAATGGCACATGGTATTGACCCATGGTATTCACCTGGAATGTAGCCTATTTAAATGGGGAATTAAACCAGCATGTAGCCTATGCTAAGATTCACTAGGACTTTACAAAGTTTTATTATTTAGTGAAAGACTCGCCAAGATCTTACAAGATTTTATAATTGAGTAAAATATTCGCCATGCCTGGTGAGAGATTCGCCAAAAAATTATATATACATATTATATTATTGATAAAATCGCCTTCCATTTTTCCTATATACCATGGAGATTCGCCCATTTATTATATTTATAAATTTAGGGGGGTTCTTAAAATTTTCCCTGTTCCAGAACGATGTTTTTTTTAGGGTAAATTTTCAACATGTTTTCTAAATGGAAGTAAAAACCATTATTTTTTTAAAGAAATGGATAAAAAAACACCCTTAATTTATATTATTATTATTTATTTATTTATTTTTATTTTTATTTTTAATTTTATTTTATATATATATATATATATATATATATATATGGAATAACAAAGAAAAAATCGGGTTACAATTTTGACATTTTTTAGCAATGGAGTTAAAGAGAAAATATCTGGACTTTGAAAAACTGTAAAATTCCAACAATTCTCTAACATGATGTTAAAGATAAAAATATCATGTCTTGAATCCTGATAATTCCAACTATTTCCATCCATGTTGTTAAAGATAAAATATCTTGACTCTAAGAAACCTTGAAATTGTAATTGTTTTCGACCATAGAATTAAAGATAAAATATCATATTTCAAAAACACCTTAACATTTTGATAAGTTTTCAACCTTGTAATTAAACACCTTAAGTTTGTAACACATTTCAACCATTAAATTATGGACAAATTATATGACTAAAATAATTTTTAAAAATGAACAAGTAAATGAAAGATACATTATTCCAAGAGTAATTTTTAGCAATGAAATTAAAGATAAAATATCTGAACTTTGAAAAACTGTAACATTCCAAGAATTCTTGGACATGATGTTAAAGGTAAAATATCATGTCTCGAATCTTGATAATTCCAACTATTTCCATCCATGTTGTTAAAGATAAAATACATTGACTCTAAAAAACCTTGAAATTGTAATTTTTCAACCATAGCATTAAAGATAAAATATCATAATTCAGAAACACCTTAATGTTTTGACAAATTTTCAACCCTGTAATTAAAAACCTTTAATTTGTAACACATTTCGACCATGAAATTATGGACAAATTATATGACTAAAGCAATTTTTAAAAATGAACAAGTAAATGAAAGATTCATTATTCCAAGAGTAATTTTTAGCAATGGAGTTAAAGATAAAATATATTGACTCTAAAAAACCTTGAAATCGTAATTTTTTTCAACCATAGCATTAAAGATAAAATATCATAATTCAGAAACACCTTAACATTTTGACAAATTTTCAACCTTGTAATTAAACCTTCAGTTTGTAACATATTTCAACCATGAAATTATGGACAAATTATATGACTAAAACAATTTTTAAAAATTAACAAGTAAATGAAAGATTCATTATTCCAACAATAATTTTTATTTCAAAGGACAAAACTATAGCTCTTCTCAAATTTTAGCCTAAGACAACTTATCCTAGTGTAAGAAAAACCTGAAAATTGACCATCTAAATGAAGTGTTCTTTTTAATGAGGTATTAAAATTTCATCAATTTTAAAACTATATTATACGAAATGATAACAATAAATAATATCATGACAATATCACTGTATAATTTAAAAAATCAACATTAATTTCTAATATTTATTTACTTTTAATCAAAATATCAACTTTCCTAGATTGAATATCACATACATTAAAGCATATAATCCAAAAAACATAGAAATGATCCATAACTTCATGTAAGAGCATATGGAAGTCAAAAGTATTTATTTTAAGTTCCCATGTAAACATCTCTAAAGACATGAATTTCTTTTAATTAAAACATTAAATCCAACAAACATAGAAATGTCTCATAAATTCATGTGAGATCATGGAGGTCAAAATATTTATTTCAAGTTACCATGCAAACTTCATTTACATAAAATGTCTTAGACATTTATTCAAAATCATCCATAGGATCTGGCACATCATCAGAATCTACATCTTTAGATGAATAACTCAGTTCAGATGAAGATGACACATATTCTTCTCTTTCATCAACTAGAGCCCCATCTGAGTCAACGTGCATGCCCACCATTTCAGGTTTCAAAAGTCTTATAAATATACGACTAGGTTCAACAGACTCCCATCTCAACATTGTTCGTTTTGGTAGCAACTTCTTCAAAATATGTATGGTCTTGAAGCAAAGAGTTCCTCTCTTTGTTAAATTGAAGTCATAGAAAAGTATGTCAACATCCTCCAATTTTAATAGGTCTGTGCGGCGACGATTTATATTTGTACCCTTTCTTTTTCTCTTTCTACGAATGTTTTTTATCAACTACCATCTCTAGCTTGTACACACCATTGAATGGGTGGGTACATGTGGCATACCAATGTACCTCAAAAACTGTAATATCTTCATTTTCTTTAATGAATTTTATAACCTTTGCAACCCAAAATGGATAGCCAAGTGGATCTCCATCTGCTAATACTGCTATCATGTAACCCTCCTTAACATCCTGCACAGAACCCCTGTAAAGGTCTTCCATGGCTTCACGTTGTGCATGCGATCTTCTAGAACTAGTATATATTTCTCTTTCCCCTTCCTGTTTAGAATTAATAATGCCTTGAGATTGTTGTTGTTCAACAATGTGTCTTTCCTCATGTTCATTTGGCTTATTTTGAGGCCAAATAAATGGAGTCTTCAAAAGTGTATATTCATTTCCTTATATTGATATGATATCACTTTGATCCTTGAAAAGAGACTCTCACCAAACTAAATTAGCAACATCAAAGTAGTCATATGTATCTCTAATACATTTTTTATTTCTTCCAGACATTTAGAATAATTTATCTCTCTCTTATGCCTTTGTGCATTATTGAGTTCAACAACCGATTGTAATAATATTATCTTTGATGCAAATATTTGATGATTTGGAATGAACTTCAAAAATGCTAAACCTGACAACGGCCCCCATTCTGCAATAGTTGAATACTTCTTGCCCCATATAAGTGTTTTTCCATCAATTTTTTTGATACAAAATTGATGCTAGAAGCTAATGTCATTAAGTTGTTCAATGCATTTATCCTCACCATGCAATCCCAAAATAAGCCTTCGCATGTCAATAGTTTCCTCCAACACATGAAAAACTAGCTCTGGAATATATGCTTTCTTAATACATTCAATTAATGATGGAAGGCTCCCAACATTCTTCCTCCTCAATGTTACTGAAAAATGACTAAACATCTAATCAATATGGTCATGAGTGTGCCCAACAAGAAGGAAACCAACCTTTACCTTTTTAAAATTTCCCAATTGAACAAGCATGTTTAGATATCCAAAAAGAACTTGATTTTTATTTTCACGGCTTGTGTTGTCCAATTGAAAATACAAAACTTCAAGGAGAATACCAGACCAATGAGAAAGCACATCATGGATTAAAGTTATGGTAATATTTGCATCATTATGAATATTTGGAGCTGTAAAGTAAACCCTTGGCAACATCTTCCGTTAAAGACCATACAGCCAACCAAGTGAAACTGAATAAAATTTTCTTCTTGTAGATTTTTTGGTGTGTGGACAAAATGTGGCAGTAGTGTTTTCTTTCAGTCCATACCATCAATTATCAAACCCAAATATTTATTTGGATTATCATAACACTTTGTTCTATGTTTATACAATTTTTGTCTTTCACTTGTTTGCTGATTGCGATGCTCTTGAAGTGCTTTGACAATGGAATCGACACATAAAATAAAATAAATATATTTTCATAGTTAATAACTATCCAATTTTTAAAATTAATGTTATGAAGGAATACATCTTTCTACCCCTTGAAATTTATCTCTTTTTGATTTAAGAGAATCACATGTACTGCAAATCCCAATCCCAATATGATGATCATAATCTTTCACTTGTTTGCTGATTGCTGATTGAGATACATTCCCAATATGATGATCATAACATGCCAGTGTAGATTGCATGCAACCCACTAAAAATGATTTTTTCATGTGTTTATTCATTGACAAATATTTCTTCCTTTGCTCCATAGCAAACTTGAAATCCATATGTTTCAAGGAATATTTTCGACAACATTCACTTAAAATCAGATCACTGACAAAACTTCTACTTATGAGATATTCTATCATATCCCTTGTATAACTGGAATATTTTGGATTGATATGAAAATTCCTACTCCTACTCCTAGATACAATATTTTCTTGCAACGTCTCCCCCATTTCATTATTATTTGAAAAATATTTTCATCATCAGTAGTAGGAATATTATATTGACAAAGATAGATAGAAAATTCATCACCATCATTGCTTGGAAAATATTCATTACCGTCCTCACATGAAGGAAATTCTTCACTACCAACATCCGTGCTTTTGAAATCTTGACTCAGATGAAATTCTTCACCATCTTCATCCCTGCTTTTGAAAATCTCCCTTGGAGGGCTCAATTCATCATCACAACAACTACCTTTGAAACAATCACTTAAAGAAAATGCATTACTGACAATTGTTGCTTTAAAATTATTGTTTGCAAGAAACTCTTCATCCTCCCCTTCATCACCTATGCTCGCATAATCCTTAGGATTATGACTAAGTGGAAAATATGACTCTCTATTCATAGTCAAATTATCATTTGCATGAAATTCTTCATCATCCCCTTCATCAGTGGTGGTTTCATAATCCTTGGGATTAGGAACAAGTGGAAACTTTGAATTCCTATTTAATGGAAATTATTCATCCTCTCCTGCGTTAGTGGTGCTCTCATAATTCTTAGGATTAGGACTACGTGGAAACTTTGAGTCTCTATTTACTGGAAATTGTTCATCCTTTCCCTCCCCTTCATCAGTGGTGCTCTAATAATCCTTAGGATTAGGAATATGTGGAAACTTTGACTCTGCAAATTCTTCATCCCTCCCTTCATCAGTGATGCTCTCATAATCCTTAGGATTAGGAATATGTGGAAACTTTGACTCTACAAATTCTTCATCCCCCCCTTCATCAATTCTGCTCTCATAATCCTTAGGATTAGGAATATGTGGAAACTTTGACTCTACAAATTCTTCATCCCCCCCTTCATCAGTGCTGCTCTCATAATCCTTAGGATTAGGAATATGTGGAAACTTTGACTCTGAAAATTCTTCATCCCCCCCTTCATTAGTGTTTCTCTCATAATACTTAGGATTAGGACTATGTGGAAACTTTGAATCTGCAAATTCTTCATGCCCCCTTCATCAGTGCTACTCTCATAATCCTTAGGATTAGGAGGAAGTGGAAACTTTGACTCTGCAAATTCTTTATCCCCCCCTTCATTAGTGGTGCTCTCATAATCCCTATGATTATGAGGAAGTGGAAACTTTGAGTTGGGAAATTCTTCATCACCCCCTTCATTAGTGTCGCTCTCATAATCCTTAGGATTAGGACTATGTGGAAACTTTGATTCTGGAATTTTTTTCAAGCCCCCTTCATTAATGGTGTTCTCATAATCCTTAGGATTAGGAGGAAGTGTAAATATTGACTCTCTATTCACAGGAAATTCTTTTTTCTGCCCTTCATATATGTTTCTCTCATCATCCTTAGGATTAAGATCAAGTGGGAAATTTGTCTCTCTATTCATAGTGAAATAATTCCTATTACATTCATCAAAATGACTAGAGTTGTTGCATGACGAAGATGTCAATGCTGAAGAAAGAAAAACTTCACTAATAGAAGAATACATGACCTTCAACCAAAAGATGTCGAACAATACAAATGCACTCACTCCCAATGACAATATATAACTTAGAGATTGAGAAATTCGCTCTAAAGTTTTCTCCCCGATTTTTTTCGCCGAAAAGTTTCCCTCCAAAGTTTGCCCCCAAAATCTTTCGCTGAACATTTTCCCTCCAGAAATTTCATTTTAAAATTTTTCCCTCCAAAATTTTCATCTATAATTTACTTGAAAACATATTACTAAACCTTTGGTTTTGGAAAATTTCACCCTAGTTTCTATTCAAAATATTGATAGAAACTCAATATATTTTTTCTATTTAAATTATTTAACATCGACTATGCAAGTAAATTAATTTTTATATTTAATATTTTTTTATCCCATAATGAATGTAAACTAACCTAAAGCTATAATATTAACTATAAATTATTTTATTTCAATTTTAAGTTTAATCCCATATTCAAGAAACAATAAATCATTCCCACAATCATTGCTATAAAATAAAATTCATCGTTTTTATTCATCACATCACATCAAGTATTTTGGGTCTTGCTAAAAAGTTTGAAGCAATTTTGCGGAGGCGTTGCAAAGGAGCTACATTGTCATAGATAGCAATTCACTCGGAGTTTTACATTCAACAAGAGACATTGTCATAGATAGCAATTCACTCGGAGTTTTACATTCAACAAGAGTTTTACGCAATTTAAAGGTTAGTTTTGTTTCTATCTCGACTATTTATAGATGAATTTGGGAAAAACCACATAAAAAACTCTTTTTATTTCTATTTTTATTGGGATGAAAAGGAAAAAAAAACACAAATTTGTAAGATTTTTGGGAGAAAAATTAGGATTTTTTTTTAAATTCTTAGGCTTTTGAAATGAAAAATGGGTGTTATTTTTTTTTCCATTTGGGGAGCATTAAAATTATTACATGGAAACAAAAAAACATTTAATTTTTTTATTATATACTTGTAATTTGTAATTTTTTTTAATTAAAACTATATTTATTGAACACTATTAATAATATATTTTTTTTAAAATTAAAATATATAAGTTTAAAAATACTAGAAAAAATTAATTAAAATTTAATTTAAAAAACAAATATTTAGAATTTTGTTTTTTTGCTTTTCTTTTATATAAATTTATTTCTTATATGTTTTTTAGTTATCAAAAAATAATTTATAAAAATAAAATTAATAATCTTTTTTTCGAATTTATTTTGGATTATTATCTAATATTATAAAAAAAACAATTTAGTGATTTATTTGTTTGTTTTTTTGTTTTTTCAATTTAAAATTATAATGTTATTTTTATAATTATTTTTTTTACTGTCGTTTTATTTTTTTTTAACCTAACATTTTAATTTTTAATTTTTTAATTATTTGTTTTATTTTTATTTTTTTATTTAAAATTAAAATTTTGATTTTATAATTATTTCTTGTGTTTCTATTTTATTTTATTTTATTTTTTTAATTATAATTATAATTTTATAAACAAAAAATATTTTATTATTATTATTATTTTTTAATTTACATACTTATTTTTAATTTTCTAATTTTCTAATTTTAATTTTGAAATTTTGTTTTTTTTTTTAATTTATCAGAAATTATAATAAAAAATTTATTATTATTTTTATTTAAAAATTATTATTTTTTTAAATGTGTTTTAATTTTTTTTTAAATTATAATTTAAAATTTGTAAATATTTGTAAACATTAATATAAATCTAGTTTGTTATTAAATTTAACGTTTTACTTTTTAGAAAATAAAATAAAAAAATTAATTTTTTAGTATTTTTGTTTTAGAAAAAAATAAAAAATAAAAATAAAAAAAACTTGTTTTTTTTGGGGCTCGGCCCTTTGGCCTCTAGCCGAGGACCTGGGCGGGCGGAGGGGCTACACGAATCGACTTGCAGCCCTTTAGCTACTGGCTGGGGTCCCGGACGGGCGGAGGGGGCTACATGCAGCTCCCCTCCGCCCGCGCGGGCCCCCAGCCAGTGACCAAAGGATGGGCCCAAAAAACCAATTTTTTTTAAATATATTTAATAAAAAAATTAATTATTAAAAAATTAAATTAATAAAAAACTAAAACAAAAACCATTATTATTATTTTTTAAAATTATTTATGTTTTTTCAAATTTATATAATAGGTTTAAAAAAAATTAAAATGATATATATATATATATATATATATATATATATATATATATATATATATATCACGTTTAAAAAAATAAATTTAAAATTGAAATTTATTTTCGTTTTTAATTAATATAATATGTTTAAAAAAATATTTTTTTTTAAATTAATATAATGCGTTTAAAAAAAAATTTAAAACTAAAATTAAAATTTTAATGAAATTGTACTTATAAAATTATTATATAATTTTAAAATAATTTCATTAACAAATTTTAAGATAATAAAAAATCATTTATATATAAACTTTTTAATACAATTTTATTAATACATTTTCTCTAAAATTTAAATATAATTAAAAAAATTATATATAAATTTTTTATGTATATTATTTTGATTTTATTAATTTTTAATTGAATATCTAATAATTTTTTGTTTTTAGTATATAATTTGTTAATTTTTAATAATTTAAAATTTCATGATGATGATGATGATGGTTAACGTCCACTAAGACCAAACTTTCGTCTATCGGACCTAAAGAAACGAATTATTTAGTTTGATTTAAGATTTTATTCCTATACTCAAAAAGGTTGGAGAGAAACCTCCTGATCTCACTGTAATTTTGAGAACGTAAAAGGCTAGGAAGGTCAGTATTGCAACAAAGATTTTGAAACTGAGATCTAATGTGGTTGTACATGGGGCACTCTAAGAGGAAGTGATTTTCATCCTCGATGTTCGTATTCTCACAAAGATGGCAGAACCTTTCCATCCATGGTGTTTTAGGAACTGTCCAACGATCTGTTTGACTATGGAGCTCATGAGAGTTTGTTCTAATCTTGGCTATATTAATTTTCTTCTTTGAGCTAGTTAAAATAGAGAGATAATTTTGATCTTCTAGGGTGGGGTTGATGGCCTCCTTATACTATCTTAATTTTCTTTTAGCTGTTAAATCTTTCTCACACCACATTTTTTCTTTGAACTTAGAAGTAACGATATTTTTAAAGTTATTAATGTTTTGCAATGCAACATTCTCGTCGATCTCCCAATGGTTTAACCAGGCCCTGGTGTCTTTATACCAACCTCGTTTGAGCCTTAGGTGTTTTTGGATGGAATTTAAAGCTAGCTTAGGAAGTCTATGGTCTCCTATGTTATTGTGTTTGTGCTTGTACAACAGAAGCCTAGTCATATAGTTAGGCTTTCGATAGGGGAAAGACCCACTTCTATAAGGAGAATAGGATAGGGTATGTTGCTTTTAATTTTGAGGTTATACATTATAAGATGCTTCTGAATTTGCTCAATCTTTCTCTAGGATTCTCTAGAGATGCTACAACCCAAACCTCACATCCATATAAGATAACCGGAGTGACTAAAGTTTCAAAGAGGAACTTCTTTCTATCCCACATTACAAGGTTTGCCATTTTATAATTATTTTCAAGACCAAAATAATCTTTCCATCCCCCATTAATCCTTTTCTCAATGCTATGGTTCTAGTTGAGCTTGTGATGAATATCAATTCCTAGGTACTTGTAGGAAGACACTTCCTCCAAGTTACTATTGTCATACATAAAATTAGCGTAAGTGTCCTTCTTGGATTTGATAATCATAACTTTTTTTTTGTTAGTGTTAACAATCATACCCATGGGAGGGCAGAAATCCTTAAGAAGTATAAGTTTCTTATCAAGATCAAATGGGCGCTTTGGGAGAAGAACAATATCGTCAGCGTAGAGAAGAAGGATGATGACTATCCCAGCTAAGATCGTGCCAACACAACCTGCTTCCACTAAACAACCTTCTAGCTTGTCGATGTAAATGACAAATAGGGTAGGGAGAAGGGGCAACCTTGTTTAACTCCGATATTACACTTAATATCTTTCGACCACCCCTCATTGCTCTTTAACTTGGAAATTACATTCTCGTATAACCTTACAGTGGCAGCTCTCAATTCAAAAGGAACCTTTAGGTCTTCTAATCTGTTCCAAAGGTTGTTTCTAGGAACCATATGGAAAGCCTTTCTAAAGTCCACAAAGCCACAAAAGAGATTGGATTTATCATTGTGGCATTCCTCCACAATGATCCTAAGAGTAACGAGGTGGTCTATTGTTGAGTGCTACTTTCTAAAACCCACTTGGCCTTTTCCTGCTTACCTTCACTTTCAAGCCATATGCTCAACTTCCTTTCCAAATAATACCATATAACTTGGCTAGGAGAGGGTTGATCATAATTTTCCGAGGGGTTATTTGTATCCCCACTTTTAAGAATATGGATAATGAGGCTTTGAGTCCATGGTTTAGGGAACCCTTGCTTGACTGCTTGATTGAAGAGCTTGTGAATGTGGGGGATGAGGACATGACCTCCAATTTTTAAGACTTCCACATGGTAACCTTCAATGTCCTTAGCTTTCCCATTAGCCAAGCGATTAACCCCAAAATCAATGTCTTCTAACGAGAAAAATTCTTTTGTTGTGAGAAGGGTTTCAAAATTATCCATGACATTTGGAGATTCATAAAGCTTTTTAAGATAGGAATTCGAATCGTGTAAAGCAATTTTATTATTATCTTTAGTTTTCCTAGTTAGAATTTGCCTCCAAAATTTTTCAGGAGCTACCTTAGAGAGGTGTAAGAGATTATCTTGTCTTTTATGAATATACTGCCTTTTTTCCTTTTAGTTAGGGCTTTTTATATTTTTATCTTGCCATTTTTAAGAGATTCATCAACAACTTCCTTAATTGCTCTCCTCACACCTTTACAATCTTTGTCATACCATGGGTTGGTTTTGCTATTTCCTTTATTACTTGAAACTTCAATTGAGAACTTGTTAATAGAATATGAGAGGGTTGTAGTAAAATTATGATAGAGATCTTTTATGTTGTCTATACTAGATAAAGGAAGAAAATTAGTTTTTAATTCATTTAGAAAGAGATCTTTTTTATTTCTATCAAAGATTAACTTCTTTTGGCTATAAGGATTATCTTCTATGGGATCTCTATGCATGACAAAATTGAGAGTTATAAGTAGAGGCCTATGATCAGAGTCAGGCTCGTGGCCTATGATTATATATATGTTGAATTTAATAATTTAAAATTTAAAATTTAATATATAATTTGTTTTTATTTCTTTAGTTTTTTTATATATAAAATTTGTTGATTTAATATTTGAAAATTTGATATATAATATTTTTTTTTTTTCTTTCTTATATATATCTATATATATATATATATATATATATATATATATATATATATATATGGTGTTTTTATTTTAATAATTTAAAATTTAGTATGTAATTATAAATTTTAAAACTTTTTTTAAAAATTACATATAATTTAACTTATTTTTATATTTAAATAGCAATTATAGTGTATAATTTTTTATTTTATGTTTTTTATTTTTTAAGTAATATATATATATATATATATTTCTCAGGAAGATGGCATCAAGGAAGGTCTCTGTGAATATGTCTGGAAAAAAGGCAACAATTCCATCATCTAAAGTTGCAGGTGGATACGTTTTGAAGACTGTCGAACATACAAGAAGTAATAGTCGACCAACTGGCCCTGTTAGATCTGCTATAAACTTCACTGCTTAAAGGGTCAAATTCAGGATTGATGGTTGGTTTCTACCGAAAAGGGTGCTCACAGCAGTCGTTCTCCTCCTTAGTCACTCAGTTTCCTCACACCTTCTCAACCTCCGCGTCTTTGTTTCTCTCATAAACCTCTTAATCCCCTGACTTTTCCTATTCCCCGCTCAATTCCTTTACCCCGTTTCCTTTGTTTTTTCTGTATAAATTCTGCATAGCACCTTTTATTTAAGCCCCAGGTGCTAAACTTATCAGCCTGCGCCCACGTGACCCACCCCTCCATAACCCTTTGCAGCCTTTTCCCGCGTGTTAAACATCATTTGCCTCCCCGCCATTGATCGCGTCCATCGCGAGATCTAACGGTTGATGCTTCCCCTGATCGCGCAACTTGTGCACACGTTAACCTGCGGGGGTGGTGGTTTTCATGCGCCACGTGTCGTATTTTTATTTGATTGAACGCCCTCATACGAAAACCACTGTACCCCGTAGGCGGTGCGGGGAATACCGCTCGCCTGTGAAACCGCCTGTCCCCCAGCCGTTAACCTCCGTGCTTCTTCTACGTCCGATCACCGTTGGATCTGCCCAACTGCGATCCGACAACTCACATTCACTACTCCCCACGTCATCCCGATAGCTTCCTTCGATGAAATCTAGGCTGTTCATCCTTGCGATTCGATGGCCTGCATCTATTTGACCCGCTTCTACCAAGATTTCCCCTTCCGATAGATCCTCACCATTGATCCACGCGATCCAATGGCTGAGCTTTATCCCCTGCCTGCTCATGCTTCTGCCATGATTCTTAACTCCTTTGGCTGTCTGGAGCTCCCGATGGACAACAACGATCAGCTACCTGTACCACCGCATTCAGGGAACAACATGGCCAAGAAGGAAACAGGACAACCTCGAGCAGTTAACGCAGTTATTAGCTTGTACCAGTCAGTACTTCATCTGCCTGAGCAGGACTGCAAAACACCAGAGAAGGTCGATTTTGTTCATTAAACCAGGAGATCATGGCAGAGGACCATTCCAAAGAGTTAACATGGTTGATGGCCCATTATTATCCTTCCTCGTATAGCATAGCAGAATGTTTTTGTAAACAACCTCTATATATATCCAGAAGATAGAATGTAATAGGGGTTGATGGTTGATGAATGTTATTCTGATGTAAGCTTCAACTTCTGGAGACTGTAACTACTGTGACACCTGCAGCTTCTGGTCTTCATTTTCAGCTAATACAAGCTTCTTTTGCTATTAATTGCTTACTTTCCACTTCTTCATCTTTGTTCCAGGCTGTGCCTGTTGTGCATTTAT
This sequence comes from Pinus tabuliformis, assembly GCA_031772625.1. Lineage (NCBI taxonomy): Eukaryota > Viridiplantae > Streptophyta > Pinopsida > Pinales > Pinaceae > Pinus > Pinus tabuliformis. Next base: position 465,059,315 of record CM062814.1, read on the forward strand.
TCATGTGTTGCTGATGTTTAGCATTAGAGGGGCTATCATCCCACCTTTGTGTTAGAATCTAGTTAGTTTCATTGAATTTGTATGCAGGTTTCTGTTGTTTTAATGCCAGAGAGCTATCATCCTATCTATGCATTAGGAAATAGATTTACAGACCTTTGAACTGGTTGCAACTGGCCATCACAAGATCTTGTGCATTTGCTGGCGTGATCAGTATTCTCCATCATCACATTTTCCTTAAAAATGTGAGTAATTGGTTGTCTAAAGCCTTGTAGTCTAGGGTGTTCACCCATGTCTAGGGTTAAGCATAGTAGAAGTGGTTATTTGGCTTGAATATGCAACATTTCTTTCATTCATCCACCATTTATCCAACATTTTTGTTGAGTTTGTAATGTTCCCTAGCATCTCTGATATACAACCTAGGAGAGTTTCTTGGGGTGATAACATTAATTGGCGCTGTTGTCGGGGAGAGGAGAATTGAAGCTCAGCTTCCCTGGGAGAATGACATAGTTCCATATTTTGATGATAGACAAGGTCTGGGCACATAATTTGGTTGTAATCGTCTATCTGGCGACTCCACCGGAGGAAGACCATTCTTTGGCGACTCCACTTTGCAGTTCTGGCACAGTTGGTGAGGCATGCTCGGAGAAATCCTTAGAAACCATCAGTTGAACCAGTGTTTGATCCTGAGAAGATCGTTAAGTAGAAGAAAATCTCATAAAAAGGAGCATCAGGACCAGGTAAGCCTTAGAATTTTTCTGTATCTCTGCTAGTGTAGAAATACCTTCAAAGATTCATAAAGCTCCTTAGTCATTCATTTCCCTTTCAGACCTCAGTAGAAAAAAGCACCATGCTGTCCAACATATTCCTCTGTCTCTGTTATCCTTTTCATTGATTCATTTCTCTCAGTTCACTACTATCCTTTTACCTTACCTCAGTCATGGCAGGCCAGCAAGCCCTTACAAAAATAGAAAGAATCGTTGCTGCTAGGTATGGACCTTTAGTCTTGCCTACCCCTTTGAATGCCATGCCTGCATGAGATTATCAAGAATTTATGCCAAAGTTTACTGGTGCAGAAGGAATATTAGCCGAAGAGAACCTTGAGTCCTTTTATAGTTATGCTGATAACCTAGATATCAATGAAGAGGATGTCTCGATGAGGGATTTTGTCCAAAGCCTAGATGGGAAAGCTAGAAAATGGTTCAGAAATTTACCCCCTAGGTCTATTGAAAATATTGAGGCCTTATATGATGTGTTCCTAAAGCACTGGGGGAATAATAAAGATGTTCTCTTTTATCATATTGAATTCGGGAACTTGCAGAGAGAAGATGGTGAACTGCTATCTGATTTCAACATCAGATTCAATCTTATGTACAATAGAATGCCAGCTGAAGTAAGACCTACCCCTACTTCTGCTATGATCACTTATTCTAATTCCTTCGATTCTCAGTTCTGCCTGCTGTTAAGAGAAAGAAGATGTGCTTCTTTGGATGATATGCAAACTACAACCTTTGAAGTAGAAGCAAACATTATTGCTACAGAAAGACTCGAAGGTGATGATGAAAGGAGAAGACAGGGAGGTGAGTCCTTATCATCCTATGATCCTGAAATTGATGAATTAGCTAGGATGATTGAGTTCTTAGCCTCTGATGTTTCCAAACTAAAGGCTGATCAGTATTATGAGGAAGCAGTCCAGCTCCTTGTTCTTCTTCTCTTTCTAAGCCAAATACATATAGAGGAACACAGGAGAAATTGTAGATTTTGCAAAGAAATAAAGTTACAAATGAAGATGAAGGGGTAAGCCCCATTTTACAGAATATAGTCATGGAAGAAGTGCAACATGAGGAGGAGGTCCATGTTTTGGAAGGCGCTCCTTTCCTGACAAGGGCTGCTTATGAGAAAGCATTATCCAGAGGCACTAGCCAACAATTTGTTGTAGCTGCAGAACAACAAGTTGATCAGCAGAAGCAGCCAGCAATAGGTCCTACTTTCCTCCAAGAATTTGTGCTCGAAGCCAGCTCATCTTCACATGGCTATGAAGATTTGCAAAATCACGGGCCTTCTTTGGTCCCCGGCCCAATAATCAAAGAGGGAGAGGAAAGCTCCCCATCATCTTATGTTCCTCTGTCTGCTCAAATGACAATCCCTCAAAGTTTCCCCTTGAACACTGAGGCAAAAAAAAATTCAATGCTCAAGGCTGAAACTGATCATCTCAGTCTTGATATTATGAAACTTGCTCAGGTGGCCTCCATATTGAATGAAAGGGCAGCTTATCAGATGATAGAGGAAGAAGATGCTCAGTCCTGGAACTCCTACTTGGATGTGGACTATTTTGAGAAAAATAAAGGAGCAGATAATGTCTCTGTGTCCCCTACATAAGAATACAATGATGCATCTTTTATGTTAGTTGTGCAGACCACAAAAGACACAGAGAAGTACACAGCAGCCACGATTATTCAGCAAGTGTACAAAGGCTCCCATGAAGAATATCCAAGGAGGAGAGCACATAAAAGGGAGATGAAATTTGATCCGTATCTACCTATTAAGCCTAAATTTCCTAAACTGTTTGAGGTGGATGATCAAATAAATCCTGTTTTGCAGCTCTATGATGAAGGGGCTGAGAGCAAGAGAAATAATTTTGGTGGCTTAGCAGATGGGCAGTTTTTGAAGTTTCAAGTTTTCAAGCCTTAATATTGTAATTGTGTTCTTTTAGTATAGACTTAATTTGACTCCATGCCCAATGGATACCAGGAAATGTTTTTAAAGCTGAATTTTGTATGAAGGCATTGGTCTGCAGGTTCTTGAGGCCTCACAGGGAGGATTTCATCCCCAGAAGGAGCCAGTGTTAGTTCTGTTATAAACTTCACTGCTTAAAGGGTCAAATTCAGGATTGATGGTTGGTTTCTGCCGAAAAGGGTGCTCGCAGCAGTCATTCTCCTCCTTAATCACTCAGTTTCCTCACACCTTCTCAACCTCTGCTATCTCTATTTCTCTCATAAACCTCTTCATCCCTCAACTTTTCGTATTCCCCGCTCAATTCCTTTACCCCGCTACCTTTTTTTTTCTGTATAAATTCTGCATAGCACCTTTCATTTAAGCCTCAGGCACTAAACTTATCAACCCGCGCCCACGTGACCCACCCCTCCATAACCCTTTGTTGTCTTTTCCCGCGTGTTAAACATCGTTTCCCTCCCTGCCATTGATCGCGTCCATCGCGAGATCTAACGGCTGACGCTTCCCCTGATCGCGCGACTTGCACACACGTTAACCTATGGGGGCAGTGGTTTTTGTGTGCCATGTGTCGTATTTTTATTTGATCACATGCCCTCATATGGAAACCACTGTACCCCCGTAGGCGGTCCGGGGAATACCACCCACCCGCGAAACCACCTGTCCCCCTCCGCGCTTCTTCCACGTCTGATCGCCATCCGATCTGATGACTCACATTCGCTCCGCCCCACGTCATCCTGATACCTTCCTCCAATGCAATCTAGGCCGTTCATCCTCATGATCCAACAACCCACATTTGTTTGACCCGCTTCTACCAAGATTTCTCCTTCCAATAGATCCTCACCGTTGATCCACGTGATCCAACCGTTGAGCTTTATCCCTTGCCTGCTCATGCTTCTGCAATGATTCTTAACTCCTTTGACTGTCTGGAGCTCTTGAGGGACAACAACGATTAGTTGCATGTACCCGACACATTCAATCTACAACCAATGCATTTAGGGAACAACATGGCCGAGAAGGAAACATGACAACCTCGAGTAGTTAACGTAGTTATTAGCTTGTACTAGTTAGTACTTCATCTGCCCAAGTAGGACTGCAGAACACCAGAGAAGGCTGATTTTGGTCATTAAACCAGTAGATCATGGCAAAGGACCATTCCAAAGAGTTAATATGGTTGATGGCCCATTATTATCCTTCCTCGTATAGCATAGCAGAATGTTTTTTTAAACAACCTCTATATATATCCAGAAGAGAGAATGTAATAGGGGTTGATGGTTGATGAATGTTATTCTGATGTAAGCTTCAACTTCTGGAGATTGTAACTGTTGTGACACTTGCAGCTTCTGGTCTTCATTTTCAGCTAATACAAGCTTCTTTTGCTATTAATTGCTCACTTTCCACTTCTTCTTCTTTGTTTCAGGCTGTGCCTGTTGTGCATTTATTCATGTGCTGCTGATGTTTAGCATTAGAGGGGCTGCCATCCCACATATGTGTTAGAATCTAGTACTTTCATTGAATTTGTATGCAAGTTTCTATTGTTTTAATGCCAGAGAGCTGTCATCCTGTCTGTGCATTAGGAAATAGATTTATATACGTTTGAACTGGTTGCAGCTGGCCATCATAAGGTCCTGTGCATCTGCTGGTGTGATCAGTATTCTCCATCATCACATTTTCCTTAAAACTGTGAGTAATTGGTGGTCTAAAGCCTTGTAGTCTAGGGTGTTCACCGATGTTTGAGTTAAGCATAGTAGAAGTGGTTATCTGGCTTGAATATGTAGCATTTCTTTCATTCATCCACCATTTATCCAACATTTTTGTTGAGTTTGTAATGTTCTCGAGCATCTCTGATATACAACCTAAGAGAGTTTCTTAGGGTGATAACAGGCCTATCAAGTGCACCAAAGATTGTTTCTGAATGGATGAATTCACGAGAAATAAATAAAACAAAATTTACACGGCATATTAAAGATTTTGAATCTGATGATACTATACATCTCTATCTATATTGTGGTATGATTTATTTGGGTGAACCGTATGAGGTGATAGGCAGAGTATGAGACATATGTTTGGTGTCAAATTCAAACATTGTTTATGTTCTTGCAAAATTGCTCAAGTCATATAAAAATGTTAGATATCATCTCGAAAAGTACAAGTATGACATAGATCAAGAATCTACACCAGTGTGTGAAGAAATCTCATCCAACATTTCAAATAACATTGTAAGTATGCTTATTTATATTTATGTGTAATGTATTATTATAATGATCATTAAATTGTTTATAAATGATTGATCATTGACATATTTTACTTTCTTTGATAGGATTTTGCTAAGAGTCTTTCAATGATGCTAGAGGGTATTTATTATGTGGAACCAAATATTATGAATGTCATCAACAATTTCCATATAGAGTGAGAAAAAGAAAAGAGAATGAGGCAAAGATCAACAATCCATAACACTAAAATGGTACATGCAGGGGATCAATAAAGAATCCACATGGTGGGTCAATCTAACAAAGGTAAACATGTTTCTTTTGAAGATGTGGCAGTTGTAGCTCACGCTGAAGCTCAAAAATATGTTTCCATTAGTGAGGAGGAGGTCAGAATTTTTCTTGAAATGGAGAAAAGAGATAAAACATTGAAAAGAAAAATGCCCATGGATGTCGCTCTTCCACTTGATGATGAGGAGATTACTTCTGTAGAAGAAGAAATGTCAACGAGGAAAAAGAAGAAATAAAAAATTTGTGAATATATTAAAATCACAAGCAACAGTGAAGAACAAAATGAAAGTTCTAAAAGAAACAAAGAAATCATAACATTAGGTACTAATTTAGAGGATGGCATTATGAAAACAAAACAAAATTCCATTCAGAATCACATGAGGAAGAATAAATTAATTAATGGTGGAAAAATATTTGAGCTTAATGTCACCCAATTCTATAGGTCAGATGAAGGACAATCTTAATATCAAATTAGAAAGGCACATCACCTACATGTCCATAATTTGAAAACATTGTTCATGTACAATCCATATGCACATGTGGTGCCTTATGTGATTCTTGTTGATCCAAATCAAGTTCCCAATAAGGAGGCATTTGATAGGACACGATGTTTTGACTACAAATATTATGTAATTGGAGGGAACCATTCAGCAGAGGCCAAAAGACAATTGATCGAGGAATATCTTGGAAACTATCTTTTTGAAACAGTGAAATGCATCATTTATGCTGGTTTAACAAAAACGGAGGCAAAGTTATTGGCATGGGATCATAATTAAGTTAATGAGTATAAAATGTCTATGACTTTAATTCAAAGGGTTAGATTTATTCATAATGAATTTTTAGAAAAATGTGGTGGGGATAAGCTTAATGTCAGTTTAAGCCTTCGGAAGGAATGTTGTATGGAAATAGGTTATCAAATTGAGGATAGAATCCAGTCAAAAGGTGGAAAAGTAAATTCAGAACTATTCAGACGCATAAATATCATTTTCCATTTGGCATTTAGAACATGGGAGATATAGGAATTGATTGATGACATTTTCGAATTGTGGGAGAATATTGGTGTAAAAAATCAGAAGGTTAAAAGTTCTAAACCCATAATATGTACCAACAATAAGACATGTCTTGAAATGAAGCAACTTCTAGATGATATGACTATCACACCTTGGAGAACAATGCAAGGTGTGAAAGATGAAAAACTAGTCAAATCAATATTATGTCGTGTGAAGTCAGGTGAATTGTCATTGGAGGAAATGTGCTCGAAATTTCAAAAGTAAGTTTGTTCAATTACTTTTACTTTTTCTTAGATTATAATTTTCTTTTAAATATAACATATTCTTGTTGGTATTATTTGTTATACATATCATTATGTTAACAATTTTTACTTTATTTATTCAGTGATAAGATTTATATGAAAGTACAAGAACATATGGCTCAAATGTTGAATGAAGAGAGTTGGAATGATGTTGTACTCAACTACCCAGAAATAAGTTCTACAACAACACTTAAAGATTTTTATCTTGCATTCAAAAAGGTATGTTGATTTTTACATTCATTTTATTCATATAACTTTTTTATTTTATTATATTGCTTATACTTATATTTATTTATTTCATTAAAGATGTCGAAGAAGGATGCGAATGGAGTACCAAATACTTTCAGAAGTTTCATTGAAAAATTAAGTTGGGAAGGCTGAGAAAGCAACAACTTAATAATGTTGAACTTGATCCTACTCTTATTCATTTCATTTGGAATGACTATCCAATATCAAATAATACAAGGTTACTGTGAAGACATTGCAAAACTCATACCTAAAATGGAATATGCCCTAGTTATTGCAGACATTCCTCATGGTTTCAATTTCTCAAACATTGAATATGATAGTGAGCCTTACACTTATCAAGTTTTTAATAAAGTGGTTACAGGCTTTTAAGAAGTCACAACATCACCACTTTGGAGATTTGTGACATTTCATTCAGACACACGATTTGCAATGTTATTAACAAGATTCAGGGGAAAATCAAACTCAAGGATGCAACTTACATGGTAAGACATTGAAATTGTATGTTTGATTAATGTAAATTTTTTGTATGTATAAGTGGATTGAATTTTTACTATGTCGTGTTATAGGCAAAATTCAAATCTTATTTCTTCTAGAGATTAGCCAATTACAAGTGATTGTGAGTTCATCCATGTTGAATGTTTGGAAAAAGATGATAACTATAAGTCCATTCTTCTAAACCAAGTACTGGTTCATGAAGTTGTCATAAAAAAGTTAACATATGAGGATAAAGATGCAAAAGGGGAGATAGTTAACATTATCAAAAACCACAAACATTGATTAACTATCTTATAGATTTTTGTTCAAATGAAGGAGATTGGGTTTTGGATTTATTTTTAGGTTCATGTAAGTTTTATTATATAAAATTGAATTTTAATATTTTATTTTTTTGTTTTCATGTGTTTATACTAATTTACTTACTTATTGCTTTTGTGCTTGATGATTAGGTACAACACTATCATGTTGCCTACAAAAAGGAAGAAATTGCATTGCGATTGAAAGAGACCCCCCTACAATGTAATTTTATTCAACAAAGAATTAATGCTCTTCAATTTCTTCCTGATGAAATGCAAGATGTTGGTTTGAGGAAAGGAGATTTTAATGAATCATGTGTGGCCGAAAAGGCAAAGGAACCACAACCACCACTATATGGAATGATTGGAAAATGACACTTTGGGAGATTTGCAGACATGAAAGATCTAGTAGATGAGGAAAATGAGGAAACTCAAGCAGGAAATATTGTGGAAGAAGAAAATAATGAAGTTGCAGAAGACGATGAACATGGATTATATGATATTGTTGATGACATTTAAGTTATGATTGCAAATCAAGCTCAATTTTGAGAGATATTCATTAGTTTTATTTGTAATGTTTTGACTTTGAGATTTTATGAGAAGAATGAACATTTGATTACTGTTGTTATATGTTCAATATTTGTATTATCTATTTCTCACTGTAATTTTTATGCGAATATATTTTTATATTTATTTTTTATCTTTTATTTATTTATTTATTTATTTTTTTTTTTTATTTATTTTTTTTAATTTTATTTATTTATTTTTTTTTTTTTCTGTAAAAGCCCTATGATTACTATTATTTTTTAACATAAAATTCATTAAAAATGCTATTTTTTAAAGTTTTCCTGTTAGGATTTTCCCACAAAATTCGTTTATTTGACATGTCATTTTTGACAAAAATTCGTAAATGTGTATATTTTTCATTATATTTATATAAAAAATGTGTTTTTTTTGTGAAATGTTTAAAATTATTGTGTTTTAGTGACAATTATTTGATGTCCATTGAAATATTAATTAACACTACATAAACATATAGAAAATAGTAAATTTAAAATATTGACAATTATTTTTATTTTTTTAACTATGTGAAAAAGTGAAGATTTCATTACAAAGAAAATTGAAAATAAAAATGAAAACACAAAAAATACACTTAAAAAAAAAAAAATCTTACAGGAAGAAGAAGAAATTAGAAAATTGAAAGTGTCAAAAATCATCCCTCTAAAAAAAGGGGTTGATGCTGCATCAAAACTTTTCAAAATCAGCATGAAAATCACTAACATTGAAAAAAAATGTTCATACTTGATACAAAAGAAAATTTAAAGTGCTAAAAATATGCTTAAAAAAATGTTTATTCTGGCATCACCACTTTTCAAAATCAGGTGATTTTTTGCTACCTCAAAAAAATGGGCACTAGTTCACTTTCTCGTTTGATCGGTAACTATGTTATCAACATGATGATCAATATAACATGAGAATAGAATCACAACATATTAAAAAAAATTAGTGTGTCCATGAATCATAACCAAATACACACATAATACCAAGTAACCAATCTGATTTCTCATTTATATTAATCCAATAGAAGCTTCAGTACATTATACATTCGACGTCAGCGATAGACAAATACATAAAATACCAAGCTTATAGAACATCGTGAATCCTAATAGACTTCAACTCTGGCTTTCCTCCTACTTTTCAGCTAGTAACGCTCTCCTTTCCGCTCTAATATCTCTAGCCTTCTACAATCCTTCTACATCCATTCCTTTAGCAGTATCTACATTCCCCAACTAGTAGCATCCTCCCCTTAGGCCCTTCCCCCAACACTAGGGTTTTACACTACCATGGTTGTTGTAGGTAAAGGTAACAACCCCTCTTCCACCATGAAAATCTTAATCCACAACGAAACTTCCCTCACCATCTTCCCTCTTAATCGTGACTTGAACATTGCTTCCACCCTTGAAAAGGGCTGACAGTTCTCTGATGCGAACTCGACTATGTATCCATCTACTGCAGCCTGCATCCAAAAATCTACCGCCCTTGTCAGATTGATATCCAAGTGTCAACGTGATGTAAGGTCTGTGGGAACCCAATCGTGACGGGCAGGTGTTGTTCCTTTTGGTCAAATCTGCACTTTTAGCCTCCTTAACCAATTATATAAGACCTCTAAGAACTTACACCAGAAGATCTCTTTACTTACTTTGGCAATAGGTTGACCCCGACGAATAGCTTGTTCTAATATAAACTACTATACTTTTTTATCCCACCAATATCTTTCTTAAATATCCTCGACACCATATTCCAAACTGATTCTGATAACTTTAGGTCTCAGCAACAAAATCATTTGTTGGCACAAAAATGTCATCAGGGAAAGAACATGGGTTCAGGCACAAGGGGCCAAAAATGATTCGTTGTAGTCTAGGAAAATACAAACATTTTCACCTTACCTCGAGGGATAAGGAGTCTCACCCGAGGCCTGCCGCGATCTAAACTAAGAAGGGTTTAGCATAATGTCAGGCATATATTAACCATTATGCTATATGTGGCCCAATGCATATATTTAGTCTAACAACATATCAACATGATGATCAATATAACATGAGAATAGAATCGCAACATATTAAAAACTTTTAGTGGGTACATGAATCATAACAAAATACACATATAATACCAAGTAAACCAGTCTGATTTATCATTTATATTAATCCAACAAAAGGTTCAGTACATTATACATTCATCCCTAGCCATAGATAAATACATAAAATACCAGGCTTTTAGAACATCACGAATCCTAATAGACTTCAGCTCTGGCTTTCTTGCTACTGCTTTGGTCTTCAAGTCAGATACTCTCGTAGCTCGCACCCTCGTTGCTACTCATATTCAACCCCAAAACTATTCAATCCTTCTCTCCTTGCAGTCTCCTCCTTTTGTATTCTCTTCTATTGTTTGCACTGTCGGTTCTATTCGGCTGTCTCTTTCCTCAGTCACCTCTCATCTGTCTTGTATACTCCGCTACTCCTAATTTCTGCTAACACCTTGCCACAACCATCTCACAACTACCTATTCCTGTTTCCCTTCCAAGTTGTCTTCTTTGCAACTTGACCATTGCTTCCACGACCTGTTTTTTCTTCCTCATATCCTCAAAATATTTCAAAATTCAAAATGAAGTGCCCAACAAGATTTCCTCTAGTGTTGAAGAATCTCATGAAGGCATAGGGCGTTGGAACTTTGGCCCCTATACCATGCAAAAATCCTTACACAACCACTGCATATTCCTTAGCATCACAAAATTGTTAGGATATTCCGACACATAGGAAATAGTTAAGTACAACTTGGTCTAGTATAGAGTTAGGTATAGAGTTAAGTAAAGTGTGTTTCTTTACCGTTGTAGATTTTGTAACTTACAATCCGATGGTCACGATATGTAGTGATCCGACGGTTCATTCTCTCCTCGGTATTACCGACACTTGATCCATGGCTTGACACCCGATTGGTCCATGAATTCTATTTAAAGCGCATGGAGGGTCATTTGTAGGGTAATCCATGCATGAGAGAAGCTTATGTAAATTTTCATTCTTTGATTAATAAATTGCCTGAAGTGGCCGCGTTGGCTCAGGCCGTGGACTGTTTCCCTCTTTGAGGGTTTTAACCACGTCAAAAATACTGGTGTATTGATCTGTGATCTGGTTGTGAGCGGTGTCCTTTTGGTGTTCCTTCTGAGGAATTTACCCTGTAAATTCCTACATGGTATCAGAGTTATTTGAGGGCCGCGTCCGTTGGTGATCCAAATCTGAAGCCGGTAGAACTGCATCCGAATGCCGTTTCCTAGATCTGCTGCTTCTGACTGCTTTCGGGCCGAGAGGACTGCTCTGTTGTGTTCGGAGCATCTGTTCCAGTGAGGAACCCCTTTCGTTTCACGCGAAAAAGTTTCCGGTAGCCCTAGCTGCATCATTTTTAAGATCTAGAGGTATACAGTGTTTATTTGCAGTTTACTATTATTTTCTCTCTGCTTATTTCGGTTTCGGTTTATTTAGTTTTTTTTTAACCGGATCTATACCTTTCATTTCTGTGTATGCTCTTTCCCCTGTGACTCTGTGCGATCTGGGCAAATCAGAAACAGAAAGGAAGGATTTTTCTCATGCGTATGCTCTTTCCCCTGCACCTTAGTGTGATCTCGGAAAATCAGAAACATTGAGAAAAATATTTAGTTTTTCGGCTAAAGCTAACTTTGAGCCGCAAGGTTCAATTTTTGAAAATATTTAGTTTTTTGGGTAAAGCTAACTTTGAGTCGTAAGGTTCATTTTCTTTGCATGTCCGTGTTGGGTTTTGTGTTTTTTGTTTTGTAGGGAAAGAGAGCTTTCTCAAAGCAAGCACGCAACCCAAAGCCCCCCCCCCCTCTCTCTCTCTCTCTCTCTCTCTCTCTCTCTCTCTCTCTCAAATTTTTTGTATAGATCAATTGGTTCAAAGCTATTTTAAGAGAGTAGAGGTCTTGGGTTCAAGTCTCCATTTTTTGGGGGCAGACTTTTTCATTTCCGCACATTCCCACACTTTGTCGGCAACTTCAACAACTTTTTTTCAAAAAGCCATAACTTCTTCATCCGGAAGCCTTTTTCAGAGCCGTTTTTTTTAAACCAGCCTAATTTTTCGAGATCTATCCATTGCAACACTTACTTTCAGCATCTTCAGCTTTAGTTTCTATTGAAATGGAGAGTCAATACCAAGTTACCCTTGACAGCACCAACTACTTCCAATGGTTGTCCTACATGGAGGATTTACTTAGAAGTAAAGGTCTCTACCGAATAGCCACAGGCCAAGAAAAGAAACCGAAAGATGAAGACAAGGCTGCTAAATGGGAAAATAGACAAGATCAAGCAAGTGGTTTGATAGGGATGTCTATTTCTCCATATCTTAGATTCCATATTGCAGAACTTGAAACTCCTCATGAAGCAATGGAACAAATCAATAAAGTTTTTGGGATTAAAAATGAAATTAGAGCCCATCAACTTGAAAATGAGTTGCTTACATTGGACCCTAATAATTTTTCTTGCATTGAAGGTTTCTTGTCTAAGTTCAAGACCCTTAGATATCTTTTGGAAGGTGTTAAGGTTAAGAAAGAAGATAGTAACCTTATTTATTCCATCCTTACTAAGTTGGGACCAGCCTACTCTGTATTTGTTTCCACCTTCCATTCTACAAGAGAAGCCTTCATTTCTCAAGGAAAAGACTACAAGCCCCCTTCCTTTGACTCTTTTTGTGATTCTTTAATAAGAGAACAAGAAAAACTCTTACACCTTGGTCTTCTTAATCTTGGAAACTCTTCCAAGAAAGCGTTAGCCACCCAGCAGCAACCAAATTCAAAGAATCCTAAGAATTCATATCCTAAAAAGAATGGTCCTAAACCAAACAAGGGTCCTAAGCAATTTTAGCCCCAAAATGAAAAATCATTTCAACAAAATGATAAAATAAATAAAAACAAAGGGAAGAAGACTGATAGACATTGCAATTTTTGTAATCGAGATGGCCACTTAGAATCAAAATGCTTTAAAAAGATGGAAGCCTTGGAAGCAGCAATGAAGAAGCATAACATCCATTTGGGGCAATCTTCAACTTCAACTTCATCTTCAGGAATGGCACTTTCTGCATGTGGTTGTCAAGCATCTCGGTCTGGCTATGCATTAAATGTATCTTCTTCTTCTCATTCTCATGAGTGGCTCATTGATTCTGGATCTTCTTATCACATGGCCAAAAACAAAGCCATGTTTTCTTCTTTAAATGATTGTAACACCAAAAATATATATGTTGGTGATGATAGATCTCTTAATGTTGTAGGGACTGGAACTGTTCATCTAGACAATGGTCAGTTTAATGATGTATTATGTGTTCCAACCTTATCCTGCAACCTTCTATCTGTATATCAGATAACTCATTCAGGTGAAGGTAAAATCGTTGAATTTTCACCTCATGATGTTGTAATCAAGGACTTAAAAGATCCTAAACAGATTTTGGCTACTGGCATTGCTGATGATTCTACAAGGTTGTATAAGTTTCACAACTTTGGGTCATCAAATCTTCCCTCAGTATTTGTTGCTCATAACGATGAAGTGAGCAAACTTTGGCATGAGAGATTTGGTCACTTAAACTATCGCTCCCTTCAGCATCTATGTAAAGAAAATATGGTGACAGGTCTTCCTATGGTATCTTGCAGAGATGGTGTTTGTTCCGGATGTGTACTCGGAAAACATCATCGGGACAGTTTTGAAAAACATGCCTCTTGGCACACCTCAGCCCCTTTACAGCTTGTGCATAGTGATTTATGTGGTCTACTTCCAGTTGTGTCATTCTCTGGTTGCAAGTATTTCTTAACTTTCATTGATGATTTCTCCAGACGCACTTGGGTATACTTCTTAAAACTCAAGAGTGAAGTATTTAACACTTTTTTGGCCTTCAAGGCCTTTGTTGAAAAACAATCTGGACATCAAATTCTTAAGTTAAGATCTGATAATGGTGGATAATATGTTAAAAACACATTCATCAACTATTTCACTGAGAATGGAATTCAAATGCAACATACTGTTCCATATACTCCACAACAAAATGGTGTAGCTGAAAGGAAAAATCGCACCTTAAAGGAAATGGCTAATTGTATGCTACAATCTAAAGGACTTGGTCTTAGTTTTTGGGCAGAAGCAATTAACTGTGCAAATTACATAATAAATCACACTCCTACTAAGGCTTTAAAGAATATCACTCCAGAAGAAGCATGGAGCTCAATCAAACCAGATGTAAGTCACTTTCGTGTTTTTGGAAGTGAAGCGTGGGCCCATATTCCAGATGAAAATCATAAAGCTTTAGAACCTAAGAGTGAAAAATGTACTTTTGTTGGATATTCTGAAGATGTCAAAGGCTATAGACTTATTCCATTTAAGTCCAAAAATGTTATCATTAGAAGAGATGTAAAATTTGATGAAAATATATCGGCCTGCGAGCCTAGTCTGACGGATGTGCCACCTCTTCCTATCTCTTCTACCTTTGAAAACATTTCTTCTTCAGATGATGAAAGTGAGGATGACAATCCTCCCCCACCATCTCAGGATCCTCCTTCAGCTCCTGAGCTTCCAAAATGGGTTCGTGCTACTCGAGATGCAGCAGGTGATCTTGCCGTTGATCCTACAGATCAGCGACGCACACGTTCTCAGTTTGAAAGAGCCTCTTCTTTACTGGCTCAAGCTCCCGTAAATTATGATCCTGACACCTTTGCAAAAGCTTCAGGCCATCCAGATTGGGAAGCAGCTATGAATGAAGAATATCATTCATTATTGGCAAATGATACATGGGATCTTATTCCTTTACCAAAGGGACGAAAACTTGTTAGATGCAAATGGGTTTACAGAACCAAGTATGGACCAGATGGGAAAGTTGATAAACATAAAGCTCGTCTGGTTGCTAAGGGCTTTTCACAAGTTGAATGCATTGACTACATTGAAACCTTCTCCCCTGTTGCCAAAATGAACTCTATCTACCTTGTTCTTTCCCTTGCTGCCTCTTTCAAATGGGAAGTCCATCAGATGGATGTTAAATCTGCCTTCTTGCATGGGGACTTGCATGAAGAAATCTATATGGAACAACCCATTGGCTTCATACAAACAGAATCCAGCCTTGTTTGTCGACTTAAGAAATCCCTTTATGGTCTCAAACAAGCTCCTCGGGCTTGGTATGCCAAAATGGATAGCTTTCTTTTAGAATCTGGCTTTTCTAGGTGTCATTCTGACAATACTGTCTACACCAAGAAAGTGGGCAACTCTCTTATCATCCTTGTTCTTTATGTTGATGATGTTATCCTTACTGGTAGTGATCCCAACCTTATAAACCATGTGAAGTCTAGCCTCAAAAGGAAATTTGAAATGACAGACTTAGGACACTTACACTGTTTTCTCGGTCTTCAAGTCTTGCAATCCAAGGAGAGTATTTCCCTTTCCCAGTCCAAGTATGCTTGTGATATTCTACGTCATTTTCACATGGAAGACTGTAAGCCAGCCCCTTCTCCCTTTCAGTCTGGAGTCAAACTTTCAGTCACTTGTACTTCTCCTGAAGTTGATGCTACATTATACCGTCAACTTGTAGGAAAACTCTTGTATTTAACCCATACTCGTCCTGACCTTTCCTTTGTTGTTGGCCTTGTTGCTAGGTTCATGCAAAACCCCCGTGAAAGTCATTGGAAAGTAGCTAAAAGAATACTTCATTATGTTCGAGGTACAGTTCAGTTTGGGATTCATTACAGTGCCGAAACAGCTCCTCTATTGGTTGGTTTCACTGATTCCGATTGGGCTGGTGACCCTGATGATCGGAAGTCTACTGCCGGTTATGTGTTCACTCTTGGTTCAGGACCTATTACATGGGCTTGCAAGAAACAGGGTGCCATTTCTCTTTCATCAGCAGAAGCAGAGTATCGTGGTGCTGTAGAAGCTAGTAAGGAAGCCTTGTGGCTTCGTCAGATCCTGTCAGAATTTGGCTTTCAGCAGCAGCATCCGACTACACTTTGGTGTGATAATCAAAGTGCCATTCAGCTATGCAAAGATCCAGTTCAACATCAGCGCAGCAAACACATTGAACTGCACATGCACTTCATCAGAAAGTTCATTCACGACCATGTTCTTGAAGTGCAATATTGTTCAACAGATGATCAAGTTGCAGACATCTTCACAAAGGCTCTCACAGAGGCGAAGTTCACTAAACTTCGATTTAGGTTGGAGTTCAGGAAGTTGTCACTAAGGGGGGATAGGCTCTAATGCCTCCTTCCTCCTCCTATTGTGTCATATTTGTAAATCCTTCAATCCTATCCCAAGTTGTTCTTAAGGGGGGATGTTAGGATATTCCGACACATAGGAAATACTTAAGTACAACTTGGTCTAGTATAGAGTTAGGTATAGAGTTAGGTAAAGTGTGTTTCTTTATCGTTGTACATTTTGTAACTTACAATCCGACGATCATGATATGTAGTGATCCGACGGTTCATTCTCTCCTCGGTATTACCGACACTTGATCCGTGGCTTGACACCCGATTGGTCCATGAATTCTATTTAAAGCGCATGGAGGGTCATTTGTAGGGTAATCTGTGCATGAGAGAAGCTTATGTAAATTTTCATTCTTTGATTAATAAATTGCTTGAAGTGGCCGCGTTGGCTTAGGCCGTGGACTGTTTCCCTCTTTGAGGGTTTTAACCACGTCAAAAATACTGGTGTATTGATCTGTGATCTGGTTGTGAGCGATGTCCTTTTGGTGTTCTTTCTGAGGAACTTACCCTGTAAATTCCTACAAAAATATGTCACTTCTCTTCTTCATGCCTTGACAAATGGTACTTGCAATTCACCGTAGAAAAGAGATATGCAAATGAAGCAACTTATTCCCACCATAGATACAAGGTACATAATAATTCTTGAAGGTATGTTCACATTCAAATTTCCTTTTTCTTGGTACATCTAACAAATCCAAAAATGCACTACTTTCACCATTCAAGAAAATTGAAAAGAAATAAGAAATAAATCTTCATAACCATTATAGATGTTTCAATTTTGTATAGCCATATTAAGATGGTGGGCCCCAATATTGCAACAATAATGTTGCAACTCCTGGCACTCCCTTCTCTAATTTTATCAACCCGGTAGTTCATAACAAACTTGGAAGCGACGGTGCTGTATGCACAAGTACTAGCTCTTGCCGTAGCTGTCACTTGGTTAGCTGGCACAAGTCCGCTAGGAGCTTAAGCCAAATTCTATGAGCTCTTAGAAGAAGCTTTTTAATTGATGGATGAAAGCTAAATCGAAGGAAGATAATCTATTTGCGAAAAGAGATTGAAAAACTGAAGGAAAACGTAAACCCTAGCAAACCCTAATTCTACTAGCTAGTCCTACTGATGCAAAGGAGAGAATGAAAACTACTGAAAGGGATGCCATTACTTCTATGAAGGTAAAATACATGTGTCTGGACTACCTCTATCTGAAGAAAACATCTTTTTGTATTTTTGATTAAGTCGTCAGTTTCATCATGCATATGCTTTCACTATTCTTTGACTGTGCAAGGACGGATCAAGGAGGAGAAATGCTTGCAAGAGGTCAGGAAGGTTTAGAGAGGATCTAAGGAGTCCCTAACACCCTTCCAGAGAGTTTCACAAAGTTTGGTTATCAAGAAACCTCATTTGTGAGCTTCTACAGGAAGTCTGCAAGGGTTCTATAGGATGTTCAAGAATTTCTACAGGATGTTTAGAAATTTCTACAAGATTTTTAAAAATTGGATTTTGAAGGATGGGTGAGTGACGAAAGATGCATGAATGGATATGGAGGTAGGATACGGGTCTGAAGTTTCCCAGGGACTGGTGGATGGAGTGGTGAGACGGGGTAGATGGCTAAATTGGCTCAAAGAAGGCTGAAACAATGATTGCACAAAAAGGTAGGGTTACGTGGGCAAGAGGATAGATGTGGGATGAGGAACTTAGCTAGGAGATGGAGCAGATGGCTCTGATGAATCTTAGTTGGATGAAAGATTGGTAGAGATGCTCTGCACCGTATACATTCAACTGAATCAACAAAATCTTGCAAGTAATCAAAGTCCTAGCTAATCTAATCTAACTAACACTAAAGTGAATGAACAATAGATTTATTTGAAAGAGAACCATGCATATCAACTATGAAATGAAACATTTCAGAGATCTGAACACATAACCAACTTCTGCAAATGAAAACAGTACACTAAGGATTGCATGGTAAAGCAACTAGTGTTTTTGTTGGCAGCAAGGTCTCCTTTGTCCCAGCTCATGATCCCACTAAGGGAGAGGTGAGATCAGAGGTCCTTGATGGCCTTTTTCTAAAGATCTTCCCTGCTAAGAACCTATCAAATCAATCTGAACATGAAAATCTATTTTAATCATCAAAAACAACCTAAATAACAAAACAAGTTTTAAATCTAAATAGCAGATTTTATTCTAAGAATGCAACAAAGACACAAGAAAGTAAACAAAGGAGGTACTGGGCACTTGAGATGGGCCCAACCCCAAGAGCTACAGCCTCCTAAGAGAGATTTAGAGCCGGTGCAAAGTTGTATTCATCTTTATTGAGCAAGAAATAATAGTTACATAAAAAACTGTCCACAATGGAAAGCTTGAAAATTTGCTGAAATGCAAAGCTAATCTACTGACTAAAATCGAACTACAAACTAGCTGAATTCTGCCTACAAAGTGACTAACTACTGGCTAACCAAAATGAGGCCCCAAGCCTTCTTATTTATACAAATTGAGGACCCCAACAACCCTCCTAAACTTTAGGAACTCGGCTGCCAAAACTTGTAGTTAACAACACTTTTACTAGCACTTGCTCGGCTGCCCTTGTGATGATTGATTTGGTGGCCCTTGAACTCTGAGATGATGGTGGAGAATTCGAGGTAAGGGCCCATAAATGAAGGGGACACCTTCCTACAAATCCTCTCCCTTGTTCTCCCACGAATTTTGCTGTCAAGTGCTCATTAAAACCTTTGATTTTGTCTCCAAATTGACCAAAACGACTACACAAAACACACATTAGACTTGTTGGCATAATGACTAACCCAATTCACTCTATTAGCATAAATATAATAAAAAACATGCAATAAAATAATGATAATGGTGGATTAAGTTGAATTAGGAGGTTGAATGAGCCCATATAATTATCCATTTTTGGGGCTCATCAAAGATCACAACTAGACTTACAATACAAGTTGACAAAATATAAAAAAATATATAATATCAATGTACATAGATGACACTAGATTAGACTTATCTATGCTAGACAACAATAGTAAGAAAAGTAGTTGATTGAACAAGACAAGGATGATTATCATGAGAATAGATGTAACAATTTTCTTGCATTCCATATTAACTTCAAGGATGGTATCAACACACCAATAATAGAAATACATATAGGAAATGAAACCTGAAAAGGAGAGAAAGAATGAAAGTAGAAATGAGATTTTCACAATGTACAAAAGGCATATTCTTTATTGTATCATCTATATAGAACTACAAAATTGCTGCAGAGTGCATAAAATGACATCTTTGGCTGCAACCTTCTTGGCAGGGGCAATCCATGTGACCAAGATATATTGCTTATAAATATATTCTATGATAATCTTGGCTATCTCCTATGTATTAAGAAGGACTTGGTGAGGAGCATATAAAGAGTACCTAAAATAGGGTATGTGGTACATCAATATGAAAAATGACAATAGAAAATGGGAAACTTAAAAGAAGAAACACCACATTTCCCTCAAGGTATAGAGACTTAAAGATCTTAAAATTGATGAAAAAAATTAGGACAACATTAATCAAGGTCTGGAAATGGTTCCATATAATGAAAATGGTGAGTTGGAACCTTATGTAGGAAATCATGCTATGATTCCATATGAAGGGCCATTTCATCCTTTGAAAAAGAAAAAGCATCGACCATGAGTTGACTTGGATATTGAGACAAACATAGCAACACAAACCTTAGAACTTGGATTCCCAAGAGAAGCCGATATATTAAACATAATACTAACACGAACCTTGGTCAATGTTAAGGCCTTGGTCAATGTCAAAACCTGCAAACTTGGGAGCGCATTGTCACAATCTGTGAAATAGCAACTGCACTGTTAAGGGAACTAACAAGTGAGCCGACTATTTCACTGCTTGAAATTGTAGTTGACTACATTGGGTGCTTTTTTAGATATCATCCCCTTCGCAGGGATCAATGTGTGCAGTGTCAGATATCAACCACTTCCTAGATATTTAACCCATTGATAAAGAAGCTTAAAAAATGATCTTTTTGCTGACACCCAAAGGCAATATACAACCTCAGATGGACAATTTTTTTGACAAAAATGACATGAGAGTATTACTTTAGCCATTGTTATTATTAGCATATGAATTTTCGATTGTCTTAATGGATTAGAAATAATAAATGTTAGAAGTTAGAACACCTACAGAAGTAATACACTGATTGTGATTTATAAGGACTCAAATGTGCATAAATACTCTAGTAGAAATGAAAGTCATAACATCAAAATCGTTTCCTACCAATGATCCTCCTAACAAGTTGACAAAGGAAAGGAGAAAGAAGAGGAAAACAAGGAAGCTTGCAAGCCTACCTAGTGACTCTTCATGTAAAGCTTCCATAAATGCAGTTTTTCAGTTTAGAGTAGGAGTTCAAACAAATACAACCATTGCAACTTTTCAACCATTAACTGGACATAATAGCAATTATTATGGTATGTCACTTTCCTGTTCAAGTGCACATATGCAGAAAATGTATCCTCTGCCTCAGAATGTGCATTAGATTGGCTTCAAGAATTATGATTCCTTTTATGAGAGGAGTAATCTAGTTAGTGAGCTTAGTTTTCAGATCAGGTGCTTATATTTTAAGTTTCTATGTTCATATCAAGATGAAAAATATGCTTGGGCCATTAAAAATTAATAAAACAAATTAATTTTGTATTATAACAAATTAATAATATTAGATCAAATTAATACTATATATTAAATCGAATTAATATTAAAACAAATTAAAATTATATTATATATATAATATATTAATAAATCAATCTAATATATATATAAAAAAAAAATAAAAAAATTTAGAAAGCAAATTAATTTTAGATTATATAAAATTAATTAAAATTAATTAAAATTTTTTATAAAATAAATTAAAATTAAAATTAATTAAATCATTTCAGCCGACAGTTTGTCATGTTTTTTCCTCATCACTATTTATTACTTCTTTGTTGCTCTTCTGTCATCATCATTCTCATATCCTGATGATGGATCCCATTTGGGATTTGAAACGTTGGTACAAAAATGTTAAAACTGTGGATTCTCCGGTCATTGATCCAAAAGATTCAAGCCACAGATCTCTGAAATCCAAGAAAGAAATAATAATAACCATTGTGGATGTTTCAAGTTTGTATGGCCATATTAAGATTACAAATGGGCTCACAATACAAGTTGACAAAATATAAAAAATTATATAATATCAATGTCCATAGATGACACTAGATTAGAATTATCTATGCTAGACAACAAAAGTAAGAAAAGTGGATGATGAACAAGACAAGGATGATTATCATGTGAATAAATGTAACAATTTTCCGACATTCCATATTAAATTCAAGGATGGTATCAACATAATAGCAATAGAAATACATACAAGAAATGAAACTTGAAAATGAGAGCAAACATGCAAGTAGAAATGAGATTTCCACAATGTACACAAGGTATATTCTTTGTTATATAATCTTTATAGAACTAAAAAAATATTGGAGAGTGCATAAAATGACATATTGGGCTGCAACCCCTTCAGAGGGGAAATCCAAGTGACCAAGATATATTGCCTATAAATATCCTCTCTGATAATCCCAGCTATCTCCTACGTATTAGGGAGGAGTTGGTGAGGAGCATATAAAGAGTACATAAACTAGGGAATGTGGTACATCAATATGCCAACTAACAAGCATTCTTGTCTTTTATTTTCTAATTTTGTTTTGTTTTTTTTTTTAATTCTAAAGGGATAGTTGTCACCTAATTCTTTTGTTTATTGCATACCGAGATCTAAGTTGGCTTCTTTTAAAAAAATTAACTAAGAACATATTTGTGTTGATATTTATTTATATTTATATTTTTAAATATTTTGTAGATCGAATGGTTATATTACTGATGTCAACATTGAATCTTTCTAAGTGTTTTTTTTTCTTACTTTTTCTTATATTAATTTTGCCTACTTGTCAACGTTGCCTCTTTATAGTGCTTGACTAAATTTTTTTTGGGTTGGTTTTGCATTTCCCTGCAAATCCCACCGGGTGATCTTGTATTTTCCCACATTTCGGGGTTGGTACCAAGATTGAACTGGAATCTTTAGTGTTGAAGGAAATAATTAATAATTCTCTGCTCTCTCTCTCTCATGACTCACGAAGAGAGAAAGTATGCCACATCACAAAGTGGGAATTGAACTCGGAACGGGGAGGATAACAACTCTTATCCACTTGAGCTACATCCACATCCAATTAACAATGCTCAACTACTTTTTATTTATGAACATCCATTTTATATGACTATAAGTCGATTTTTATCTTTACTTTTCTTTATAATATCAATCCTTTTAATGATTCTCCTTTGTAGTGTTTTTCCCCATTCCCTAAGTTGCTTAGGAATTTAAGAACTTATTTCCTGTGATATTTTACTGATTCTAGATTTTCATTTTTTCTAACTTTTAACATTTATATCACACTGTAGTAGATAATTTTAATATTGTTGTCTTTTGGACACATATTAAACTCGGTTTCAGCAAAAGTTTTCAAATAGGAACTACTTGAAGCATTTATACTTTTTGCATTGGGTCTCTTTTGATACATTATATCAGTTCTAAATGCAAGCATACATGGTTGGGGTTATTGTGTAGTTGTTTTTTCTATGAAAATATGCTTGAGGACTTTGATTTATGTAAATGACTGGTAAATCTGTAGGACCATGCCATTGCAGTAACCCTGAGAAGGTACATCAGATTAGCCATGGTTGTTAAAATGACTATCTTAGACCACCAATTCATGGTTGTGATGGGAAACCTTCTATATTTCTTTCCAAATGGTATCATTCATAGCAAGAAAACTATGTTTTTATTATTTTAAGGGGTTTCCATCTATAGTGAAGGAGAAGCATGCTAAACTCCTATACACAGTCATGGTCAGTCTTTTATATTTCTCTTCAATGGTAGGATTCAAAGCAAGGGAACTCTATTTTCAAGGGTTTTCCAGCTACAGTTAAGAAGGATCATGCTAAACTCATGTACACAGTTGAAAAACGGGAATATCTTGTTCATGTAGATTTTCCAACAAGGAAAGAAAAAGATATGACATGGAAGATGCAGGCATCTTACACAAAATTTACAATAGGGATGTGATGTAAAGTTTTGAGGGAATTTGTACGTCATTTAGAGGGTATTTTCACTACTTGGTAGTGTCTAGCCTACTATCAACATCCAGTGGTGGAAAGTTACAACAAATAAATATTCAAATACAAAAATTCATATCAACAACACAGGTTAAACAATGTTAAACCCCAAGATTTTTTAAGCCAA
This sequence comes from Pinus tabuliformis, assembly GCA_031772625.1. Classification (NCBI taxonomy): domain Eukaryota; kingdom Viridiplantae; phylum Streptophyta; class Pinopsida; order Pinales; family Pinaceae; genus Pinus; species Pinus tabuliformis. The sequence goes on from CM062814.1 coordinate 465,083,019, forward strand.
AGAAATGTCACAATCATACCTATCAAAGAAAGTTGTCAAAAAAAATTACACTACAAAGGATATAATAGTTCATTACTCTGAAACTCTAATGTATAATTAATATACTCCTGAAACCAACTACTAAAAGGCCACACTGAAAATAGGTTAAGATAGATATTTTCCAAAAGAAACATGTAAGGCACCACACTCAAAATAGGTAAAGACACAGCTTTTGTAAAAGAAACTGTAAGACTCTTATGAGACATCCAAAAATGTAACGTACAATAAACATCGGTAATTAAATTAAATATAACACATATAACATTGCGGGCCCACAATTTTACCACTTATATGCCTATGTGCCAGGCCTAGGACCTATGACCTTACTACATGTCTCTCTTGCATGCCCATTAACGTGTCTACTTCCTAGCAAGGTGGAATGTGTTGTTCACACTGTAAAAGAAAAAAGTTCAGACTAATAAGTTTAGACCCTAGTATGCCTATGACTAGGGTAATTAGCCTAAATGGAAGGCAACTTGTTCATAACTAGTTTGATCTATGTTGGGAGGCCTTTGTTAAATCCATATCTACATTGATGTGGGCATATATAGTTATGTGCCTAGTTTTCATTTCTACGCTCTTGATGTGGAATTTTCCCAGGGCATTTCCAATTTTATTTAGCATTTAAAGCCCCCCAACAACAGTTACTTAGTTTGGTTTCCTATATTTTAGTTTCTTGTTTATAATTCACAAAAATTAGAACTGCCATAATAATTCACCAAAATGAGAACTGCTATAATAAGAGCTATAAGCAGAAGTAAACAATTTGTGTTTTTTTCAGCATAATATTGTGGGGATTTTTTGAAACACACCTCATTCATAGAGATATTTGATATCTAGATCATTCTTCCTTATGTTAGAGATGTGTTGTTAGGTCCTTCTCCATTACCCCTTCAAACCCTCCACCTACAAAGTCAGTAACCACTAGTATCTAGTTGTACAACTTCAGGGGATGACTCCTCGTCTTTAGCTTGATCCCACTACGGTCAACATCGATATCAATCAACTACTCTGTCTCATAGCTCTATGTCCATTCCTGCCTTTTCATTCTTTGTTACATCCCACAACAGCTAGGTTCTTCATCGACTAGCCATGGTGGATTCTCTCACCAGTAAACAATAGTATCTATCAAGAAGTTCATCAAGAGGAACCCCTAATATCTGATCATGCTTTATTTGGTAATTCCACTCCCTAAACCCTGAAACTTATCAGCTACATCAAGCTCTGAAAAGTGATACGTCTTAGTTCATAGTGGCAACGCCCATAATTTCTTCATAGATGAGATAAAATGGAAGGGGCTCTGCCATAATTTCTTCATAGGCAAGAGAGAATGGAAGGGGCTAATTGGGAAAGGACACGGTGGCCCTAGCAGAAGATTAAATGGAGTAATGGAATGGAAGAGTGAATTATGGTGGCTCCATAGAGAGAATATTGACAAAGACTATGCCACCAGAGCCAAGTCAAATAGATCAAGGAATTCCACCTGCCCCATTGAACGCTAAGGTCTTTCAGTCATTATTTCTACATGGAAGAAAATGCATTCAAAAGAAAGAATTAGCATATGCATGCTAAGTTGATCCAAAGTTCAGTCAATATAGTAAAACCCTTTTCGTACATGGAAATGATACCAACAACTAACCATTTACTTTAATGCTGGGAAATACCTGTGTGTTCTTGGTTCATGTGCAAGACTGGAGTAGGTTGCCTCGATGTTGTGAGGTTTAGGTTCATGCGAGAGTTGGAGTTAACCTAAAGGCAAGGAGTTGGCTCTCATTCAAAAATGTTGTTCTCGCTTCAGCAAGCCATCCCAGCCAACTTAAAAGCTAGTGACCTATTCTAACGTTTACCTTCCTATTCCATGCGCAAACTGTTTAAATCTAAGCCCTTTCACTAATTGGGGCTTCCACTCTTCCTTCCTACAGCGGTTTTTTTACCCACTGTCTCATTGGGGTTTTCATTACCCTGGAAAGTTCAACTGTTAGCCCAAACACAGATGAATGCCCATCGTGGAATAGTGACACTTGAAGCAGAAAATTTGTGTTATAAAACTCTACTTGTAACTCTACATGCGCCTCCCTGCTTCCTTTCGCCTTTAATATCTCTCTATCCCGGCCGATGGACCCTACCCATCTCTATATTTGCACCATGTGGCTACAAATTGTTCATAAAATGAACTTTGGCTAAAATAACTTTGTCACGACATTAAATGATTTATAAAAGTAAAATTTGGCTAAAAGAAGCTTGTCACAATATTTTTTTGCTTCTAATAAGGTAAGCTTGCAATAAGAGGTCCATATTTTTACAATAAAAAACTTTGTCTAAAAATTCCATTGATAAATATAGCCACTATAAAAATTTGGTTAAACCATAATTAGGTAGGAATAAAAAATAGTCAACGGAAAATTTAATTAAAGGTCAACTATCTACTGATCGCTATAGTCCCACTGAAGGCACGGACTAATAAGAGCATGGGTGGAAACCTTAATTTTTGGGTGACTTAAGGAGTTGACCAATTACTTTACCTTTCTTATCTTTGATTTTCATTATCTTGATTTACAGAAAAAAAAAAGTTATGTAATTCAGGTTTTTATTTTATTTTCATTATATTTTTCATACTTGTCAACTTTATTGTACTAAGTTGCACTATAACACTTTGTAAATAATTTTTTATTTAATATAAGTTTTTGTATAATATTAAATTTTAGTTTAATGTTTAAAATGAGTATAAAAAAAGGAATGAGATAGTTTTGTTTATTTTGAGAAAATGAAAAATACATAAAAATAAAGGATTGAAAAATTTTTAGGTTATTTTAAAGGGAATGGAAAATAAAATAATTCAAATTACTTAAAAGTATAAGTGAACATTTTCGTAACCATTGGGTTAATAAATTTATATAAAATAAGCATATTGCAGGTTTTGACGAGGAATTAAGAGGGAATAAAGGGTATTAAGGATTATATTACACATTTTCTTTAAAAATGTATTATTTATTTCATAATTAATAATATATATATGGATATATTTTATGAAAATGATGGTTTATTGTTTAATAAGAAATTAGATTTGGATAATGAAAGCTTTATTTAATGAACACTCAATTGAGTATGTCAAAATATACCTAGGTTTTTAAGGTTAAAAATGAATTATCTTAATTAATTACAGATTAAGTAAATAACTTGTAGCATAAAAAAGATCACACATAATATCCAAGCTTCAAACCAAATACTAAGAAATGTGAAATAGTTATAAAATTATTATGCATTCCATGAAATTAGCTCATCTAGTTTAAGATGGTGCGACTCAAAATTATGTAATTTAATCTTAAAAAAAAAATCTCTTTATATGAATAGTGAAAACGAACCAAGTTATCACAAATAATTCAGATATTAAAATGACATAAAATGTGATTATATTATAATAAACAAAATCATGTTAGAAGATTTTTTATTCGTGTCAAAGGGTCAATGATGCATTAACAAAGTTGAGCAATTCTTTATATGCCTGGTTTTCCTTGAAATGTTTCATTAACATATTAGTGGGTTTCTCATCAATACTTATAAGCAACCCTCACGAATATTGAGAAACAACCCTGTAAGTTAATATGTATATATTGTTTGACATTTGACAAACCATGGATCTATGTTATCAGTGGTTTTTGGGATGCCCTTGGAACAATGTTTGCAAGGTGAGGAAGATTCAGAATACAATTCTTTGTTATCTTCTCCTCCCATTCAATACTCTCCACCTCCTACAACATCTATCAAAGAGAAGATTGGAGATGTAAGTAGCCATATCCACCTTGGAATAAGTGCATCAAATGTACTGAGGAAAGGATACAATAGTGATGATGAACTTGATGAACTAGTGTCCCCCACATTGTCCTTGTTACACAAAACTATGCATGGAGTTGTACCCCATAAATTCTAGTTGTAAAGTAATGGAAAGTCTAGAGGGCATAAAAACCAACAAATTGAAAATGCATGACTAAATGGGCATTATCAACCACTTGAAGAGGCATAGATTGCTAACTAAGGGGAACACACATGGTTGCAAACAATTATTTTCCTTATTACTTGATATCATAATAGACATGTTCATCATTGGAATCACAATTGTTGAAGATCCAAGTTGAGATTTGATACTCATCTACTAGAATTTTCAATTTAATTAGCTAATTATTCTATTTCAATTAAATTGACATGTCTCCTTCAAAAGCCACAAGTCATCTCCTTCCTTCCAAAAGACACCACAATTCAAGTAAAGCTTGACTAAAATAAATTACCAACTCATATCACCCATTTTTCACAAGAATTTGGTCAAGTAACTTGACTAAGGAAGTACCCAAGAAGACATACAAACTTGGGGAATAAATGTTTCATAACTCGTGAAACTTAGAGTTGATCAAGTGGGATAGACATGGATTTTCCCTTTTGTTTTTTGGTTGGATATTTATATGGTGTTTTCATGCATCATTCTATATCATATTTTGGCCATCTCTTAGATCAAACCTTGGCTTATACCTTAAATCATTCCACGACCTATTCTGTGGCACCATTATGACATTCAGACCTCCTGCACGGGGGATTCACTCAATGAACCTTTGACATATCACGTGCATTCGCGACATACTAAACAATACCCCTAATTTCACTACATGTTGGGAAATACCTCTAAAATAACCTTATTTAACCCCCTACCAATAGCAACCCAATACACCTTCCCAATTTAAAAAACCCCTCCTTTCACTAGATATTGTAGGTATCTATTTTTTCATTAACATTTTATATACCCTTTTATATATTTTCATTAACTTTGAGCTCCATTTTTTATACCTCCCAATATAAATACACTTTTCCTCCTTTATATCCCCCAATATATTATGTCATTTTTCCCTCAATATATATCCCCCAATATGAATGCACATGGTATGGTATTGCTCCCCCAGTGAACCCCCCATGACCTCCTACAACATAATTTCAAAAACAAATTTCAAAAACTCTCGTTTGGTTATACATCAAAACATTTTGTTTTTAGTTTCACTGTTATCTCTCCTCAAGCCCTAGTACATCCAAATTGAAGCAAATTCCATCAACAAGATATAAAGCCTAGACTAAGATTCTATTGGGGTGTTTCAGGATAGGTTCAAGGGTACTTTGCAGAAATGATTGAGCTAATTTGAAGTACCTTTAAGGGAATACTGAGCCATACTATTCTATGATGTATCCAGACTATGAGAGACTCTTCTTAGTGACATAAAAATGATTGAGTTTGAGGTCCTCTAAAGTCTTCTTGGTCCTATTGGGAGGCCTGTTATGAGATTTATTGCAAGTTTTTATATGATTTGAATTGGTGGACACATGATCTAGAAGGTATACAAAATATAGTTTGGTTCTCTGAGTATAGGGCAGAGATGGATGTGTTTCTAGCCTTTTGAGACCAACTTGGCATACATGTTGATGATATTTTGAAGTAGTTGATGGATTTGTTGAACTACTCTTTTGTTGAAGCAGATTTAAAGATCCTTTGAGCAGACATTGTTGGACTAGTGTTGGAGTTATTCTTAAAAAATTATTGGAGTTTCATTGGAGACCTGTTTCTAGACTTGTGAAAAAAAACTTTTGGAAGTCTTAAATTGGTATTGAAGCCACCTTGAAGGATTTTAGTAAACCAAGAGACTTGGAGCCCTAAAGGATTGGAGTCCTCACACAAGGTTGGAGCCTTGTAAAGAATCATATTGGAGTCTGGATTGATTTTTGAGGATTGGAATTCTGGTAAGAGGTTGGAGCCTCGTTGAGACTAGGCTAGAGTCTAGATTGATATTTGAGGACTTGAGCCCCATTCAAGGTTGGAACCTTGAAGGAGTTATAATTTTATGGTACAAGTTGGAACTTGATTATTTGTAAAAGGATTGGAGTCCTCACTATTTTATTAATAAAATATTTTTTCTTATTTTACATCTTGCATTTTGGTTTAACTAGTGATCTTAACTAGAATAATTTAACCATTACAAAGAAATACTAATTCATCCCCTCTAAGTATTTCCAACATATTATATAACTCAATACTAATGTTTCAACACATTACATAAACAATATTACAAAATAAAACATAATTAGATTACATGCCAACCTATGTCCATCTTAACCCTAGATCTATCAAGCGTTGAGAGGGATCCAATATTTCGAGGTGCAAATCTCTTTTTCTAGTGTAAAAATTGAGGAAAGGTTTTCACCTTAAGATATTATTTGATCCCTCTCAACGCTTGATAGATCCGGGGTTAATATGGATCTAGGTTGGTTATATAAAAATATATAATATGTATATTTGTATATATGTGTCTATTTCTTATTCGCTCTCTCTATCTCACCCCCAAATATACACACTCTCTTTCCATATCTATCTCTCTCTCTCCCTCCCTCTTCCTCTCTCCCTCTCTCTCTTCCCTTTCTCTCATTTTGTCTATCTCTTCCCTCCCACTCTCCATCCCACCTCACTCTCTCTCCATTTCTCCCTTTTCCCACCATTTCTCTCTCCACCTTTATCCCTTTATGTCTTTCTTCTTCCCTCCCTCTCTCCCCTTGCAACTCCATCTTTATCTCCTTCTCTCTCTTGAGTCCTCTCCCTCCCTTTCTCTCCCACCTCCTTCTGTCTCTCCCCCCATAACTCACACTCTCTCTCTCTCTTTCTTCCCTCCAACTCTATCACTATCTCCCTCCTCTCCCCTCCATCGTTGTGTTTCCTCTCTCTATCTTCCCTCCTCTCCTCTCTCCCTCACTCTCTCTCCATCTCTCCTTTGTTCTTTCCTCCCTCTCTCTCCCCATCATACTCTCTCTCTCTCTCTCTCTCTACCCTCCAACTTTGTCACTATCTCCCTCCCTCTAATTCCCCCCTTCTCCCCTCTCTCCCCTTCACTTTTCTTGTTGTCATCAATTAGATCCTTATTTAAGATGGATCTATGTTGGTTCTTACTAATATTATTTATATTATATAAATTCCACATCTTTAAATATGAAAGTATTCTCATTTTCAATTTTATTAAAACCTTAATCCCTCCCTCTTACCCCCCCCCCTACCCCTCTCCCCTTCACTTTTCTTGAATCAATTGGATACTTAGTTAAGATGGATCTATGTTTGTTCTTACTAATATTATTATTTATATTATATAAATTCCACATCTTTAAATATGAAAGTATTCTCATTTTCAATTTAAGTAATGCTTGACTAATATAAATTACCAATTCATCTCGCCCATTTGTCACAAGAAGTTGGCCAAGAAGATTGACTAAGGAAGTACACAAGAAGACGTACAAACCTGAAGAATAAAGGTTTCATAACTCGTGAAACTTAGAGTTGATCAAGTGGGATAGACATGGACTTTTCCTTTGGTTTTTTGGTTTGATATTTATATGTGGTTTTCATGAATCATTCTATATCATATTTTGGCCACCTCTTAGATAAAAACTTGGCTTATAACTCAAATCACACCACGAACTATTTGGTGGCACCATTATGACATTTAGACCTCCTACACGGGGGCTTCACTCAATTAACCTCTGACATACCATGTGCATTCGCGACATATTAAACAATACCCCTAATTTGACTACATGTTGGGAAACGCCTCTAAAATCACATTATTTAACCCCCTACCAATATGAACCCAATACAACTTCCCAATTCAAAAGACAACTCCTTTTGCTAGATATTATAGGTATCCATTTTTCATTAACATTATATATACCCTTTTATATATTTTCATCAACTTTTAGTTCCATTTTTATACCTACCAATATAAATACCCTTTACCTTCTATATATCCCCCAATATATTATGTCATTTTTTCTTCAATATATATCCCTCAATATGAATGCACGTGGTATGGTATTGCACCCCTAGTGAACCCCCCATGACCTCCTATGACATAATTTCAAAATTAGATTTCAACAACTCTATTTGTTTATACATCAAAACATTTTTGTTATCAATTTCACTGTTATCTCTCTTCAAGCCCTTATACATGCCTACTTAAGCAAATTCCATCATCAATACATAAAGTCTAGACTAAGATTCTTTTGGGGTGTTTTGGGATAGGTTTGAGGGTTCTTTGCAGAACTGATTAAGCTAATTTGAAGTACCTTTAAGCGAATACTTGAGCCATACTATTCTATGATATATTCATATTATGAGAGACCCTTCTCAACGACATAAACACGATTGAGCTTGAGGTCCTTTGAAGTCTTCTTGGTCCTATTGGGAGACCTATTATGAAATTTATTGCAAATTTTGATATGATTTGAAGTGGTGGAGAAAATATCTAGAAGGTAATCATAATCTAGATTTGTTCTTTGAGTATAGGGCAGAGAAGGATGTGTTTCAAGCCTTTTGATACCATCTTAGAGTACATGTTGATGATATTTTCAAGTAGTTGATGGATATGTTGAAGTAGTATTTTGTTGAAGAATATTTGAAGATCCTTTGAGCAGACATTGTTGGAGTAGTGTTGGAGTTATTCTTAAATCATTATTGGATTTTCATTAGAGACCTCATTCTAGAGTTGTTAAAAAAACTTTTGGAAGTATTAAACTGGTATTGAAGCCACCTTGAAGGATTTTAGTAAATTGAGAGAGTTGGCGCCCTAGAAGATTGGAGTCCTCACACAAGGTTGGAGCCTTCTAAGAAATCAGATTGGAGTCTAGATTGATTTTTGAGGATGGGAATTCTCATAAGAGGTTGGAGCCTCATTGAGGCTATGCTAGAGTCAGGATTGATATTCAAGGATTGGAGCCCTCATTTAGGGTTGGAGCCTTGAAGGAGTTAGAATTTTATGGTACAAGTTGGAACTTGATTATTTGTAAAAAGATTAGAGTCGTCACTATTTTTATTAATAAAATATTTTTCTTGTTTTACATCTTGTATTTTGGTTTAACTAGTGAACTTAACTAGCATAATATAACCATTACAAAGAAATAGTGATTCACCCCCTCTGAGTATTTCCAACATATTATATAACTCAATACTAAAGTTTCAACACTTTATATAACCAATATTACAAAGAAAACATAACTAGATTACATACTAGCCTAGCTCCATCTTAACCCCCGATCTATTAAGCATCGAGAGGGATCCAATCTTTCGAGGTGCAAACCTCTTTTTTGAGCATAAAACCTGATGAAAGGTTTGCATCGCAAGAGATTTGATCCCTCTCGACACTTGATATATCCAGGGTTAAGATGGATCTAGGATGGTGATATAAAAATATATAATATCTATATTTGTATCTATGTGTCTATCTCTTATTCATTCTCTCTATCTCACCCCAAACAGACACACTCTCTTTCCATATCTCTCTCTCTTCCTCTCCATCCATCCCTCCCTCTTCCTCTCTTCCCCTTCTCTTCTTCTCTCTATCTCTTCCCTCCCACTCTCCTCCCCCTCATTCTCCCTCATTCTCTCTCCATTTCTCATTTGTCACGCCCTCTCTCTCTCCACCTTTCTCCCTCTATGTCTTTTTTCTTCCTTCCCTCTCTCTCCCTTTACAAATCCATCTCTATCTCCTTCTCTCTCTTGAGTCCTCTCTCTCCATTTCTCTCCCACCTCCCTATGTCTCCCCCCCCCCCCATAACTCACACACACTCTCTCTATCTTTCTCTCTCTTCCCTCCAACTCTATCACTATCTCCATCCCTCTCCCCTCCATCATTGTGTCTCCCCTATCTATCATTCATCCTCTCCTCTCTCCATCTCTCCTTTGTGATTTCCTACCTCCCTCTCCCCATCCTACTCTCTCTCTCTCTCTCTCTCTCTCTCTCTTCCCTCCAACTTCGTCACTATCTCCCTCTCTCTAACTCCCACCTCTGCCCTCTCTCCCCTTCACTTTTCTTGTTATCATCAGTTTGATCTTTAGTTAAGATGGATCTATGTTGGTTATTACTAATATTATTTATATTATATAAATTCGACATCTTTAAATATGCAAGTATTCTCATTTTCAAATTTATTAAAACTGTATTCCCTCCCTCTCAGCCCCCTTGCCCCATCTCCATCACTTTGTTTATTGTCATCACTTGGATCCTTAGTTAAGATGGATCTATGTTGGTTCTTACTAATAATTATTTATATTATTTAAATTCCACATCTTTAAATAGGAAAATATTATCATTTTCAACTCAAGTAAGCCTTGACTAATATAAATTACCAACTCGTCTCACCCATTTGGCACAAGAATTTGGTCAAGCAACTTGACTAAGGAAGTGCATAAGAAGACATACAAACATGAGGAATAAATGTTTCAGAACTCAAGAAACTTAGAGTTGATCAAGTGGGATAGACATGGATTTTTCCTTTGGTTTTTTGGTTGTGTATTTCTATGTGGTTTTCGTGAATCATTCTATATCATATTTTGTCCATCTTGTAAATAAAACCTTCGCTAATACCTCAAATCATACCACGGCCTATTCGGTGGCACCATTATGACATTCATACCTCCTGCATAGGGTCTTCACTCAATGAACCTTTGACATATCATGTGCATTTGTGACATATTAAACAATACCCCTAATTTGACTACATGTTAGGAAATACCTCTAAAATCACATTATTTAACCCCCTACCAGTATGAACTCAATACAACTTCCCAATTTAAAAAAAATCCTCATTTCACTAGATATTGTAGGTATCGATTTTTTCATTAACATTTTATATACCCTTTTATATTTTTTGATTAACTTTGAACTCCATTTTTTATACCTACCAATATAAATACCATTAACCTCCTATATACCCCCCAATATATTATGTCATTTTTTCTTCAATATATATCCCCCAATATGAGTGCACATGGTATGGTATTACTCCCCTAGTGAACCCCCCATGGCCTCCTCTAGCATAATTTCAAAAGAAGATTTCGACAACTCTCTTTTGGTTATACATCAAAACATTTTGTTATCAATTTCACTGTTATCTTTCCTCAAGCCCTAGTACGTGCCAACTGAAGAAAATTCCATCATCAAGATATAAAGCCTAGAATAAGATTCTGTTGGGGTGTTTTGGGATAGGTTCGAGGGATTTTTGCAGAACTGATTAAGCTAATTTGAACTACCTTTAAGTGAATACTAGAGCCATACTATTCTATGATATATTCAGACTGTGAGAGACACTTCTCAGTGACATAAACATGATTGAGTTTGAGTTCCTCTGAAGTATTCTTGGTCCTATTGGGAGGCCTATTATGACATTTATTGCAATTTTTTATATGATTTGAAGTGGTGGACACAAGATCTCGAAGGTATCCAAAATCTAGTTCGGTTATTGGAGTATAAGGCAAAGATGGATGTGTTTCAAGCCTTTTGAGACCAACTTGGATTACATGTTGATGATCTTTTGAAGTAGTTGATGGAGATGTTGAAGTAGTATTTTGTTGAAGAAGATTTGAATATCCTTTGAGCAGACATTTTTGGAGTAGTGTTGGATTTATTCTTAAATCATTATTGGAGTTTCATTAGAGAACTCTTTCTAGACTTGTTAAAAAAAAAAATTGGAGACTGGATTGCTTTTTGAGGATTGGAATTCTCATAAGAGCTTAGAGCCTCATTGAGACTAGGTTGGAGTCTGGATTGATATTTGACAACTGGAGCCCTCATTCAAGGTTGGAGCCTTGAAGGAGTTAGAATTTTATGGTAAAAGTTGGAACCTGATTATTTGTAAAAGGATTGGATTCCTCACTATTTTTATTAATAAAATGTTTTTTCTTATTTTACATCTTGTATTTTTTGTTTAATTAGTGATCTTTTCTAGCATAATATAACCATTAAAAATAAATAGTGATTCACCCCCTCTGAGTATTTCCAACATATTATATAGCTCAATACTAAAGTTTCAACACTTTACATAAACAATATTACAAAAAAAAAAACATAAGTAGATTATGTACTAGCCTAGATCCATCTTAACCCGAGATTTATCAAGCACCGAGAGGGATCCAATCTTTCAATATGCGGACCTCTTTTTTCTAGTGTAAAACTTGAGGAAATCTTTGTACCTCAAGAGATTTGACCCCTCTCAGTGCTTGATAGATCCAGGGTTAAGATGGGTCTAGGATGGTTACATAAAACAATATAATATCTATATTTGTATCTGTTTGTCTATTTCTTATTCGCTATCTCTATCTCACACCTAAACATACACACTCTCTCTCTCTATCCATCCCTCCCTCTTCCTCTCTACCTCTCTCTCTTCCCCTTCTCTCCTCTCTATCTCTTCTCTCCCACTCTCCTCCCCCCACTCTCCCTCACTCTCTCTCCATTTCTCCCTTGTCACACCCTCCCTCTTTACACCTTTCTCCCTCTATGTCTTTCATTTTCCTTCCCTCTCTCCCCTTGCAAATCCACCTCTACCTCCTCCTCTCTCTTGATTCCTCTCTCTCCCTTTATCTCCTACCTCCCTCTGTCTCCCCTCCCATGACTCACTCACTTTCTCTATCTCTCTCTCTCTCTCTCTCTTCCCTCCAACTCTATCATTATCTCCCTCTCTCCCCTCCATCATTGTGTCTCCTCTCTCTATCTTCCCTCCTCTCATATCTCCTTCACTCTCTCTCCATCTCTCCTTTGTTCTATCTCTCTCTATCTCTCTCTCTCTCTCTATGCCCTCCAACGTTGTCAATATCTCCCTCCCTTTGACCCCCCCACACCCTCCCTCTCCCCTTCACTTTGCTTGTTGTCATCACATGCATCCTTAGTTAAGATGGATCTATGTTGGTTCTTACTAATATTATTTATATTATATAAATTCCACAATGAAAGTATTCTCATTTTCAATTTTATTAAAACCTTAATCCCCCCCCCCCTCTCCCCCTCACTTTGCTTGTTGTCATCACTTGGATCCTTAGTTAATATGGATCTATGTTGGTTAATTTAATTTCTATCGGAATATTTGACTAGTTGTGAGGATAGAGGATTTAGATATATCTTAAAAGTAATTATAACATTTCTCCTTTTAGTTTCAAATACAAAAATGTTATAAAATTAAATTAAAATAAAATATTTTGATCATGAAATAAGTTATGTTTTTTGGGCACGTTGTTTCGATAAGCCATGGTATTGTAACACAATCTATTTACAAGTTAATAATATCCACGGTAAAGTGGGGGTGAATATCCATGGTTAAGAATATTTTCTTATTGTTTTAAAACATTTTGATTGTGAAATAAGTTATGTTTTTTCGGGGCATGTGGTATTGTTAAGCCATGGAATTGACCCATGGTATTGTAACAAAGCCTAATTAAATTACAAGTTAATAATATCCACCGTGAAATAGGGGTAAATATCCATCGTTAAGAATCTTGTCATATTGTTATAAAATATTTTGGATGTGAAATAAGTTATGGTTTATGGGTATTGATAATCAATGGTATTATAACAAATCATATTCACAAAATCAAAATATAACAAATTGATTTTTATTATTTTTATTACTTTAACTTTTTATTATTAATTGAACCAATATTTAAATATTTGCACTCATCACCCATATCACATCACATCTCCACATATGGGATAACCTGTCTTATTTGACTAAAAATGTGAAATAATACCTCTAACTCATAAAACGTTACGACCACAACTTGACCATAACTTTAAGCATCTATCGACATAATAAATCATCTGACATCTATTAATGCATAAGAAGTTATGACCACAACTTTAAGCGTCTATGGACATAATAAATCATGTAACATCTATTAATGCATAAAGAGTTATGACCACAACTTTAAGCGTCTATTGACCTAATGAATCCTCTGACATCTATTAATGCTTATGTGCTTATATCTCTGACTCATCTTTAAATAAATCACTTAATTGGTTGAATCTTGTTGGGATCATAATGGGGAGCTTAAATGAAAAAAAAAATCGAGCCCCAAAATTAATAGAGGGCAAAGTAATGGCTAAAAACGTAGGCCATTCTCGTCGGCCTTCCAAATATATTAAGTTTAAAATGATATGGTTAGTGTATATATCAAACTGTTACAGATCAATATTGTAGTTCATAGGATCAAAGCCGCTTTAAAAAACTATTTTCTTGACAGTTTCTTCGCAGTAAATAAGCAAAAGCCTCCAACATATATCTTAGAAAGCGACGAGATGGAGGAATCACGAAATGGAAGCGATAATGATAATATCAATTGTACAAGAGAAACGTTTCAGCAGGCTGCGAGAGAAATGTTTCAGCGGCTTATTTGTCATGTAGAGAAGGAGACAAATAATGGCACATTATGGAAAATATCTTCTGCTTCCACAGCAACAAGTAGAACATATGACTTTTCACAGGAAGAGTGTGAATATCAGTGTGTTATTCAGCAACACTTCATCTCTAGCGTAGTGTTTAGATGGATTGAACGAGACAACGGAGGTGAGTGGGAATTGGAGAACATTTGGGACAATGTGCATGCACATCAATTAGATGACATCAAACAGAAACCCAACTGTGAATGGCATATTGTGAACTATGGTGGCAAAAGAAATATCGAGGCTACAATGGCTGAGAACGTCAATATCGTTTTGCTGCGAACTATCTTTGATTGGAGTTGCCCCGATGGAAATGTGTGGAGTGAACAAATTGTATGGAGCGACAGTTTTGCTGATTGTCATCGGGTACAGCAACTCTTGGAAGACAATAGTAATTCCATACAATTGAGAGGTGAATGTTTTGATGTTCATCCTCATTTGCGAGGGCAATACATTGCTCGCCATCGGACTCATCCCTTTGCGGCAGCTATGGCAGCTGTGTTGGAACTACTACACACCTACATGCAGACTCTTAGTTAGAGCATGGGACTGCATGCAAGATTCCTTTTGCATGTTGGAACTACTACACACCTACATGCAGACTCTTAGTTAGAGCATGGGATTGCATGCAAGATTCCTTTTGCATGATTTACTCCTTGATTTGCTCCTTCTTTAACGCCGCAATTGACTAGTTATCTCCGGAACTTGTTGTAGGTGTTGAGTCTTCTCATTGATCACCACTATAGTGCATTACCTTGGGATCTTCACCCAGTGATGCTATATCATGAGCATTGTAACATATTTTCGAATGTATCATTCTTTTCTTCTTTCGATTTTCTTTTAGTGTTTTTGCTTTGCAAAGTTGTGTGTTCAACCTTTACTAGCTAGATTCATCTGTGCAGGTTTTCTAACACATTTACATGGTATCGGAGCCCACAGGTTGCTAGATAAAAGGCACACCAGTACTTTATTTTGCAAGTATTACAGCTTGGAGATCGAAGATTGACAGAAAAATGGAGTTTCCCAAAGCATCGATCCTAACACCGTACAACTATCATGAATGGAAGGACCAAATGGCTCGATACCTTCGTCATAAAGGGTTGTACAGGATTACCATGGCTACAGAAGTGGAACCAACTTCAGCTATAGAGAAATCCAAGTACCTCAACCGTATGGATGAGGCCCACGGATCCATATGCATGTGCATCTCTCCAGAGTTGCAGTTTCATCTATCTGCCTGTAATACTCCCAATGAGATTTGGAAAAAGGTTGAAGATCTCTACGGGAAACAGGATGAGATGAAAGGACATCTGCTCAAATTGGAGCTGCTATCATTGGATCCACGGAACTATGACAGAATTCAAGACTTCTTCACCAAATATAATGATCTATTTCTGCAACTCAAGGGTTGTGGAATTGACAAATCCAAGGAGGAGAGTCGCCAAGTTCTCTCTATTATGTCAAAGCTCGGACCGGAATACTCCATATTTGTGTCTACATCTCATTCAGTAAGGCTCGCAACAGGTAAATCCTACACTATGCCTTCTCTCAAAGAATTTATGGAGTCCCTTATTTTTGAGCAAGATAAACTCATTGGCATGGGGAAAATCAAACCTCCAAAAGCACATGCACTTGATGTGCATGATGGCAGCCACAATAAAAATCACAGATCTGATTCAAATCAGAAAAATCAGCAGCAAAAAGACAAAGGAAAAGCACATTCACATCCAAAGAAGGAAGGGTACACCAAGCCCTTCAATGACTCCTCCGGCTCGAGAAATGAGAAAGGGAAGAAAGGAAACAGATGCACCTACTGTCAAAGAGGATTCCATCCAAAATCCTCTTGCATGAAGAAACAAATTGACCAAATGGCAGAAATCCTTCAGAAGCACAACCTTGGGGACCACATCCCTCAGGGCGCCAAGAAGAAAACTGAGGATCCGCCACACGTGAAAGGTAACAATTTTCATGCTTTAGTTGCAATTAATTCTTCTCCTGATGCATGGATTATAGATTCTGGTGCATCACATCATATGGCTGTTGCAAAGGAAGTCTATTCCTCTTTGGATGCATGCAAAGGACCTCCCACCCTCATGGGAGATGACTCACCTATTGAGGTCACCGGAAAAGGTAGAGTGGAACTTTTACACGGAAGCTTTGAATATGTGCTTCATGTTCCAAAACTTTCGGTAAACCTACTTTCAGTTTATCAGATCACTCATTCTGGCACTGGAAAGAGAGTGGAATTCACTCCAGATTTAGTGAACATATATGATCTACATAGCAGCGCCAAAATTGCAACTGGTGAGGTAAACAATGGAGCCAGACTGTATACATTTTCTGAATTTATTGAATCTGAATCCTCCTTATTGCTTACACATGCTGATGATAGTAATAGGCTTTGGCACGAGAGGTTTGGTCACTTAAATTACAGGTATATGCAGCAGCTAAGCAAGAATGAGATGGTGGAAGGCTTGCCAAATATCAGTTTCTCCAAAGGAGTTTGTGAAGGGTGTGTTCTTGGCAAACATCCTAGAGAAAAGTTTGACACCGGCAAGACTCACAGAGCATCCTCTCCTCTAGATCTGATCCATAGTGATCTCATGAGGCCTTTTCCTCATCCTTCCATCAACAAAGTAAGGTATATGCTTACATTTATTGATGATTTCTCACGGTATACTTGGGTGTATCTTCTCAGGAACAAATCTGAAGTTTTTGAGCACTTTGAAGATTTCAAAGCACTAATTGAGACACAGTCAGAGAGAAAGATCAAAGCCCCAGTGGGGGGGAATATGTTAACACAGCACTTCAGAACCTTTGCCTTCAGTTGGGCATACAGTTGCAGTACACAGTTCCATACACTCTGCAGCAGAATGGAGTTGCTGAGAGAAAGAACCGATCTCTCAAAGAGATGGCTTCCTGCATGTTGCATGCCAAGTCACTGCCTCATAAGCTCTGGGCCGAAGCACTTAATTGTGCTAACTACATCCAGAACAGATCTCCTCATAGGTCTGTCAAGGATCAGACCCCCTTTGAGGCTTGGAGCGGCACTAAACCAAAGGTCACTCACCTCCGTGTTTTCGGATCTCGAGCATGGGCCCGGATCCCCTCTGAAAAGAGGAAAGCTCTTGATCCACAAAGCGTTGAGTGCATCTTTGTTGGATACCCTGATGGTGTGAAGGGATATCGACTCCTGATTCCCTCTACAAACAAGATCATCATTGAGCGAAGTGTCAAATTTGAGGAAAGTCTCTTGCATGCACCTCAAGCGCCGCATGCAGACACTTTTTATCTACCTCAGTCCGAGATGATGACTCAGTGCACTCAGATGCAGATACAGATCATGCAGATGCCGAGGAAGAGCATGCAGATGCAAAGATAGAGTCTTTAGATACAAATATAGTGCATGCAAATGATGATCCACATCCAAGCCCAGATTGGGCTTCCAGCAGTGAATCATATTCCCTTGTCATAAATCAGAGAACAAGGAGCTTACGTGAGATATATGCACAAGACCAACCAGCTACTAGAAATGGTCTTGCGGGGGATAATTCTGATCTGCGGAGGACTAGCTCAGAGTTTATTGAGCCTCCTCTTGTCCTCACTGCCACTGAACCATCGCCCTCCTGGCATTGTCATTTGGTTCAGTCTTCTGATCCACAGTCTTATGCTGAGGCTGCTGGGCATCCATCTTGGGATTCTGCCATGGAAGAGGAGTATAACTCCCTCCTCGAGAACCAGACTTGGGATCTGGTCCCCCTTCCTTCAGGAAGGAAACTTGTCTGATGCAAATGGTTCTATAGGACCAAGGGTGCTACAGATGGGCAAATCACCAGACGGAAAGCAAGGCTAGTAGCCAAAGGCTTCCAACAAGTGCATGGCATTGATTATGACGAGACCTTTGCTCTAGTAGCAAAGATGGATTCCATATGCCTTACACTTGCCATTGCGGCTGCCCAGTGGTGGGAAGTACATCAGATGGATGTGAAGAATGCCTTTCTTCACGGAGACCTATCTGAGGAGATCTACATGGAGCAGCCACATGGTTTCATTCAGGATTCATCTTTGGTCTGCAGACTGAGGAAATCTCTCTACGGCCTTAAGCAGGCCCCGAGAGCTTGGTACGCGAAGATGGATTCTTTTCTCTTATCACAAAACTTTGAAAGATGTAAGTCTGATCCGAATGTTTACATGCTTAGGACACATGATTCTCTTCTTATCTTAGTTTTGTATGTAGATGATCTCCTAATCACTGGCAGCTCGGCTTCAGCCATTGCTACAGTCAAGAGGGCCTTGCATGATAGGTTCTTGATGACGGAAATGGGTCCATTACACTTCTTTCTTGGTCTTGAGATCAGTTAGAATGCCACAGGCATCAAACTCTCTCAGGCTAAGTATGCACGGGATCTCCTTGAGAGATTTCGCATGACTGACTGCAAGCCAGCACCGACTCCTTTTCTGTCTGGGGCCCACCTTGAGGATGGAGGTGACACTCCATTAGTTGACAGCACTCTCTACCGACAGCTCGTGGGGAGCTTATTGTACCTCACGCACTCCAAACCAGATCTCTCATATGTAGTAGGGGATGTTTCCAGATACATGTAAGAGCCGCATGAGCTACACTGGAATGCTGCCAAGCGCATCCTCCGATATGTGCAGGGCGCCATCACCTTCGGGATTCACTATGCAGCAGGCACTGCATTGAATCTCCTTGGCTTCACAGATTCTGATTGGGCGGGAGACAACATTGATCGCAAGTCCACCTCCGGATATTCACTCAGTCTAGGATCTGGCCCTATCTGTTGGTCGAGCAAGAAGCAGGTTGCTATTGCTCTCTCTTCAGCTGAGGCTGAGTACCAAGGAGTAGTCAACATCACCATTCAGGCTCTGTGGCTACAACACTTCCTCACTGAGTTGGGCGTCCAGTTCCACCAGCCCATTGTCATTTGGTGTGACAACCAGAGCACTCTCAAATTTTGCAGGGATCCAGTACAGCGGCAGCAGACGAAGCACATAGAGATCCATATGCACTACATCAGAGACTTAGTACATGATCAGGTCATTGATTTGCAGTTCTGTCCTTCAGCAGAACAGACTGCAGGTCCATCTTCACCAAGACATTCACTAAGCAGAAGTTTTTCTCTTTGCGCGATCGTCTTGGAGTGAAGGACACGATTGCTTAGCAACTGCATTTTTCTTCCTCTTTTCTTTTGATTACATTGTATTTTGAGGGGGGTTTTTCCCACAAGGTTTTCCCTCTTTCCTCAATTTTAGTACAAGTTGCACTGTATTTTGGGTGACCTTTGGCCTTAGTTGCCACGGCCCATTTTCTATTTTTCCCCATAGTGGTGTTCAGGGGGGGTGTTGGAACTACTACACACCTACATGCAGACTCTTAGTTAGAGCATGGGACTACATGCAAGATTCTTTTTGCATGTTGGAACTACTACACACCTACATGCGGACTCTTAGTTAGAGCATGGGATTGCATGCAAGATTCCTTTTGCATGATTTACTCCTTGATTTGCTCCTTCTTTAACTCCGCAACTGACTAGTTATCTCCAGAACTTGTTGTAGGTGTTGAGTCTTCTCATTGATCACCACTATAGTGCATTACCTTGGGATCTTCACCCGGTGATGCTATATCATGAGCATTGTAACGTATTTTTGAATGTATCATTCTTTTCTTCTTTTGATTTTCTTTTAGTGTTTTTGCTTTGCAAAGCTGTGTGTTCAACCTTTACTAGCTAGATTCATCTGTGCAGGTTTTCTAACACATTTACAAGTTGTTGCCTCTTGCTCAACAGTTATCATTTTAGATGAATTCGTCAGCACAGATGATGGTGATGGTGACAGTTTGTTATGTGCCATTTGTCAGGAGACATTATCCGTTGGAGAAGATAAGGAAAAACAATTGCCTTGCAATCGCCTTTTTCACTGGAACTGCATTTTAAAGTGGTTTTATCTTAAACTTGAATGCCCCCTCTGCAGGAATTAGTTTGAGTGGCATTGTAGCGGCGAGTAAGTTCTGTACCGAAGGCGAATTCTTGTGAATGCATTGATGCGAACTAGGATGAGTGAATCTCTCAACCATATATCAATATATCATCCCAACCATATATCAATATAGCAAGTTGGTTAGTTGGATAATATTTATTAATGTAATTAATTTGAACAATTTTTTAAAGGCTATAAAGAGAATCATTTATTAAGAAATAATCACTCTTAACAATTAATTTTCTTAATATGGATAGAAAATTCTAAATATGGTCCAACCTATGATTTTTAAACATCAACCAATATTGATGTCTATACAAAGAAACAACTACCCATTGAAATGCATGAGTATGAGTAACTAGTTATTGCAATTCCTTGTTTACTAGGATCTTGTCCTTAAGTATGGTCCATTTAAGAGTCATATCTTTATAGTTGCATTTTATTTTTAATTCCCCCTACATCACCACCATCATCATTTTGGTGTTTTTCGGCTCACCTATAACCATGGTCTAGGTTTGTTAGCCTACCCTCAACCATGTTTTGGGTTTATGGCTTTATACTCAACCATGTTCTGGAATTTCTTGGTTTACCCTCAACATGCTGTCAATGCCCCTGGAAACTCTCTCAAAACTTGAAATAATACTTACATTAGTAAATAAGTAAGATTAAGTTGTGTTGGATTTTTGTTAAGATATTTTCTCAACAACATTTTCTTTTTTAAAATCTATTAAATCTCATAAACACTATTTATATGACTTGTATCTAGAATTTATAATTAGAGAATATAAATTATTTTTTCGCTATATAATCTAGAAAACATGACTGCTCCAATTTTCTTCTTGGTATCAAAACAGCTCTGAGCCTGTCTCCCTCACGGAAGGGCTCAAGAGGATGAATGAGATGGGATGTTTTTTATGCATATATAGTTAGAATGTGTTTCTAGATTATTGCACTGTTGAAATTCCTTTTTGTTCGTGTCTCGCTGGGCGTCCGATGCTGGTGGGTTCAAATGGGCAGCTTTAAGCATAATTCGTGACATCACATGAAATGGGTTGGAGAATGTGTTTGTGTTTGGTAAAATCCGTGTGGAGCTGAGCTGCAAGGAGACGCTATAGAGAACAACAGAAAGAAGCGTAATTGCTGATGGTGGAGCTACATACTAACAAAGGACCCCATGCATATCATGCACTCCCTCTGCCGTTTGTATAGGAAGCCAAGAGGATGTGAGGTAGGACGTAAGCATACAACAAAATGTCATTAGAAAACCAAAAATCATGAAATGCGGGAACTTACTAGCGTAAACTGAATGGAGTAACTCAAAGATCCAAACAAAGAAGAAATGAAATCTCATCTCCAGCGTTGACAAATCCTTTTACTCGTTCATGTGCGCGACCCACAAGAGAAGCGTGGAAGTTCGTGCGCTTTACTTAAACCAGTAAAGATCAGGCTCATGCTTTGAAGTAATTGGCATAGAACCGTGTAACAAGACGACACACGCTAAATTTACTGCTGAACACTTCGTGACATCGGTGCGGCCCACGCCAAGGAACAGATCAAGCACTCCCACGACAACGACCTTCATTGGGGTGAATCCACAGAACCTGTCGGGCTCCCACTGAAATGTTATATAATTGGAATCGTGCTCTTGATCTTGGGTCCACTCTCATGGAAACCCGTTTCGCTGGGCAGAGCATCGTGGTCTGCGTTAACCTATTCTTTAGCACTGTATCACTTGAAATACGGGATTTTCCTGCTGTTCGGGGACTGGTCCCCCCGCCATGAATCTCTTCATTTACTTTTTCCTGCCAGAGACAGAGAATGTTCCCATCCAAGAGATGAGGAAGAATACACTTATCCAACATTGGCAGAATATTTTTTTGGTGGTCATGTGTTAGAGATGGGCTTCATTGTTTTTATTTGGTGTATAGAATTTGTGTGCTTGTACGCTTTTTAGGTTGTTTCTGAAACTCGGCCTTTTGCATCATGTATCTTTCGCTGGGATATCTTGTTAATTTTTTCAAACTGTAGTAAAATTTCATCTTGGATATCTCAAATAACCGAGATAATGATTGCATTAGATTTCTCTTTTAGAGAGGACCAAAATTGATTGCATTAGATTTCTCTTTTAGAGAGGACCAAAATTGACTTAAATATTACCCAATTTGGTTAAGCAGAAGTTGAATTATGAATTATTTTATTCATACATATATTATGGAATGAGTAGGCTTTAATCACATGAGTAACTGTTTGGGTCAGTCTTAACCCCAAGTGAACCCTCAGGAAAGCCTATAAATAGAAGAAACCTCAAGATCATTTGGACACATATTCTCTTCTCTTTTGTCTTGGTTCACACAAGTTCGACAGAGGGAGTTCGCCCAAGGGTATGAAATCATATGTGAAATGTTTTCTATGGGTTAGGGTCTTTTGGATCTCGATTGTTGGCATAGAACAAGGCATTTTTATCCATGGAAGCTGGAACATAAGCCTATGAAACAAATTATAGACCCCTAGACGCTGGCACAGAGTCTTATGGGAGTGACTATGGCTTCAGAGGCAGATCAGAAGGTTCAGGTTCTTGATTTCTCGCATAAGGTTGTCTTGACAATGACCAAGACATCTTAGTCACTCGCACAATAATGTTGAGTTAAATCTTGATCATATAATGAAGTATTGTGCATGAAATTAGATGGTGTCATGGAAGATGTGAGTACCATAGTTGTACTCTAGGTAACAATAAGATCTTCTAGCAAGAAAATCTTGAATATTTTCCATAACATGAACATACATAGTAAACTTGTGTTTATAGGGGACTAGGACATACATATAGATATGTCACTATGTTTGTGCTACAAGAGGTTGCCATGATTTGGAATTACTAGTATATATGAAAATTGTTTTGACATGATTCTTGACAATAACTTTGAATTGATGATTGAGATGTGCTTTGACTATAGATATCTCTACAATAGTAATTTGGACTTGACCTGATGTCTAGTGATATGATTTGACAATTGTTGATTTGTCGTGATATCAATGTTATGTGGGCATGATGACTTATGTGGGTATTCGGATTTGACCTCCTTGTTCTTAGAAAAATGGTTGAAACAATGATAGTTGTGATTACAAATGACTTATGATTATCATAATAACTTGATGAACCCTCAGACTTATATTGCATAATCGAATTCAAACTTGATATGAGCTCTACCTCTCTCCTAGTTAAAAATATTAATACTACAATAATGATGACTGTGGTTCTGGTCATAATCTGGCTTCTAAAATCTAATAAGATGATTTTGTTGATATAATGATACAACATTGGTTTATGTAAGGATGATTATGATGACTTAGCAAGGAATCATGCTTAGAATCCATATATGTCTATATTTGACATTTATCTGATGAATTCAGGATGGTGAGTTACAATATATCGCTTTGATATTAATTCTAGTTTTGATTTTATATCCTGATGATCTACTTGTGACAAGTGATGAGCCTGTGATGATAAAAATCAGAGGGCGATGGATTTTGAAGCCCAAAATGATGTATTAATTTGTAGAATTTGGGAAAAAAATTCCGTATTGCACAGCTATTTCCAAATGTTTTTGTAAATCCTTGATACTCTAATTTGAAATTGTTGAACTTGGAATGTCATCCGGCAGTTGATTGATGTATTATTGATTCTGTTTTTGAACAATCATTTGTATATATATGATGTGCATAGAACATTAATAAATTCATGATTGAGCTACTTCACTCACATAAAGTTTCCACCAAGCATGATTTGAAATATATGCATGAGATATTATATTTTGAGAATGAGATATTTCTCTTATGGTATGTGTCTGCACAAATGTATTGTTGATATTTAAGATTATTTTTGATAAGCACATTTGGATGTTTTTTTAGTATGAGATTTGTCATGATATCTTGGATGAGAAGTCCATAGCATGATCAAGGTTGATCATGTTGATGCTAGCATGGCTAGCTATGAGGAAGGATACATAAGCTCCTTAGAGAGTTGTTTGAGCATGATCTAGATATGACATGGTTACATTTGGGACTGAGATACTCTCACATATTGAGACAGTCCAACTATTCAAAACAAGCTCAAGGTTGTGGTTGCTACCTCCTTCAGAGGGAGGATGATTATGGTGTCCTTTTGTGATTTATATGATTATATATGATCTGACATGATATTTGATTTGTTTTTGTGTATGAACATGAAACAACTGCTATTGAGACAAGTATATTTTAGATATTATCACAAAGGGATTACCAAAGAGAAATTTCTTGGTTTTCAGAGAGCATCCCCTTCGGATGAGGGGAAACGCTGATCGAGGACACTAAGGCAACTCATCCTACCCTGTTCGAGCTCGTAGGTTAACGAACAGAGATGGAGGGCTCGTAGGGTTGAGGGACCTCTGGAAAATAGGGGGTTACCCCTATCTGTTACCCATAGGGTTGGAGTATTATCTCACCTTATATTGTTATTTGTAGAGTACACCCCAGTTGGCATCATACCCACAAGTTTGACTTATTGGGGGTATCGCTTCTCGTCTGGCTAATGAGGCGAGAGTGTACTTAGGGGTGTACAACCCAAGGCGATTATGATGCAGGTGTTCTACCACATGAATGGGTCATTGATGGGGATAATTAGGCAATAGGATGGGTTGATATGACTCAATATGATTCCGGGTTGAGGGTGAAGTTCCCCGATGAAATTCCAGGGTTGAGCGTTTAGTCCCCCATGTGATCAGTTATCTTATTGGTCAGTATGGGTGGAAGTCATTGCTCCCCGATGTGATTCCAGGTTGAAACTTTCTCCCTGATTATATTCTCTTCGATTAAAACATTACAGGTATCAGCCCGATGACAGAGATTCCAGACAGCAGCCTAATGGATAAAGGGTGGTACCTTGAGCTTCCCTCCAGCTAATGGGTTTTTGTAGACCCGAGAATGTTCAACATACGAGCAAGAACAATCAAGAGATAAAAAGGAATAAGCAAGGCATATATCGAGATCTACAATGATGATTTGTGATGGACATGGCACGATGACTACATAACAAATACGATCTGTGATGATATATTGTTCGATGGACAAATATTGGTAGGTGGAATTCTCCCGAATTGAGAGGGAGTGTTAATTTTTGGAACTACGATAAACTTACACCTTGTACAGTGCAAATGACTAAGATAATGATTGCATTATATTCCTCTTTTTGAGAGGACCAAATAGACCAAAATATTACCCAATTTGGTTAAGCAGAAGTTGAATTATGAATTATTTTATTCAAACATGTATTCTGCAATGGGCCAACTCTAATCACATGAGTAACTTCTTCGGTTAGACTTAACCCCAAGTGAACCCTCAGGAAAGCCTATAAATAGAATATACCTAAAGATAATTTTTATACATCTTCTCTTCTCTTTTGTCTTGGTTCGTATAGGTTTGACAAAAGGAGTTCGCTCAAGGGTCCAAATCATAGGCAAAATGTTCAATCTGGGTTAGGGTCTTTTGGATCTCGATTGTTGGCATAGAATAGGGCATTTTGTTCCTTAAACACTGGGACATAAGCCTATGAGAGTGACTATATACCCTTGGACTCTGTCACAAAGGCTTATGGGAGCGACTATGGATTTAGAGGCAGATCGAAAGGTTCAGGTCCCCGATCACTCACATATTATTTTCCTGAGAGAAACTAGGACATCTTAGTCACTCGCAGAACAACTGTAAGGGAGTGACTATGAGATTTAGGTGCATTGCGCCATAGTTGCATTCATAAATACTTCCTAAGAGCGACCGTGCAATCAAAGGCGCGCGTATACAATGACCGAGAAAGCGACCAAGGTGTTTCGGTTGCACATAGAGAATTTTGATGAGAGTGACTCAAGTTTAGATCTAACGTTTTACATCTCGACTTCAGTTGACTTCAATGATCTGTTAGATATATGTTTTTGTAGATCTGATTTGTTATTATCCACTGCAAACATATGTATTGGGCTCATTGAAAGTGACAATAGTCCTCAACAGTTTTTGACACAGTGACAACAATATACAACAGGCATTAAATCTTTCTAACTTCTTAAGATAATATACAACAATATACAATAGGCATTAAATCTTTTTAACTTCTTAAGATAATTATCCTTTGAACTATTCACCTTTTTGGTCAAAGTCCTTTGTGACCTACCCAAGTCCTTCTTTTATTTAAAGGAGAGTTTCATCTATCTCCCTTGGTTTACATAGTCAAGTCCTTATGTTAGTTGAGTCCTTTTGGATTCTATGGAGAAGATATATAATATTAGTTTCCATGGAACATTCACTTTTGGTCAACCTCACCAAGCTCTTTTAGCTTCAAAAGTGAATGTATACATATTTTCTTATTCAAAATCCTTTATGACCCATCCAATATCATTTTTGGCTTCCTCATCATTCTTTTCAATGAGGGAGACATCTAGCATCAAACTAAGCTAAAATGTATCCACAATTTATTCATTCATGAGTATGTAATAGAGCTCAATTAATCCTTGCTTCATAATTTCTTGAATTTAGTGATCTGGTCATTGCTTTATGTAAAGTCTCACTTTTTTCCTAAGATATATCATAGGTACTAATGTACCATATATGTATATTAACTTGAAATGTTCAATTTTGAGATATTTGGTCCATCAATATGGCTTTGTAATTCAACAAAAAATTGTACAAAATCCTTCATCTTGAGGTCTCCTTTGTGTTAATCTTGGTTTCTCCCTCTTACCTCAAAGACCATATTAGCAATGTTCCTACAAAATTTATTTAAGTATCATAAAAGAAACAATTATTATTTGTGTAAAGTGATACAAGAAAAAAAGAAAGGAATGTAAGAAAAAAAATAACAGTCAAGATGGAAGGATATAGATTACTTATCTTTTGAGAGTTGTACAAACATTTTTCTTTGATCTTTCCTCCTTGTATATATTCTTCAAATTCTTTTATGACTCTTATATAATATTCCAAACCTAATTCTAGAATTTACTTTCTAGAACATTTCATTAGGTTGCATGTTTCCTTTAGAAATTAGTTCCTTTTGATCATCTATGATCCTAAGTATTTATAGATCATTTTATTTTTCCTTCGTAGGAAATTCCTTCTTCCTACTACACTTCCTTGTACTACAACAATCCTTAAAAAATTTCCTTTTATTATATCAATAATAAGAATAAAGTACCAATGATTCAACTAATAGAATAATAAATATTTAGGAAGTAAGGATGGGAAGAACATACATACTTATCTTTCAATTATCAAATTATTCAAATGAAGAATTTATTTGACTTCTTTAGAGGTGGCTTCACATTATTATTTTATTCATTAACATTGGCCATAGAATATTGTGCCTTTTCCTCCCTCTTTCTTTCAGGGCATCGTAACGCATAGTAACCAAGATTATGAAGGATGCAACATTTGAATTTTGATATGTCTTTCTTATTTTGATATGATCTATTTGGACTTCTTTCGTAGAATTTTGCAGTTTTCTTGGTGTCAAAATTTCCAAAGTTCCTCTTATTAAATTTTCTATGATTCCTCCCTTTCTTTTTGTGAGAAACAACAGCTTGGGTCTCTTTGTGTTGAGGTTCATTTTTAACTTATGACCTAATTTATTCTTGAATACAATCATCCCACATATCATCAAATGATGGTAGTTTTCCATATGTATAAACTCCTTGAATGAATGGTTTCCATGGTGAAGGAAAGCCACAAAGAGAAACTATAACTAATTATGAATCTTGAATTTTCTAATAATTGGCTATAAGTTCATCTTTGATTTGAGTTATTTAAATAATATAAGATATGATAGAATCTGATTTAGTCATTTTAATATTAAAAAGATAATTCTTCAAGGCTAATTTGTTGTTATTATTATCTATTGCATATATATTTGTTATGGAATTGTATATTTCTTTGGCACTCTTTATTCCTTTAACATGAAGAATCATGTGGTATTTTATAGAGTATACAATAATCCTCTTTTATTTTTCCTCATTCTTTTTGAATTTTTCCTTCTACTCAACTCCCTTTGCTTTTGGAATATATTTTTCCACATGACCTAAAAAGTCATTTTCTTCCAAGATGAGAAGTACTCGAGTTTTCCAAGATTGATAGTTGATTGCACCTTCCAATGTGTCTTCACTTCTGAGGTTTGGAGCCATTATTCAAACTACAAGGAATCAAATGTTTGAGAACCCTCTTTCTCTAGGACTGACTTAAAATTATTCAATTCTTTGCTTCTTATGGTTGCTCCTTCACCTAGGTTTTGATACTATGTTGATTTTTTCTTATAATAGAAACTGAATTTTCTAATGTGATAATTAATTCCAATGATTTTTATTCTTAATTTTCCTCATGTCATTTGTATCATTAAGTAATTATACATAGAAAAATATCAACTATAACGTAATAACCATAGGTTCATAAAGAGACTACCAAACACAATAAGAGACACATGATTACATCGAAAAAACCCAACCTTTAGAAAAACCAAACCAACTTTTCTACTAAGGAGAATTCAATCTTCAACAAATTTTACAATATAAATTTCTAGAAATATGTGCCAATTTTTCAATCACAAATACAAGTCAAACCTGGTCAAACTACCTACCAAGAAATTTGGCCTTCCCATAAATGTCTGCTTAGAAACTCATCTTTCTATGTCTTGTCTCCTTCACTTAAATGAACATAAAATATCTTATCTTGTGAGATTCAAATTCATGCCAAGTGGGGAGGTCAAATTGTCTTATATATAGTCGTCAAATGAGTGCCCTTGTGACCAAGGGTAACCTCTAATGGTGGGACTAACTTAGGCTTTGTGGAGACTACATAAATAAATATAAAAAATGAATTTTCCTTTTAATATTTATAATTTCTTTTGTTTATTTTGAAGGATACTTAGCATGCAAGATTACTTCCAAATTCTACAAAAATGAGTTATTACATTAATATATGTAGGTTTTATTTAGGAGGTATTACAAAACACTTTGGGAAATCAACTTGGACCAAAATATTGGGGTGTTGGGTAAAACCAATCATGGACACTTTACAACACCATTTCTATTCAAGTGCAAGAAGCATTCAAAATTATTTTACAGTTGCAAAGTTACTATATGAAAAGTGCATTTATATCTCATTACAATGTACTACTTCTTTTATTACCACATAAAGGGTCTCGGGTTACCCTTGGACCAAACCTACCAATTTTTATCCTTCACAACTTGGATCCTTTGCCTCTCATCTTGGACACACCAAGACAATTGTCCATCTCCGCTCAATCACACCATCTTTTTAACACTTTGTTAACACCCAGGTTGTTCCCTTTGACTCCTGAGGGAATACGGCCGGGGTAACCACTAACCAAGCTTTGGATTACAGGTTCTAGCCGACCTGCAATCAGAGAGGGCTCTCTCTTTTAGTTTTTACTTCTTGAGGATCTTAGGCTAGTTATGAGGTATGGGTTTTGATTTAAATTTTGGTTGAATGATGTCTTTCAATGCCTAAGATGAGATCTTCAGATAGTTTCAGTCCATTGGGCAATGGAGTCGGTAATTGTGGGTTGCTTGAGGTGTTGAGTGAGATTGCTCAGAAACTGCAGGGCCTTTGGATATGTCATGAAACAAACTTAAGGTTGTGGTGGTGAAGTATGAACAGCCAGTGAAAGGCAATTAAGAGTTTTTCACTAAACTGATGACATGAGAAAGAAACATATCACCCAGGAGCGGATTTGAATTCCTGAATAATAGTCTCTGAGAAAAAGTCTTAGTCTGAAGGTGCAGCAATTAAGAATTGCACTTTACAACTATAACCTGGAGAAAAACACTCATAACATCATAGATTGAGTTCAGGATACTCAGTGAATAAATCCTGAAACTATTCTTTTTCTGTGCTATTAAACTGTGAAACATAGAGCATGAAAGGATTATGAAAGAATGACATACATAACAAGAAGGTTAAAGAAAACTTATTGTGCCACGAAATATGCATGAATCCTGGAGCAGTTGGCAAACACATCACAACGCATCAAACAACACAGAACTTTGGAAATTCCATTAGCTCCTTGTATTAGACTCTGAAATTTACAACATAGGCTCTTTTGAAGAGAGAATCAACAACCCCTACAAGCTTATGCGAGGGGGAATATATACAATCAGTTTTACAAAAATATCTGAACCGCTGAGTCATTTGATTAATAAATACGTTCACCAACTTTCAGAATAGCAGATAAGGAAGTTATTGATGCTCTAAATACAAAATAAACACTCTTTAGTTCTATCAGAAGTCTTTTTGACCTTTGGAGGCCACTGAGTCGGTTGAGCGTTTCTACATTAATGCTGAATGATATGTCTTTATATCTTTGTCATGCTGTAGCTTTCTCAGCCCTGTCATATGTAGTTGTTAGTGTTGCTTTAGTGGCCGAATTGGTTTGCTGAGTTGGCTCAGTCCATTCTTTTCAGTCATACTGAATGCATTAACTTTCTGCACCTGCTGATTATATTTTTTTATGCAAAAAATTGATGGATACCTGTTGGTTCACAACAATAGTTGTATAGTGCTGGTCCACCATTCTTGTGTAGGCAATTGATGCCTCAAAATTGAGCCCAATGTTTCATCCGCCTCTGTATATTTGAAGTAATTTGGAGGTACTTCAAACAAATGTCTGATTTCATTCATAATAAAAAACAAGTTTTCCACTTTCTCATAGAGGCTCTGCCCAGACGCAGGCCCTACTTCCTCTGGGATACTCGATCCTACAGTTATTTGATTGGCGGAAAATGAGTTTACCCGTTTAGCATAATTTTCATGTGATAGGAGCTAGGAAGGCCTCTGCTATGCAATGCTGTGAATTTAACTGTGAATTTATTTACTTCTGTTTGCATCTCCTGGCACCTTCTATCCAATGTCTGCACCAGATTTCTCAAAGTTAGGACCCTCTTTATTATCAGGATGGTGTCAGTTCTATTAGTGATCCCTATTGTTGCCAGCTGAGGGCCTGTGCAATTATTAAGGACATTTATCATTCTGTTGGCTATATCAGGCATATTGCCTAGAGATGCCCTTGCTCTTTGGCTTTCCTTGTGTGCTCTGTTTATGAGCTCCATGTGCTCATGAATGGTCTCTATGTACTGCCATCGATCTGTTATTGATTGGCCAATTTTGGCCCGTAGGACTTTCTTGATCTCAGCCACTACTTTCTCAAGGGTGAGTTCTTTCTCTAGCTCTTTTATTTTCTCCTTAAGAGCTTTCACCTCTCTTGCCTTTTCAGCTACACTTTGCTTTGATTTGTCATATTTCTCATTGAGTGTGGCCAATTTCTCCTTGGCTTCATTCAGCTCTGCCATCTGTGCCTCTAGAACCTGAATTTCTTTCATCATCTTTTGCATGTCAAGGCTTTGAGCCTATTCTGATATCGTTGCTGGTGCTGTTGTCGATGGAGCTGTTTCAGCTGTCTGCCCTGTGGGAGGAATGATAGTTTGAGGGGACTCCTCAAGGTTTATTACTGGTTGTGGGGGCTGAGATTTTTGAACTTCCCCTTTCTGCTTTAATGCTTCCTGAAGTGCAGCCTCTGTCTCTACCAGCTTTCCTTCTGTTTGCACCAGTTGCTTATGTAGTGTTAGCAGCATGGCTACTACATCCTGGTCTTTTCTCTGTTGAGCAACCTCTTCCGTTTGAGGGTGAAGGGTTGCTGGGATCTTCACCATCTTTCTTAAAGCTGCAATGTCTGAATCTCTTATCTTTAGCAGCTCCTTTATAGCTTTGGGATCCTTTGGGTCATGCCCAAGCTCTATAATGATGTCTTCCAAAGACCTGATCCTGTTGTCTTTGGCCTGAGAGGATGCTTTCTCCAAC
Source organism: Pinus tabuliformis (assembly GCA_031772625.1). Lineage (NCBI taxonomy): Eukaryota > Viridiplantae > Streptophyta > Pinopsida > Pinales > Pinaceae > Pinus > Pinus tabuliformis. The sequence continues at coordinate 465,115,217 of CM062814.1, forward strand.
TCAAGTTGAGCAGTTGTATTGTGCAGAATGTTTTGCAACTTATGTGCCAGGAAGGTCTTGTCTGCAAGCGTTGAATAGACCATCTCACCCGTTTGCTTGTGAAGCTCTATCTGGTCCATAGGGTGGATGTCTTTTGCAAGGACCTCAAGGTTGGTCCTTATATAGTCTGCGGTTGACTGTGGCTGCAGCATGGTGGGCATGAAATGAATCATGGTCATTTTCCCTTCCGTTATCTCATATGCTGACATAAGCCTCTGTTGGTTTGTAGGGGCCATCGTAAGCAAGTGATTATAGAGCTGGAGCCTGACTGGCTCATTTCTCTTCTTGATATCAATGAATTGTTGCTTAATCCCTGATTCAGCTCTCCTTTGCTGACTTGAGGAGCTGACCACTCCTCCAAGGGTTCTTTCTTGTTCCTGCTGAAAGGAACTGGCAGATGCCTCCATGCTAGGAGGGCCCATGCCCAAGGATTGCCCAATAGGAATTTCTTCTTCAGAGAGGGGATTTAATCTTTGCCTTTTCTCCCCTTGAGTTGTGGATGTGGTGAGGGGAGTCTCTTGCTCTCTGTTCCTCTTCCTGCCTCTTTCTTCATTTGCTGGTGTTTGGAGCACTGAGGTCTCCACTATTGTTTCCTGCCTGGGAGGCACACTTTGTTGAACCTGTTGCTCTGTAGAAATGGGAGCTTCAGCCACTTGTTCTTGTTGTTTTGGCTGCTCTTTTTGGTGTTCTGCTGTAGGGGGTGGCTGTTCCTGTTCCATCTCTTTTTCTTTACCCTTGCTGGCTGCCTGATGAGTAGTTTTAGCTGCTTGCTGGTGGGCTGTAGAGGATGAAGCAGCTGCTCCAAGTTGCCTTTGACAAGAAGAGGAAACCTGGTGGATGCTGGCAATGGTGACAAATGCAGGTGAGTTGGAAGTGCCCATGGTCTTCAGGTCGATTTCTGCAGGTTGGCGGCGAAATGGTCGTAATATGCATGCAGAGAGCAGAAACAGTTCTTTTGGCAAAGTGACAAAAAACACGAATTTTAGCGAAAATATGGACTTTTTGGGTTATTGGCGCCTTTTTTGGATGACGTCAGCATGACGTCATCAGGTGGGGTCGGGTACAGAAGGGTGACGTGGCGATTTTTGAGTGGTCCACGGGGACTGCTGAGGTGGCGGACAGCTCGGATCCATGGCGGGCGGGGCGGCGATGCGATGATGAGTTGGCATGACATGGACATGACGTGGAAGTGACGTTGGTAGGCGGTATACGGAGGGTGGTAAGCGGTTCCATTGGACCGCTTATGGTACGGTGGTGGTATTGGCCGGCGGCCTCCCGATAAGATTTGGGAGCGACGCGTGGCAAAGGCCTGACGTCACCCTCTGACACTTTTCGGGAGGTAACGTCCGGTCATCGGGGGCCGCCCGATATTGATATGGGCCGTCGGATGGGAAAGCCCAGATCCGACGGTTGATGGGTCGATAAGATGGAAGTACGATACGGCAGCGGGCGGGGAATATTTTATTGTATTTTTTGAAATGCGCGCCCAGGCGGGACCTTGGAAACTTTGGCGGATTTGTGGGTTGTTTTAATGTTTTATGCAAAATGCGCTTTTTAACCCAAAACTTTGGATTAGGCGGAAAAATGGGTTTTTAGTGTTTATTGCAAATAGCGCGGGTCAGGGGTAATAGTGGGTCTTTACAAGGCCTTTTTGTAAGTAAAGTGGGTAAATGATTTCAAAGGGTTGTAAAGGGAAAAAGGGGTAGGATTTAGGTTATTAAACCAACGTGGGGTTAGTTTAATCCCTGATTTTGCACAAAGCATCTTGAACCAGATTTTGAATTTTGCATGATCTGTCCAGTATTTGGACATATGGCTACAATGCCAAGGGGGAGGGAATATACATATTGTTGGGGTTTTATACACCATGGTGTTATAGTAATAGGGAAAAGGGGAACATAGGGAATTAAGTGTAGATAGAGTTAGTAGTTAGTATTGGAGGAAAATAGGAATGGGAAGTGATAGATACTAAGTTTTCAAGGAAACAAACTTAGTTAAGAAGTAGATCAAAATGAAAAGAATTTTACACAAGAAATGTGGCTCTTAATGCAACAAGAATTAACAAAAGAGTTTGACTTCTTTCATGAACACAGGTGGTCTTGGGATGTTAGCAAGGAGGGTGATGGGGGATGATTGGGAAGTTAGACATGCTTCATCTTGCTGCTATAATATTGCTGAAAAAGGAAGAGCTACACTGACACCATGTTTTTCCTCTGCTTAGGCTAGCAAAATGTCATAAATCATGCTTCTGCAACCCCATCTACCTACTCATTCTATTGCCTAGCATTTTTTGTTACTTCAAGGAGGGTGCACTTAGACTTGCAAACCCTCATATGCCTTTTCTTTTCTTTTGGCCTTTTTCTTTTGATTTTCTATCTAAGGCTACCCTTATTACTTCTAAGGCCCCGGATTAAACAGTTGGGAACCTTCTTTCTCTACCTAACTACTTTATCTGCCAAGATTGAACTGTTTGGACATATTCCTTTCTCTAATCTACAACAAAAAATTGAAACATGGCATGACCCAGCTTAGACTGTTGGATCACCCATTCAGAAGTAGGACAACATCAACCAACTGTAGATATGTGTCTTCCACAAGAATATGAGATCTTTGCATCATCAAAGTAGATCATATTGGCACTTCCCCTGCCAATCATGAAAAATGAAACCTATTGGTATAGGTAGCTAACAGTGGCTCCACTTGGGGATGGTTTTTCTTCTTGAAAGACCAAGAACAGCAGGTCAGACTGCCTTGGCTTGTGACTTCTTCTCAAAACTTGAAAACTTCCTCTTTGGACTTCAAAACTAGAATCTGCCACCATTGTGGAACTTGCTGAAATAAAGGCCTTTTCCTGCTTATATACAACACTTCTTAAACTGAGCTATTTACATGCTGAAATAAAATAGTATATACAACTGATTATGTACAGGGAAGAAGTCGTGCTATATATATGGAAAGTAATCAAAGTAGTGCTTTAACATCCGGCCATTCACAGGGCCCTCTTCAGCTTCAGTGCCATCCAGATTTTCCAAGAAATAAGTGTTATTTCCTTGTACTGCTTGAATAATAAAAGGCCCTCTCCAAAGGGAATCAAATTTGTCGTGCTTGCCCTTGTCTTCTCTTCTTGAATCCCATTTAAGCACTTTGTCCCCAATGAAGAAATCTTCAGCCTTGGTTCTTCTATCAAAGGCTTTCTTCAGCTTTTCTTGTAGGACTTGAACTCTGTCATACACTTGATCTCTGGTTTGCTGCAAACATATGACCTGGTTTATTCTTCTTTGCATGTCATTTGGTTCAGCTTGACTTTCTTGAAGTAGCTTCATGACAGGGACCCCCAACGATGAAGGGAATTTGGCTTCCATTCCATAAACCAATTCATATGGGCTGACCCCTATAGATCTTTTGGTTGTTAGTCTGTCTGCCTATAAGGCATTTACAAGTTTCTTGTGCCAATTTTTCTTATTCTCTTCTAGTACTTTCTTAATGATGTTGATAAGACTTTTGTTAGATGATTCAGCTAACCCATTGCCTTGAGGATAGTATGTAGTAGAATGGCCCAAAGTAATGTGGAATTTGTGGCAAAAGTTCACCATTTTCTTGGATCTAAAGGCAGCAGAATTGTCTGTTATGATCTTGTCAGGACAACCAAATCTAGAAAGGATATTAGTCTCAAGGAACTGAATGATAGTGGAGTCATTTGCTTGTCTACATGGAACAACCTCAATCCATTTAGTAAATTAATCTGTGGCTGTTAGAATCCATCTATGTTGGCCTGAGGATGAAGGATGTATTTCCCCAATGAAGTCCAAGCCCCATTGCTGAAAGGGCCTTTCTGTTGCGACAGGCTTTAGGGGAAGTGGTAGCAACTTTCTTTTTCCCTTAAACACCTGACATTTGTGACATGAAGTGGTAATTTTTTTGACATCAGAAAACAGAGTGGGCCAATAGTAACCCGCTCTTAATATTTTATCCACATTGGACTTCCAGTACAAATGTCCACCACAATCACCTGCATGAAATTCTTTCATAAAATTGTCAGTTTCATCCATATTCAAACAGTTCAGCAGTATACCTTCATGATTTTTCCATAGTAAATTACCATTTATAACACAAAATCTTGCAGCTTTCATTTTTAGAAATCTAGATTTGGTTCTGGACAATCCTGGGGGAGCACACAGGTTTTGCAATATATAATAGATGTCAGAATACCACAGGGATTGTTCAAAGGCTACATTGATCTTTGGAGTCGCCAGCTCCGATTCATTGTCCAGTTGGTTAATGTCCAAGGCTTGAAAGTTTGTTTCGGACATTAATTTGGCCAAACCTTGCCCTTTTATCAGTTTTGTAGGTTTTATTTCAATGTCAAATTCTAAAATGTTGGCAATCCATTTTCCTCTTCTGCCCTCTAAGTTTTCTTGAGTGAGTATGTCTTTCACAATGGGGCTTGGTACGTAAGCTATAACATGGGAGTATAAGATGTAGATCCTAAAGTCTTTGATGGCTTTGACCAAAGCATAAGCTTGTTTTTCCATGATCTGATATTTCAGAGGTGCATCTCTAAGGGCTTTGCTAAAGAAAGCAATGGGTTTTTCATTCCCTTGATCATCTTTCTGTAATAAGACAACAGCAATGGTATGCTGGGAGGCAAAAGAGAAAATGATAAATTCTTTGTCAAATTGAGGATTTGTTAATACTGGGGTTTGGGTAAGGGCCAATTAAATACCTTCAAAAGCTTGATTTGATTGTACTGTCCATTTCACTTTTGAATCCTTCTTTAGCATGTTGTTTAATAATCTGATCAGTTCTGCTAAGTTTGGGATAAATCTCCTTAAAAAGTTAATCTTTCCCAAGAAAGCTTGTAATTCTTTGATGTTTCTTGGATGGGGCATTTGCAAGATGGCCTGTATTCTGTCTGGGTCAATTCTAATGCCGTCCTTTGAGATGATATGACCCAATAGCTTACCTTCTTCCAAACCGAATAGAGACTTTTTGGGATTTAAGGAAATTCCATACTTCCTACATGTTATGAATATTTGTCTCAAATGTTTTAAGTGTTCTTGGTCAGATTTTGAGAAAGGTGTGAGATCATCTAAGTAAATAACAAGGAACTCATGGATCTCTTTGGCAAAAGCAATATCCATTGCTCTCTGAAATGTAGCTCCTGCATTTTTCAGTCCAAAAGGCATTTTAACATATTTGAAAGTTCCCCATGGAGTTGTGAAAGCTGTTTTATCTTGATCATCAGGGTGGACTAGGATCTGATTAAAGCCTGAGAACCCATCAAGTAATGAGATTCTTGAAGCCCCCACCACTCTTTGGAGAATGTGATCCATTTTTGGTAAGGGATAATTGTCCTTGAGGGATACTTGGTTCAAATTCCTTAGATCCACACAAAGCCTAATCTCCCCAGTTTTCTTTCTCGTGGGGACTAAGTTTGAAATCCAGTCTGAAAACCTGATTGGTGCTATGATACCAGCTTTGAACATTTTTTGTACCTCTTTCTCAATTGAAGGGAGAAGCATAGGATTGATCCTTCTCAATTTCTGCTTGAATGGCTTTTGATTAGGCTTGAGAGGGATGGTGTGTTGGATAACCGAGGTGTCATAGGATTTTAAATCCTCATAACTCCATGCAAACACATCTTGGAACTCTTTAAAGAGATCAATGTATTTAGGCTTTTGGTCAGGAGGTAAAGATGCAGACAATTTTATTATTTTGGGTTTTTCAGTAGTTCCAATGTTGCATTCTTCAATGGCAGCATTAAGGGGTTGCATTTTTGGCTTTCTAGGAACATCATTTGAGTCAAAAATGTCCTCCAATGGAGTTAGGCCTGTTGGTAGAAAGTTATCTTTTAGCTCTATGATTTCAGCCTCTGTACCAGCTACTTCATCCAAATGCAGTTGTTCAAGTTCTTGTATTTTTTCCTTGTCAAAGTTCGTTGGGCAGAGTATTTGATTTGCTGTTTTAGGTGATATTGCTGTTTGGTCCTTTTCAGTCAATGGGTGTGTGTCTTTCACAGTGTCAACATCAAAGCTTGAGAATTCATGCTGCAAGGTTAGGAAGCTGTTTATTTATGCGTCATCTTCAAACACTTGCCAATCTTTGACATTGTCTGGGACAGAAGGTCTGTGTTTTATCTCAGCTGTAAAAGAGTGATTGGGTTCAAAAGGCAATTTGCATGTACTAGCAAATGTAGCTAAACTGTGGGCATGAAGGTTATGAGTCCTAGGTATTTTGGTTATTTGAAATTCTGTGAAAGCTTTGAGTATTTCAATAGTAGCAGCCCTGTATGATCTTAGTCTTTTATCATTGGTGACAAAATTGCCTTTCACTTGTTGGATAATGAGGTCTGAATCTCCCATGATTGAAACTTTCGTGGCCTGTAATGATTTTACCATTTTGAGGCCTAGCAAAAGAGCCTCGTATTCTGCCATATTGTTAGTGCATCTGAAATTCAATCTATAGGCTCGGCCTTGCGCATGATTGCTTTGTTTGTTGTGAATCCACACCACAGCTCCTGCCCCTAATTTGTTGACTGATCCATCAAACTCAAGGAACCATAGGATCCCTTGATTTAGGGGTTTCTCCACATCTTGATCATGATTTGGAATTATAAGTTGGAGTTCTTGTTTATTATCTGGTTTGTCCTTTGGAATTGCCTCATCAATTGGCTTCTCAATCTTGATTTCTTGGGAACTTGATTGCTCGCTGATGTGTAGATCTTGTTCAAGCATGATAGGTTTGTTATCACCTATTGGACTTACATCATTATTGAACAGAATAAAGGAGTCCATATCTGAATGGACTGCATAAATAGGGAAATTTTGAGGTTTTTCTTCACTACTCACCATGTATTTCATTAGTGACTCTCTGTATAGCCTCTTCGGTTGCCCAAAGACAGAAATTGTGGCATATGACATGTCTAATTGCAGGGAACCTTGGAGTTTAGCCCCCCATGATCTTGATAACAACATTCCATACTTGGGTGGGATATCAGCAACTACAACATCCATCAAGATTGTCTTATTTGGGTATTGGACAAGTGACACACATAGATCCTTTATGAGGCCTAAACACTTAACTTGGCTGGAGTCAAATGAAAATAGGTCCTTATATGGTCTTGTAATATCCAGATTTAGCCTTTCCATGACTGATTTGGGCATCAGGTTGTGAGAGGCGCCTGAGTCAAACATTGCATTATGTAATATCTTATCATGAACATGCAAGCTGACATAAAAAGGTAAAGTTCCAGCCACTGCTATCTTCCCATCAACCTCTGGACCGAAAAGTAGTTCTGGGGTGTCATCCAACACATTGACATCATCTTTATTATGAGTAATTTGAAGGGATTTCTTGATTTGTTGTTTGTAAATGTCATGCTTAGCTAGCTCTGAAAGAGGAATGGCTATCTTCAATTTTCCAATCTCAGCTTCTAGATCAAAAGGTCTTTCAGATTGGGTCTTGGTGTCTTGCTTAACAACCTTTTCTTTGTTAATTAAGTTTTCTTCTTGGCTCTCACTCTGATCTTGAGGCTTGTCCTTTTTGTTTACCTTTTGAAAAGTGTTGCTTGGATTATGCTGCAAGGGTGATGTAGCCATTGGTTGTTGATTTGAGGGAGATGCTTCAGTTATTTCTTCAACTGTTACTTCATTTGTAATTGAATCAGTTTTGTCAATTGGCTCTGTGACAATGGTTTTCTTGGGCAGTGGAGTGTCCTTTGTTTTCTCAGGCTGTGTCACATTTATAGTTATGATCCTTAGCTTGTATTGCTTATGAAGTTCATAAACAGCTGTGTCATAGCCTTGTTTAAAATCAAATGACTCACCTGACTTGGTTTGGGACTGCTTGATGTCTTCATCTTCATGATCTTCTTGACTCAGAAAGATTTGCTGATTATTGTCAAGGCCCATCAAATTGATGTGGGTATCATCTATCTGCTCATTAGAAGTAGATGTTTCAGCATAGTTTTCCTGGAATGGAGGTCTAATTTCTGGTTCAGGGCTTGCTTTGCCAACATTAGGATTTTGATTTCTTCTAAAATTGGGATTCCTGATAGGATTATTCTGTGGTACTTCCCATGATGACTTCCTCTCAACTGATTCTACTCTATCACCTAACCTATGCATGCCCGTGATTATTGCATCCAATTTCTGATCCAAGCCTGAGGGCTCTTCTTTGAAGGTAGTCTTTATTTCAGTTCTGGTCCTATTTCTCCTAGCTATCAAGTTGGCTTCTACACTTACTGCTATGTCTTGCATTTCAGCTAGAGTTTGAGGAGCTCTTTCTCTTAATTGGTATGCCATATCTGAATCAAACCCATCAGGAAAGGTGTATAAAGCTAGGTCAGGTGGGGGTCTGAGATTTTGGGGAATGGCATTGTAAACATTGTTGAACCGAGCACAATAATCCAAGACAGTTTCTTGGGGACCTCTTTTGATGGTATTGTATTCAGATAAAATATGAAGCAGATCCTTTTTCTTCTCCCATCTGTTAATAAAGGTTTGATACAGGGCTTCAGGGTCACCTATGGAATTTACTGGGAGCCCTCTAAACCATGTTCTTACATCTCCTGTTAGGCTTTGCACAAAAATTTTCATCCTAACCCCATCATCATCTATCTCATAATTTTCAAAGTAGTCCTGCATCTTCTTAGTATGTTGAAGGGCTGGATAAGAGCCAGTACCATCAAAGTATGAAATCTTGCTTTGGTAGTCTTGGGGCATAGGACCTTGATTTGCAGGTAACTGCAGTGGAGCATATCTATTAGCCATGTTTAGTGGGACAGCAAGACCGACAGGGACAACTAGGACAAGTGAAGGGAAGGGGATGAGAGGGGTATTTGTAGTGGATGGAGTGGCTGAAAGGATACCTTGTGAAGTGGATGAAGAACTAGGAGGTTGTTGGACAGTTGTATGAGGATGTAGAGAAACCTTAACAGGGGTTGGAATGTTAGTTTGGAGACCTGCTTCAGAACTTGAATCTGAAAGAGTCCCTTCTGATTTGTGTCTCTTGAGGATTCTTGAAATCAAGTTTGGATTCTAAAATTCAGGTGATGGATCAGGGTCTAGGTTTGACCTAGTGTATCGGGTTTTCTTCTTAGGAGCTAGTTTCTGTGATTTTCTTTAGGAGGGTTTTCTCGGAGATAGTGACATTTGAAAAGGAATGATCAGGCATAGCACATCTGTATGGAACTTAAGACTGAATAAAGATTGATGGAGGCAGCTTTTATGTACTCCTGCAAATGCAAAGCAGAGGCAGTTTCTACGGCTGTCTGGTTGTCATTCAAGCTTTATGTACAGTATTAAGGATCAGACAGAGGGGTTATAAAGTTTATTTAGGTCCCCAACGGAGTCGCCACTTATGTTAACACCTAGGTTGTTCCCTTTGACTCCTGAGGGAATACGGCCGGGGTAACCACTAACCAAGCTTTGGATTACAGGTTCTAGCCGACCTACAATCAGAGAGGGCTCTCTCTTTTAGTTTTTACTTCTTGAGGATCTTAGGCTAGTTATGAGGTATGGGTTTTGATTTAAATTTTGGTTGAATGATGTCTTTCAGTGCCTAAGATGAGATCTTCAGATAGTTTCAGTCCATTGGGCAATGGAGTCGGTAATTGTGGGTTGCTTGAGGTGTTGAGTGAGATTGCTCAGAAACTGCAGGGCCTTTGGATATGTCATGAAACAAACTTAAGGTTGTGGTGGTGAAGTATGAACAGCCAGTGAAAGGCAATTAAGAGTTTTTCACTAAACTGATGACATGAGAAAGAAACATATCACCCAGGAGCGGATTTGAATTCCTGAATAATAGTCTCTGAGAAAAAGTCTTAGTCTGAAGGTGCAGCAATTAAGAATTGCACTTTAAAACTATAACCTAGAGAAAAACACTCATAACAACATAGATTGAGTTCAGGGTACTGAGTGAATAAATCCTGAAACTATTCTTTTTCTGTGCTATTAAACTGTGAAACATAGAGCATGAAAGGATTATGAAAGAATGACATACATAACAAGAAGGTTAAAGAAAACTTATTGTGCCACGAAATATGCAGGAATCTTGGAGCAGTTAGCAAACACATCACAATGCATCAAACAACACAGAACTTTGGAAATTCCATTAGCTCCTTGTATTAGACTCTGAAATTTACAACATAGGCTCTTTTGAAGAGAGAATCAACAACCCTTGCAAGCTTATGCGAGGGGGAATATATACAATCAGTTTTACAAAAATATCTGAACCGTTGAGTCTTTTGATTAATAAATACGTTCACCAACTTTCAGAATAGCAGATAAGGAAGTTATTGATGCTCTAAATACAAAATAAATACTCTTTAGTTCTGCCAGAAGTCTTTTTGACCTTTGGAGGCCATTGAGTCGGTTGAGCGTTTCTACATTAATGTTGAATGATATTTCTTTATGGCTTTGTCGTGCTGTAGCTTTCTCGGCCCTGTCATATGTAGCTATCAGTGTTGCTTTAGTGGCCGAATTGGTTTGCTGAGTTGGCTCAGTCCATTCTTTTCAGTCATTCTGAATGCATTAACTTTCTGAACCTGCTGATTATATTTTTTTATGCAAAAATTTGATGGATACCTGTTGGTTCACAGCAATAGCTGTATAGTGCTGGTCCACCATTCTTGTGTAGGCAATTGATGCCTCAAAACTGAGCCCAATGTTTCATCCGCCTCTGTATATTTGAAGTAATTTGGAGGTACTTCAAACAAATGTCTGATTTCATTCATAATAAAAAACAAGTTTTCCACTTTCTCATAGAGGCTCTGCCGAGACGCAGGCCCTGCTTCCTCTGGGATACTCGATCCTACAGTTACTTGATTGGCAGAAAATGAGTTTACCCGTTTAGCATAATTTTCATGTGATAGGAGCCTTCTTGCACTGTTCAGTAAGCTGGGGAGGCCTCTGCTATGCAATGCTGTGAATTTAACTGTGAATTTATTTACTTCTGTTTGCATCTCCTGGCACCTTCTATCCAATGTCTGCACCAAATTTCTCAAAGTTAGGACCCTCTTTATTATCAGGATGGTGTCAGTTCTATTAGTGATCCCTATTGTTGCCAGTTGAGGGCCTGTGCGATTATTAAGGACATTTATCATTCTGTTGGCTATCTCAGGCATATTGCCTAGAGATGCCCTTGCTCTTTGGCTTTCCTTGTGTGCTCTGTTTATGAGCTCCATGTGCTCATGAATGGTCTCTATGTACTGCCATTGATCTGTTATTGATTGGCCAATTTTGGCCCATAGGACTTTCTTGATCTCGGCCACTACTTTCTCAAGGGTGAGTTCTTTCTCTAGCTCTTTTATTTTCTCCTTAAGAGCTTTCACCTCTCTTGCCTTTTCAGCTACATTTTGCTTTGATTTGTCATATTTCTCATTGAGTGTGGCCAATTTCTCCTTGGCTTCATTCAGCTCTGCCATCTATGCCTCTAGAACCTGAATTTCTTTCATCATCTTCTGCATGTCAAGGCTTTGAGCCTGTTCTGATATCGTTGCTGGTGTTGTTGTCGATGGAGCTGTTTCAGCTGTCTGCCCTGTGGAAGGAATGATAGTTTGAGGGGACTCCTCAAGGTTTATTACTGGTTGTGGGGGCTGAGATTTTTGAACTTCCCCTTTCTGCTTTAATGCTTCCTGAAGTGCAGCCTCTGTCTCTACCAGCTTTCCTTCTGTTTGCACCAGTTGCTTATGTAGTGTTAGCAGCATGGCTACTACATCCTGGTCTTTTCTCTGTTGAGCAACCTCTTCCGTTTGAGGGTGAAGGGTTGCTGGGATCTTCACTATCTTTCTTAAAGCTGCAATGCCTGAATCTCTTATCTTTAGCAGCTCCTTTATAGCTTTGGGATCCTTTGGGTCATGCCCAACCTCTATAATGATGTCTTCCAAAGACCTAATCCTGTTGTCTTTGGCCTGAGAGGATGCTTTCTCCGACTCAAGTTGAGCAGTTGTATTGTGCAGACTGTTTTGCAACTTACGTGCCCGGAAGGTCTTGTCTGCAAGCGTTGAATAGACCATCTCACCCGTTTGCTTGTGAAGCTCTATCAGGTCCATAGGGTGGATGTCTTTTGCAAGGACCTCAAGGTTGGTCCTTATATAGTCTGCGGCTGACTGTGGATGCAACATGGTGGGCATGAAATGACTCATGGTCATTTTCCCTTCCGTTATGTCATATGCTGACATAAGCCTCTGCTGGTTAGTAGGGGCCATCTTAAGCAAGTGATTATAGAGCTGGAGCATGACTGGCTCATTTCTCTTCTTGATATCAATGAATTGTTGCTTAATCCTTGATTCAGCTCCCCTTTGCTGACTTGAGGAGCTGACCTCTCCTCCAAGGGTTCTTTCTTGTTCCTGCTGAAAGGAACTGGCAGATGCCTCCATGCTAGGAGGGCCCATGCCCAAGGATTGCCCAATAGGCATTTCTTCTTCAGAGAGGGGATTTAATCTCTGCCTTTTCTCCCCTTGAGTTGTGGATGCGGTGAGGGGAGTCTCTTGCTCTCTGTTCCTCTTCCTGCCTCTTTCTTCATTTGCTGGTGTTTGGAGCACTGAGGTCTCCACTATTGTTTCCTGCCTGGGAGGCACACTTTGTCGAACCTGTTGCTCTGTAGAAATGGGAGCTTCAGCCACTTGTTCTTGCTGTTTTGGATGCTCTTTTTGGTGTTCTGCTGTAGGGGATGGCTGTTCCTATTCCATCTCTTTTTCTTTACCCTTGCTGGCTGCCTGATGAGTAGTTTTAGCTGCTTGCTGGTGGGCTGTAGAGGATGAAGCAGCTGCTCCAAGTTGCCTTTGACAAGAAGAGGAAACCTGGTGGATGCTGGCAATGGTGACAAATGCAGGTGAGTTGGAAGCACCCACGGTCTTCAAGTCGATTTCTGCAGGTTGGCGGCGAAATGGTCGTAATATGCATGTAGAGAGCAGAAACAGTTCTTTTGGCAAAGTGACAAAAAACGCGAATTTTAGTGAAAATATGGACTTTTTGGGTTATTGGCGCCTTTTTTGGATGACGTCAGCATGACATCATCAAGTGGGGTCGGGTACAGAAGGGTGACGTGGCGGTCTGTGGGTGGTCCACGGGCACTGCTGAGGTGGCGGACAGCTCGGATCCATGGCGGGCGGGGTGGCGATGCGATGATCAGTTGGCATGACGTGGAAGTGACGTTGGTAGGCGGTATACAGAGGGCGGTAAGCGGTTCCATCGGACCGCTTATGGTACGGTGGTGGTATTGGCCTTCGGCCTCCCGATAAGATTTGAGAGCGACGCGTGGCAAAGACCTGACGTCACCCTCTGACACTTTTCGGGAGGTAACGTCCGGTCATCGGGGGCCGCCCGATATTGATATGGGCTGTCGGATGGGAAAGCCCAGATCCGACGGTTGACGGGTCGATAAGATGGAAGTACGATACGGCAGCGGGAGGGGAATATTTTATTGTATTTTTTGAAATGCGCGCCCAGGTGGGACCTTGGAAACTTTGGCGGATTTGTGGGTTGTTTTAATGTTTTATGCAAAATGCGCTTTTTAACCCAAAACTTTGGATTAGGCAGAAAAATGGGTTTTTAGTGTTTATTGCAAATAGCGCGGGTCAGGGGTAATAGTGGGTCTTTACAAGGCCTTTTTGTAAGTAAAGTGGGTAAATGATTTCAAAGGTTTGTAAAGGGAAAAAGGGGTAGGATTTAGGTTATTAAACCAATGTGGGGTCAGTTTAATCCCTGATTTTGCACAAAGCATCTTGAACCAGATTTTGAATTTTGCATGATCTGTCCAATATTTGGACATATGGCTATAATGCCAAGGGGGAGGGAATATACATATTGTCGGGGTTTTATACACCATGGTGTTATAGTAATAGGGAAAAGGGGAACATAGGGAATTAAGTGTAGATAGAGTTAGTAGTTAGTATTGGAGGAAACTAGGAATGGGAAGTGATAGATACTAAGTTTTCAAGGAAACAAACTTAGTTAGGAAGTAGATCAAAATGAAAAGAATTTTACACAAGAAATGTGGCTCTTAATGCAACAAGAATTAACAAAAGAGTTTGACTTCTTTCATGAACACAGGTGGTCTTGGGATGTTAGCAAGGAGGGTGATGGGGGATGATTGGGAAGTCAGACATGCTTCATCTTGCTGCTATAATATTGCTGAAAAAGGAAGAGCTGCACTGACACCATGTTTTTCCTCTGCTTAGGCTAGCGAAATGTCATAAATCATGCTTCTGCAACCCCATCTACCTACTCATTCTATTGCCTAGCATTTTTTGTTACTTCAAGGAGGGTGCACTTAGACTTGCAAACCCTCATATACCTTTTCTTTTCTTTTGGCCTTTTTCTTTTGATTTTCTATCTAAGGCTACCCTTATTACTTCTAAGGCCCTAGATTAAACAGTTGGGAACCTTCTTTCTCTACCTAACTACTTTATCTGCCAAGATTGAACTGTTTGGACAGATTTATTTCTCTAATCTACAACAAAAAATTGAAACATGGCATGACCCAGCTTAGACTGTTGGATCACCCATTCAGAAGTAGGACAACATCAACCAACTGTAGATATGTGTCTTCTACAAGAATATGAGATCTTTGCATCATCAAAGTAGATCATATTGGCACTTCCCCTGCCAATCATGAAAAATGAAACCTATTGGTATAGGTAGCTAACACACTCAACATATCTAACTAAACCTTTTACATCTTTGTCTAGTCTTTATGTTGGATTGTTTCACTATTTATCTTGAATCTTCCCAACTTTAACTTGTAGTTGTTAGAGTAGTCAACTCCAATGAAAATACATTCACATCTTAAGTTGATATACTAATAATACAATAGACCAAATTCTATTAAAATAAATTTATAATGGAAAACATATTCCATAACATGTGAATGCAATATAAAACCAATTACTTATTGTTACACAGTATTTTGTCACCAACCCCGCATCCCCTGCTCTTGGGTAAAGTCGGTCCCTAAATAGCATCTGCTCTGTGTCATACATCAACAAATGTGTCCACATCTTCCAAATCATTCAAGAAGATTAACAATTCTCTTTAATCTTGAATATTGACCCTTTTTACCCATGTTCCAAGATCTTCGCAAGACAACCTCATTTTTCCTGTGACGGTAACCTGGAGTGGACTAGAATGTCGCGACATCATCACAGGGGTACATTTGTTCTCTATGATGGTCGAATTATAGGGCTCATCGCAAGTCGTCAATATCCTTCTTGCGACGATAGCTCGGAATACACGTTGCTCAGCGACACTGTCTCTGAGTCCTAGTGTTTGACTCTCGATGACCCAGATATGGCGAATTAGTTCAAACAGAATGCTTCTGGGTTTTTCTGGCATTGGTTGTTGGGTCAAGGAAGTTCACCTTTCCTCCTTTGAGATGGTGTTTCCACCTTTTGAGAAACCTCCCTTGGAGATAAGCTCCCTCTCGCTCATTTATGGGGGCTCCTCCTCTTATAAAAGCATTCCCCATTGTTATAATCAGCTAGTTTTTAGTATTGAGCAAATTAGCTAGTTTTGGTTTGAGATTGATAGCTTGCAATGTGAATTATTGATAGTCTATCAATTGGTTGTGGATTTCCTTAGCCTTATACTAGTGCTTTTGGGTGAGAGAGAGAGTTATCAACCTTTTGGGAGATCCTTTTGAGAGTGAATGCTTGGGGAGACATACTAACTGGACCCTTCGAGGAAGCTTGTGATGTCAAGGCTTGTTTGTAAGCTTTGCTTTTGCTCATATTAATACAATCAATGGTGATTTCCTATGTCATGTGTAAAATATATTTGATAGCTTATGGTTCCTTGACTCTATAAGTGAATAGTTCATTTTTTTGCTCTATTATGTGTTTTGTTGTTCTCTTGTGTTGTTTTAGGTGAATCACTCATCGAGGAAAAGGAAACGATAGCTAAAGTGGCATAACCAAAACTCCATCGAACACTCGCGAAAGGTAGGCTCTTGCAACAATGACTCTTTAAGGAATCAATTGTTGTTTTGTCTTGCTGTGACTAGACCCACTCTAAGGCTAGAGGGGTTGCCTTTGTCCGCAAAGGGAACATTACCTACATCACAAGATTGTGACTCCGCTGGGGAGTCCTTTGTGTGTTGTCTCTTGTTTTGCTCTTGATTTTTTTTTATTGAATTACATAGTGTCTCCTTGTTTGGGACTGAGCCATCAGTGTTTTGGGTTACTTGTGTAAGTAACATGAGAAAACAGTGAAATAATGCCTATCGGGGGTTGGAATAGTGGTTGAACAGGGACCGTCAGATCTGGCCAATCAACGATCCAGATCCAATCCGCAATCACAATTGGTGATACCACAAGGCAAAGGCAAGTCCCTAGAGCGATGCGATGGTGCGATCGCCGAAATCGCAGAATCGTAATCAGAGCATTCATAGGAGCAACCACATATGTTATATATATGCGCAATAGTGCGACATGTGACTACGATCGCCAATATTGGTGGATTGGCATCAGCGATACCAAAAGGGAAGCCCAAGGGCCATTACGACTAGTGATGCAATATGGCTAGACCCGATAAAAATCAAAAGCCTGATTTAATAAAATTTCATATCCAAAAATTTAGATTTTCCTTTCTATTTCCCATTTAATGAATATTTGGCCATTGGCCATGCCACCAAAGCGATTGCGATATGCGATGGAAGGGTGACCCGATAGGGACTTTAGGGGCAATTTGATGAATGTTTCAAGTCTGAAAGACTGTGTCTTATGCGGATTTTCCTGTGTTTACAACCTTCTCTATGTAAAACTCAGAACAAATGTTTTAGAGGGATTTCAAGCACCGATGCACTCATCCATTATGGAATAGGTGGAATTCATCCTGGGAAGCGTTTAGCAATGATTGCTAATGCTCGAAGAAGGGATTTGAGCAGACCAAAACAGGAAGATGAAGAGCCCGAGAGGGAAATGAATCAACAACGCCATTTTGGCTTAAAAGCCATGGATGTCAAAGACAAAGGGGCTGTTGAGTTATTGTTGGTGGCCAAACTATGGCTTTATGGTGAAAGTGGTAGCATCAGAGAGACAAATAACTATTGTGTGGGGTTGCTAAATTGTTGTTGGTGGTCGAGTTGCTGAAAGCCAAGCCAAGGCAGCAAGCCAAGGAAAAAAGAGGCAGTGTAGAAGCCCAAGGAGGCAGTTCAGAAGAAAAACGAGTAGCTACGGGAGCCTTTGGGGTCACTTGAAGTTCAAGTGAAAAGCCAGAGAGCGTGAAGGTTACAGAAGGTAGAAAGGAACTAGAGCAGGAGAGACAAAGAGCCAAGAGCCCGAGCTAAAGAGCCAAGAGTCAGAGCTAAGAGCCAGAACTAGAGCCAAAGAGCCAGAGTCAAAGCCAAGAGCCAAAACCAAGAGCCAAAGAGCCAGAGCCAAGAGCCAAGATCCAAAAGCCAGAGCTTCAAGAGCCAAGGGATAAAAAGGTGTCTGGACCCACTCTTTATGTGTAGAACAATAGGAGTTGAGTCAAAGACTTGTAAAAGACTTACACCATAATCTTAGAGAGCCAAGTCAAATTGACAAGAGCTCATGGAGATGTAGCCCAAGAGTTATGGGTGAACTCCAAATTAATTTTTTGTATTATGTGTCTATTGTTATTACTGCTTTATTTACTGTTATATGCATTTATATGTCAATTTCAGCACATTAATTTACAACACTTAACAGTGAAAAACAAATACAAGCATACACCCACATTTTCGAGCATTTCTTAATTCTGCATTGGTTAATCATAAAAGACTTGGGAGAATTCAAGCTTTGGAAGTGGGAGAGGTTCTTGTAAGCTAGACAAGAAGCCTAAAAGCCCCATTTTTAGATCAAGTGGTATCAGAGCTTATGTTTGGTTAACCCCACCTTTAAGGAAGGTTATATCAAAATGCTTGATTGACAAAGCAAAGACTGCTTGTCTGAAAGGTGTTTAAACAGTTAGAGGTTCATTGTATGCTTGTTTTGCAGACTAACTATTGTTTAAGTTTGCAGAGGCAAAGAGAAAGCTATTGATCGCTCAGTCTAGGAAGGATAAGAAGGAGAAAGGGCTGAAGGCATTCTCCTTATCGTGAAGGACCTCAAGGCAATCTTTGGAGCACAAGAGGTTTGTTGCAAAAGTTTGTTGAATAAGCTCTTTATTTATCTTGTTGAAGTTTTTTTTTTTTGTTCATTGGCACAATGACAACTTCTACAAGTGGGTCCTCAAATTTTTCTCTCCTCACAAGACTCTTTGATGAAGACATGAAGCAATAATTTTCCACCATGATGGATATGGTGAGAGAAATGTATGAGGATGAAAGGAAGAACAACATGCTTAGAAAGCTGTTGAATTCCATGAAGGAAGAGAAGCAGTTGCTTGCTGACAAATTGAAGGAAATGGAGAGGCAACTTCATATTGCAAATATGAGCCTGAAGAGGATGCATGAGTTGGAAACACAACTCTTTGTTGCCCAGGAAGCCTTAGTCAAGTACCAGCTTGAAGAAGAGGTAAGCCATTCCATTTTGTCTTCAAATTCCTCTGAGAATGCTCATATTGGTTCTTTTGAAAAGCATACTAAAGGCATAGGTTCCAAGCTAATGTCCAAGATGGGCTATGAAGGAAAGGGCTTGGGAAAGCATGCACAAGGTATTGTTGAACCAATAATGGTTGAGGAAAGGCCTAAATATTTGGGTCTTGGCTATGAATAGTCTTATGGAGAGAATTCAAAATCTTCCATGAAAGCCATTGAAACAGTCCCAAGAAGGAGTTTCATTTCATGTCCTCTACCTCATAAGTGTGAAGGTTGTTTCCAAGAGGAATATAATAGCTTGAAACATAAATTGCAGGACACAGGCATTCAAAAGCACACACTTGAACCAGAGAGCTAGGGAGACTCTAACAGCCTTGAAGAATTTGATGGTGTTCTAAAGGGAGCCACTTCTTCATTTGCTTCACCTCCTTATGAAGGCAATCAAGGTGAAAGATGCAGGTATAAATATGGTTCTAATCATATTCCTTTTGATTTTGCAAAGCATGATAAATTTCCACATAGATATGGGAAAGGAGTTGCTTGTTCCTTTTGTGGTTTGGATAACCATGATGTTTCTAGATGTTGGAAGAAAATGGCTACATACAGGAAGCAGAAGAAGGAAAAGAAGAAATAATCCAAAGGTCCAATGGACAAGGCAAATCATGTTGTCAAGAGGATGCACATGCAATGCACTTACTGCCATAAGCAAGGACATCTTGCTGCAAAGTGTTGAACACTGAATCCAACAATGATTCCACCAAAGCTGAGGAAAGTGGAAAGAGAAGATGGCAGAAATGGAAGTGAAGATTCCATGAATAATGTGTCTCAAAATGATTCACATGATGATGTTGATGTGCAAGCAAAGGTAGTACCTTTGAAAGGAATTTGTAAGGAACAATTAGAGTTCTTATCCGATTAAGATTGCATGTCTATTTGATGCATCTACATTATATTTCATTTCAGCTTCAAAAGTACAGTGTGCTTAAGTGAAAGTTGAGGGATGAAATGCATGCATTGCATGTCATGCCATGTTGACTTGAAAGAGGTTACCTTGGTCTCCAAATGGAGATAATGATGAAACTTTCATGTTTTGAAAAATAGTCCTAATGGTCTTTTTCTACATGCTTGACTTGAAGGGTCATTTGTTTAAAGTCATGTTTTGTGGGTTTGTTATCTAGTCCATAATTTTCATGCAAATGTAAGACATGGAGGTGTTCACAAAATGTGAAATCTATCTCTTTTATTGAAGCAGGAGTTTAGGCCATATAGTTGTTTTTTGTATGCCTGTTGTTGTTAATAGTTGTTGTTGGCAGCTTGTCAAATAGCTACAAATGAAAGTTTTGTGGAGTAGATGTACTTCACATTTGTTGAGCTGCCTTAGATCAATGATCAAGGCAAAGAAGCTCAAACTACCTTCTATGACCATTTCAGTGGAAGTTCTACAGGAAGGCAAGGAGGAAGATAGTTCTTCTCAGGAAGACCAGCCCATCCAAGAGAAGGGAAGTGGTTAGAAACTTTGGTTCAGAGGCACTATGCAAAAGCAAGTGTAGGGAGGCTAAAAGAAGAGGGTGAGTCACTCTAATTTACTGTTCAAATTAGTATATCAGTCTTTTGGAGACCAAAATTTCTTTTAGTGGGAAGGCGTGATTCGAAATTGGATCCTGGAGAAACCTCTAAGTCTAAAAGACTTCATGTAAGAGGTGAAAGGTGTGAAATGGCACACATCCTTTGTAAATCAAAGGAAAATGAAAGTCGCAGGCTGCTCTCAGACACAGTCTCATTGCAGGGATCTCTCCATTCTGAATCCAATGCAACTTAAATGGGTGAAAACAGACTTCAAATGGGAAGCTATCATAAAATGAAGCTGCCCTTTTTCAAAGGAAAAAGAGGCAAAAATCCCTTGATAATGGGTCTAAAAACCCTCTAAGTCTTCCAAATCTCCCAAAGGGAAAAACAAGCACAAAAGGAGGAGTTATGGACTCACTAGATAACACTATCGGAATCCCAAAAACATGATAAAAAAATGAAATAAGGCCTATTGGGGGCTGGAACAGTGGTTGAACAGGGACCATCGGATCTGGCCTATCAATGGTCTACATCCGATCGACAATCACAATTGGCGATACCACAAGGCAGAGGTGGGACCCCGAAGCGATGCGATGGTGCGATCGCTGAAATTGGTGGATCACAATCGAAGCATTCTAGAGGAGCGGCCACATATGCTATATATATATACACGATAGTGCGATATGCTACTATGATCGCTGATATCAGCGAATTGGTGTAAATGATCCCAAAGGGGAAGCCCAAGGGCCGTTATGACTAGCGATGCGATATGACCGGACCCAATAGAAATCAAAAGCCTGATTTCATAAAATTTCAAATCCGAAAATTCGGATTTTCCTTTGTATTTCCCGTTTAATGGATTTTTGGCCATTTGCCATGACGTCAAAGTGATTGTGATATGCGATGGAAGGTGGAATTGATAGGGACTTTAGGGGCAATTCGATGGATGTTTCAAGTCTGAAAGACTGTGTCTTATGCGGATTTTCCCGTGTTTACAGCGTCCTCTATGTAAAACTCAGAATCACTATTTTAGAGGGATTTCAAGCGCCAATGCACTCATCCATTGTGGAATATGTGGCATTCATCCCAGGAAGCATTTAACAATGATTGTTAATGCTCGAAGAAGGGATTCGAGTGGACCAAAACAGGAAAATGAAGAGCCCGAGAGGGAAATGAATCAACAAAGCCATTTTGGCTTAAAAGCCATGGATTTCAAAGATAGAGGGGCTGCTGAGTTATTGTTGGTGGCCAAACTATGGTTTGCTGTTGAAAGTGGTAGCATCAGAGAGCTGAGAGAGTAGAATAGCGATAGAGATCCAAAGAGTTACTGTGCAAGGCTGCTAAATTATTGTTGGTGGTCAAGTTTCTAAAAGCCAAGCCAAGGAAAAAAGAGGCAGCGCAAAAGCCCAAGGAGGCAACATAGAAGAAAAAGCAGCAACTGAGGGAGCCTTTGGGGTCACTTGAAGTTCAAGTGAAAAGCCAAAGAATGTGAAGGTTGCAAAAGGCAGAAAGGAGGTAGAGCAGGAGAGCCAAAGACCCAAGAGCCCAAGCCAAAGAGCCAAGAGTTAGAGCCAAGAGCCAGAACTAGAGCCAAAGAGCCATAGTTAGAGCCAAGAGCCAGAACCAAGAGCCAAAGAGCCAGAGCCAAGAGCTAAGAGCTAAAAGCCAGAGCTTCAAGAGCCAAGGGATAAAAAGGTGTCTGGACCCACTATTTATGTGTAAGACAGCAGGAGTTGAGTCGAAGACTTGTAAAAGACTTACACCATAATCCCAGAGATCCAAGTCAAATTGACAAGAGCTCACGAAGATGTAGCCCAAGAGTTGTGGGTGAACTTCAAATTAATTTGTTGTCTTATGTGTCTGTTTTTACTGCTGCTTTATTTACTATTATATGCATTTGTATGTCAGTTTCAGCACATTAATTTACAACACTTAACAGTCAAAAACAAATACAAGCATACACCTACATTTTCAAGCATTTCATACTTCTGCATTGGTTAATCATAAAAGACTTGGGAGAATTCAAGCTTTGGAAGTGGGAGAGGTTCTTGTAAGCTAGACAAGAAGCCTAAGAACCCCATTTTCAGATCACTAGTAGTCCCTCCCACTGTCTGAGAGATTAGTCTGGTGTCTTTCAGGTGTTTTTGATTTGTTTTGCCTCTTAATTGAGATCATCGTTGTTTAGCTCTTAATAGTTGCGACGAGTCACGCCTGTCGTCTTTGATCAAGTTGTACGTCATGGATATCCTGTCATACAGCTGCGATGATTCATGAAATCGGACCATCGTTGAAGACAGGTGTACTCTTGCAAATACGTCGCTCAGTTGTTGGCTTTGCACTTGCGACGATTTGGCTTTCATCTCAGATTGCTAGTTCAACCCCTGCGACGATTCATGTAAGGCTACTTTTCATAGCCTTACCTCCTGAGTCAGCCAGTGCTGCTTGTACCCTGTTGTCTCTTGTCTCTTATCAAACTTGTTTTGACTGTATCTTGTTAAGGCACTTTCTCCTTGGTTTCATTTATCTGAGTCTTGTGTTTTTAGGCTATGTGACCTAAATCTTTTTAAGGTTTCATCAAGAAGTCATTTGTTTGGGTTACTCGTCCATCCAAGATTCGTGCACAACCATCTGATTGATTTGTTTGAGGCTGTTCTACTGCTTGTCTTCTTTCTGATTGGTCTGTAGTGTGTGGTTATTGAACCAATTTCTCATATTGATTTGATTTCCACACTAACAAACATAGATTACATTTGTTTGGATCAGTCAAGCTTGCATTTTCTTGTTTGTCATTAAATTCCAAAAATTAAAATATTGCATTCATATAGCATACGAAAGTGTAAGCACATTTGCATTAGTGAATTTTTCATGATTGAGAAATTAGAAAGCAAAGTTCAAATCTTTCATTAGTAGTTGTGAGATAAGTGCATTGATGCGTTGTGTTTCTTAGTGATTGGATTGCCTGCATGCACTGCTATTCTTGCATTTGCTTGTTATGGTTTGTGTTCACTTGGAAATGAACTCCTTACCCTCATTTAGGTAGTTGTTCATCGAAAGGAATGGTGTTTTACTCATTGTAGTTGCATCCTAGAAATTGCTGAAATATATTCGGTGGGGCCTGGAAAACAAAACTTAATTCAAGATTAACTCTTAAAATCTATTGAATGAACTTAAAAATGCATTGGAATCTAACGCACACTTATCTAGAGGTCTAGGCTAGAGACGTGCTTCAACATCATTAAACCTAGTCACTATTGTTTTCACTAAGGTTGGGTGGTTCCTCATTTTGTGATCCAATAGGTACTAGTACGGATTTGTGCTCCCTGTACCATCGTGTATATATTGGGACACCCCACTAGGTTATCATCCTATTATCCATAGGAAGCCGAGTCTACCGCCTTACAAATCGTAACGCACTGAACACAACATTCGCGAAGATTGACTGCCGTACGAAATGTCATCGGTCATTTCTCTTTCATTTGATCACCAAGGTGTATATGTGGTTTTATGATTTGTCTAGTAAACCTCTTATCTAGTACTCCAGAGCAGTCACTTTTGTTCCGTTTTTACTCCTTAAAAGTGAAAGGATCATCTAAGAACTTGTCCTTTCAGGCTCATTAAACATTCAAAGGCGACTAGAGTCATCTTTTGTCCTTTTTCTCAACTCTTTAAACATGAAAAGGTCAAGTTTCATTCCTATGTCATAAAATTTATTTGTGCACGCTCACATTTTACTTGTTAATCTTGGCCATGTTCTTGGTTCGCGTAGAGTTGCAACCCTACTCGATTATCTCTTTTTCTTGGATTTTGAGTTAGGCCATCCTATCAAACTTACCGATGCCATCCTTTTTACCAAGTGACAAAGACTCTGCATCCCCCATCTCTTCTGAGGTATCAACTGTTGGTAGTACCCTTCCCATTACCCCAAGTATTCAACCTCTTGATTCTTGAGCTCCGGGAGGGGAGCCTTTTGATATGAATTGAAATCCTCTTTGGGAACCTTCAGAAGAAGACTTCTCGTTTACTCCCCCTAGTGTTTCGGTGGCAATGTCTTCTTCCGACATAGATGAGACAAGCCCCGTTACCAGTGAAGAGAGTCTTGTTTCAAGCGGAGAAATTCCTCTTCCCTCGGAAAGTTTCCCTTTTAACACTCCTCTTGGTGTGTCATTACCGTTGCGCTATCATGCCTTGTTAGATATCATGAGTTCCATGTCTCTAAATTGGAGTTCTATGTGGTCTCGTACTATTGCCTCGACTCTAGGG
The DNA here is from genome assembly GCA_031772625.1 of Pinus tabuliformis. NCBI lineage: Eukaryota > Viridiplantae > Streptophyta > Pinopsida > Pinales > Pinaceae > Pinus > Pinus tabuliformis. Next base: position 465,139,583 of record CM062814.1, read on the forward strand.
CCTTTCATACCTCAGATCCATGACATCTCAGTCACGTTTGTTCCGTCAAGGCCCACTGTTTGTGTGGCCTCTATAGCTCCCACTGTTAGTGCCATTATTGCATCCTCGGTGGTTACCACTGTTACTAGGCCTTCTGTTGAACCCGCTAGCAGTGGTCCTTCATCCTCGACATCCAGAGTTGTTAACCCTAAAGGTAATATCCCACTTTCTTCCAGTTCCATTATGGCAGGGCGATCATATGAGCAATACATGTTTGCTCTTCAAAACCTGAATCATAACCCTCTAGGCTCCCAACCACCATCCTATCCACATAACCATTGCACTATTATGATCCTCGAGGGGCTCATATTTATCATACTGGGTCCCTCCCTCCAAAACCTATGGTTGAAATTTCTATTCCACTATCAGTTGCCTAGTCTCATACTACCTACCATGGTCCGCAAGGCCAACCTTTACATGGCTAGCCTTCCAGTTTTCAAGGGAAACTGTATCAAGGGCAACCGTATCAAGGGAAACCTTCAGGCCTACAAGGACAACCCTTACAGGGACAACCTTCGGCCCTTGCAGGTTCCTCTTTTGTTTATTTAGGGCAACCTTCTGGTCAACCAGGTCAGCCTTAGATCCAACAAGGCTAGCCTATTGTCTAGCCAGGTCAACCCTCTATTCAAGTAGGTCAGTCTCAGATCCAATAAGGCCAACCTACTGTCCAGCCAAGTCAACCCTCTGGTCAAATGGGCTAGCCTCAGTTTCAGCAAGGTCAACCTATTACCCAACAAGTTCAACCTTCTGGGAAAATAGGTCAACCTCCATACCAATAAGGCCAACCTTCTAGCCAGTTGGGTCAACCCCAGTTTTAACAAGGACATCAATCCGGTCAAATCAATCCATCTCTCAACTAGCCAGGCATTCAAACACTAACTATTTCTCAAGCCCCACCCAGTTTCCAGACTTAGGCTGGACTCTAGACTCAACCTGGTCTCCAAACTCGAATTAGATTTCAAGCCTGACTTGTTTATGAAATGCAGCCTGGGCCTCAGGCACAGTTTGGAGCTTAGCCGCAATACAGTCTCCAAGCACTTCAGCAACCCCAAGGGCAACCTCAGGCTACTCTGTATCAAAATTATCAGCAACCATAGGTCAATCCTTATCAAAATTTTCAGCAGCCCTATGCTGCCCCTGTTAGTCAAGCTAGTAACCAATGGGTTGTTGGTGGTCAAAACCCAGGACAACCATCAGGTTATACTTACAATCCTTATGGACAAAACCCTTATGGGAAAAATCCTTATGGATAAAACCCATGGGTGCAACTAGGAGCTGGATGGAACCCTAATGTTCACTCTTATTAGAAGCCTATGATGTCCTTTAATCCTCAATTACCTTTTCTGGCAACCTTGGAACTGATGTGTCCAAGCTGGCGAATGATATGATCCTTCATAATCCATATTGGCCACTAGTTCCAACCAAAACTCTGGTGATTGTCCTAAATTTGATGGTAAACTTGGAGAGGACCCTCAAGTGCATGTCATAACTTATCACCTCCATTGCTCATCTAACTCATGGCTTGACGATTCTATCCACCTCTGTCTTTTCCAGTGGATTCTCACTGGTTCCACTACAAAATGGTATATTGAACTTTGCTCGTGGAACTTTCCAAGATTTCAATTCGCTTGCAATGGAATTTCTTACCCACTTTTAGTTGCCAATTCGTTATGAAACGGGAACACACCTCCTTACTTCTCTGAAATAGGACATGGTGACACACATCTCCGATCATATTCACGAATGGAGAAGGCGGCATCATTTGATTAAGTTCTAGATCCTTGATCAGCTTCTGACTAACTGGTTTACTACCTCGTTTGTTGGTCTGATAGCCCAAGATATTGCCATGGGGGCATGTGTTACTGAAGAGCAAGCTATCACACGTGCTCAGTATCTCGATTTGGTTTATTCCCAATCTGGTACGCTGTATGATTACTTGCTTAATGCTCCACGACCTGGAACTACTAAGGCTCCATCGATGCCATCCATCGACGGTGTTATTGGTTTCATTACTTCATCTTCCTGAAAGTTTTCTACGATCCCTTCGAAGCAAAAATCTACTGCTCCTAGTGAAAATGATTCTCAGGCCACATCTAATACTAGTAAAACCTTTGAAGTCAATGCCATCCATTCCACCATGGCAGATAAAGATTCGAAAGGTAAGAAAAAGGGGAAAGGAAAAAATAAATTCGATCCACCAAAGCAGGACCCTCCTAAGCCTCTGGCCAATGATGGTGCTAAATGCAAACCAAAGTACCCTTGTCTCATCTGTGACAAGGATCATTACACTAAAGACTATCTTAGATGGCCTGAAGTTAGTCATTTGCTTAAGGGGGCTCCAGGAACTCCTACTATGCTTAAAGAGCCTTTTCCCTCTCAAAAAACCAAAATGGTGGTCGATCAACCTCAGTCCTCTTCCACTTTTGGCTCTTAAGTCTTTAGAAAATGCCCCATTTTGTTGCCTATTGTTTTCAGAGATTCCGGTAGCCAATAATCTAGAGGAAGGGAGTATAGTTTGATCCATACTAGTACCAATGTAAATGTCTTGTGTTCCAGAACAAAATTCATCATGCATGGCTGCATGTAGAGGCCTAAAGCAGCATAGAACTATGGTCCTCCTTTGAACACTCTGTCTTTATCCTCTAGGCTTGTGAATACTACTGTGAAGAAGCCCTTTGATCCCAAATGAAGGTGTATTTCCCCCTTTGGCTTCCAGTGGCTCCTTATCCATACATGTAGCGCCCTCTCTGTTAGCCATATCCCCATGAATTTGCATATGACCACATGTTTCGTCATATGTTCCCTATGCACTTGTAGTGTTGGGTCGCTCAAGATGACCCAACGAATGTTGTTAGACTTACGTTTGCAGACCTCGGTTTTCCTTATAGAAGTGGGTTTTTTACTGCTACCCCCTTTCTCCTTTTCCTTACTAGCTTCCTGTTGATCCCCTTACTGTTCATGAGGTTTGTTTCCTCCCAATATGTTTGTGTTACTTTCCATTGTTGCCTTCTCTAGAGGTTTCTTGAAATGTTGCTTTCCCGCGTCCTTGCTTCTATCCATAACTACTTGACTGTAGGAGGGAGCATCACTCCCCCCTGTGCATCCCTCCATGGTTCCCAACGTCAAAACCTATAGCCTAGATCAAGTTGTAGAGCCTCTCAATCGTTAAATGGCTCTTCCACGTCCATCTCTTCTTGCTACATATTCTAGATTTTCATTTTTGCTAACATTTAACATTTATATCACATTGCAGTAGATAATTTTAATATTCTTGTCTTTTGGACACCTATTAAACTCGGTTTCAGCAAAAGTTTTCAAATAGGGACTACCTGAAGGATTTATATTTTTGTGTTGGGTCTCTTTTGATACATTATATCAGTTCTAAATGCAAGCATACATGGTTGGGGTTATTGTGTAGTTGTTTTTTCTATCAAAATGTGCAAGAGGACTTTGATTTATGTAAATGGCTGGTGTTTCTGTGGGACCATGCCATTGCAATAACCCTGAGGAGGTACATTAGATTAGCCATGGTTGTTTTCTATGATGATCTTAGACCACCAATTCATGGCTATGATGGGAAACCTTCTATATTTCTTTCCAAATGGTATCATTCATAACAAGAAAACTATGTTTTTATTATTTTAAGGGGTTTCCATCTACAGTTAAGGAGGAGCATGCTAAACTCCTATCCACAGTCATGGTTAGTATTCTATATTTCTCGTCAATGGTATGATTCAGAGCAAGGGAACTCTATTTTTAAGGGTTTTCCAGCTACAGTTAAGAAGGATCATGCTAAACTCATGTAGACAGTCGAAAAGGGGGAATATCTTATTCATGTATATTTTCCAATGAGAAAAGAAAAAGATATGACATGGAAGATGCAGGCATCTTACAAAAAATTACAACAAGGATGTGATGTAAAGTTTTAAGGGCATTTGTACGTCATTTGGAGGGTCTTTTCACTACTTGGTAGTGTCTAGCCTACTATCAACATCTAGTGGTGGAAAGTTACAACAAATAAATATTCAAATACAAAAATTCATATGAACAACATAGGTTAAACAATGTTAAACCCCAAGATTTTTTAAGCCAAAGAAATGTCACGATCATACCTATCAAGCAAAGTTGTCAAAAAACGTTGCACTACAAAGGATATAATAGTTCATTGGTCTGAAACTATAATGTATAAATAATATACTCCTAGAACCAACTACTAAAAGGCCAGATTGAAAAGAGGTGAAGATAGATATTTTGAAAAAGAAATCTGTAAGACACCACACTCAAAAGAGGTAAATACACAACTTTTGTAAAGGAAGCTGTAAGACTCCTATGAGACATGCAAAAATGTCACATACAAAAAACATCTGTAATTAAATTAAATATGACACATATAACATTGTGGGCCCACAATTTTACCACTTATATGCCTATGTGGGCTCGGGGCCTACAACTTTACTACATTTCTCTCTTGCATGCCCATTAACGTGTCTACTGCCTAGCAAGGTGGAATCTGTTGTACACACTGTAAAGAAAAAAGTTCAGACTAATAAGTTTAAACCCTAGTATGCCTACGGCTAGGGTAATTAGCCTAAATGGAAGGCAACTTGTTTGTAACTAGTTTGATCTATGTTGGGAAGCCTTTGTTAAATCCATATCTATGGTGATGTGGGCATATATAGTTATGTGCCTATTTTTCATTTCTACGCTCTTGAAGAGGAATTTTCCAAGGGAATTTCTGATTTTTTTTGGCGTTTAAAGCCCCCCAACAACAATTACTTAGTCTGGTTTCCTAGATTTCAGCTTCTTGTTTACAATTCACAAAAATAAGAACTGCCATAATAATTCACCAGAATGAGAACCGCCATAACAAGAGCCATAAGAAGAAGTAAACAATTTGTGTTTGTTTAAGCATAAGATTGTGGGGTTTTTTTTTGAAACGCACCTCATTCATAGAGAGATTTGATATCTAGATCCATATTCCTTATGTTAGAGATGTGTTGTTAGGTCCTTTTGCATTACCCCTTCAAACCCTCCACCTACAGAGTCAGTAACCACTAGTAAGTAGATGTACAACTCAAGGCATGACTCCTCATCTTTAGCTTGATCCCACTGCGGTCAACATTGATATCAATCAAATACTCTGTCTCATAGCTCTATGCTCATTTCTACTTTTTCATTCTTTGTTACACCCCACAATAGCCAGGTTCTTCATCAACTAGATGTGGTGGATTCTCTCACCAGCAAACAATAGTATCTATCGATAAGTTCATCAGGAGGAACCCCTAATATCCAATCATGCTTTATTTGGTAATTCCAATCCTTAAGCCCTAAAACTTATCAGCTCCATCAAGCATTGAAAAGTGATTGTCTTAGTTGATAGTGACAATTCACCCATAATTTCTTCATAGATGAGATAAAATGGAAGGGGCTCTGCCATAATTTCTTCATAGGTAAGTGAGAATGGAAGGGGCTAATTGGGCAAGGACACAATGGCCCTAGCAGAAGGTTAAATGGATTATTGGAATGGAAGAGTGCGTTATGGTGGCTCCACAGTGAGAATATTGACAAAGACTCTGCCCCTAGAGCCAAGTCGAACAGATCAAGGAATTCCACCTGCCCCACTGAACACTAAGGTCTTTCAGTCATTCTTTCTAGATGGAAGAAAATGCATTCAAAAGAAAGAATTGGCATATGCACGCTAGGCTGATCCAAAGTTCAGTCAATATAGTTAAACCCCTTTTCGTACATGGAATTAGAAGCAACAACTGACCATTTACTTTAATGTGGGGAAATGCTTGTGTGCCTGGTTCATGTGCAAGAATGGAGTAGGTTGCCTCGATGTTGTGAGGTTTAGGTTCAGGCGAGAGTTGGAGTTGACATAAAGGCAAGGAGTTGGCCCTCATTCAAAAATGTTGTTCTCGCTTTAGCAAGCTAGCCCAACCAACCTAAAAGCTAGTGACCTACTCTAACCTTGACCTTCCTGTTCACTGTGCAAACCGTTTAAATCTAAGCCCTTTCATTAATTGGGGCTTCCACTCTTCCTTTCTACAACATTTTTTTTTCATCCACTATGTCATTGGGGTTTCCATTACCCTGGAAAGTTCAATTGTTAGCCCAAACATGGATGAATGCCCATCATGGAATAGTGACACTTGAAGCATAAAATTTGTGTTATAAAACTCTACCTGTAACTCTACATGTGTCTCCCTACTTCCTTTGGCCCTTAATATCTCTCAATCCGAGTCGATGGACCCTACCCATCTTTATATTTCCACCATGTGGCTTGAAAACTATTCATCAAATGAACTTTGGCTAAAATAAGTTTGTCACAACATTAAACGATTGATAAAATTAAATTTCTGCTAAAATAAGATTGTCACAACATTTTGTTGCATCTCATAAGTTAAGCTTGCAATAAGAGGTCCATATTTTTACAATAAAAAAATTTGGCTAAAAATTCCATTGATAAATATAGGCACTATAAAACTTTGGTTAAACCATAACTAGGTAGGAAAAAAAATAGTCAATGGAAATTTAATTGAAGGTAAACTATCTACTAATCACTATAGTCCCATTGAAGGCAAGGACTAATAAGAGCATGGTTGGAAACCTTAATTATTGGGTGACTTAAGGAGTTGACCAATTACTTTACCTTTCTTATCTATGATTTTCATTATCTTGATTTACAAAAGAAAAAAGAAGTTATGTAATTCCGGTTTTTATTTTATTTTCATTATATTTTTCATACTTGTCAACTTTCCTGTACTAAGTTGCACTATAACACTTTGTAAATAATTTTTTATTTAACATAAGTTTTAGTATAATATTAAATTTTAGTTTAATGTTTAAAATAAGTATAAAAAAAGAAATGAGATAGTTTTGTTTGTTTTGAGAAAACGAAAAATACTTAAAAATAAAGGATAAAATAAGAATTGGAAAATTTTTAAGTTATTTTAAAGGGAATGAGAAATAAAATAATTCAAATTACTTAAAAGTATAAGTGAACATTTTCATAACCGTTGGGTTAAGAAATTTTTATAAAAGAAGCATATTGCAAGTTTTGACGAGGAATTAAGAGGGAATAAAGGGTATTAAGGATTATATTGCACATTTTCTTTAAAAATGTATTATTTATTTCATAATTATATATATATATATATATATATATATATATATATATATATGGATATACTTTATGAAAATGATGGTTTATTTTTTGATAAGAAATTAGAGTCGGATAATGAAAATTTTATTTAATGAATACTCGATCGAGTATGTCAAATATATCTAGGTTTTTAAGGTTAAAAATGAATTATCTTAATTAATTATGGATTAATTAAATAACTTGTACCCTAAGAAAGATCACACATAATATACAAGCTTCAAACCAAATACTAAGAAATCTGAAATAGTTATAAAATTATTATGCATTCCATGAAATTAGCACATCTAGTTTAAGATGGTGCAACTCAAAAATGATGTAATTTAATCTATAAAAAAATCTCTCTATATGAATAGTGAAAACGAACCAAGTTATCACAAATAATCCAGATATTAAAATGACATCAAATGTGATTATATTATAATAAACAAAATCATGTTAGAAGAATTTTTATTCATGTCAAAGGGTCAATGATGCATTAACAAAAATTAGGAATTCTTTATATGCCTGGTTTTCCTCGAGATGTTTGATTAACATATTAGTGGGTTTCTCATAAATACTTATAAGCAACCCTCATGAATATTGAGAAACAACCCTGTAAGTTAATATGTATAGGTTGTTCGACATTTGAAAAACCATGGATCTATGTTATCAATGGTCTTTTGGATGCCCTTGGAACAATGTTTGCAGGGTGAGGAAGATTCAGACTACAATTCTTTGTTTTCTTATCCTCCCATTCAATACTCTCCACCTCCTACAACATCTATCAAAGAGAAGATTGGAGATGTAAGTAGCCATATCCATCTTGGAATAAGTGCATCAAATGTACTGAGGAAAGTGTACAATAGTGATGATGAACTTGATGAATTAGAGTCCCCCACATTGTCCTTGTTACACAAAACTATGCATGGAGTTGCACCCCATAAATTCTAGTTGTAAAGTAACGGAAAGTCCAGAGGGCATAAAAACCAACCAATTGACAATGCAGGACTAAATGGGCATTATCAACCACTTCAAGAGACATAGATTGCTAATTAAGGGGAACACACATGGTTGCAAACAATTATTTTCCTTATTATATGATATATAATAGACATGTTCATCATTGGAATCACAATTGTTGAAGATCCAAGTTGAGATTTGATACTCATCTACTAGAATTTTCAATTTAATTAGATAATTATTCTATTTGTATTAAATTGACATGTCTCCTTCAAAAGCCACAAGTGTCTCCTTCCTTCCAAAAGACACCACAATTCAAGTAAATCTTGACTAAAATAAATTACCAACTCATATCACCCATTTTTCACAAGCATTTTGTCAAGCAACTTGACTAAGGAAGTACACAAGAAGACTTACAAACACGAGGGATAAATGTTTCATAACTCATGAAACATAGAGTTGATCAAGTGGGATAGACACAGATTTTTTCTTTTGTTTTTTGGTTGGATATTTCTATGTGGTTTTCGTGAATCATTCTATATCATATTTTGGCCATATCTTATATCAAAACTTGGATTATACCTCAAATCATACCACAGCCTATTCGGTGGAACCATTATGACATTCGGACCTCTTGCACGGTGACTTCACTCAATGAACTTCCGATATATCAAGTGCATTTGCGACATATTAAACAATACCCCTAATTGGACTACATGTTGGGAAATACCTCTAAAATCACATTATTTAACCCCTACCAATATGAACCCAATACAACTTCCCAATTTAAAAAGCCCCTCCTTTCGCTAGATATTGTAGGTATCCATTTTTGCATTAACATTTTATATAACCTTTTATATTTTTTCATTAACCTTGAGCTCCATTTTTTATCCCTACCAATATAAATACCCTTTACCTCCTATATATCCCCCAATATATTATGTCATTTTGTATTCAATATATATCCCCCATTATGAATGCACGTGGTATGGTATTTCTCCCCTAGCGAACCCCCCATGACTCCCTACAACATAATTTCAAAAGCAGATTTCAAAAACTCTCTTTTGGTTATACATCAAAACATTTTGTTATCAATTTCACTGTTATCTCTCCTCAAGCCCGAGTACGTGCCAACTAAAGCAAATTCCATCATCAAGATATAAAGCCTAGACTAAGATTCTATTGGGGCATTTTGGGATAGGTTCAAGGGTCCTTTGTAGAATTGATTAAGCTAATTTGAAAACCTTTAAGCGAACACTGGAGCCATACTATTATATGATGTATTTAGACTATGAGAGACTCTTCTAAGTGAAATAAACATGATTGCGTTTGAGGTCCTCTGTAGTCTTCTTGGTCCTATTAGGAGGCCTATTATGATATTTATTGAAAATTTTTATATGATTTGAAGTGGTGGACACAAGATCTAGAAGGTATCCAAAATATAGTTTGGTTCTCTGAGTATAGGGTAGATATGGCTGTGTTTCAAGCCTTTTGAGACCAACTTGCAATACATGTTGATGATATTTTGAAGTAGTTGATGGATTTGCTGAACTAGTCCTTTGTTGAAGCAGATTTAAAGATCCTTTGAGCACACATTGTTGGAGTATTGTTGGAGTTGTTCTTAAATCATTATTGGAGTTTCATAGGAGACCTCTTTCTAGACTTGTTATAAAGAACTTTTGGAAGTCTTAAGGTGGTATTAAAGCCACCTAGAAGGATTTTAGTAAATCGAGAGACTTGGATCCCTAAAGGATTAGAGTCCTCACACAAGGTTGGAGCCTTGTAAGGAATCAAATTGGAGTCTGGATTGATTTTTGAGGATTGGAATTCTCATAAGAGGTTGGAGCGTTGTTGAGACTAGGCTAGAGTCTAGATTGATATTTGAGGATTGGAGCCCTCATTTAGGGTTGGAGCCTTGAAGGAGTTATAATTTTATGGTACAAGTTGGAACCTGATTATTTGTAAAAGGATTGGAGTCCTCATTTTATTAATAAAATATTTTTTCTTATTTTACATCTTGTATTTTGGTTTAACTAGTGATCTTAACTAGAATAATTTAACCATTACAAAGAAATACTAATTCACCCCCTCTAAGTATTTCCAACATATTATATAACTCAATACTAATGTTTCCACACATTACATAAACAATATTACAAAATATAACATAATTAGATTACATGCCAGCCTAGATCCATCTAAACCCTAGATCTATCAAACATCGAGATGGATCCAATATTTCGAGGTGCAAACATCTTTTTTTAGTGTAAAAATTGAGGAAAGGTTTGCACCTTAAGAGATTTGATCCCTCTCAGCACTTGATAGAACTAGGGTTAATATGGATCTAGGTTGGTTATATAAAAATATATAATATATATTTGTATATGTGTATATTTCTTATTCACTCTCTCTATCTCACCCCCAAACATACACACTCTCTTTCCATATCTATCTCTCTCTCTCTCTCCCTCCCTCTTCCTCTCTACCTCTTTCTCTTCCCCTTCTCTCCTTCTCTCTATCTCTTCCCTCCCACTCTCCAGCCCCCCCACTCTCACTTGGATACTTAGTTAAGATGGATCTATGTTTGTTCTTACTAATATTATTATTTATATTATATAAATTCCACATCTTTAAATATGAAAGTATTCTCATTTTCAATTCAAGTAATGCTTGACTAATACAAATTACCAATTTGTCTCACCCATTTGGCACAAGAAGTTGGCCAAGAAGCTTGACTAAGGAAGTACACAAGAAGACATACAAACTTGAGGAATAAATGTTTCATAACTCATGAAACTTAGAGTTGATCAAGTGGGATAGACATGGATTTTTCCTTTGGTTTTCTGGTTTAATATTTCTATGTGGTTTTCATGAATCATTCTATATCATATTTTGGCCACCTCTTAGATAAAACCTTGGCTTATACCTCAAATCATACCACAGCCTATTCGGTGGCACCATTATGACATTTAGACCTCCTACACGGGGGCTTCACTCAATGAACCTCTGACATATGATGTGCATTTGCGACATATTAAACAATACCCCTAATTTGACTACATGTTGGGAAATGCCTCTATAATCACATTATTTAACCCCCTACCAATATGAACCCAATACAACTTCCCAATTTAAAAAACCCCTCCTTTTGCTAGATATTGTAGGTATCCATTTTTTCATTAACATTATATATACCCTTTTATATATTTTCATCAACTTTTAGCTCCATTTTTATACCTACCAATATAAATACCCTTTACCTTCTATATATCCCCCAATATATTATGTCATTTTTTCTTCAATATATATCCCTCAATATGAATGCATGTGCTATGGTATTGCTCCCCCAGTGAACCCCCCATGACCTCCTGTAACATAATTCCAAAAGTAGATTTCAACAACTCTATTTGGTTATACATTAAAACATTTTGATACCAATTTCACTATTTTCTCTCTTCAAGCCCTTGTACATGCCTACTGAAGCAAATTCCATTATCAATACATAAAGCCTAGACTAAGATTCTATTGGGGTGTTTTGGGATAGGTTTGAGGGTTCTTTGGAGAACTGATTAAGCTAATTTGAAGTACCTTTAAGCGAATACTTGAGCGATACTATTCTATGATATATTCATATTGTGAGAGACCCTTCTCAACAACATAAACATGATTGAGCTTGAGGTCCTTTGAAGTCTTCTTGGTCCTATTGGGAAGACTATTATGAGATTTATTGCAAAGTTTGATATGATTTAAAGTGGTGGAGAAAATATCTAGAAGTTATTCATAATCTAATTTGGTTCTCTGAGTATAGGGAAGAGATGGATTTGTTTCAAGCCTTTTGAGACCATCTTAGAGTACATGTTGATGATACTTTCAAGTAGTTGATGGATATGTTGAAGTAGTATTTTGTTGAAGCAGATTTGAACATCCTTTGAGCAGACATTGTTGTTGACACCTAATCATCAGGATTGGGTGAATAAATAAAATCAATGTAAATAAATAAAAAGAGATATGAACAACCATCAGGAGATGAAGTGAACAGTCTCCCTCATGTATATAATAAAGACCAACCTGAAGGAATAATATGAATTGATTTGTTTTGAGGAGTTACTGCCTAGACTAACATGGTATCAGAGCCAACTCTCGAAATTAGTTGTAACTCCCTTCTACCATTTTCTTGCAGTCTGTCCCCTTGTGGAGTCTATTTACTGCACTCTTTGTCTGCCATAATTATTGTCTATACCATTCTGCACTCTGTATTACCCACTACGTGGCTTTTGTGCATACAATGTCTGCCATATTCCATATATTCCAACCTGCACTAGTTCTGCCATGCCTCAGCACTGAAAACCTTCTGAATCGCTGTGTTGAATGCCTTGAGGCTAGCAATTTCGGTAATAGTGCTTTTACCTCTATTGATCTCAGTGTTTTCATTTTGAAGGATGGAAAGTGGTTTCCTTTTGACCATATTTTCCATTGAAGGGACTCTACAGCAGTGCTTGGATGACACACACATACCAAACGTTTAACATGTCTTCTTGTTTAACCAACATTCGTCCTCTTCTTTGCCTCTGGCCATCTCATATCACAATATCGACAACCTCTGTTGGTGTTCAGATCCCTCATCAGCATCGCTGATCCTCATATAATCCGTGGCAGGGTGGGATGTAGCTGCGTCGTTGTGAAACTGAAGTGGCGTGTCCTCTAGAATCACAATATCGACAATGACTATTATAATAAGAATGTGCATTGAGAAATTGATGGGAAAGAGCAGGTTGTTCGGTTGTAGTTCAAGTTGATCTCACTAAATTTCCAGCAATTCCAGTGAGTAGGTCAGACCAGCGAGAAGCAGAGATCTGGTAATTTGCAGGACGTGGTAACTTCAAAACCTTATGCTGATACAATGAGAATGAGCGTGAGCGTGGAGATGTGGTAACTTGCCACTCATGTTATTTTTAACACATTTTTTAATATATATAATCTGACCATACATGGAACGTTGGTATATAACTAATATATGGTGGAGATGTGGGGTATCGCTCCATGATATATCGTTGTAATGCTGTGTTCAGGCAGTGGTATTTTTTTGTGATTGTTCTCGTTGTTGATGAGATTTTTTGGATGTATACACAGTGAATATATTTTTTTCCGCTTTTGTTGGCAATACTGTAATAGGTGAAGATTGATATTTGTGTTGTACATTGAATGTACGCTCTCCCATGTATCAATGGAGTGATCTTGTTTAACACTACCATATATGTGCTATTTAAACACTGCCATATTCTATACTTTAACACTCTCCAGATGAATGCGAATTTACATTTGAATTCGCTGTCCCATCATATCAGATGTATATTTCTTCCCATTAAGAGTAAAATTTTGCAACAAAAGTTTTTATTCTAGAATGAATTCAATCATATCCATTGTGGGAATAGTTCTCACTGGTAAGCAAAACTATCTTGAGTGGTCCCGGATGATAAAACAAACCCTCATTTTCAATGAGCTATGGAAAGGAGTGTGCATTGGAGATGGAGAAAAACAGCCAGAACAACCTACCTCAGACAAAGAGCTCACCATTTGGGAAAATAAGAACAACAAAGCTTATGCATTAAATGGAGCATCTGTAAGTGAAGAGGTGAGTCGCCATATTACACCATTTTCAACTGCTTTCGAAGCCTTACAAAAGCTGAAAGAACTCTATGACTCACAATCTACACCTGAAGTTGTTCAACTTATGATTAAGCTCTTCACTCTTGAATTGAAAAATAATGATCGTCTTGCTCTTGCATTTGAAGTAAAGTCTATAACACATGATATCCAAGCCATTAAAATTGATTTGGATATTCCTCTTATCACTTTTCTCAAGACACTTTATCCTCCAATTATCTTGAGTCATTGCAAGCAAATGGAAATCTTAAAGGCATTACCTCTGACTCTCTTGTGAAAAAATTTGCTGAAAGAGAGAAATCTTTTGGAAAGAAGACAGCCCCTGAATCTTCTGAAGAGGTTGTGTGCCTTGCTCATAAAGAGAAGCATATTGCTCAAGATTCTTTTAGAGGAAGAGGTGGTCACAGAGGAAGAGGAAGATATTTCAAAGGAAGGGGGGCCAGACACTCTCAAGGAGAAAAGGCATATTTACACTGCATACGCTGCAAAAGAAATGGATCACATGATGCCTCTACATGCAAGTTACCATGGGACAAAATTGAGCAGCAAAGAAACCAACAGAAAGGTAAAACTAATGACACAGACAAAGGTAAAGCACCTGAATCCGCTCACTATGTTGTCGCACAATGTAATATTGGAGTAAATGAAGACTTATTTAATGCTTCACTTGCTTTTTGGAAAAATGATTCATTGCTTGATTCAGGAGCAACTTGCCACATGACTCATAGAAAAGATTTTTTTGAAGAATTTACTGACAATGTTGATGGAGCAGTATAATTTGTAGGCCAATTAAAAATCAAGCCATCAAGGCTTGGCACAATCATGCTTAAATTGCCTGGTCTTCCAGACTTTCTTCTGCATCATGTTATATATCTCCCATAGCTGAAGATAAACTTGTTGTCCTTGGTTCCAATCCGCCAGCAAGGTCACTCCATTCATATGTTTGATGGTAAGCTTGAGGTGAGAAAAGAATCTGACCACTCACTTGTCATGAGGGGAATAGAAGAAGAAAGGCTTACCAAGCTACAAGGTACCTCTGCTCGTGGACAACATTTCTCATACAATTCTCATTATGAAGAAGGTACACTTCCATCAAGTTTATTATGGCATGCTATATTTGGACATTTGAACTATGATAGCCTCTGCTTGTTGAAGAAAAATGGTGTTGTTGGTTTTCCTACAATTCCTAGGAAATTTAAGAAAGGTGATGCTTGCATTCTAGGAAAGCATAGAAAACAGTGTTTTCATGATTCACATTCAAGAGCACATAGAAAACTTGACCTCATTCATTTAGATTTATGTGGTCCAATTCCTATTCTTTCTACAAATGGAAATAAATATATGATGACATTTATTGATGACTACACCACAATGTGTTGGGTTTATTTATTGAAGAACAAATTTGATGCTTTTCAAACATTCAAGAACTTTCATAAATGGATTGAAAATGATGCACAATCTCATATTGGGTCTATTTGCACTGATAATGGAAAAGAATACACATCAAATGAATTTGAAAACTATCTTCGCCAACATGGGATCAAACATCAAACAACTGTACCTTATAATCCCCAGCAGAATGGTGTAGTTGAAAGAATGAATAAAACAATCTTAAATATGGTACAATCCATGCTCTTCTTCAAAAATGTAAAGATAATGTTTTGGGCTGATGTTGTTCTATGTGCTACATATATAAAGAATAGATGTCCATCTAATGCTATTAGAGACAAGACTCCATATGAAATGTGGTATGGACATGTTCCTTTGGTAAAGCATCTCAAGGTCTTTGGTTGCACCTGTTATGCCTTGATATAAAAGGTACATAGAAACAAATTTGTGCAAGAAGTCATAAGTGTATCTTCCTGGGGTATTCAAAGACCTCCAAAGCATACCGTCTCTATGATGAAGTCAATAAAAAGTTTGTTGTATCTAGAGATGTAATTTTTCTTGAATCATCCAAAACTGACAAAGTTGTTGAGCGGCAACTTGATCGCTTTGATAGACTTACAAATGCAAAATCATTTCATGAATTTGATAATTAGATTCCACATCTAGAAGGGGGGATTCCTATACTAGATCAACATGTGGAATATTCTTATGAAGAACACTCTCCCCCGCATGAAACTCCAACAATGGATGATGCTTTAAGTGATGTAATTGATATAATTGGGAGACTCAATCTTGATTCAGTCCCAACTCAATCAATGGAACACCATGGACCATCTGAGAAAGGTCCTCCAAAGTGGCTGACAAAGACACTTGAAAGTGTTCATCCTAATTAGGTTGGAAAGACAGGAACTAGAAATTCAAAATGACAAAATGGAGGTGATGTAGATGGCTCTAATTTACCTGTTGATATGGATGTTTCTTATGATTGTGAATTGAACTTGTCTACAGATTTTGAACCAACTTCCTTCAAAGAAGATGCTTCTAATGATGAATGGAAAGAAGCGATGCAAAAAGAGTATGATGCCCTCATAAAGAACGACACTTGGAAGCTGGTTGATCCTCCATTAGGAACCAAACCAATTGGCTGCAAGTGGGTCTAAAAGAACAAGTATAAAGCTGATGGCTCACTTGACAAGCACAAAGCTAGGCTTGTGGCAAAAGGTTTTGCACAGAAGGAAGGGGTCGATTATGAGGAGACTTTTTCCCCCACATCAAAATGGGCTACCATCCGGAAACTCTTTCCCTAGCAGCTCAGAATGGTTGGAAAGTCCATCAAATGGATGTAAAAATTGCTTTCTTGAATGGACATCTAAAAGAGAATGTTTTTATGTCCCAGCCTGCAGGATTTGCTGTGAAAGGACATGAACATAAAGTATGCAAACTTGTGAAGTCCTTGTATGGCCTCAAACAAGCACCACAAGCCTGGTATGAAAAACTAACTGACCATCTTTTGAAACTCAATTTCAAACATTATAATCTTGATGATGCAACTTTATTTGTCATGAAAGTTGGAAAAACAGTTGTATATCTTTTGGTATATGTAGATGATCTTTTGATGACAGGGAACAATGAAAGCTACATTGCATCCATAAAGAAGGAATTGGGGAAAAGTTTTGAAATGATTGATTTGGGCTATGTTCATTACTATCTTAGTATTGAAGTAACCCAACATCCGAAGTCCATATTTCTTCTCAAAAGAAATAAATTGGAGATCTGTTGAACAGGTTTGGCGTGACAGAATGCAATCCTCTTACTACTCCAATGGAACAAAACTTAAAGCTCACATCTATTGAAGGAAAAGAATTTGAGGATGCAACAAAGTATAGACAACTTGTAGGAAGTCTCAACTACCTAACTACTACCAGACCAGACATTTTGTTTGTTGTTGGAATCGTCTCCAAGTTTATGCAAAAGCATTGTGAGGGACATTGGTATAGTGCAAAAAGAGTTCTAAGGTACTTGAAGGGAACTCAAGACTTTGGAATCAAGTATACACAGATGGAAGACTTCAGTTTGATTGGATACTCTGATTCAGACTTCGTTGGAGACAAAGAAACTGGTGTATCTACTTCAGGATATGCTATGAGTCTTGGATCAGGAGTTCCCTGCTAGAGATCATGCAAACAATCAGTTCCAATAGATTCCACAATAGAAGCAGAATATGTGGCAGCAGCTGAAGCAAAAAAAGAAATTGTGTGGCTTAGGAATATTCTTGAAGATTTGCAGGTAAAACAAGTACAATCAACTCCACTCATGATTGACAATACCTCTACAATAAAGTTGGCCAAGAACCCAAAGTTCCATGATCAAACGAAGCACATCAATACCAAATATCATCTGATTCGACATCATGTTGAGGCCAAAACAATCCATCTTCGTCATTGTTCCACTAATGAGCAAATTGCTGACATCTTCACCAAAGCACTTGTAAGAGAAAAGCTTGAATGATTCAGATTGATGCTTGGACTCACCAACATCCCTTCAGATTAAGAGGGGGAATGTTGACACCTAATCATCAGAATTGGGTGAATAAATAAAATCAATGTAAATAAATAATAAGAGATATGAACAGTCATCGGGAGATGAAGTGAACAGTCTTCCTCATGTATATAATAAAGACAAACCTGAAGGAATAATATGAATTGATTTATTTTGAGGAGTTAGTGCCTGGTCTGAAAATTGTTGGAGTGGTGTTGGAGTTATTCTTAAATCATTATTGGAGTTTCATTGGAGACCTCATTCTAGACTTATTAAAAAAAAAATTAGAAGCCTTAACGTGGTATTGAAGCCACGTTGAAGGATTTTAGTAAATTGAGTTGGAGCCCTAGAGGATTGGAGTCCTCACACAAGGTTGGAGCCTTCTAAAAAATCAGATTGGAGTCTGGATTGATTTTTGAGGATTGGAATTCTCATAAGAGGTTGGAGCCTCATTGAGACTACGCTAGAGTCAGGATTGATATTCGAAGATTGGAGCCCTCATTCAGGGTTGGAGCCTTGAAGGAGTTAGAATTTTATGGTAGAAGTTGGAACTTGATTATTTGTAAAAAGATTGGAGTTGTCAGTATTTTTATTAATAAAATAATTTTTCTTATTTTACATCTTGTATTTTGGTTTAACTAGTGATCTTAACTAGCATAATATAACCATTACAAAGAAATATTGATTCACCCCCTCTGAGTATTTCCAAAATATTATATAACTCAATACTAAAGTTTGAACACTTTATATAAACAATATTACAAAAAAAACATAATTAGATTACATACCAGCCTAGATCCATCTTAACCACCGATTTATTAAGCACCGAGAGGGATCTAATCTTTCGAGGTGCCAACCTCTTTTTTGAGCATAAAACTTGATGAAAGTTTTTCATCGCAAGAGATTTTATCCCTCTCGGCACTTGATAGATCCAGGGTTAAGATGGATCTAGGATGGTGATATAAAAATATATAATATCTATATTTGTATCTATGTGTCTATTTATTATTCACTCTCTCTATCTCACCCCAAACATACACACTCCCTTTCCATATCTCTATCTCTCTCTCCCCATCCATCCCTCCCTCTTCCTCTCTACCTCTGTCTCTTCCCCTTCTCTACTTCTCTCTATCTCTTCCCTCCCACCCTCCTCCCCCCTTACTCTCCCTCATTCTCTCTCCATTTCTCCCTTGTCACGCCCTCTCTCTCTCTCTCCACATTTGTCCATCTATGTCTTTCTTCTTCCTTCCCTCTCTCTCCCTTTACAACACCATCTCTATCTCCTTATCTCTCTTGAGTCCTCTCTCTCCCTTTCTCTCCCACCTCCCTATGTCTCCCCCCCATTACTCACACACACTCTCTCTCTCTATCTGTCTCTCTCTTCCCTCCAACTCTATCACTATCTCCCTCCCTCTCCCCTCCATCATCGTGTCTCCCCTCTCTATCCTCCATCCTCTCCTCTCTCCATCTCTCCTTTGTGCTTTCCTCCCTCCCTCTCCCCATCCTACTCTCTCTCTCTCTCTCTTCCCTCCAACTTTGTTACTATCTCCCTCCCTCTGACCCCTCCCCTCTCCCCTCTCTCCCCTTCACTTTGCTTGTTTTCATCAACTGTATCTTTAGTTAAGATGGATCTATGTTGGTTCTTACTAATATTATTTATATTATATAAATTCCACATCTTTAAATATGAAAGTATTATCATTTTCAACTTTATTAAAACTATAGTCCCTCCCTCTCACCCCCCCTACCCAATCTCCCCTTCACTTTTCTTATTTTCATCACTTGGATCCTTAGTTAAGATGGATCTATGTTGGTTATTACTAATATTATTATTTATATTATATAAATTCCACATCTTTAAATAGGAAAATATTCTCATTTTCAATTCAAGTAATGCTTGACTAATATAAATTACCAACTCGTCTCACCCATTCGGCACAAGAATTTGGTCAAGAAACTTGACTAAGGAAGTACATAAGAAGACATAAAAACACGAGGAATAAATGTTTCATAACTCGTTAAACTTAGAGTTGATCAAGTGGGGTAGACATGGATTTTTCCTTTGGTTTCTTGGTTGGGTATTTCTATGTGGTTTTCGTGAATCATTCTATATCATATTTTGGCCATCTTGTAAATAAAACCTTTGATAATACCTCAAATCATACCATGGCCTATTCAATGGCACCATTATGACATTCATACCTCCTACATGGGGCTTCACCCAATGAACCTCTGACATATCTTATGCATTCGTGACATATTAAACAATACCCCTAATTTGACTACATGTTGGGAAATACCTCTAAAATCACATTATTTAACCCCCTACCAATATGAACGCAATACAACCTCCCAATTTAAAAAAACCCCTCATTTTGCTAGATATTGTAGGTATCCATTTTTTCATTAACATTTTATATACCCTTCTATATTTTTTCATTAACTTTGAGCTCCATTTTCTATACCTACCAATATAAATACCATTCACCTCCTATATACCCCCCCAATATATTATGTCATTTTTCTTCAATATATATCCCCCAATATGAATGCAAGTGGTATGGTATTTCTCATCTAATGAACCCCCCATGACCTACTCTAGCATAATTTCAAAATAAGATGTCACCAACTCTCTTTATGTTATACATCAAAACATTTTGTTATCAATTTTACTGTTATATCTCCTCAAGCCCTAGTACGTGCCAATTGAAAAAAATTCCGTCATCAAGATATAAAGCCTAGAATAATTTTCTATTGGGGTGTTTTGGGATAGGTTCGAGGGTTCTTTGCAGAACTGATTAAGTCAATTTGAAGTACCTTTAAGTGAATACTGGAGCCATACTATTCTATGATATATTCAGACTGTGAGAGACACTTCTCAGTGACATAAACATGATTGAGTTTGAGTTCCTCTGAAGTCTTCTTGGTCCTATTAGGAGGCCTATTATGAGATTTATTGCAATTTTTTATATGATTTGAAGTGGTGGACACAAGATCTAGAAGGTATCCAAAAACTACTTCGGTTCTTGGAGTATAGGGCAGAGAAGGATGTGTTTCAAGCCTTTTGAGACCAACTTGGATTACATGTTGATGATCTTTTGAAGTAGTTGATGGAGATGTTGAAGTAGTCTTTTGTTGAAGTAAATTTGAATATCCTTTGAGAAGACATTGTTGGAGTAGAGTTGGAGTTATTCTTAAATCATTATTGGAGTTTCATTAGAGAACTCTTTCTAGACTTGTTAAGAAAAACTTTTGGAGACTGGATTGCTTTTTGAGGATTGTAATTCTCATAAGAGGTTAGAGCCCCATTGAGACTAGGCTAGAGTATGGATTGATATTTGAGGACTGGAGCTCTCATTCAGGGTTGGAGCCTTGAAGGAGTTCGAATTTTATGGTACAAGTTGGAACCTGATTATTTGTAAAAGGATTGGAGTCCTCACTATTTTTATTAATAAAATGATTTTTCTTATTTTACATCTTGTATTTTTGTTTAATTAGTGATCTTTTCTAGCATAATATAACCATTACAAAGAAATAGTGATTCACCCCCTCTGAGTATTTCCAACATATTATATAACTCAATACTAAAATTTCAACACTTCACATAAACAAAATTACAAAAAAAACATAATTGGATTATGTACCAACCTAGATCCATCTTAACCCCAGATATATCAAGTGCCGAGAGGGATCCAATCTTTCGATGTGCAAACCTATTTTTTGAGTGTAAAACTTGAGGAAAGATTTGCACCTCAAGGGATTTGACCCCTCTTGGTGCTTGATATTATTTATATTATATAAATTCCACATCTTTAAATATGAAAGTATTCTCATTTTCAATTTTTTTAAAACATTAATCCCTCCCTCTCACCCCCCCACCCCTTCTCCCCTTCACTTTTATTTTTGTCATCACTTGGATCCTTAGTTAAAATGGATCTATGTTTGCTCTTACTAATATTATTATTTATATTATATAAATTCCACATCTTTAAGTATGAAAGTATTCTCATTTTCAATTTAATTAATGCTTGACTAATATAAATTACCAATTCGTCTCACCCATTTGAAACAAGAAGTTGACCAAGAAGCTTGACTAAGGAAGTACACAAGAAGACATACAAACCTGAGGAATAAATGTTTGATAACTCGTGAAACTTAGAGTTGATCAAGTGGGAGAGACATGGATTTTTCCTTTGGTTTTTTGGTTTGATATTTCTATGTGGTTTTCATGAATTATTCTATATCATATTTTGGCCACCTCTTAGATAAAACCTTGGCTTATACTTCAAATCATACGATGGCCTATTTGGTGGCACCATTATGATATTCAGACCTCCTGCACGAGGGCTTTACTCAATGAACCTCTGACATATCATCTGCATTCATGACATATTAAACAATACCCCTAATTTTACTACATGTTGGGAAATACCTCTAAAATCACATTATTTAACCCCCTACCAATATGAACCCAATACAACTTCCCAATTTAAAAAACCCTTCCTTTTGCTAGATATTGTAGGTATCCATTTTTTCATTAACATTATATATACCCTTTTATATATTTTCATTAACTTTTAGCTCCATTTTTATACCTACCAATATAAATACCCTTTACCTTCTATATATCCCCCAATATATTATGTCATTTTTTCTTCAATATATATCCCTCAATATGACTGCACGTTGTATGGTATTGCTCCCCCAGTGAACCCCCCATGACCTCCTGTAACATAATTTCAAAAGTAGATTTCAACAACTCTTTTTGGTTATACATCAAAACATTTTGTTATAAATTTCACTATTATCTGTCTTCAAGCCCTTGTACATGCACACTGAAGCAAATTCCATCATCAATACATAAATCCTAGACTAAGATTCTATTGGGGTGTTTTGGGATAGGTTTGAGGGTTCTTTGCAGAACTGATTAAGCTAATTTGAAGTACCTTTAAGCAAATACTTGAGCCATACTATTCTATGATATATTCATATTGTGAGAGGCCCTTCTCAACTACATAAAGATGATTGAGCTTGAGGTCCTCTAAAGTCTTCTTGGTCCTATTGGGAGGCCTATTATAAGATTTATTGCAAATTTTGATATGATTTGAAGTGGTGGAGAAAATATCTAGAAGGTATTCATAATCTAGTTTGGTTCTCTGAGTATAGGGCAGAGATGGATGTGTTTCAAGCCTTTTGAGACCATCTTAGAGTACATGTTGATGATATTTTCAAGTAGTTGATGGATATGTTGAAGTAGGATTTTGTTGAAGCAAATTTGAAGATCCTTTGAGCAGACATTGTTGGAGTAGTGTTGGAGTTATTCTTAAATCATTATTGTAGTTTCATTGGAGACCTCATTCTAGACTTGTTAAAAAAGCTTTTGGAAGTCTTAAAGTGGTATTGAAGTCAACTTGAAGGATTTTAGTAAATTGAGAGAGTTGTAGCCCTAGAGGTTTGGAGTCCTCACACAAGGTTTGATGAGCCACAAAAAGGGTAATTATTGGGCTCATTTTGCCTATTGTTCTCCATTAATCCACCATTCTTCATAGTTTATGCATGCTTTTGAGTATATTTATCTTGATTGAATGAATGAGGATAGTCACTTGACCATGAAGACTAATACGTGTTTATTGCAGACTTTTGGACAACTTTTGGACCAAGGTCAAGCATTTATGAGACATTTGACAACCGAATGCAAGGGGACAAGGCTAAGGATTCGTAGGGAGGGTGCCTCCTGCACTAAATGGCCTCTTCTGTGAGTTCTCCACCATCAGCTCGGAGTTCAGTAGCCCATCAACATTGATTCCCAAGGGCAGCCGAGTAGCTTTTATGAAGTGATTGAGTACTAGTAGTTTGGGTAGCCAAGCCCCTCGAATCAAGGAGGAATGTTGGAGGTCGTCATGGTGCATAAATAGAAAGGCTTCCAGCCTTCGTAGGTTATTTTTTAATAGTTGTATTTTGCACTATAGTGTTGCTAGTTTCTCAGCTCATTTTGTAGCTTCTGCTGTACAACTTCTTTTGTGACATGGTTATTTTTTAGTAATGGAAAGAAGTTTCATTTGGCACCAGTTTTGAGATTCTTCTTAGGA
This sequence comes from Pinus tabuliformis, assembly GCA_031772625.1. Lineage (NCBI taxonomy): Eukaryota > Viridiplantae > Streptophyta > Pinopsida > Pinales > Pinaceae > Pinus > Pinus tabuliformis. The sequence continues at coordinate 465,163,406 of CM062814.1, forward strand.
GCATGTAGCTCTTGGGGTTGGGCCCAACCCAAGTGCCAAGGCTTCCTTTGTGTATTGTTATGTGTTGTTGATGTCTTTATCAAATAATTTCTGTTAAGTAGATTAAAATCTTGCTTGGTTACCTAGGTCATTGTTGATGATTAAAAAGGATTTTCATGATCAGATTGGTTTGATAGGTTGATAATAGAGAATATCTTCAGAAAAAGGCTATCAAGCACCCCTGATCTCACCTCTCCCTCCATGGGACCATGAGCTGGGACCAAGGCGTCCTTGCCACCACCAAAAACATTGTCTTTGCTTTGTCATGCAATTGTTAGTGTTAGATTCTCATTTGTGGAAGTTGATACCAGTTGCGGTTACATTCTTAGGTTCATGATTGCTTAGTTTGAGTAGCTATTTCACATGATTTTGTTGCCAACAAACTTTTGTTCATTTTCTTTGCTGATATTTAGGTTAGATTAGGTTAAAGAAGCTAGGTCTTTGCTTTTCCAAGTCTTTGTTTGAATAGTTTGGAAAATAAATTTAAGAGAAGTTGTGATACCTCTTTGCCTACCCCTACTCCATCAATACTGCCTGCTCCATCCTCTAACTCTGATTCTTGCCTCACATTTGCTACGTTCCCTCACTTTGACCTAATTTCCATATTTTTGTGCAACATTGCTCTACCCCTCCTTAAACAAATCCAACCATCCTTATCACTCACCCGCTTCGTTCACCAGGTCTTGGACCCCTCCACATCATAATCCAACCTCTGTGCCCACTTCTTCACCTTTCTTCCACCATCAACCCTCCAAAATCCCCTTTCAGAACATCATGTAGAAGCCACAGAACATCTTGTAGAACCCCTACAGACTTCCTGTAGAAGCTCACGAAAGTGATTTCTTGAGATCTGATCACTGTGAACCTCTATGGAAGGGTGCTAGGGATGCCCTTAGGCCCTCTTATCACCTTCCCAACCTCCTGCAAGCATCCACTCCATTTCCTTTCACCAATCAACCTCTGCACAATCAAAATAGTCAAAACACCTGCAAAGTGATTCCACAAATATTATTCGAAAATACAAAAAGATGTTTTCTTCATATTTCTCTTCAGAAGTAGCTTAGTCACATGCATTTTACCTTTCTAGAAGTCAATGGCATCCATTTTTGTAGCTTTCATCGTTTTACTTGCACCAGTAGGGTTAGTCGGTAAAACTAGGGTTTGTTAGGGTTTGCGTTCCTTTCTAGCTTTCAACTTCTTTCTGCAAGTAGATTAGCCTCTGGTTGAGTTAGTTTTCATCCATAATAGTTAAAAGATTCTTCTAAGAGCTCATAGAAGTTGGCTTAAGGTCCTAGTGGACTTGTGCCAGCTGATCAAGTGACAGCCTGCGGTAAGAGCTAGTATTTGTGCATATAGCACCGTCGCTTCCAAGTTTTTTACGAACTACCGGGTTGATAAAAGTAAAGAAGGGAGTCCCAGGAGTTGTAGCATTATTGCTGCAATACTGGAGCCCACCATTCTTTTCGGTGCCGGCCGGGGAAGCGTCAGAGTATTTGTGATTGTTTCTTTTCTTTTTCTACTACAATGTTCTGCTAAGTAGTTTATTTCAGCAAGCATATAGTAGTTGTTTCATTTCCAGTCTACAATTTCTTCTGCAAAAGTAGATTATACATTTCCAGATTTCATAGATTAGAATTTCAATTCTGCAAGCGTAGATTAGCATTTCATTTCTGCAATTTCCATTCTGCAAGCATAACTTAGCATTTCATTTCAGCAAAATAGATTAGTCCTTTCCTGCTTTCATTCCAATTCTGCATTTTCATTTCAGCAAGATAGTTAGTTGCAATTCAATCTATTTCATTTTTGCAGGTACAAGAAGAAAAAAAAAAACAAAAGAAAACAACAATATTTCATTTCATGCCTTGTAGGAACAGAGACAATACCAGAAAATTCCTACCCAACACCCCCACCACATCACTGAGTCACCCTTCTCTCTCCTTTGGTGGCAGTGATCCAGAAGAACCTATAGGTGAACCTCCTGAGATATACGAAGATCCTCTAACAGAAGAAGAGCGATAAAACATTCCTCTTGAGACCATGGATGAACACATAAACAGTATGGGAGATGAGGAGAGAATAGAAGGTGCCTTTCCCATCCAGGAGACCAACGGGGACATGAAAATGAAGAACATAAGTCCCTCAACCTTACCTCACTTCCATGGACTGACCATTGAAGACCTTGATACCTTCCTGTTTGAGTTTTTTGTCCTTTGTCGAACTTATGACTATGAAAAGAACGAGCAAAAGTTGAAACTCTTTCCTTCTACCCTCAAGGATGCAGCACTACGCTGGTTCATGGGGTTACCTGGAAGCGATATCACAACTTAGGCTCAGATGCAGCAAGCCTTTAACAACAAATACCGGGACTAATGTAGGTCAAAAGAAACAAAGGGAGAGATCTTTTAGATGACCATGGGAAGTGATGAGTCTTTAAAGGACTATGAGGAAAGGTTCCAACTAAGCTATAAACGGGCCAGGTGCATGCTTGACCTTGAATCTCTGAAGGTGGTTCTACTACGAGGATTCCTCAAAGACCTTCTAGATACCCTACATCTGCTAGTTGGAGGAGACATCTACCAACTACCTTATGAGGACATAAAGACTGTGTTTAGAAACCACTCTAGGGTAGCCCGGAAATGAGGTAGGGGGAATCCACTCTCAGCTAGTACCATATTCTCCAAGCATGAGTTTGCTAATCAAATGGAAGACCTCAAAAGTGAGATGAGACAGACCATTACCATGCAGCTGGATACTTTCTGAATCCAACAGAAGAAAGAGGAAGGTGAGAGGGCTTTGGCCATTTTTTGTCCTAGATGTACAAGGAAGCATCCTAAGAACGAGTGTCCATTGCACTTAGTGGAGGTATGTTTCTTTTGTGAGGAAGACCACCCCACAAACCAGTGCCCAACCTTACCCAGATTTAAAGCCATGTACCAAGGGACTGAGGCAGCCACTAAACCACTCTACTTCCTCAATCAAAGGAGGCCACATGGAACCAGACCTTACCAACAGGGGATGCAAGAGACATACCAAGCTTATTACAGCCCCTACCAATCCGCTCATATACCTTCTTGGGGTCCCCCTGCTAATCCTCCATGGTTAGCACCTCCTCTGTGGTCTTATGCATCTCAATACCATACTCAACCTGCTGCTCATTCGTTTCACTCACATGTCTAGCCGCAACCTCAGTGGAATGCACCTCAACCAGGGTGGAGGCCCCAATACAACTATTTGCCCGCCATTCTGCCTCCACCACCGGCTCAACAAAAACCATTACCTCCTGCTCCTCCAAGACAACCCCAGATGCCTACTCAACCGAACCCGAACCCCAACAATGGACAGGCCCAACAGGTATACACTGGAGAGACAACATGCCCTACCTATGCTGTGGAGATTCAGGAGATCAACGTACAATGTGGAAAGGTCCTTCCAGATCGCCAACCTCCTCCCTCGGAGGAAGAAGAAGAGAAACAGGAAAGTGAACGCAAAGCCATTCCACCCTTTCCTGAGCGACTAACAGTAACCACACAACCCACCCCAGAGGAGACTAAACTTTTGGGAGAACTTAAACAGTTGTCAAAATACCACTTCTCCAGGCCATAAAAGATGTACCAATATACAACAAATTGATCAAGGAGAAGTGTTTCAGGCACCTAGGCAGGCATAAGAGAGACGCCCTGACTATTAATGTCATAGGACAACTGTCCGATCTAATGTTGGGGTAACTAATCTGTCCAAAATATTTGGACCCTGGGAGTCCTGTAGTTGATGTCCACATTAATGGCACCATAATCCCCCACACCTTGATTGATTTAGGGGCTACCATTATTGTGATGACTAGGGACACTATGCTTAAAGTTAACCTTCAGAGTTCCTTAAGAAAGACGTTGACAGTACTGTAGTTAGCAGACTGCTCCACTGTGACTCCCGAAGGGATTGTGGAAGATGTCCTAGTCTCTGTTGACTCCTGGGAGCACCCTGCGGACTTCTTGGTCCTTCAACCAAGGCAAAACTCACTGGATACCCCCTCATTTTGGGAAGGCCTTGGTTAGCTACTGCGGATGCTTACATCAGTTGTCAAGATGGGAGCATGACCATTAAGAATGCGCTTATGTCCAAACAGCTAGTCCTATACCCTCCTGCCCAACCTTTGTTAGAACATGACTTACCACTCTGGTTGGAGGAGGGAGATGAGGGTGAAGTCTACTCTGCACGATTGTGCATAGTAGAAGCTGCCAGGGGAGGTCCTCTGACCAAGGATGACTTGATCGAGAATTTGATTCAAAATCCACCTCCTAGTGCATTATCATTAGAGGAGTTAGTGGAAGGTACCCAAGCCAATGCTTTAGTGGACCTCTATGTGGCCGATCCGACCTCACCCAGAGTTAAAAATGTGGAATTTGGCCCTTAAAGAACCTTAAAGATCAGCTCATCCCTATCTTCCTCCCAGGAGAAGGAGCTGTGTAGCTTATTGAGCTACCATTTGGATGCCTTCGCGTGGAGCTAGAAGGAGATGAAAGGAGTCCACCCTTCGATCTGTACCCATCACGTTTACATCAAAGAGGATTGCAAACCAGTTAGGCAGCCTCAGAGGAGAATGAACCCAACCCTTAAAGACATTGTCAAAGAAGAATTGCAAAAGTTGTTGGATGCAGGATTCATCTACCCCATATTTGATAGCGAGTGGGTCTCAACTCTAGTGCTTGTGCCCAAGAAAAACGGGAAGTGGAGAATCTGTGTAGATTATCGAGAACTTAACAAAGCCACCAAGAAGGACCATTTCCATTTGCCTTTCATAGATCAAGTGTTGGATGGGCTGGCAGGGAAGAAGTTCATCTCTTTCCTAGATGGGTTTAGCGGGTATAATCAGATCCAAATCAGTCCAGAAGACCAAGATAAGACCACCTTCACCTGTCCTTGGGGTACCTTTGCCTACCGGGTCCTTCACTTTGGGCTTTGTAATGCTCCTGCCACTTTCCACAGAGCAATATTGAGCATATTTGCTGAGCTAGTTCACGATTCGGTGGACATCTATATGGATGACTTTACTCCTTATGGGTCTAACTTCCAAGAAGCATTGTCTAACCTAGGAAAAGTTTTAACCAAGTGTATTGAGATGAACCTGTCCCTCAATCCTGAAAAATGTGAATTCTTGATGACTGAAGGGACCGTGTTAGGTCATACCACTTCTAAGCAAGGATTGCAGGTGGATCCTAACAAAATTGCTATCATCCAAAAGGTTACACCTCCTCAAAAGGTAAGAGATGTTTAGAGTTTTCTGGGCTTAGCAGGATATTATAGACGATTCATTAAAGATTTCAGTAAGCTAGCCTCGCCATTGTTTGGCCTCTTAGGGAAATATTTTGAGTTTAAATGGGCTAACGACTGTCAAGGGGCTCTGGACGAGTTGAAAGATAAGCTGGTGTCTGCCCCGATCTTGAGAGGTCCAAATTGGGCCCTACCTTTCCACATCCACACCGATGCCTTGAACAAAGCCATAGGGGTAGCCTTAGGACAAGTTGAGGAGAAACTACCATATGCCATATACTTTGTCAGAAAAGACCTGTCCAAGGCAAAGATGAACTATATTGTAACCAAAAAAGAGTTCATGGCTATAGTCCATTCCCTAAACAAGTTTAGACACTACATCACTGGTTATCAAACATTCATACACATTGATCATGCTGCGGTTAGATATTTAATGAATAAGGCTGATGTAAATGCTCGTATCATTAGATGGTTACTCTTGTTGCAACAATTTGATTTGACCATTTTGGACAAGCCAAGTAAGGAAAATGTTGTTGCTAACTTTCTGTCTAGATTGGATTTGCCTGTAGGTGAATAAGGGATAGTGGATGACCAGACGCCAGACGAACACCTGTTTGCTATTTCAGTACTCTCTCCATGGTTTTCTGATGTAGAAAATTACTTGGTCTCAGCATAGTTCCCTCTACACCTATCCTCAAGAGAGAAGAGCAAAATTGTGAGGAAAAGTTCCCCATTCACTTGGATCAGGGGCAACCTGTTCAAAATTGGCCCAGATTAGATCTTGAGGCGTTGTGTTAGGGAGGAGGAATTTTTCGACATCCTCCTGACTTGTCACGATGGGCCCTGTGGAGGTCACTTTGTAGTGAAAAGGACTGCCTTCAAAATTCTACAGCAGGCTACTATTGGCCCACTCTTCATCAAGATGTCAGAAGATACATCAACCAATGTGACCAATGTCAAAGGATGGGGAAACCGACTCCAAGGGATGAAATGCCCCTCCAACCTCAAGTGACCTTCGAGCCATTTGAGAAGTGGGGCATGGATTTTGTGGGTCCTATCAACCCTCCTTCAAAGAAAAGGTCTTACATCATTGTGTGCACAGACTACCTGACAAAGTGGGCAGAAACCAAGGCAATCAAGGCAGTGACAGAAGGAAAAGTGGCTAAGTTTTTAAGGGAAAATATCTTCTACAAATTTGGCTACCCAAGAGAGTTAGTCATTGATCAAGGAAGTCAGTTCACCTCTAACCTAATTGAAGACCTACTCGCTCATCACAAGATGAAGCACAAAACTTCCACCCCTTATCATCCACAAGCTAATGGGCAGGTGGAAGTTACTAATAGATCATTGGAAGATATTTTGAATAAAGTGGTGAGTAGCAGCAGGAAGGATTGGGCAGATCGCTTGGTTGAGGCCACCTGGGCCTACAACACCACTTGGAAAACTACAATAAGTTTCACACCTTATGAGCTGGTCTATACAACACATCGAGGGTGGCAGCTCAGCTGGACCTAGATCTCAGCCATGCACAATGGGAAAGATTACTACAGCTAAATGGATTAGATGAACAGAGAATGCAGGCCCTCCTCCACTCAGAAGTAGTTCAACTCCAGAGGAAGGTATGGCATGACCGGCACCTTAACGAAAAGAAATTCCAGCCAGTTGATTGGGCGCTACTGTATGACTCAAGATACAAGGATTTCAAAGGGAAACTGAGGACACGGTGGTTAGGACCATATACAGTGGAGAAATGCAACTACAATGGTTCAGTCCTTATCAGGACCATTGATGAAGAAGCCATCCCCATGCTCATCAATGGGCATTGGTTGAAAATCTATAGGAAACCCCTCTCAAGGCAGGATTTCATTGAAACTTTGGACAAATCAGTGCTATTAGTGGAGTAGGGCCCTGTCTCTACTCCACCCACACCTTGAGCATAAAAAAAAAAAACAGAGAAATGGAATAAAAAGATCCTTGGGTGAAAACTTCTTAGAGGCACCCGGGGCAGACAGTGAGGGTGAAAACCTCATGGAGGTGCCCTAGCTATCTCTCTCTCTCAAAAAAAAAGAAAAAAAAGAAAAAGAAAAACAGGCCTAATCTCTATGGAATAATTGCAGGTTGTAGGGAATATATTGCAGGTTAGGAAGGTCACGCAAAACAAGGACAGGGGTCTGCACCAGGCTACAGGACACCTTCACAGAAACTTCCTCCATGACCACTTGCCTCTCCTAGGATTTGATCATATTTGGGGGAAGATTTCACCTTCTACAGGAAGTTCTGCCTATTCTACATGTAGTCTATGTCTTCTACAGGAAACATCCTATAGAACATTCAGGCAAGCCAAAATCAATCTTGGAGGGGAATCTGAAGGTTGGAATCTGTTTGTTAGGCCTGCAGCCACCCCTGTTTCCACCCATCACCATATGGAACCTTGTTCCATCTCTTTACACCTCTGTCACCCACCTAGTTATGTGTTCCTGCACAGTCATACAAGAAACCTTGTTTTCCTCAGATTGCCAGCAAGAATTTTTCAGCGACAAATCAAGCAATGATGTCTAGCTCACCCTACCTATCAATCTCCATCTGGACTCTTCATCAACCGAATCCCTCGTCAGCAATATAACCCTACTCGTTTAGCTTGCATTCCAGGAGGATAAGCAACTACAAGACATCCTACAGGAATCCTGTAGTAGCTGATCCCTCTGGGAGACATATTCTAGAAGCAGGAACAGATGAAACCAACAAAGGGAACATGCAAAAGGCTCCTCTTGGACGTGAAAACATCCTCGGTAGCTGAAACCAAACAGAGCCTATAGATGCAGCGTTAACAACCAAAGGATCAAGTTCCAAAACACATGCATACAGCATCAAAGAATGAAGGAATGGGTTCTAACACCTGTGCATGAGGAAGCAGCAAGCAAAGGAATGGTCTCAAGACCCAAAGTCTGCATAATGCGTCCATGGCCATGCAGGTAAGTGTCTAAACCCATTCATCAATTTCATAAACTATATTCGAAAGTTGCATGCCTATGAAAATGGTTCGGATTGAATGGGATCGGTGGCCAGTCAACTGGCCACCCTTAGCCAGTTACATAGCTTCGTGGGATCCGAACAAGCTTAGTTACATTCAAATTTTCTGACGAGACATGCAGTCGACACGTGTGGAGTGTCCAGTCGGGGAAAATCATTGGGACTTGCAGTGGTGGTGGTGGTTAATGGCAGAAGGGGAGGTGATGGCGGTCAGAGACATGCAGTGAAATGATGGCCGTGACATTGGATCAATGGTTCGGTCTGGCCACCTCATCCCCTCGCCACGAATTGCGCCACAGTTAAAATATGCTCGGTTGAAGACTCTCACCACCCTCTGTTCATTCGCACTTGCAACGTCCTCGGCCGAAGTATGCGTCCTCTGCTTTCAAAATCTAATAACCCATCATCCTCCATTGAGTTTTTCGACCTGTTTCAAAAATCTCCCGTGTACTGGGCTCGTTCAGAGGCACAGTAACATCCTACAGAAGCCGGCAAGAGTTCTACAGGAAGAAGCTCTACAGGTAGTACAACACAACTTTCTGGAGCAGGGAAGCCTGGAATTTTCTTCATCGAATTTGGAGTTCCAAGAGAGGTAGGCTCGAAAACACTCTTCCATGCATGGTATGTTTCGAAAAGGTGGTGAATTGAACTGTCTCAAATTGGGGAGTCCGAGAAAAATCTGCCTGTGAGTTGGAATTAACAATTTTCCTGTGTGTTGCATGATATTTCTCAGTTGTTATTGCGTCAAAATTCTCCTCCATAGTTCTCGTTAAAAAAGAAAATTCTCCTGTAGGAAAGATACGCAACTGTGAGGGCTAGCCTGTGTATGAAGATTTTGAATTTGCATGTTTATATGTATGCTGGGAATAAACATTGAGCTCTGTACTCTGTATGTGGAAACCCAATTTCTTCCTTCATAAATGGAAAACTGAGTTCTGGGCAGCAACAACCTTAAAGCCAAGGAATTAGTGCTAATTGATAGTTGAAATCCCTTCTCAAAGTTCAGGGGAGAAATCCATAAATAACATTCCCTTTTCTGATCAGAGCATAAAATAGGGCACTCTCACCATACTAGGGGGGTTTATTAGGAAAGAACCTTCGAATCCCATCAAGTTGTGTGAGCATCCGGAGGTGGTGGACCTCTTCACCCACACCAATTGGATGTCCTTTTGTGACAAAATTCAGGGTCATGACGATGACGTAATGGAGGAATTCTTAATGTCCCTAAAACCTGGATCAAAGACACATGCCACAGTGAATTTTAGGGGTTTGACCCTAGAAGTTACCCCTGAGCTTATGAGTCGTGTTACTGGTCTCCCATTAAGGCTCCATTGGAGCAGAGAAGAAAGGTCATTGGGCAAGGCAGCCAAGAAAGAATTCTTCCTGCCTGAGGAACATCCTGTAGAAGACAAGAACAGGGTCCGTAGAACTAGCTTACCTCCTCTTTGGAGCGAAGTCAGTTTCCAAATCATGAAATACATTACCTGTGAAGGGAGATTCAACATTGTCTATGGCTATCATTTCAGGTTGCTAAGTGAACTAAGACATGGAATGGATTTACCTCTAGAAAAGAAGTTGAGCATCCCCTATTTTCTTCTACGGTCATTAAGTGAATGTGGCACCAAATTGAATGAAGGGACACCGAATCAGTTAGCCCATCATGGGCTCATCAAACTTTTAGTGGAAGATGCCCTCCACACCTACATTTTTCCCCTCTCTTAAGAAATCTTCCGAAACATGTCTAGAGATGACGATATTAGAATTCTGGCCAAGGAGCTCACCTCATCCAGCAGTGAAGAAGGGGAACACACTGAAGGAGGAGAGAAAACTAGTGGTAAAGAAACACATGAAAAATAAGCACAAGCAGGACAAAAAGAGAAAGAGGGAAAGGGCCAAATTGCTAAGCCCAAAACAGTGGGAGGAACAACAGCACAAACAGCCAGGGAAAAATGATTGCAAATTAGAGCCGAGAGGGCCGAAAAATTCCAACTGAAGAGTGTCACAGCCAAAGCAACCACACAGAAACAAAAGGAGAAAACACAGTCAGCAAAACAGGCAGAAACAGGCACAGGGATTTCTAAAAGAAGCGGGGAAAAAGAGTAGCAAGAGGAGAAATCACTTGAGATATTGGCTAGGGAGGCAGCATCTGTGCTTGTTTCCCTAAGCACATCTCCAAAACATAAAGGGAAGCGAAAAAGGGAAACATACATGTACTTTAAAGCAAGAAGGAGCACACGGATAAAAGTGGGCAGACCCCAACCACAGTCAAAAGAGCCAATTATCATTGAGGATGCCACAACTAAACAAAAGGAGGAGTCTCCCCTAAAGATATCTATCACCTATGAATGAGGGAGCCTGAAAACATCCACCTGGAGAGAAAGGATTGAAATGATGGACTCAAAAAGAGCTCTACAGGAAGCTGAGATGGTTCTACAGGAAACTGTGGCTAAGCTGAAAGAGACAGAGAAAATGGAGGAGAACGTAGCTAAACCATTACGGGAAGAAGAAAAGGCTAAGAAGATATTGGAACCAAGCCCTCAGCCTAGCTTGGGTTCCTACTGTAACCTATTAGAAGCTGGGAAGATAATTCCCCAGAAGTTCGCGATGCCACTTTTCTTTGCACTGGAAGAAGAGAGAGTGAGGACTCACACTTGGATGAGGATCGCCAAGTCCAAAGGTGTGGCGGAGATAGGTCCCCTTGAAGAACAACTCAAGCAATCAAGAAAAGAGTTGGCTATGGTAAGGCATGCGAAAAGCAGTCAGTAGGCCAAGCTCTAGGAAGAGAACAAGTTGCTGAAACAACAACTACAGTTATAGGGACACTACAAGGAAGACAAGCCCCACATCTTGGGAGAATAGCAGCAATAGGGAAAGCCTCCAATAGACAAAGAAACCTTGGATGAAAAACAAAGAAAGGATGGGTTGCAGGCTGAAATCAAGGCACTAACAAAACAACTACAGGAGAAGGAGTTGCAGGTAGCAGAGGAGATATAGTCTCTAAGGCAACAGGTACATGAGAAGGAAGCCCAACTGGCCTGCATGGCTAGCTAAGAAATAGAGGCCGTATAGTGTAGGTAGCCTACCAAGGCATATGCTTTGTACCTTAAAGATCAATGGTTGTAGTTCCAGATTAACACCTTGGCCCAAAGGGGCACTACTCCATTTCAAAACTACCATCAATTCATGGCTTTATGTGACAGTAGCTCATCAGAGGACAAGGCTAAATTATCAGAGTTTTATTTACACAACTTGGCCCTTCCAAACATGAATTTGTGGGATCCCAACGCTGTGGTAGGAGATGTGCAACTTATGGCCATGGCCTCTTGGTTGAATCATGAGGAAAAAAGGGCAGCAGAGGTTCGAAATATTATGAACAGGGAACTCAGTGAGCCACTAATGATTAGAGCAGAGCCGAAGGATCCCTCAGCATTGATAAGCACCCACCAGCACTTGGCCAACAACTCTCAGGCCCTACCAGATTACATTGAACGACAAGCTCAAGCCATCACTCACTTCGAGGACATGGAAAGACTGTTGGGGGATAACTACGTTCATGCTTGCACAAGGAGGTGGAAAACACTGTCCCACAGCCTGAAAATGGGAGAATACCACTCCCCAACAAGGATGAGGGAGGCCTTGGCAAGAGTACCCCTCTACAAACAGTCAATGTAGAATCTCCAGGCCAACTGGATTGGCCTAAAGTTCAGTCCTCCCTTGCTTTTAGGACTGCTGGAAGGAGTCAAAGAAGAAGAGGAACACATGCAGTGGGAGGAACTGGAAAGAAAAGAAAGATTCCATGACTGTGAAGAAGACATTACCCGGAGGCCTCGGATGTGAGGGGGGTAGTCAAAGCAATCAAGGATGATGAGCTGGACTAGTTTCTTAGAGGATGAGCAACCCATTTAGCAAGAGGGTGACGATGAGCCCCAAAAATGGGTAACTTATTGTGCTCATTTTGCCTATTACTCTCCATTAATCCACCATTCTTCATAGTTTATGCATGCTTTTGAGTATATTTATGTTGATTGAATGAATGAGGATAGTCACTTGACCATGAAGACTAATACGTGTTTATTGAAGACTTTTGGATAGCTTTTGGACCAAGGTCAAGCATTTATGAGCCATTTGATAGCCGAATGCAAGGGGACAAGGCTGAGGATTCCTAGGGAGGGTGCCTCCTGCACTAAATGGCCTCTTCCTCGAGTTCTCCACCATCAGCTCGGAGTTCAGCAGCCTACCAACATTGATGCCCAAGGGCAACCGAGCAGCTTTTATGAAGTGATTGAGTACTAGCAGTTTGGGCAGCCAAGCCCCTCGAATCAAGGAGGAATGTTGGAGGTCCTCGTGGTGCATAAATAGGAAGGCTTCCAGCCTTCGTAGGTTACTTTTTGAATAGTTGTATTCTGCACTATAGTGCTGCTAGTTTCTCAGCTCATTTTGTAGCTTCTGTTGTACAGCTTCTTTTGTGACATGGTTATTTTTTAGTAATGGAAAGAAGTTTCATTTGGCACCAATTCTGAGCTTCTTCTTAGGAGCCTGCAGCTCTTGGGGTTGGGCCCAACCCAAGTGCCAAGGCTTCCTTTGTGTACTGTTATGTGTTGTTGATGTCTTTATCAAATAATTTCTGTTAAGTAGATTAAAATCTTGCTTGGTTACCTAGGTCATTGTTGATGATTAAAAAGGTTTTTCATGATCAGATTGGTTTGATAGGTTGATAACGGAGAAGATATTTAGAAAAAGGCTATCAAGTATCCTTGATCTCACCTTTCCCTCCATGGGACCATGAGCTGGGACCAAGGCACCCTTGCCGCCACCAAAAACACTGTCTTTGCTTCATCATGCAATTGTTAGTGTTAGATTCTCATTTGTGGAAGTTGATACCAGTTGCGGTTACATGCTCAGGTTTATGATTGCTTAGTTTTCATAGCTATTTCACATGATTTTGTTGCCAACAAACTTTTATTCATTTTCTTTGCTGATATTTAGGTCAAATTAGGTTAAAGAAGCTTGGTCTTTGGTTTTTCAAGTCTTTGTTTGAATAGTTTGGAAAAATAACTTACAGAGCACCTATGATACTTCTTTGTCTACCCCTACTCCATCAATACCACCTGCTCTATCCTTTAACTCTTATTCTTGCCTCACATTTGCTACGTTCCCTCACTTTGACCTAATTTCCATATTTTTGTGCAACATTGCTCTACCCCTCCTTGAACAAATCCAACCATCCTTATCACTCACCCGCTTCGTTTTGCAAGTCCTGGACCCCTCCACATCATCATCCGACCTCCATACCCACTTCTTCACCTTTCTTCCACCATCAACCCTCCAAAATCCCCTTTCGGAACGTCCTATAGAAACATCCTGTAGAAGCCAGAGAACATCTTGTAGAACCCCTGCAGACTTCCTGTAGAAGCTCACGAAAGCGGTTTCTTGAGATCTGATCACTGTGAACGTCTCTAGAAGGGTGCTAGGGACCCCCTTAGGCCCTCTTCTCACCTTCCCAACCTCCTGCAAGCATCCACTCCATTTCCTTTCACCAATCAACCTCTACATAGTCAAAATAGTCAAAACACGTACAAAGTGATTCCACAAATATTATTCGAAAATACAAAATGATGTTTTCTTCATATTTCTCTTCAGAAGTAGCTTAGTCACATGCATTTTACCTTTCTAGAAGTCAATGGCATCCATTTCTATAGCTTTCATCCTTTTACTTGCACCAGTAGGGTTAGTCGGTAAAACTAGGGTTTGTTAGGTTTTGTGTTTCTTTCTAGCTTTCAACTTCTTTCTGCAAGTAGATTAGCCTCTGGTTGAGTTAGTTTTCATCCATCATAGTTAAAAGCTTCTTCTAAGAGCTCATAGAAGTTGGCTTAAGCTCTTAGCGGAGTTGTCCCAGCTGATCAAGTGACAGCCTGTGGCAAGAGCTAGTACTTGTGCATATAGCACCGTCGCTTCCAAGTTTGTTACGAACTACCGGGTTGATAAAAGTAAAGAAGGGAGTCCCAAGAGTTGCTGCATTATTGCTGCAATACTGGAGCCCACCAAGGTTGGAGCCTTCTGAGAATTCAGATTGGAGTCTGGATTGATTTTTGAGGATTGCAATTCCCATAAGAGGTTGGAGCCTCATTGAGACTACACTCAGGATTGATATTCGACAATTGGAGCCCTCATTTAGGGTTGGAGCCTTGAAGGATTTATACTTTTATCGTATAAGTTGGAACTTGATTATTTGTAAAAGGATTGGAGTCGTCACTATTTTTATTAATAAAATATTTTTCTTGTTTTACATCTCATATTTTTGTTTAACTAGTGATATTAACTAGCATAATATAACTGTTACAAAGAAATAGTGATTCACCCCCTCTGACTCTTTCCAACATACTATATAACTCAATACTAAAGTTTCAACACTTTATATAAACAATATTACAAAAAAACATAATTAGATTACATACCAGCCTAGATTCATCTTAACCCCCAATCTATTAAGAGCTGAGAGGGATCCAATCTTTCGAGGTGCAAGCCTCTTTTTTTAGTGTAAAACTTTGCACCGCAAGAGATTTGATCCCTCTCAGCGCTTGATAGATCCGAGGTTAAGATGGATCTAGGATGGTGATATAAAAATATATAATATCTATATTTGTATCTATGTGTCTATTTCTTATTCACTCTCTATCTCACCCCAAAACATACACACTCTCTTTCCATATCTCTCTCTCTCTCTCTCCATCCATCCCTCCCTCTTCCTCTCTACCTCTTTCTCTTCCCCTTCTCTCCTTCTCTCTATCTCTTCCCTCCCACTCTACTCCCTCCTCACTCTCCCTACTCTCTGTATTTATCCTTTGTCATGCCCTCTCTATCTCCACCTTTCTCCCTTCATGTATTTCTTCTCCCTTCCCTCTCTCTCCCTTTACAACTCCATATCTATCTCCTTCTCTCTCTTGAGTCTTCTCTCTCCATTTCTCTCTGACCTCCCTATGTCCCCCCCCCCCCCATAACTCACTCTCTCTATATCTTTCTCTCTCTTCCCTCCAACTCTATTACTATCTCCCTCCCTCTCCCCTCCATCATTATGTCTCCCATCTCTATCTTCCCTCCTCTCCTCTCTCCATCTCTCCTTTGTCCTTTCCTCCCTCCCTCTCCCCATTCTACTCAACATATCCCTCTCTCTCTCTAACCTCCAACTTTGTCACTATCACCCTCCCTCTGACCCCCCTCTCCCCTCTCTCCCCTTCACTTTGCTTGTTATCATCAGTTGGATCTTTAGTTAAGATAGATCTATGTTGATTCTTACTAATATTATTTATATTATATAAATTCCACATCTTTAAATATGAAAGTATTCTCATTTTCAATTTTATTAAAACTATATTCCCTCCCTCTTACCCCCCCTGCCCCATCTCCCCTTCACTTTTATTATTGTCATCACTTGGATCCTTAGTTAAGATGGATCTATGTTGGTTCTTACTATTATTATTATTTATATTATATAAATTCCACATCTTTAAATAGGAAAATATTCTCATTTTCAATTCAAGTAATGCTTGACTAATATAAATTACCAACTCGTCTCACCCATTTGGCACAAGAATTTGGTCAAGAAACTTGACTAAGTACATAAGATGACATACAAACACAGGGAATAAATGTTTCATAACTCTTGAAACTTAGAGTTGATCAAGTGGGATAGACATGGATTTTTCCTTTGGTTTTTTGGTTTGATATTTCTATGTGGTTTTCATGAATCATTCTATATCATATTTTGGCCACCTCTTAGATAAAACCTTGGCTTATACCGCAAATCATACCATGGCCTATTCGGTGGCACCATTATGACATTCAGACCTCCTGCACAGGGGCTTCACTCAAAGAAGCTCTGACATATCATGTGTATTCGCAACATATTAAACAATACTCCCAATTTGACTACATGTTGGGAAATGCCTCTAAAATCACATTATTTAACCCCCACCAATATGAACCCAATACAACTTCACAATTTAAAAAACAACTCCTTTTGCTAGATATCGCAGGTATCCATTTTTTCATTAACATTTTATATAGTCTTTTATATATTTTCATCAAATTTTAGTTAGATTTTTATACCTACCAATATAAATACCCTTTACCTTCTATATATCACCCAATATATTAAGTCATTTTTTCTTCAATATATATCCCTCAATATGAATGCATGTGGTATGGTATTGCGCCCTTAGTGAACCCCCCATGACCTCCTATAACATAATTTCAAAAGTAGATTTCAACAACTCTATTTGGTTATACATCAAAACATTTTGTTATCAATTTCACTGTTATCTCTCTTCAAGCCCTTGTATATGCCTAGTGAAGCAAATTCCATCATCAATACATAAAGCCTAGACTAAGATTCATTTGGGGTGTTTTGGGATAGGTTTGAGGGTTCTTCGCAAAACTGATTAAGTTAATTTGAAGTACCTTTAAGCGAATACTTGAGCCATACTATTCTATGATATATTCATATTGTGAGAGACCCTTCTCAAGGACATAAACATGATTGAGATTGAGGTCCTATGAAGTCTTCTTGGTCCTATTGGGAGGCCTATTATGAGATTTATTACAAATTTTGATATGATTTGAAGTGGTGGAGGAAATATCTAGAAGGTAATCATAATCTAGATTTGTTCTTTGAGTATAGAGTAGAGATGGATGTGTTTCAAGCCTTTTGAGACCATCTTAGAGTAGATGTTGATGATATTTTCAAGTAGTTGATGGATATGTAGAAATAATATTTTGTTGAAGCATATTTGAAGATCCTTTAAGCAGACATTGTTGGAGTAGTGTTGGAGTTGTTCTTAAATCATTATTGGAGTTTCATTGGAGACCTCATTCTAGACTTGTTAAAAAAACTTTTGGAAGTATTAAAGTGGCAATGAAGCCACCTTGAAGGATTTTAGTAAATTGAGAGAGTTGGAGCCCTACACGATTGGAGTCCTCACACAAGGTTGGAGCCTTCTAAGAAATCAGATTGGAGTCTGAATTGATTTTCGGGGATGGGAATTCTCATAAGAGGTTGGAGCCTGATTGAGGCTACGCTAGAGTCAGGATTAATATTCAAGGATTGGAGCCCTCAATTAGGGTTGGAGTCTTGAAGGAGTTATAATTTTGTGGTACAAGTTGGAACTTGATTATTTGTAAAAAGATTGGAGTCATCACTATTTTTATTAATAAAATATTTTTTCTTGTTTTACATCTTATATTTTGGTTTAACTAGTGATCTTAACTAGCATAATATAACCATCACAAAGAAATAGTGATTCACCCCCTTTGAGTATTTCCAACATATTATATAACTCAATACTAAAGTTTCAACACTTTATATAAACAATATTACAAAAAAAACATAATTAGATTACATGATAGCCTAGATCCATCTTAACCCCCGATCTATTAAGCACCGAGAGGGATCCAATATTTTGAGGTGAAAACCTCTTTTTTGAGCATAAAACTTGATGAAAGGTTGCGTCACAAGAGATTTGATCCCTCTCAGTGCTTGATAGATCTGAGGTTAATATGGATCTAGGATGGTGATATAAAAATATATAATATCTATATTTGTATCTATGTGTCTATTTCTTGTTTGCTCTCTCTATCTCACCCCAAACATAAACACTCTCTTTCCATATCTCTCTCTCTCTCTCTCTCTCTCTCTCTCTCTCTCTCTCTCTCCATCCATCCCTCCCTCTTCCTCTCTACCTCTCTCTCTTCCCCTTCTCTCTTTCTCTCTATCTCTTCCCTCCCACTCTCCTCCCCCTCACTCTCCCTCATTCTCTCTCCATTTCTCCCTTGTCACACCCTCTCTCTCTCCACCTTTCTCCCTCTATGTCTTTTTTCTTCCTTCCCTCTCTGTCCCTTTACAACTCTATCTCTATCTCCTTCTCTCTCTTGATTCCTCTCTCTCCCTTTCTCTCCCACCTCCCTATGTCTCCCCCCCATAACTCACTCTCTCTCTCTATCTTTCTCTCTCTTCCCTCCAACTCTATCACTATCTCCCTCTGTTATAGACATTTTTGGGCACTGCAACCCCAAGCATAAAATGTCCATAAACCAAGGGCTCCTAAGTCCCTAAAAGTGTTGTTCCAACCCCTAAAGGAACAAGGTCAACTGATTACAGCTTCTCCCAGAAGTTCTCCATGAAAAACCACTCAGAACTGGTCAAAACGGGATCATTTCACCTGCTCTATAGGCAACGTGCGTTGCATCTCACCTAAGTACACTTTGTGGGTGTGTTGCATTTCAAAAATCCCTTCTATGGGGTGCGATGGGCGAGAAGTGACAAATGGCAGTGTCAATCCGCGAGGTGGAGAGGCATGGAATCTTCCAGAAAGTTCTCCTGTGACACTTGCCTCTTTGAATTCGACCAAGGATGAGTAAGAGATAATCAATCTCCAAGTGGAAGCAAGCACTATCAGAGGGAAGACACTAATCAAATCACAAGCTGACTCATCTCCCTTACAGATATCTATATATGGATTCCTCATCCCAGAGATTCAGAGGCTGGAATTTTGCATCTTGTAAGGAATTGTTGTTGGTTTCTTGAGGCAACATCATAGTGTTGGGTGATCTAAGCTTTGCATGAGGTGAAGAAGGGCTTACTTGCTGAGAGGATGATGCTGGGTCAGAACAATTGGTTGTAACTCTCTTGGCTCTTTCTTGATTATCAATAAAAGTTATTCAAGTTTTCCTCCATACTCTTGTGTTGTTTATGTTTTATGCATTTGTATGGTCAATTTACATCTGATCCTTGATTGTTTATGATAATAGATCCATGTTCTTGTATAGTGTTATGCTACTTTGATTCTACAGGTACTCTGTGAAGCTGAGTGTACAAGGAAGCAAGTAGCAAAGGACTATCAGAAGAGAGAGGAATCGACTTAGGAACCAATCACAAGACAGAGGTTGGTCTCCTTTATTCTTCTCTCATCTATCTTTCATAAAGGAAAAACGAAAGTAGCTTTACTTTGTTTGTTTGTAAGCTAGCTACCACACCTTAGTGGGATTAGCAGTTCTACATAGAAACTTTTCCCTGTAACAAAATGGCGACTCCGCTGGGGAGCGACTAGGTTGTTTGTTTATCTACCTTGTTGTTTACTTTATAAACTTACAGACAGAGCCTGAAGTTGAGCCAAGTAGCTTTCGAACTGCATTTGCATAGCAAATGCAAAGTAGATAAATGCTGCTTCAATCAATCTCTGGGTTTTTTTTTATGAATTAAACAACTGATTTACAAACTCTCTAATTGCCCTTGTGGTGGCTCTAGTAACCTCCTTAGATCTACCCCTCTTGTTGATTTACTGATTACCACTTGCTCGGCCAAAATTCCTGAATTGAACTGCAAACTGTGACCCGGAACCCAAGCAAAGTCTCGTCCCTGGCCTAGCGCACTCTCTGTTCTGTGAATCTGATCTTCAGCGCACTTCCCGAGTGTAGTAGGTGCACTGCGTTTCAAATTCACTCTGTTACAGGTGCGCTAATCAGACTAGACATTGTTCCTGAATGTTGGTTTATGTTCATTATTTTCAGTTCTATTCATGAGTTTTGCTGCCGATGGTCAGTATACTTCTATTTAAAACCCCTTTCCTTACCGTAATTCTGCCTCCTCAAAGATACTCTGCATTCTCTCCTTCCAAACGCTGTAATTTATATGCCCATCCAGCCTATCCTCCACCCTCAATCCCAATGACATCCTGTTGTCCTAAAACTGAAAAATAGCACTGCTGTAGTAAAGATAAAACTGTTGTTTATGAAAAAATCAGCTTGCTGGAATTTTTTGAGTGAAAAATCAGCAACTGTAATTTTTCCTTTTACTGTCCCAAACTGCCCTTCAGCACTCAACCTCTGATACCATGTAAAAATCTCTATTTTCCCACCCCGGTTTTCAGTTTCTCCTTATTTCTCCCATGTAGTTAAATGCCCATTCCCATAACCATACATTTAACAGACTGAAAAAAATAAATATTGCTGAAAACACAAATTCTGGAAATTTTTTCAGAATGCTGGAAATTGCAGAATTAAAAATCAGCAATCAAAACAACCATTAAAACACATTAAAACACTGATATTTTTTGTCAACTTGACCCTCGAAAAACCCCCTACAACTCTTGGGGAAAACCAGTTTGAGAGCTCTTCTTTATTTCTGAAAATTTCCTTTTTACAGTGAGAATTATTCAGCGAAAAATCAGTAAGCAAATTTACAACTTATCTCCTTTCCCGTGCCTCACAGCAATCTGGAAATTACAGCAAATAGGACAACAATAAATGTTGTACGGCCTCCGTTTTGTGTGCAGAAAAATCAGCAAACTGCTCCTCGATTTTTGTGCAAAAATCTGCCCTTCACTATGTGCTGAATCAGCTGTACAAATCTGCTCAACTGCTGCCTTGGAATGTGTGCCAAGTTGCTGTCTCCTTCTCCTCCCTGCTCAGAAATCTCTCTTGCTCTCTTGCTCTCCTTCTCCCAATCTGCTCATGAAAGAATGAATGACCTTTTCCTCCTTTTCTTCCTTTAATATAACTCCAAGTGACTTTTGGGTGATCCAAGTGACTTTTGGGTGACCTCTAAATCCAATGGTTGAAATAGATTTAGATCAATGGTTGAGATTAAATGCTCATTTAAATCTCACTTTCTATTTTTTAATTCACCCCACTTTAATAACGACCCACTTAGTCATTTATTTCCAAAGTCACTTTTCCTTTCTAATTTTTCATTTACTTTAAAATTATACTTAGTAACTTTATCACTTAAAGTCACTTTTAAATTAGATTTAACTTTATAAAATTATAAAGTCACTTTAGGAGAAAAATTAAATTCTTTTGGACACTTTTCCCTAGGCCAAAGATCAAAGCCTAAGGGAACCACCTGTCCTCCAGTACCAAATTTCAACACTCCCTCTTACCGAGGAAGGTGTTCCTCACCACACCCATCTTGTCTCTGAAGTAGACATGCTTGCCCCGTGGTAAGGCTTTGGTAGGAATATCTGCAACCTGTTCATCAGTGGAAATATACTCAAGTTTCACAACTCCCTTCTGAACATAGTCTCTGATGAAATGATATCTGATCCCGATATGCTTTGACCTGTCATGAAATACCGGATTCTCCGTGAGTTTAATGCAACTCTGATTATCACAGTAAATCACTGAAGGTCTCAACGACTGACCAAATAAGCCAAACAACATCTTGCGAAGCCAGATAGCCTCACAACTAGCTAGACTAGCTGCCATATACTCTGCTTCCACTGAACTCAGTGCTACTGACTGCTGCTTCCGGCTGAACCATGACACTACTGCTGAACCCAACCCAAAACAACACCCTGAAGTGCTCTTCGTATCAGAAGCACAACCTGCCAAATCAGAATCAGTGTATCATGCCAATCTCACTCCATCTCCCTGCCTGTAGTCCAGACCATAATCCACTGTCGCCTGCAAGTACCACAAAATGTGTTTTGTAGCCACCCAGTGAACCTTCCTAGGCTCACACATAAACTGACTCATCGTGTTGACTGCAAAACAAATATCTGGTCTAGTGTTGACCAAATACATCAAGGAACCAATCAGCTGCCTGTACAATGTGGGATCCACCAACTCGGAATCCGAAGCATGAATCTTCTTCCAGTTGGTGATCATCGGTGTCGACATGGGTCTACAATCCTCCATGTGGAATCTGCTAAGGATGTCCACAATATACTTCCCCTGCCCCAGGAAGAAATGCCCCTCCTCCTGCCACACCTCTAAACCCAAAAAGTAATGCATCAGGCCTATGTCCTTCATCTCAAACTCCGCCGCAAGATCTCTCTTGCAGTGCTC
This sequence comes from Pinus tabuliformis, assembly GCA_031772625.1. Taxonomy (NCBI): domain Eukaryota; kingdom Viridiplantae; phylum Streptophyta; class Pinopsida; order Pinales; family Pinaceae; genus Pinus; species Pinus tabuliformis. The sequence continues at coordinate 465,185,582 of CM062814.1, forward strand.
TATGAGTCTCTCTGCACCTGTAATGATCAAGTCATCCACATACAGCACCAGAATGAGAGGCTCCTCACCAATCACAATAAAGTAAAGGTTCGGGTCTGCCTCACTCTTTGTGAAACCCATCCCCTGCAAGTATGCATCTATCTTAGAGTACCGAGCTCTGGGAGCTTGCTTCAGGCCATAAAGGGCCTTCTTCAGTCTGCACACATGGGACTCATTCCCATGCACCTCAAAGCCTTGTGGCTACTCAATGTACACCTCCTCCTGTATGAAGCCATTGAGAAATGCGGTCTTCACATCCATCTGGTGGATCTTCCAACCCATCTCTGCTGCTATCGATATAATGGAGCGGATCGAAGTATATCAAGCCACGGGAGTGAAGGTCTCCTCATAATCAACTCCCTCTACCTGGGAGAACTCTCTAGCCACAAACCTCGCTTTGAATTTCTCAATGCTACCATCTGCAGCATGCTTTACCTTGTAAAGCCATTTGGAAGTAACCACGGATTTGCCCTCAGGCCTCTGCACCACCTCCCAAACATCATTCTTCATGATAGAAGAATACTCCTCCTGCATGGCCTCTCTCCAAACCTGTTGGCTAGCTGCCTCCTCATAGCTAGAAGGCTCAGAGTCAAGGATGCTGGTAACCATCACCATATAACTACAAAACCTCTCAGGTGGTCTACTCTCTCTGACTGGCCTCTTCAGCTCAGCAACAGATGTGGCATCTCTCAAGGTGTCCTGAAGCCACTTGGGCTTCCTCTTCCCTGAGCATGCTTCTCCCATAGGAGAATGAAACTCCTCCTCCTCATCACCATCAGTAGCCTGAACTCCTGACTGTCTGTCTGTTGTCCTCCTGCCTGCACCTGAACCTGTAGAAGCTGAGGTACCGTGTGAACTGTCCATCAGTGGACTCCCTAGTGAACTGCTCTGTGAACTACTCCGCATGCTGCCCGGAGCACCACCCCTCTGGCTCGGCGAGCCACTGCTCACTGATGGACCTGACATCCTCAAGGATGTACCTCCGGATCCTCCTGATCCCTGCCCACTGGATCCCTGCGACTGACTCAACTGCTACTGAGGGTCTGGCTGATCCAGATACTCTAACTCTCGTGACCTCCTAAAGGCCCTGTCCTCCTCGAACTTCACATCCCGTCTGACAACAACTCTCCTCTGTGCAGGAATGTAAATCCGAAAGGCCTTTGAGGTCTCACTGTAGCCCACAAAGATACCTTTCTCTGCGGTGGGCTCTAGTTTGGTCCTCTTCTCCTTGGGTATATAGGAGTATGTTATGCATCCAAAGATATGAAGATGACCAATATCAGGCTTCTTCCCAGAGAAAGCCTCCTCCGGAGTCATGTGCCCCAAGGCACGATGTAGACTCCTGTTCTGCAAGTAAACAACTTTGTTGCAGGCTTCTTGTTGTTGGGAAAAGTATCCAATATGGAATGACCCTATCCCACTCTAAGGGTGATAGTACCTCAACAACAACCGAATGCAAAGCTATTCAAGATTACTTCTTTATGAGATGTAAGAGAGGGGAGAAAGAGATCCACTAACCATTGTCTTCCACTAATGTTTGACCCAATCTTCTCTCCTTGCTGCTTGCTCCCAGCTCCTTGCTCTTTCACTGGCCCAGCTACACAAAGATCCTGCAAAAGCACAAGAAAGGGAAACTACAAGAAGCATACATCCATAATTGATTCAAGGATTAGAATAAATCAAATATACAAGCATCAATACGCCACAAAGACACATGCATATAGAAGAACCTCAAATACTTTATTAATGGAAGAAGTAAAGTTCTGAGAGTGTTACAACCATAATAGGCCCAATCCAGCAACACCTCCCAGCAGAAAGAAATCTCCTCTTCACCTCCTTCAAAGCAATCACCCAATAGTTCTATACTCAAACCAACAACACTTCCTTACATTCACAAGATTCCAGCCTCCTTAGACCTCATGAGAGAGCTCTATATATAGGAGATTTGGAGAAAGGATGAGTCAGCTTGAGTTTGGCATGAAGCTGACTAGTGTCCTCTCCCACTTCAGTTATACTTCAGTTCTTGAGTCCACTTGGAGTTTCTTGCTTCCACTTGGAGATCTAGATCCTCTTACTCATCACAAGGCGAATTCCCTGATCCAAGTGTCATTTTGGAAGCTTCCTGGGCATTTGACACCTTGCAGAATGACTGTGCCACTTGGCCAATCTCGCCCAGCGCAGGTAGCCTTCATTAGAGTTGACATTCAGCGCAGGTACAGAGTGGAGTAGTTGACATTCAGCGCAGATGCTCAATGGAGCAGTTGACATGATCCAGAATTAGCTTGTTTTTGAGTGTTTTCAGGTGGAGAACTGATTTTCAGTGCTGTGGTTTGCTGACCTTGTTCCTCTAGGGGTAGGAACAACATGTTTAGGGACTTTGGATCCCTTAGATTATCGACATTTCATGCTTCATGCTGTAAGACACAAAAATGTCTATAACAGTTGCCCCCTAAAGTATGAGGTCGTTTATCGGGTGAAATGCTTTATCAGGAGGATCCGAAGTTCATTCAATCACTGAGAGGTGCCCTGTAATAAAATACAATACAATACATTATTTTTCATTCTGCTTTCATGATCTAGCTGAGGCGGGCATTCCCATGCTCAGCTTTATAAATTCATTTTGGTACATAGAACAGACGATCGTCTGATGGTAGACTGATAATTCTCTACTGAAATTATCATCCTTTGAGTAGGATGATCATCTGCTGCAATGATGTACATATCAAATGTCTTTATATTTCCTGAATATATATCGCAGCCCGGATGGATGAAACTAGATCCGGGGTCTTCAAACTCGTTCGATCTTCACTCTAAGTACAAGTCGATCCATGTGGGAATTGCGCTGAAGTCAAACATGGAAAGACACCGCTTGATTACCGGTCAATAATGTAAACCGTTAACAAGCGCGAGAGGAATCACCAATAATGACAATGACCCTCAAGGTACTGCAGTACAATTCACGTGGTGTGAATAAAGGACTTGGCGTCAAACACCACGCAAAATCTTCTGGTCGAAGGTCATTGATGTATACCTGTCGCCGGAAGTGAGAAACTTGCCATTGAGGCATGCAAGCTTCAAAGTACTGAGGGGGTTGTTCCTAGATCAACTTCTTGGATAATGAGCTGAAGTCGACAAGAAGTGATCCGTCAAAGGAGGGCCTTAATGAATCCCACATCAGTGACACGGAACGGAGCTAATGATTTTAGTGGAGGTGAAAACAATCTGTGAAATATGATTCAGGGTGGCGATCATGGGTGGATGAAGGATAATGTATGGCAGTGGATGGGACACGGTTGACTCTTTCTGAACAACATCTCTTGAACATATAACGACACTGATGTGATGGATCGGTAGCATTACCCCAAATGTGGATGGTTTGGCGAGGACCATGGTGATGAGACCGGTGAATGAAAACAACCCAACCCGATGTGATACGGAGGACAAAGTGTCATGTTCAAGAGCGACTTGCTACCATTAAAGCTTTGAGGTTCTCCCAATTTTTCCCTAGTCATTTCTGACCAGTACCTCTTTATTTTTGTCAAGCTTGAGGAGGATAACATATGCTTGTTCTATAACCTGCCCTTCGGGCAAGCCCATCGCTATGTTTTAACGAGCCTAGCGATAGGGAAACTCGTTCTCGTCTAAAGACAAGTTTGTCGCTATTTAATCATTTTAACGAGTCTAACGACAAGGAAAACTCGGTCCTTTTCATTTTTAGAGAGTCTGAAAAGGTACAGAAAGTTAACTCCAAAATTCCTTTTTCGTCATCTAATCCCTTAAGTCCGAAAAAGTATAAACAATACAGAAGGGATGAGTTTTCGATAACTTTAACGAGCCGAATAAAACAAGCGCTCGACCTTTTTGTGCAATAATCCCTCAGGTCCAAAAAGATTAAAATCTAGAGGAGGGATAGCTCTTCCGGTCATTTTAACGAGCTGGAAGGCCAAAACTCGGCAAACTTTTCATATTTTACGAGTCAGATGAAAAGAGCTCAAAGAAGACTCGTCTTTTGAGGAACGAGTGATAAACAGGGATAGCAGCAGATTCCAGGTACAGGTTGGAATTTTCCAATCATGGCAGTGTCACAAGGATGGCTAGGTGAAATCACTCTTCGCAGCTGTTTCTCAAAATAGGTAAACAATCATATGGAGGTGAACGATAGGCCAAATGGAATGGAGGTGGCGGGTGCAAACACGACCAAGGCTTTTTATGGCTAATAAATTTACGATCACAATGGTTATTTACCAGCACTGGTTCATTTTTTAAAGAGCTTGAATGCGCCAAAACACTGCTCAATCTTATGTTTATTTTTTAACGAGCATGAACTATGTGCTAAAACTGCTCGGATCTCGCTTTTCTATTTTTTAACGAGCATAAATTCCGCGGTAAAACTGCTCGATTATACCAGTCATAAGATAAGAATGTCTCCTGTGAGATAGATATTTTTTATGGAGCTTTATCTCACGAAGCTATGCTCCGCTCCTTTCTTCATGCAAGTTTGGAAACGGCTAATCCTATGAGTTTAAAGGGTTAGACCTACAGGTTTAAAGGGAGGACCTAAAAATTTAAAAAACAAATAGTCGCCCCTTGCTTGCACTCCAAAAGGTTGCATGCCCCCAGGTATAAAGTATGATTTCAAGGTTACCCCTACTTATGCAGATAAAACATTTGTTTTAACCGGGTGAGGCTTACCTCTTTCAGGTTACCCAAAGATTGTCCTGTTATTTTTTCAACAAAACACTTCTTCGGCAATGTCTACCGAAATAGACAAGGGTGAATGACCTTTGTCAAACACGTAACTTTGACAAAAGAATCTTATTCTAGAACAACCCCTCTTCCATCCACGGACGGGGTACGGACTAGTCATATTCTCCCGCGGAAACCTACCTTATACCCAAGGTTTTCTCTGCCCGAAGCAGACCAGGATGCATGCCCCCTGGGTTCCAGTCCCATCTTTCCGAATCACTCGCACTCATCGGGAAGGAGGACTGGGGGTGGAGACATTTCTTGAGTGAATAGACCATTGAGGGTTGGTATGTGACTATTTGCGATGCGTGATCCCGGAAATGAAAGTTGGTCTACGAGCTTGATCATTCTTCCTTCGTGTGGAAAACACATTACTCTAAAGAGTGAGGAGACTATAGCTCCCATGCAATATATATAGTCTCGTCCAAGGAGTAGGTTATAATCCAAGGGTCCTTGAACAACCATCACGTTCATTTGAACGGTCTTCCCTTTCAATGTAACAGGTACATTGGGGAGGATCCCTAATGGTCGACTGGTTCCTTTATCAAAACCCGAGAGATTTCTTATCTCAGGCAAAAGCTCCGGGGAACCCAGTGCTTTCCAAGCAATAGAGGAAAGGATACTCACAGATGCCCCTTCATCAATGATAGTTCCAGCCATTACCATTCTGTAAATTTGGACTATGATTCTGAATGGTATACTGGCTGGTAACCGGGTCTGCCTAGTTGGTTCCAATCAAAGGACACAACCAGGTTGCTTGGTGGTGGGACCGAATACACGGCCAGGTATGACCCTGACGATGTTCCTTCCTGCGATAAAGGAATGGGCGCATTGCCCTGATGCTCATCAGATCGTGTTGATGAAAAGAATCTGGATGGTGTCATCCTTATTCTCTTCAGTGAGGGTGTCATTTGAAGATGAATCTTCAGTGACGGTGTCATTTGAAGATGAAACCTCTGAAGGCGAACCGGGTCAACTGCCGTTTCGACCTTTGGACTTTCGTCTGGTCTGGATTCAGTAGGTTCATTTTCAATGACTGACGCTTCAGCTGACCACTTGAGCGGGCCAGCTGTATTTTCAACCAACGAAGGACTTGGCACGAGTTTTTTGTATCCAGGAGGAAGTCTCAACGGTGAAACCGGACGATCTTCCAAAACTCTCTTCGCTTCGTCTAAGAAGGGACAACGGTGGATGGCGTGATCGCCTTCACACAGTCTGCAGGGGGATCTTGCTCCCCCTCTTTGTCTTGAACCTTCACTTTCGTTGGTTGACGGTAAGCAATCAACATGGCTATCAGAGGTTGATGCTCCCGAATTGTGCAAACGAGGTGACCAGTCCCTTAGTATCTGGGGAATACAGGGACAATCTCTATGGAAGTGGTCTCCTCTACATATGACACATGGCGATTTAGGCCCGGTCTGTGCCGTGTGTGGATTTTTGTCAGATGTCTTTTGCTTGCCCCCAGTCGCCTTAGGCTCCTTCTTCTTCTTCTCCTTCTTCTTCTTCTCCTTCTTCTCCATGGGAGCTTGGCTTTTGCCGGCTCTACCTTGCGAAGATGAAGGATTGGAGGAAGTTATAGGAAGTAGAAGGCTGGTGGGCAGCTCTAGACTGATCTAACTGTTGACTCGACTGTTCAGGAACCATGGTGTTCTGAACTACATTGGTTGAGAATAGCCAAATTGGCAGGCCAATTGTCAGTCCTGGAAGCGACAATGTGGCCATGTGGGGTGCACCAACTTCTCCCCAAGAGGAGAAAGGACTAGGATTTCCATCATGTGGAATTCCTTGGTTGGGGCGTTCCATGTTCTCAACCTAAAGATCAACATAGGAATAGGAGGTGATTATGTTCCGTTTAAAATAAATTTTATAACGACGCTTTAGACACAACTTGCTTTTTCACTTTTTAAGAGTCGAGAAAAAGCTAAAGATGACTCTAGTCTCCTTCGATGTTTTAACGAGCCCGAAGTGACAAATGCTCGGATGGACTTTTTCAGTTATAGAGTTTGAAAAAGGCCAAAAGAAACTGCTCTGGAGTTCTAGGCAGAGGGTGTGCCAAACTTTTCGCAAAACCACAGAATACGTTTTACGGTACGAGTGGTCGATCTTCGTGAATGCTGTGTTCACTGCATTGCGATCAGTAGGGCGGCCGACACGGTTTCCTATTGGATAAAGGCTTTGTTCCTATAGGGGTCTCCCAATATATACGCGACGGTACGTGGGAGCACAAGTCCGTATTGATACTTATCGCTTCACCGTGGAGGAATCACCCAACCACTCAACGCTAAGATATCACGTTTAACGACGCCGGAACACGTCTCTAGCTTAGACCTCTATGTGTTTGCGTTATGTTTCAATGCGTTGTTATGTAAATTCAATTTATTTTAAGGTTGATCTTGTTTAGCAGTTTGCCTTTATGGATCACCACGAGATGTATGATAACACTCCTAAATGCAGTCTAAGATGATAAGCAAGCTTTTTCAATCTTTCAACTTTGAAAATCTTAACTACTGAGGGAAAAGAAAGATAACATCTTTTCACACAGATCATAGAGCACACACTAATGCACTTTTTCCTAAATCAACATGCAAGCTGTCATAATGCACATGCACAATGCAAGTATTTCTTTTCTCTTTCTTAATGTTTGTGCGACACAGAAAGAAAGCTGTTGTATAACTTTGAATTCAATTTCAAGTGAAAGCAAACAAGCTTGTCCAAAATCAAAAGACACCTTAAAATTTACTTGTTTCGACACTAGAAATATATAAATTCAAACCATATGACGAAAGCAAAAACTCAATCAGCTATGAACAACAAACAAACTAACTCTTAAGATCAAAACGACACTTTATCACAGGTCTAGATCTAAGAGGCCACAGCAAGACTAGTTCACTTTCGTTATGGGAAACTGTAAATGATACAAGAAATACACAAAGAACAAACACAGTTTCTTTATACAACCGAGGCAGAATAGTGGCAAGGAAAGTTGGTTTCAGATAGGCACATTGACTGGTAACAGGCAACAAAAACAAGAGTGAAAACAGGGCAAGAAACAGCAGAAACCCCAGTAGCACAAGGCAAGACTGGTCCAGCGCAGGTGGTACACAGGCAGTTTGACCTTCAGCGCAGGTAGCCCCTTCGGGAACTGCGCTGAAATGCAGACAGCCTTCACACAGCCTGCACTGAAGAACGAAACTTTCGTTTTTCTTGGTTTCCGGGTCACAGATTGCTCAAAATTCACAGTTTTTGGCCAAATCAGAAGCTATCAGTCAAGGACACACTAAGGGATGACAAGGAGGATGAAAAGCTATCACTAAGAGCTTATTAGAGTCCTTGTGGATCAGCTCTTCAAATCATAAACTTGCCCAGAAACTGAGCTAGAGTAGTAGCTGCCCTCTACTTTGCATTTGAAAGATCCAAATGCAGTTCGATTCGGTACTCCCTTTGTTTATGAAATGAATAGCAAAAACACAAACAACCAACAAGATACGATCCCCAGCGGAGTCGCCAATTTGTTTTGGGAAAAGTATCCAATACGGAATGACCCTATCCCACTCTAAGGGTGATAGTACCTCAGCAACAACCGAATGCAAAGCTATTCAAGATTACTTCTTTATGAGATGTAAGAGAGGGGAGAAAGATCCACTAACCGTTGTCTTCCGCTAATGTTTGATCCAATCTTCTCTCTTTGCTGCTTGCTCCCATCTCCTTGCTCTTTCACTGGCCCAGCTACACAAAGATCCTGCAAAAGCACAAGAAAGGGAAACTACAAGAAGCATACATCCATAATTGATTCAAGGATTAGAATAAATCAAATATACAAGCATCAATACGCCACAAAGACACATGCATATAGAAGAACCTCAAATGCTTTATTAATGGAAGAAGTAAAGTTCTGAGAGTGTTACAACCATAATAGGCCCAATCCAGCAACACACCTCCCAGCAGAAAGAAATCTCCTCTTCACCTCCTTCAAAGCAATCACCCAATAGTTCTATACTCAAACCAACAGCACTTCCTTACATTCACAAGATTCCAGCCTCCTCAGACCTCATGAGAGAGCTCTATATATAGGAGATTTGGAGAAAGGATGAGTCAGCTTGATTTGGCATGAAGCTGACTAGTGTCCTCTCCCACTTCAGTTATACTTCAGTTCTTGAGTCCACTTGGAGGTTCTTGCTTCCACTTGGAGATCTAGATCCTCTTACTCATCACAAGGCGAATTCCCTGATCCAAGTGTCATTTTGGAAGCTTCCTGGGCATTTGACACCTTGCAGAATGACTGTGCCACTTGGCCAATCTCGCCCAGCGCAGGTAGCCTTCATTAGAGTTTTGACATTCAGCGCAGGTACACAGTGAGCAGTTGACATTCAGCGCAGATGCTCAGTGGAGCAGTTGACATGATCCAGAATTAGCTTGTTTTTGAGTGTTTCAGGTGGAGAACTGATTTTCAGTGCTGTGGTTTGCTGACCTTGTTCCTCTAGGGGTAGGAACAACATGTTTAGGGACTTTGGATCCCTTAGATTATCGACATTTCATGCTTCATGCTGTAAGGCACAAAAATGTCTATAACACTTCTGCCAAACAAGAACAATGGCAACCCTTGAACATGGAACATGGCTTTTGGCAAGCCCTATGATGGATCTGTGCTTCCCGCTCTGCTGGCAACTCCTTCTGCTGGGTTGTAAGGAACAGTGAACCTCCCTCCTAAAGCCTGCCTCCGCACATATCCAACAAACTCTCCAAGGGTGTACTCTCCTCCATTGTCCGACCTCATGGGACTTGATCTTTTGACCTGTTGAGTCTCCCCAAGAGCTCTGAACTCCTGAAACTGCTTGAAGACCTCACTCTTGGTCTTCAAAAAATAAATCCAGAGTCCTCCTAGAGTGATCATCAATGAATAAAACATAGTACTCATATGCACTCAAGGAAACATGAGACATCCGACCGCTCACATCGAATGAATCAAATCAAGTATCCCCGTCGCTTGGCTGTCACTGCTGGGAAATGGGGATTTGGCAAACTTGCCCATCGTACAACCTCTCAAGTAATCAAAGTGATCAGTACTGAAAATCTGGCACACCTGTAGTGATCTCTCGCAATGTCCTCAAGGCTCCATGATACATATGTCCCATCCTGCGGTGTCAAATCTCACACAACTCAGAACTGCTAGCTCTGCGCGGTTTTACTACTGCTCAATGCCAAAAGGGGCTGAAATGCAAACTTGTACACCTTTGCATGGCGTACACCTATCACTCTAGCTGAATCAGCTGGAGTGCCCCTGGGATACATCAACACCTGTCCTCCCCTGAACAGTACCTCATATCCTCTGTCCTCCAAAGCTAAGACGGATTATGAGGTTCTTCCTCATCCCTGGCACATAAAGAACCTTTGACACCTTCAAGGGAGGTTTGGACTCCCTCTGAAATGTCACTGTCCCCACCCCGACTGCTCTAACAACTCTGTCATCACCGAGTACTACCTCAATATCAGTGCCACTCTCTGAAAGCTCTGAGAAGTACTCACGGACTCCTATCATGTGATGTGAAGCCCCACTGTCCACATACCAGATACCTGTAGATGCTCCGCTAATCGAGGAAAAACCATGCTCCCTCTGAACCTGTGTGGCAGGTGATCCTGCACTAGAGGACTCACATGTAGTGAAACGCAAACTCTCGGTCAAAACGACCAGCAAAGTCCTCAATCTCTGCTGAAGCTGCCACGGTCCCTTCTTCCCCTTCCTTCTTCTCTCTTCTTCTCCGGACACACAACTACATAGTGTCCCATCTTTTGACAATTCCAACACTTCACCTTGGAATAGTCCTTCTGTGTGTTCCCCTATTTATCTTTACCTTTGCCTTTGCCCCCACCACCACTTGTGGAAGCCTGCTTCTTCCCTCTGCCTTTCTTGCCTCTTGCCACCAGTACTACGTCCTCATCCTGCTCAACTGGCGTGGCTGCCCCAAGCTGTCATTTCCTGATCTCTGTCTGAATGCAATCATCCCAAAACCTCTCCCATGTGGGAAGGGTCTCACGTGCACAAACCCCATTAGCAAAGTTCAACCATGAACGGGGGAGGCCATTCACTGCAATACGCACCAACTCAGTGGATGGAATGGCCTCTCCAATCGCTGCCAACTCATCTCTCACATTGGTAATCTTTGTGAGATATCCAGCTGCACTATCATTCCCCATCTTAATGTTCTTTAGCTTCTCCTTCAGGACCATCTTCTGGTTCTCATTGGTACTCTGGTAGAGATTGGACAATGCTGTCCACATCTCATGGGCATTGCTCTTTCCTTTCACATGAGGAATGCAATGGTCTTTGATTTCGTCTAGAATCAGCCTCTTACCCTTATTGTTCTTCTTTTTATACTCAGCCAACTGAGTAACATCAGTGGGCACAACAACAGGGTTCTGTGCGGTATGCACCATGATATCCCAGACTTCTGCCTCCTCAAAGATACTCTACATTCCCTCCTTTCAAACGCTGTAATTTATATGCCCATCCAGCCTATCCTCCACCCTCAATCCCAATGACATCCTGCTATCCTAAAACTGAAAAATAGCACTGTTGTAGTAAAGATAAAACTGTTGTTTATGAAAAAATCAGCTTGCTGGAATTTTCTGAGTGAAAAATCAGCAACTGTAATTTTTCCTTTTGCTGTCCCAAACTGCCCTTCAGCACTCAACCTCTGATACCATGTAAAAATCTCTGTTTTCCCATCTCGGTTTTTAGTTTCTCTTTATTTCTCCCATGTAGTTAAATGCCCATTCCCATAACCATACATTTAACAGACTGAAAAAAATAAATATTGCTGAAAACACAAATTCTGGAAATTTTTCAGAATGCTGGAAATTGCAGAATTAAAAATCAGCAATCAAAAATAGCCATTAAAACACTGATATTTTTGGTCAACTTGACCCTGGAAAAACCCCCTACAACTCTTGGGGAAAACCAGTTTGAGAGCTCTTCTTTATTTCTGAAATTGCCTTTTTACAAGTGAAATTATTCAGCAAAAAATCAGCAAGCAAATTTACAACTTATCTCATTTCCCGTGCCTCACAGCAATCTGGAAATTACAACAAACAGGACAGCAATAAATGTTGTACGGCCTCCGTTTTGTGTGCAGAAAAATCAGCAAACTGCTCCTCGATTTTTGTGCAAAAATCTGCCTTTCACTATGTGCTGAATCAGCTGTACAAATCTGCTCAACTGCTGCCTTGGAATGTGTGCCAAGCTGCTGTCTCCTTCTCCTCCCTGCTCAGAAATCTCTCTTGCTCTCTTGCTCTCCTTCTCCCAATCTGCTCATGAAAGAATTGAATGTCCTTTTTTCCTCATTTCCTCCTTTAATATAACCTCCAAGTGACTTTTTGGGTGATCTCTAAATCCAATGGCTGAAATAGATTTAGATCAATGGCTGAGATTAAATGCTCATTTAAATCTCACTTTCTATTTTTTAATTCACCCCACTTTAATAAAGACCCACTTAGTCATTTATTTCCAAAGTCACTTTTCCTTTCTAATTTTTCATTGACTTTATAAAAATCACTTTAAAATTAGACTTAATAACTTTATCACTTAAAGTCACTTTTAAATTAGATTTAACTTTATAAAATATAAAGTCACTTTTAGGAGAAAAATTAAATTCTTTTGGACACTTTTCCCTAGGCCAAAGATCAAAGCCTAAGGGAACCACCTGTCCTCCGGTACCAAATTTCAACACTCCTCTCTTACCGAGGAAGGTGTTCTCACCACAACCATCTTGTCTCTGAAGTAGACATGCTTGCCCCGTGGTAAGGCTTTGGTAAGAATATCTGCAACCTGCTCATGATCAGTGGAAATATACTCAAGTTCACAACTCCCTCTGAACATAGTCTCTGATGAAATGAATATTTGATCCCGATATGCTTTGACCTGTCATGAAATACTGGATTCTCCGTGAGTTTTAATGCAACTTTGATTAATCACAGTAAAATCACTGAAGGTCTCAAACGGCTGACCAAATAAGCCAAACAACATCTTGCGAAGCAAGATGGCCTCACAACTAGCTAGACTAGCTGCCAATACTCTGCTTCCACGAACTCAGTGCTACTGACTGCTTCTTCCGGCTGAACCATGACACTACTACTGATGAACCCAACCCAAACAACACCCTGATGTGCTCTTCCCTATCAGAAGCACAACCTGC